>OZ012740.1:435207313-436407313 GCA_963859935.3 Lathyrus sativus | reverse complement strand
AGCACGATGATGGAGAGCTAATAGATAAGCAATAAGAAAACATCTCATAAATAAAATGAGAGCCAAAAGTACAGTGCTACAACAACACAATGGAATTAAAATGACCTCAACCAACAAATCTGGTGATGGTCAATATACAACATAACAACAGACTAAAAAGAAATATAATCAAGTACGACAACTAGACTGGAAATCCTCTAACAGCTCCTTCGTCTCTGGATGGTCAGGCCTGACAAGCAACCCCTGGATGAGCAGCTCTCTCCGGCTAATAGTGGTCTGCAAACCATGAGCATAATCCTCTCAGGCACCCTCACCAAAATCCTCCTCAAGCTTACGCCTCTTCACGTCAACTCTAGACTTGTAATCATCCAACGTTGCAAGCGCTTCATTCAGTCTACAATCACTGTCACGTCAAAGTGAGGCTTCAATTGCAATCTTTTCATCCTTCACTTGGAGTTGAGCTTTCAACTTAGCAATTTGTTGTTTGAGTCCATCTTCCCGCTCTTTGTTATTGGTGAGGGTAGCATTCCACTGGTCATTAAACTTGGAAATCTCTAGATAAGCTCTATCCAACTCCTTCTTAGAAGTAAGAACATCACTGACAGCCTTCAAATCTAAATCCAAACGCTCATGAGCGTGAATCTCTTTGGTAAGAGCTGTACCTAGCTTGTTTACCAACTCAGTTTTCCTCTTGCAGGGATAAGTAGCTTCAACCTTTTCGCTTCGGAGCTGAACAATCTCTTTCTCCAACTCTTCATTTGCCTTACACAACTCCTCTTTTTCAGACCACAACTGATTATACCTCTAGATACCAACAGTAGTAGGCTCCTCAATCATCAGAGGATATAAAGGCGCAAAAGGTGGAAAAGGCATCAACACCCTCTTAGCTCTCTCCTGAATCCAAGTCATATAAGGGTCGTAAGCTCTACTGTTGCTTTTACCCAAGGAAACTTTCCCTTTGCGGTGAATCTTGTTTCAAGCTCTCTCAACTCTAGTCAAGGTCTCATTCTCCAGCAAGCCAGTGAAATATAGAGATTCATGTATTTCCTCTTCTCTCGGAGGTTCTTTCAAAGCGTACCCAAACTGCCTCACTGTAAGGGATGGGTTATAGTTAATGCATCCCTTCCTTCCGACCAACGGGACACTATGAAAACCACCACAACTGTAGATAATCTCCATACCCAGCTGATCTCTATCAAACCAAATGATATTCTCAGAAGTCAAGCCCATCAATCTCTCTGACCACTCTGAGGTACCTGCAGTATCAATAAAAGGACTAGATTTGGGAAGGTGACTCACAAACCACCTGTACAACAAAGGTACGCAACAAGACACGTTCTTCCCTATCCGATTCTCATTCTTGTAATGCACATAATGGTAAACATCGCCCAGAAGTGTAGGTACATGATTCCTTGAAGCAAAAATGTGGAAAGCATCCAAATCCACAAAATCTAGAATATTAGGAAACATCATGATACCATAAATGCACAATGCTAGGATGGCATTAAACACAACCCACCAACCCTCGTTCGCAAAGTATTGAGCTCTACCAACCAGAAAAGATAGTGGAAATCCAGGCATTCCATTTCTCTTGACCCACTTCCCTTTTAGCTCAGAAGCATCCAAATGAAGGGCACCAACAAACTTAATCAAATCAGGCTCAATATCAGTATGATAGAAAGGCATTTGATCCAAGATAGGAACTCCAAGTAGCACAGAGAACTCCTCCAAAGTAGGCAGTAATACATAACCTGGAAAAGTAAAACACCTCAACTGTGGATCATAAAACTGCAGCAGAGTATGGAGAACACCCAACTCATATACTGAGGGCTTGCAGACACAACTCAAAAGCTTCCCATATGATTGCTTGAAATCTTCCATCACCTTCATGTCAGCCACATAAATCAAATTGAGTAGAGATCTAATGTCAGGAGTGGGAAACTTGTACACCACAGTCTTCTTCAAGCTAGGCTCCATGTCAGAAAAGGAATAAGATCACTAGAATCGAAGGGAAAATATAGACCTGCAACATAAATACATGTCAATATTAATATGCAAATGCAACAAGGGATCAAGGTTGTTGTGCTGTTGTCTGAGAAGAACCAACGCTTCACTTTGGCAAGAACATAGCACTGTCATAAGGACCCTCTGTATCAAAATCACAGGTTCACACTGACGAGAAAACCGGGTAGGTTGGAGGTTAAATTTTCCTGCATAACTCTCCCCACTCACAAGTATGAACCTATCTCAAATAAGGTCTGGCATCCTATGCGGTCATTAGCGTCACAGACTTTCGAGAAACGATGATACGTTCACCATTTCTGGTTTGGCATCATAGTTTAATGAAGCGGCCTCACTTAGCTGACTTCCAAATGATCGGGTCCCCAGAGTCGACAATCCTCAAATCCAACAACCTCTCAACTGTCCGAAACAGATTGGAAAGGAAGCCATCAAAGAGAATCTCGTCTGAGCGCGAATTTCGTGGGAACTAGTGCATGCCAAACATACAGGTTCACCACTACTTTCTGTCGCTACTGCGAAAATCGGCGCCGGCTGACAGAAGAGTCGCCACCGTGCGTTATTTATCCCTCAGAGCGGGAAAGGAAACGCTCGAAGTAAACCTCGCAAAAAACGGGGAAAGGTATGGTCATCGCAACCAAAACCTGGGTTCGGGAGTCGGTTACGCAAGGGGAAGGTATTAGCACCCCTCACGTCCGTCGTACTCGACGGGATCCACGCTTGCTTGGGTTGACTAAAGGATGCAAAACAATCTATCTACGGCTGCTAAATCTAAACGGAAGAGAATTGACTCGATAGAGCGTCGCACTCTACGCCTACGTATTCTCAAGAGAGAAAGTCAGAGTCAACGTAGTTCGGGACTACAGGGAAAATTGGCTCGCCAAGACCTCGCGTCTTGTGCCTACGTACTTCCACACTGCATGGAAGATCAGAGCTTTACGTAGTTCAGACTAACTACGGCTAAACAAAACATTCTCACACAGCAGTGAGAAAAACAATTGGTTTCACAGGGTCGGGAACCTATGGGCAAAACTACGGCTTGGTCTCAGATGCACTTGGGCAAGAGAGAAAAAGGGTTACGATTAGTCGTCAGCGGGAAAGTCTCGATCGCACAGCAGCGAGAGAACGAAAAGTTAGTTGTTAGTGTGCTCGCTAGGATATCGCATCCTATGCCTACATATCCTCGTCTGGTACGAGGAATCAGAGCAGCTGTAGTTCGGCTACTTCGGGACCACAACTCAAATCTCGTTTTATTGATATTCTGAAAAATGGTTACAATGAGTGAATACTGAAAAATAAATCTCCTAGGAAATACTATCCTACCCTATCCTGAAAAATCGAATGAAAATAGCCCCCTAACAAGTGGGCTTCTAAATTATCCCTAAAACCGTAAAATAACCTCTATGACAATATATCCTAAAAGAAAATGCACTCTATAAAATATTAAGTCTATACTAATATTTTTTCTCTTTTTTCTTCTTTTCTTTTCAACATATTTTCCATATTTTTCTATGTTTTTTTTTATATATTTTTCTCTTTATTTTTCTTTTTCTTTCAATATTTTTCTCTCTATTTTCTTTTCCTTATAATATTTTTCTCTCTATTTTCTTTTCCTTATAATATTTTTCTCTCTATTTTCTTTTCCTTATAATATTTTTCTCTCTATTTTCTTTTTCTTATAATATTTCTTTTCATTATTTTTTCTCAACAACTTCTTTTTTCCATTTCCTTTTTTCCATAAAACTAAATATGAAAAAAAATAAAAGAAAAGAAAATAAGGGAGGGGGGTATGCTTACAAAGGGAAAGTAACAGAAAATAAAAATAAAAAAACTGTAATGGGCCCAGCCCAGTACATGACAAAAACGGGGGAGGGGGTATGATGTTGAACTGGGAGTGCTGCCAAAAACGTTGGGCTCAGGCCCACTTCTTTCAGCCAAAAACGGAGAGATGAAAAAAAACACTGGGCCTCGTAGCCCCCCAAGCCCAACCCGGTCCATCTCCTTCCACTCTCCCATTCTGAAACCCTAGACTCTTTCTCCTTTCTTTCACAGCGCCGCCGTCCCCCTTTCTGAGCTCTCTCCGTTCACGGTTAATTCCTCTCGCCGCCTTGAACTTCCTTGAACTCCCTCTCTCCAATCTGCCTCCTATCTCTGTTTCCATCTTTCCTCACCATATCAAGCAAAACGAATAAGTCGTATTGATACTACGCCATTCAAGAACGAACTAGCATCACCAGAGATCTGGAGGCGAAATCTGGAAGTTCTTGCCAAACTCGATTGCGAGGATTGAAGATCTTGAAGAATATGTTGAGCTTTCTGGAGACTTGTGTTGACGGTTTTCAACGTTGCGATGCGCGTGGATCTGATGATCTGGAAGCGTTGGCTGATGAACAGTTATGTTCTTGAGTCCGATGAAAATGACGATGAAATATGGCCATGAACACGGATGAACCCAGAAGCTTCTGCGAATGTTATTGACGATGGATGGTTGAAGACGAGATCTGGAAACGGCTTGAAGACGGACGACTAGATGATGGTTCTTGCTGACGTTCTTCTGGAGATGATGATCTGAAGGATGCATGCGTTGTTGAATCTGGAAACAATCGCCGTGGATGACTTTCTAAGAAGTTGAAGGAGTTCTCACCGTGCGGAGCTTCGACCAGTTCTGGGAAATGGTGGAGTTTACTGGGGGTTTCTTGATGTTCTTCTGGAGATGAAGGTTTAGAGAGGGACGATGAAGATCGGAGAAGAAGGTAGGAGGAGTTCTGGGATTTTTCTGAGTTTGGTGAGGTTCTCCGGTGAGATTAATGGTGGTTGAATGGTGATCGGTGGTTGGATGAGAGGAGGTTATGGAGGTGGGAGATGAAGATTGAAGAAGATGGATTGGAGGAGGAGGATCGACCGGAATCTGGGTTTTGGGTGTTCTCCGGCGAAGCTCACGGCGGTCGCCGGCCATGCATGCCGGTCGGTGAGGTTTCCCGGTGGGGTGTTGTGGTGATGCCACGTGGGGGAGCTAGTGGAGGAGCTTGGTGCATGGCCTCCACGTGGCCTGGAAGGTGGCAGAGAGAGGGAGAATGTGGGTGGATGAGGTGTCATCTGAAGGTGGAATAACGTGGGGCCATCCTTTGAGCTACACGTGTGCTGAAGCTTTTATACCCTGAGAAGCTCTGGACGCTTCTAGAAGATTCTGGGGTTAACTGGACCTTTCCTGGAAATTCTGGACTGATGGAACGAATTGGGCTGCGAAATGGGCTTTGCAAAAACGCATATGGACCTAAAAAATCTGGATAACAAAGTTAATGAAAAAATTGATTAAAATCTAATCCTAAGTAATTAACTAACTGATGATTAATATCTCAATTAAAAATCTAATGAACCCACTAATCCAAAACTCTAATAAAACCTATGTTAAAATTCTTATTAAATTTCTAATAACAAAAGGAAAAATCTATTTATCTCTATATTAAAAAATGCCATTAAAGAATATATTCAAAAATCAATTAATATTCTAAAAGAAAATCTATATTAAAAAAGATTAAAAAGCTATTAAAACTATTTAAAAAATTCTATTAATATTCTAAAAATTCCTAAAAACCTATTAAATCCTAAAATGATCTATTTAAAAAGAATTAAAACTATTGAAAATCCTATTAAATCCTAAAAAATGCTAAAAGCTATTTATTTCTATAAAATTTTATATTATTCTAAAATGATTAAAAATCTATTTAAACCCTAAAAATAGCTAATAAAATCCAGAAAAATCACAATAATTCCCAGAGGAACAAAATAAGCACCGAACGACACAGAACACCGCGAGAGCGCACCAAAATAGCCGGTAAAAATAAACGGGCACCGAAATATCCCAAAATACGATTCTATCTATCCAAACTAATTAAAAAAAACACCTGAAACGCGAGACGAGAGCTGTGATCTTGATAAAATCAAAACAAATGAGAAATGCACTGTATGCGATATGCAGATGCGAATGCGATTATGCGTCGAAACCTCGAGCCAGATACGAGACCCGGTTGGTCAAATTTTAGGGTGCAATACTTTCCACTTCTAATGCTATAGTTGTACTCAAGCCTGGGTTTTGGCTTATCTCACAATGGAACATTCCTACCCAACAACACAACAACAGTGATAATATACAATGCTGAAAGTAAAATGCAAAAGCAGATAAAGTACAACACATATATACACACCCAAAAGATAAACACACAAGCGCTATGATTGACTCACATAGGGAACCACAGTCCCCAGCAGAGTCGCCAGTTGTCGCATTGCTGCGAAAGAGGGGTCGGCAAGGACAGAAGAGTCGCCACCGTTCATTATTTATCTCAAAGAAAGGGAAAGGAAACGATCGAAGAAAACCTACGAAAAAGGGAGAAGACAGGTCATCGCAACCAAATCTTGGATTCGAGAGTCGGTTATGCAAGGGGAAGGTATGAGCACCCCTCACGTCCGTCGTACTCGACGGGATCCACGCTTGTTATCTATCTAAAGGGTGTTTGTCTATCTAAGCTACATGCCACAAGGACAAAAGAAAATAAAATAGACTCGATAGAGCATCGTCGCTCTATGCCTACGTACTCCCTCGTGCAATGGGAAAGTCAGAGTTAACGTAGTTCAGAAAACTACGGGTGAAGGTGGGGAAGGTTGCTCGCCAAGACATCGCTGTCTTGTGCCTACGTATCCTCGTCTGGTACGAGAAATCAGAGCAAACGTAGTTCGGGCTAACATGACTACAGGTTGGTTCAAATGTTTTACCCGAGTAGGGTTAAACCTTAGTTCTAGACGTTAGGTGTATGCAGCTCGACCATTGGAGACTTAGGCGTTACCTGTTTGCGGTAGAACCAAGAGTTAACAAAACTCTTTTTATGAAAACTTTTCCTATTAATCCCGAAGGATGAAAAATTTTGATGTTTGTTTTTGATTCTTTTATGAAAGAAGTGGATTGAATTGTGTTTGTAATTCATGTTGCACTAAAGACTATGACTTAGGAGCGAATGTGTCGCATATCGTCCAAAGGGCATACGCTAAACACTCTAGACAATTGAGAGGAGGCCCCCAATTATCATTTCCCAAATGCTTAAGGCTCATAACGTACAACACTCATTATCCTTTACTAGATGCTTTGAAAAAGTTGGGAGATGAGAAGAGAAGACACACTCTAAAAGGGAGACTAAACTCAACCTAATGTTATCATGCAATGTACACCTATGATTGAGATGAAAAGGGAAGACTACCCTAATGTTGTCATGCTTGGATTGAACTTAATGTCTATCATAATCCATCTTGAACAAGAAAGATTAGAGGTCCTAAGGGAACATGGCAAAGGAAGACAAAAAGAAGAAGAAAACAAGCACAAATGAGAGAAGAAAAGTATGCAAACATGCAATGCAACACAAAGAAGAAGAAAGAGGGAGGAAAAAGGTGTGAGGTAACAACCACCACAAGCACATCTCAACCTCTTCAAGAAAACAAGAGTATGCAAAACAAAGAAGGAAAGCAAACCAAAGAACTTAAACAAGTTCAAGCCAAAAGTGAGATGAAATGGGAGAAATAGAATTCCTACAACCATTTGCACATCAATCACTAAACCAAGATGCAAGCAAATAAGAAAGAAAAGAAGACATGATCAAGATGAGGATGGGAGAATAGGCTTGGGCAGAAAGCAACATCAAATGAAATCTCAACCATAAACATCAAAATGATCATGCAAGAAAGAACAAAAGAGGTTCTCAAAGTGGCCTCTCATCCAAGTCAAACTCAAAGTGCAAATCCAAGGCACCAAATCAACTTGGATGAGTCCCCAAGGTCCTAGGACATAAGTGAGAATAAGAGAAGATAAATACCAAATGAAAGAAGGAGGCAAAGCAAGGCAAGTTGCAAGATAAGGCATGGTAAAGAACCTAAGTTCCAAACACTTTCAACATTCAACATCCAATGGAAAGCCTTAAACAAATGCAACTTGTAACACAAACCAAGCAAGTGTAGTCCCTATAAATTTGCAACCAGGCACTTCAACATGTTAGAAATGTGAATCAAGAGGAGTTGGAAGCATATGGAATCCACAAGGGTCATCTCCCACAAGAACTAGGTCAACTAGTATGTGTGAACCATTCCTAGGGTGACTTGACTTGCAAGGTACGCCAAAAATAGGAAAATGATTCAAATAAATATAAATAAAATGCACCAATCTCACAAAGATATTGGCAACCAGAGGCCAAAGCAACACAACCAAAGTCCAATCAAAGCATCACCAAAGAAATTGATTCACTAAGGGTGCTCCACTTTGAAGGAGGGTTGTCGAGGGTCAAACAAATGGAAATGAAAGTCAACCAAAAAGAAGCTAAACATTGACCAAAACCATCCTCTAAGACACCTCAACTCATTATCAAAATGAGGAAGAGGTATCATTCATTGGTGGTTTCAATTGGTCAACAAAATCAAGCAAGAACAAAGAAGAACAAATGAAAAACAACTTAAAAACCCTTCTAATAATTAAATTCAAATTTAATTGAAAAATAAATGGAAAATGAAATTAAAAAACATGAAAAATTAAATAACACATTAAAGTGTCAGAACATATTTTTGGTTGAATTTTATCATGATTGGAAGTATTTTTAATCAATTAAAATCAAAACAGAAATGAAATTAAAATAAAATAAAACAAATAAATGGAAACGGTGCAAATAGCAACAAGATACGTTGAGAATCATTGGGCTTCCAAAAGGGGGTGTGCAAATAGCAACTTGAGCCTAGATCCACTCAACTCAGCAAACTGAATCAAACGCTACATATCATTAATTGACGTGGAAGTCAATCTCCATGCACGCAGGGTCAATCAAATCTAGACCACACATCGATCGAGTCAACAAGTCAAACAAGCACACGTCAGACCACCTGAGTTTGAACCAGACGCCGGAGCCCTAGCTCCGGTCGTCTTCTCAGACAAGGTGGCCGGAGTTCAGTCAACAAACTTCACCAAATCATGCCAAATTTTATACCAAATTGAGGCTCTACTTATGTACATTCCAAATCCATGGTTCATTTGTTTTAAACATAACTAAATTATGAGAATCGAGCGAATCAAGTTTGGAATGTACATCTGCAAACTTCATCAAACATGGAAATCAAACACTCAAACATTGCCTACACGAGGTAGGGCTTCAGATGCAACCAACATGATCCTAAAACAAGCTCTAGAATGAGAGAAAAGTTGAAATGAAGATTACCTAATGGAGACACTCTGTTGGTGCTTCTACAACTTGCTTGCTTGCTTCAAAAGGTGCAGATCCACTCCAAA
The DNA here is from genome assembly GCA_963859935.3 of Lathyrus sativus. Classification (NCBI taxonomy): domain Eukaryota; kingdom Viridiplantae; phylum Streptophyta; class Magnoliopsida; order Fabales; family Fabaceae; genus Lathyrus; species Lathyrus sativus. The sequence goes on along the minus strand of OZ012740.1, from coordinate 436,397,982 downwards.
CAGCTTGAGGAAGAAGAATGTAGCTTCAATTTGCTTTGAATGCTCTGAATTTAAATTTAAGATTTTGAATTTTGCTCTCCAATTTCAAATATGAACTTGAGCTCTCTTCCACGAAATTGCACTTCTGAGAGCTCATTTCTAACTTTGAGCTTTTATATGTTGGATATGGAAATGAATTGGAGGCCCATGAAGCCTTGTTTGGATGATTTTGCAAAATGCCCAAAAATTATGATTTGCTCATGCACACGTGAAAACCAATTCATACACACTTGAATTTCATTTGGTTTTGCAGTTGAGAACTTGAATTACACATTGGAATTGGAGTGGGCTTTGTTTGTGGTCCAAATTGCAAGTTTGGATGTGAAACTTTCTTGTGAAGGAAGCTTCGATTCCACGTGATTTTCCTCATTACCACCAAAATGAATTTGTACATTTTGCTTATTGGAGTATTGTGGACACTATTGGATCAAAACATGGCATGAAAAAGACCTATAACTTGTTCAATTGAATTCACCTTTAAAAGTTCAATTTTCACTTGAATTTCTTCACCGATGTCCATAACCATGCATAATTCACACCAATCTTGAGTTCCATGATGTGATTGAAGTCATTTGGAACAACTTTCATGTTGGTTTAAGTTCCATTTGAATTACTTAAGTGCATGAGAATGACCCATAATGAAAATGGCCTATAACCAAAGTTTCCCAAAATACCCTTGCCTTGCAAGCTTTATAACTTGAGTTCCACAAATGATATGAAGGACTTCTAGGACTTTTTGGAAAGCTATGATCATGATGGATAACCTTCATGTTCATAAAAGGTTGAGAAGAAACATGATTCTAGGTCAAAAGTGCCTTGGAAGTGAGTTGATCTTTGTTGACTGAAAAATATGTTCATCTGAGACTCATAACTTGATGGCATCATAACTTGAGTTCCACAAACCCAATGAATGTGTTCTAGTACTCAAAAGAAATATTAGAACATGACCTACAAGTCTCATGTCTACATGAAAATGAGATTTCACTTGTATGTTGAGGTAAATGGTCCTTGAAGTTGGGCACTAAAGAAGGAGATTTTACACTAAAACCCTCTGAAACCCTAATTTAGTAACTTCTTAGACACTTGATTCTCCTTGATTTGAACTTGGCATGACATCCTAGATGTCTCAACATGACTTCCCATGACTGCAATGACTTGGAACCAGGTCTCCAACTCCTTCAAACCCACAGTTGATTTTGAGCTAAGCAGATGAAACCCTAGGTGCACAACCCTTGACTGCAACCTCTTGCAAGTGAAATGAATGCCTAGATAAGTTCCACAATGACTTCAAAAGAACTCAATGAGCTTATCAAACACCTCTTATCCATGACCATGGCCTTGTGAACCCCTGATGATCCTCAACTACCCTCCAAGGTAGGAGATAAACAAAGCTTGTCAATCTTCTCTCTTAGAGTGCTTTGACCACTTCTTGATGATTGTAAGCATTTGATAACTTGAATAAGCACTCCTGGTTGAGCTTGAAACCATTGATAACTCTTCTCTTGAATAGGCATATCTCTTTTAATCCCGTATAAAAGACAATGCTATGCAGATGCAAATGCTAAAGAATGCAATGAACCATAAGCCAAGTAGAGAGAAAAGGTTGGGCAAATTTTGGGGTACAACATTATGCCCCGGTGCCCCAGAATGGAAATCACAATGGGCACTTGCATCATTTCCTGGTGGTGGCTTATCAGTCAACAGAGACAGATTCCGAAGTTTGACCAACCGGAGTTGAAGCAAGAGTTGCAACAACTGAGCATAAGTCCTAGGGATCTGGTCGAAGATTCTGTCAGGCTGCTTCGACCTATGAATACGCATCTTACTCTTAGAATTGTCCTGAGCAACAGGAGGTAGCTGCTGAAAGGGAAAATTAGGGACCTCAGGTCGGGTAGAATATCTTTGAGGCATATCATGCCTTGGGAGAGGTTCCACAGATAAAGGTGGAATAAGCATCTCTGCTGCAGCCTCAGGCACCTGATCGTCCTCCTTTCTTAGCACATTTCTTATCGCTTGTATGACCAGGCCCATCTGAGTCTTCAACTGATGAAATTCCTCCCTAAGCATTTTCTGATCCTGACACAAAGCTTGCATTTCCACCGTAAATTGTCCCATCTGGCTTCGGAATTCCCTCAACTTTGCTTGAATCTGTTCCATAGCTTCGCGTTGATTTCCCCTGGTAGAGTAGCGATGAGTCACTTGGTTTTCAATCCTGAAATAAACTATAAAGCAGAAGAGGAGATAAGGTTAACGGTTCCGGAGCACCTGCAATGAAAAATGAGAAATGATGCAGTATGCAAACATGTAAATATGCATTAGGGAAAATTTCCCCTCAATTCTAGTTCCACGAGAGCAGCAAGACAATGGAGAGCCAACAGATAAGCATAGATCCAACCCCTCATAAATAAAATGAGAGCCAAGAGTCAGATACAGAACATAACACTACATCAGTATAATGGAATCAAAATGACCTCATCCAACAAGTTTGGGGATGGTCAAGATACAACATAACAACAAACTGCAAAGAGAAAGTACAGTCAAGTACGACAGCGAGCCTGGAAATCCTCCAATAACTCCTTCGTATCTGGATGGTCTGGCCTAGTAATCAACCCCTGGATGAGAAACTTCCTCCGGCTAATGGTAGTCTGCAAGACCTAAGCATAATCCTCCCAGGCGTCTTCACTGAATGCTTCCTCAAGCTTAGACCTCTTCACATCTGCTCTTGCCTTATAGTCCTCCAACATTGCAAGAGCTTCATTCAACTTGCCGTCACTTTCGCATCGGCGTGAGGATTCAGCTTTAACTTTCTCATCCCTCACCTAGAGCTGTTCCTTCAATTTAGCAATCTATTGCTGCAGTCCGTCCTCTCTCTCTCTCTCTCTCTCTCTCTCTCTCTCTCTCTCTCTCTCTCTCTCTCTCTCTCTCTCTCTCTCTCTCTCTCTCTCTCTCTCTCTGTTGTTAGTTAGAATGGCATTCCATTGGTCATTAAACTTTGAGATCTCTACATATGCTCTGTCTAGCTCTTTCTTCTTGGAACTAAGCACATCACTGAGACTCTTCAAATCTAAACCCACACGCTCTCAGGCATGAGTCTCTTTAGTCAACTCTGTACCCAGCTTGTTCACCAATTCAATTTTCTTCTTGGATGAATAAGTGGCTTCACATCTCTCGCTTTTGAGCTGAATAATCTCCTTTTCCAATTCCTCATTTGCCTTATGTAATTCCTCCTTCTCGGACCATAGTTGATTATATCTCTGAATATCAACTGTAGTTGGCTCCTCAATCATCAAAGGATATAAAGGCTCACAAACTGGAAACGACATCAACAATCTCTATGCTCTCTCCTGAATCCAAACCACATAAGGTTCATAAGCTCTACTGTTGCTCTTGCCCAAGGAAACCTTTCCTCTTCGGTGAATCTTGTTCCAGGCTTTCTCCACTCTAATCAGGGTCCCACTCTCAAGCAAACCAGTGAAATACAGAGATTCCTGTATTTCCTCCTCCTTCGGAGGTTTCCTCATAGCATAACCAAACTGCCTCACTGCAAGAGATGGGTTTTAGTTAATACCTCTTTTCCTTCCAATCAACGGGACGTTAGGAAAACCACCACAATTAAAGATGATCTTTGTACCTAACTGATCTCTATCAAACCATACAATGTTCTTAGAAGTCAATCCCATCAGTCTATCTAACCACTTTGAGGTACCTGCAGTATCAACAAAAGGACCGTTCTTGGGAAGGTGACTTACAAACCATATGTATAAAAGAGGTACATAGCAAGAAACATTCTTTCCCCCTCCGATTCTCATTCTTATAATGCACAGAGTGATACACATCTCCCAAAAGTGTAGGTACAGGATTCCTCGAGACAAAGATGTGGAAAGCATCCAAATCCACAAAGTCTGGAATATTTGGAAACAACATTATACCATATATGCACAGAACCAAGATGGCATTAAAGACAATCCAACAACCATCCTTTGCAAACTGTTGAGCTTTATCAACCAAGAAAGGAAATGGAAACCCATGCATTCCATTTCTCTTAACCAATCTCCCTGCTAACTCAGAAGCATCCAGATGAAGTGAATTAGCAAGCTTAGTCAAATTAGGTTCAGTTTCAGTATGATAAAAAGGCATCTGGTCCAATATAGGAACTCCTAGCAGCATAGAGAAATCCTTCAAAGTAGGCATCAACACGTAACCCGGGAAAGTGAAACATCTCAACTGTGGGTCATAGAACTGAAGCAAGGTGTGAAGACCTTCCAACTCAAACACAGAAGCTTTACAGACGCAACCCAGCAGCTTCCCTTATGACTTCTTGAAATCATCCCTCACATTACGATCAACAACAAAAATCAAACTGAGCAGAGATCCTATGTCAGGAGTAGGAAACTTGTACACCACAGTCTTCTTCAAACTAGGCTCCATGTCAGAAGTGGAATAAGCTCACTAGAATCGGGAGGAAAATATACACCTACAACATAAATACATGTCAATGTTAAATGCAAATGAAAATGCAAATGCAATAGGGGATCAATATTGATGTGCTGTTGAATGAGAAGAACCAGCGCTTCGCTTCGGCGAGGACATAACACAACACTGATATAAGGACCCACTGTATCAAGGATCACAGGTTCACACTAATGAGAAAACGGGGTAGGTTGAAGGTAAAAGTTTCCTGCATAACCCTCCCTACTCACAGGTATGAACCTGTCTCTGATAAGGTCTGGCGTCCTATGCGGTCGTCAGTGTCACAGACTTTCGAGAAACGATGATACATTCACCATTTCTGGTTTGGCATCATAGTCTAATGAAGCGGCCTCACTCAGCTAACTCCCAAGTGATCGGTCTCCAGAGTTGACAATTTTCAGATCCAATATCCCGGTCCTGACCAGCAAGATGAGATGTCTTCAAAGAAAACCTTGTCTGAACGCGAATTTCATGAGGACTAGTGTATGCCAAACATACAGGTCCATCACTACTCTCCACTCTAATACTATGGTTATACTCAAGCTTGGGTTTTGGCTTATCACTCAATGGAACATTCCCACCCAACAACACATCAACAATGATAATATACAATGCTGGAAAGTAAAATGCAAATGCAGATAAAGTACAACACATATACACACCCTAAGATAAACACACAAGCGCTAGGATTGACTCGCATAGGGGATGAGATTAGTTCCCAGCAGAGTCGCCAGCTGTCACATCGCTGCGAAGAGGGGCCGACAAGGATAGAAGAGTCGCCAGCGTTCGTTATTTATCCCAAAGAGAGGGAAGGAAACGATTAGAGAAAACCTACAAAAAAGGGAGAAGACATGTCATCACAACCAAGTCTTGGGTTCGGGAGGCGGTTACGCAAGAGGAAGGTATGAGCACCCCTCACGTCAGTCGTACTCGACAGGATCCACGCTTGTTGTCTATCTAAAAGGGTGTTTATCTATCTAAGCTACAGGCCACAAGGACAAAAGAAAAAGAAAAGAGACTCGATATAGCATCGCCACTCTATGCCTACGTATTCCCTCGTGCAATGGGAAAGTCAGAGTCAACGTAGTTCAGAAAACTACAGGTGAAGGTGGGGGAAGGTTGCTCGCCAAGACATCATTGTCTTGTGCCTACGTATCCTCGTCTGGTACGAGAAATCATAGCAAATGTAGTTCGGGCTTACACGACCACAAAAGGGTTCAAATATTTTAACCGAGTAGGGTTAAACCTTCGTTCCAGCAGTTAGGGACGATGCTTGTTTGCGGTAGAACCAAAGCTTAACAACACTTTCTTTGAAAATGGTTTTTAATTAATCCCGAAGGATAAAAAGGTTTGATGTTTGTTTTTGAGTCTTTTATGAAGAAGTGAATTGAGTTAAGTTTATAACTCATGTTGCACTAAAGACTATGACTTAGGAACGAATGCGTCGCATATCGTCCAAAGGACATACGCGAAACACTCTAGACGGTATGAGAGGAGGCCCCCCAATCATTATTTCCCAAGTGCTTAAGGCTCGTAGCGTACAACACTTATTATGCAATGCGCTCCTAAGATTGAGATTAAGAAGGGAAAAGACTATCCTAATGTTATCATGCTTGGATTGAGCACTTAATGTGTCTCCTACTCCCAAAGGGGACTAGGAATCCTAAGGGATCATGGCAAAGGATCAAGAAGGCACAAGATAAGTCAATCACAAATGAGAAAGAAAGAGGGATGCAAACATGAAATGCAACACAAAGAAAAGAGGGAGGAAAAAAGTGTGGGGCAGCAACCACCACAAGCACATCTCAACCTCTTGAAAACAAACAAAGGATGCAAAACAATAGAGGAATGCAAGCAAAAGAACTCAAACAAATGAACATCGCTTGAACAACATCTACAAAAGTATGCATTCAAATGGAAATTGAACACGCGTGTTGAATAAATCATGATTAAACAATCAAGAACAACAACACAATATCCAAAACATCTTACTCAAATGCATCATACTGATCCATGAAGATTCAAAGTGAAATGATACCCAAAACAATCTCAAAAACAGCAAACATGACATTCTGGTTCAGTGTTAATCGGTTAACACATATGGTTAACCGATTAACCAGTTAAAATGTTTGAAAATTTGAAAATACGCACTGGTTAGTCGATTAACCAGCTTGCACTGCAACTGGTTAACTGATTAACATTGTAACAAAGGCAGAAAACAGCAGCTCAAAAGCACTTTTCAGCAATTAATCACTTCTCCAATAATCCAGATGATTATATAATCAATTAAGCACGAATTTAAACTAGAAAATAGTGATCCAATCAACATGTAAACACATTAAACAATAAGATCACAAATCACATGGATCAAATCAACCAAAAGTCAATCAAAAATGAAGATCCACATCGAATATGCAAAATAAGCTCAAAATAGCAACAGATCTAGAATTCCAACCTACAAAGCGGATAATTGCTTTGGTAATTGTTGATTCAACTTCAATTGAGCAGATCCAAGCTAGAAATTTGAAATTCCTTCAAGATCCAAGGGATTACTTTGAGTAGAAATGAAGATCCACCAAAATTAAGCAAGAATAATCCAAATAAGCTCTTCCAAGCCAACTTCCAAGATCAGATCCAAACTAGCACGAAAATTGAATGGAGAATTGGAGATAATATGGATAAAGGATGAAGGTTTGGCTCTAGAATTTAATGATTCCAATGGAGAATCAAAGAATTCAAGGTGAGAGCTTTAATGGAGATTTTGGAGTGAAAAAGTTGAGATAAAAATTGAGAGAATGAGAGTGAATTCTAAAAATGAAATGGAATTATGAGAATTGTGTGTGTGAGGTTTGGAGCAAGTTATTTAAATATGCTTTAGGTTAGGAGTAGAATGGTAGTTTGGAGTGTGGTTATGAAAGTTGGAATGGGATTAGGAGTGAGAAATTGGAGGGAATTTGAATTAATTTGAAAACTAATAAAAATTCAAAGTGGTTCTAGATCCTTCCTCTGGTGTAAAATCAAATTCACAAGTGATCAAAATGGACCCCAAAGTGGCTACCTCTTGAAAATTCACGTGCAGAGGCAAAATTTGCCTTGGTTAATCGGTTAACCACCTGGGTTAATTGATTAACACCCTTAAAATCTTAAATTTTCTCTGACTTTGCATTGGTTAATTAGTTAACCATTTGGGTTAATCGATTAACACCTTGAAAATTTGAATTTTGGCGTCTTTTGAAGGGAAACCTGCATATTTGTCTGTTTTCACTCGATTTGAGCTCTGCTAGGCCTCTGAAACTCGCCTTTTGACAATATAACCGTGAAAATGCTTGAGATAACCTGAGTGCTACTTCCTGAGTTGGAAATATCCTGCAAAATAAAATAAAATCGACCGCTCGATCGCCGGATAAAATAAATGCCGGAGCTTCTGATACTTGTTGTTCAGTACCTTGCACTAAAAAGAAACATGAGCCACAGAAATAACCTTGATCCTCTGCCTCAAGAACAAATGCTATGATATGCAACAATGAAAAAATGAAACGAAAACACAAGCCGAGTACGAGAAATGGTTCAAATTTTGGGGTACAACAATATGGACTGATTCTCAATAATGTTGACTTAATCATTGGTCAGGCAATATGTTGTTTCCAAGTCAATCAAGGCTATGGTATATAATTTAAGTGATGTGTGTCAGGGACTCCAGTTGGGGTTTGGATTAATCCATATCAATTGTGTGGGACAGGTTATCAAGTTGTAATAAGTCAAGTAAGTCATGACTGAGGATTGCTAAAGACTGATTCATTTTTAAATCAAGGATTTTATGTAGTGAAATTCATCATCCAATTTCAATTTATAATTATCTATTTTATCCATAATATCCATTTTCACTTTAATATCTATTTCAAGACCATGATTTTCCCCTATTAAATCCACATTCCATTATCCAAACAGTTCAACATCTATTTTCAAATTCGAATTTTCAAACCAATTATTCAAATTCAATTACTTTTTTCATGTCCAATTATCCATATATCCATATCCATTTTCCAATATATTTTTTTTTCTTTTCTCTAAATTAACTCCATTTTTAAATTTCATAAAAAAGCAATGAAATTCAAAGGCCCGTGACATTTTTTTCATTTACAAAAAAGCTCATTTTTTTAACAAAGTCCTTACAAAATTGTATCCAAATCCATTGCAAAAATTACAAAACAAAAACATTACAATAATATGTTTCTGAGCCCATTACATTATTTTTGTACCCAAATAAGCCATTCTCCAAGGATGCTTTTTCACGATGCAACCACCTTCCATTATATTTACACAAGTTGTTACATAAGCCTTGTATACTCCATACTCTAAAAAGACTTATGCGCACCATACCATGAAGGTAGTACCACGATATATCACTCCAAATTGCATTGCTCCAACCTCAACTTATTCTTCTTCAGAATTGTGTCGGTATTTCCATGAGAATAAAAGTGGTATCAGGACAGTTTTTTCTCATCAAATCAGCATCCATGTTTACTTGCTCCTGCCGACATCTTTTTTAATCCAGTGGTCAGGATTTGAGAACCGCACCCAAGACCTAAAGCTTCCAATCAATGATGGTAAGAAGGAAGGACTCCGTTGTGTCAACAAAACTGCCATGTGAAAGCACGACATATGGGATGCTACGAGAAGCTCTAGATTTCGCATTTTCGTTTCTTCATTTTAGAACTAGAACTTATTATTTCAAAAACTTTATGAATGTAAATGATACATTACTCATGTAATCACTTTTCTCTTTGTTATTTTCCTTTTGCTGGTCAATTGATTGAAGGTGAACATTGTTGTTGTTTGATGGTGGTGCCAAGTTTGATGCTCAACTCTACTTGGATGTAGACAGGATGGCCTCTTGCTTGGTAAGCCATGGATTGTGCTTGTGGAAGACTTTTTATGAAGTTCCTATTTAAATTTATACTGATAATTCTCTTTACAGGATTGTTCACAACACTACGCCGTTATTCACTTCATTCCAAATCTTCGGCAGTGTTGCAGCAAGCACTCGAACCAAAGAAACAACAATACTCTGATATGAAGATGTACAAATGATTCCACACGATGTACCATCCAAACCTGGCTGTAATATTAGTAGCTTCACCAAACTGCAATCCTTCGAATCAAGCTTCTCAATAACGTGTCTAGATCACTCTGCATCCTTAGATTGCCTTCATATTTTTCTTCTGTGATTTTAATTGCTTCTTTTAAAGTTTTCGACACAGCTAACGGAAGTAGAAATTATACTCCAGGGTTTGAAAACTTGTTAAAGTAGTGTTGTACTAACGGTTACATGATGAAGGAGGCTTTCACTTGGTATATATATTCTTTTGAATGAAAATTATTATCTTTCTTGTTGCAGGCCTCTGCTTCATGGGAAAAGTTAACGCTGCGACACTTTTTCTTGAGCGAAACTTTATAGGGTACGACAGACGAGGATGAGGAAAGGTCACATCATTGGTCAGTATTGATCAAGCAATTGCCGCGATTATCCACTACCGCCTTGACTGTATCTGAACGGCTTTACATTTAGTGTTGGACCAAATAACCACGGCTTTCCGTTTACTAACAGAGTTGTTATTTGTTGCGGGAGTAGCAATTTATGGAAACGCTATTGGCAATCATGACTGCTACTGCTTTGGGTGAAGTGGATTTGGTGGTATCCTGCAATTATATGGATGCTGTTGGCTTCCTAGTAGGATTTTTATTTTCATGCATTGTTTGAAACCTGTACCTTTGTGATGACATTGATGTAAACATTGTACCAATGTGGGCTTTTGTAAATAAAATTTCAATTTGTACCATCTCATGTTGAAACTCAACGGTCTTGAATTTTTAGAATTGAAACAAATGCAAGCCATGCGAATAGGATCAAAAAACTTCATTCGAATTGATTTCTTGCTAAGCTTCGATGAACTTGAAGATGGGAACAGGAGTAGCCTCGGGCTGTAGTGACACAAAGTTGGTGTGAAGATCAACAAAACTCAAAGTCTTAAAGCTTATAATCCATGGTTGAATCCTTTGAATTTGAACCTTAAGGCATGGATTTTACCTTTAAGCCTAACTTTTGAAACCTTGATGAATTTTAAAATCTTTTGCATTTGGAATTAATTCTCAAATTTTAACATAAAGGTATGAACTTCATACTAAACTTATGATGAAATCACTGAGGAATCTCTTGCATTTGAAGTCTTAAAGCAACTTACGTGAAAATCATAAAAACTTCTCATCTCTTGAATTTGGATTTTAGAACAAATGAGGCTAGCATTTTACTTTGGGGATTTATTAAAACTTGATCAAATATTCTTATCCATATCCACAACTTCAAACCAAATCTAAACTTCAATCTCTTAAAACTAACAAATGATAAGCTTTGCTATTCTTCAGAATCAAAAGGTGAGTTTGGTACACGATTCGCTCCCTTCCTTGGGGAGAACTTGAGAAATCTTAGGTAGAAATGACCTTGCAATGATTACAATTCCATCAGAATGGGGGCATATCCTCCTTTTGTATCCCCGAGTGTTCGTTATAACCCGTAGGGACTAATAGGTGTACACATAAAGTCTTCCTGATTTTTTTTTGCATTCTGCACCAATCTAATTTCACAAGACGAAACAAATGAATGGTTAAAACGGTTAGTTCGTGCATGGATGATCGACCTAATATGGTATGCAAAAGATCAATGAATCTAAAGGGTAAAATTTGGGGTATGACAATAACCTACAGCAAAAGATGAAGTGGTGAAACATGTGACTCACAACAGCCAAAAAACTATGGTTCACGTAATACTACCATAAGCTGCAGCGCGACCACACGATACAAGTAGTTCCTTCCATGACCCCACAAACACATACAAAAATTGCAACTCTTCCAAACCAGATCCAACGCAACAACCTGCAAAACGACAAATAACCAGACAGTTTCACCACATCACAATAAACCTCAACGTCACTAATTATTCACCAAAACCGTACACACTACACATCAAAATGAAACGCATAAAATGGATCCAAACAACAACAAACATATTCCCATTCCACCCTCACAAACCTCTATAAAGCAGACCAAATTATTCACTCTCTGGGGGCGGATTTTTTTTCCAAAAACTGCTTTTCTCAATAATGACAAGCACAAACCATTCTTCGTTCCTCCTTCACTCCCCCACCCCAAAGTTTTCTTCTTTGTTCCTACCTTGCTAAACTTATGCACTTCCTTCATCACAAAAAAATTATTCATTTCAACCCAAAATCCACAGAACTGCAAACTAATACCCAAACCAAATCCAAAATAGAATAAAACTAGAAACGCAGACAGAAAAGGGAAGAAGAAGATAGATTGAGTGAAACCGGAACGAAAAAAATCCAAGTGACAAACCTTGAACGCGCGAGGAATTGATTGCGAATCAAATGAAAGCTTGTGAAGAAGGTTGAAATGAGATTACACATCCCTTTTTGATTTTTCTGATTTGTTTAACGAAACCGATTTTGTTTTGTGAGGAACGATGATGGATCTTGTATCACTTTACCGTGTCACGTTCAAAAGGGGTTTTGTTGTTTTCTTTCATTTTGTTTCATTTTCTTGTTTTAATATGAGGAGAGAACTGATGATGTAGTTGGTTTATTGGACCCATGTTTTATTTTGACTGAATCTTTTGTAGATACCCTAGTTTTTTTTGTTAGAATTAATTTGTTTCAACCGGACCCTGGCTGTGTTGATGAATGGGCCATGGGTCCCATAAGGATCCTTAAGCATACCACCCATTTTTCTGATTGTTAACCATGCCATAGTTTCTAAGGAGGATGGGATCATGAGGTCCATGCTGTTTTCCATACATATACCTTTTTATTTCTTCAGCACCTTCCATTTTTTATGTATTGTTTTTTTATATTATTTTTTTTATTAAAGAGTTTCTTTGGTATTTATTTTGGGTGCAAAATATTTTAAGCCCATTATTTTCTATTATTATTTTTATCTTTGATCCTTCTACTTTGATTTCATTTCACTTTCGATTTTATTTTGGATCGATGAAGTCTTTTTATTCATAAATATTGGTTGATTGAGGTTGTCTAACCTTCATTATTTCAAATATGTAGTGAATGATGTTTTAGATCATTTTCTATACTTTGGGATCGTGATAGGTTACTTCAATTAATTGACGAAATTTTGTGATTAAAACAAGACCGTCACCTTTTCTTTTCGTGTGGCACGATTTCTTTGGAGAATGATTCTCAATATCATTTCTCCATCGTGTTTTAGCATAAATATCAACTTGCACGACCTTCTATAGTATGATCTTCATCATAGATCGTGCTACGATGGTTTAGCGCTAAAGTCGGACCGATTCATTCAATAACAACTAACAACTAATTTTAATTTCTATCAATATATTCTTGATTTACTTTTCTATCAATATATCTTGATCTTATTATCATTATTCATATATTATTGTTAATATTATCTTGATTATATTATTGTTGATATTATTATTCATACTATTCATATCATATTCATCTTCATCATACTTTGTTCACACTATTCGAAAACACAATAAAATGATCGAAACCCTAAAAGCCTAAATTAGTGGACTGTGGTTACTTTTCCGAGCAACAGAACTTGGAATTTGTACAAAAACCCTAACTTGGAGCTTTTGTCCGACTCTTGCTCAAGGCTTAGTTTAGGACACCTCACACACACACACGACTTCCTCTTGGGCTACCGGATAATGAGACCTTTTATTTCGCGCAATCCCGTGTAACTTACATGTACCCCACTCCCATTCCGATGTACGCATTCGTATTGCTTTGAATGTGGTTTGTTTACTAGGAGCACCCCTAGGGACTAGCATAGACTAAACTATTTTCAAACTAATTCTCGATTCGTCGTCGAGCCATTTTCAAACACCCATTGTAAGTTGATTGCTCGTTAGTATTCGCCATCAACCTAAGACACACACTTGCACATTTCATCGTGGTTTCATTATTAGGAGCACCCATAGGGGCTAGTATCGATTCTCACCTCTTTTGTAAATCCTCGATCCAACGTCAAGTGGTGTTTTATTCAAACTTGTAACTCGATCACCTTTTTCCTAGCCATCAACCTCTTTTCGCAACCAATCTAATTCTATCTTTTGTATACGCTTTCTCAAACAAACTTACGAAAGAAGAAGGTTCTTGGAGTCTAAGCATTCCTTGGATCTTCGAATGAATAGCTCTTGGGGCGCACGCCTTAGGTTGTTGTTCATTCAACATTTCGTCTTAAAACACTTAATCTATGTCAAACATTTTCTTAATCAACTCACAAAAGAAGGAGATTCTTGAAATCTAGCATTCCTTGAAACTTCGAATGAATGGCTCTCGAGGCATGCCCCTTGGGTTGTTATTCATTCAATCTTTCGACTTTAAAACATCTAACCTTTCTCAAAATCTTTTCAATCAATTCCTGAAAGAGTTGAGTTCTTGGAATCTCGCATTCCTTGGATTCTTGAGTGACAACTCTCGAGACACGCCCCTTGGGTTGTTTGTCAGCCAATCTTTTGTTTCCAAACCAAACTTCAACAAATTCAACCCCTTCTTTTTGTGGTCGTCTCCACAAACTACGAGCGCTCTGATTCTTTCATTCTTTGAATGTAAGATACGTAGGCACAAGATTATGATGATCTTGGCGAGCATAATTCTATCCAACTTCCGTTTCCCTATTTCTTCCCGTAGTCGAACTATGAGCGCTCTGATTTCTCATTCTCGTCCGAATGAGCATACGTAGGCACCTAGGCTCCAATCCTTGTCGAGCACCCTATCCTAAAACCACCAATTTCCCCCTAACATCGTTTCCTTTTATCTTATCATTTCTCATTTACCGTTGAGAAGAAAACAAACAAGCTTAGATAACGCTCATCACAAATCGAATTAAGAGGTTCCCGTTGAGTATAACGGACGTCAAGGGTGCTAATACCTTCCCCTTGCGTAACCGACTCCCGAACCCAGAGTGTGGTTGAGACGACCATGTTCTTATACTCCTTAAAGGTTTTCTAGATATGTTCCTTTCCCTCTTTTGGGATAAATAAATTTCGGTGGCGACTATGTCAAACCGCATTCGGCGCCTTTTGCGCGAGGGTCGTATTTCTCAATTTTTTTCGAGGTGCAACACTAACCCCACAAGGAGCTAACACTTTACAAGAAGTCAACATAAGAAATCCTCTTCCTTTTGGATTTAAACCACAAGCATAATAACCAGATGAACTAAAGCATCAGAGGAAATCCTAAGTTAAGCCATAACAAAGTCAAAGCAAAGTCCTCTCAAGCGTTAAAGCCAATTAGGAGAGTCTTGTATCAGATGATTTCATAATGCCAAAGTTTCAACACCTGCAAACAGAAAATTCCAAACAACAGACAAAAGCAACATAAAAGTCCAAGGTCTCAAATCTCCAAGAGCAAAGGGCAAGGATCCTAGAGCTAAGTCCAAAGTCCAAAGTCCAAAGTCCAAGAATAAGCTCATAACAGTCTGAGTTTAAGAGCCAAGTCTTTTAATGTTTAAGTATTTATTAATGGCTTAAGAAACGTATGGTCCAAGTGGACAAAGAGGAAATAAGAGCAAAAGCACAAATAAAAAGTCCAAATGGAAAAATAGAAAATAAGATGATAATAATATGAAATGCTAAATGTAAAGGCATAAAAATAAATGACAAGAAAGTAAAAAGCGAAAATTAAAAGGCATAAAGTAAAGTTAGTATAATTATAGTTAGTATGTTAATGTTAGTGATGAAGAAAATTTGGTCATTTTTCAGAGAATACTTAAGTAATCAACCATAAGCATGAGAACATGAATCTGTACATCATTAAGGGAAGGGCTCAAACTCGGATAAAATCGACGAGTATGCCAACTAACTCCCTTAATGATAAAGAAACAATTTATCTCACACCATACTATGGCGAATAAGAGATTGATATCTCACTTGTAAAAATAACTCGATTCCAATTTAGGGACAATTTAGCGCTTTGTTAAGTAATCATAGTCAGAATTAGTAGAAGCCACAATTATCTGAGGCCGGTCAATAACAATGTTTGTGTTAACACAAGTTAGAGAAATGACATGTAGGTCATTTTCCTAAATCTTTCCACACTAAAAGAAAAAAGGTACTGGTCTCATCTTGATCATATCTTCTAAGAGAAGTCTCATGATATGTAATATTTTCATTGACCAAATAAAAAATAAGAAGAGGGGAAGGGAAGCCAAATTGAATCACAATATTTGAATCATTCCATCTTCAAGTTCTATCACTCTTCTTGGTGGATTAAAGTACTAAACCTACCACTAAGTCAAAGCACCTAAAATGAATCCAATGATCCACTTAAAGATAGATTTGAACTAATGAAGGTTTATCCAACTTCATCAAATATCCAAATTCCATGGAATTTGAAGAGAAATTTGATCAACAAACACCACAATTTAAGGCAAAACAAAAGGAAATGGAAGAAGGAAGAAAAGGAAGAAAAGAAACCAAAGCAACCCTAAAACAAGCCAAAAAGCAGTTGCTGCCACTATGTTAATTGATTAACCTACTGGTGTTAATCGATTAACACAGCAAAAAATGCAAATCCTGCGTAAAATTTTAACTGGTTAATCGATTAACAGTAGGTGGTTAGTCGATTATCATTGTTGCAGAAGTGAAAACAGTTTGAAATATTGCAAAATCCTTGATCAATCATTTCTTCAAACACCTCATGATCAAGGATGCAATTGTGCATGAAAATTCAAGTAAAACAACAACAAATAACACCAATGGAATCATAAAATGTTGGTCAAAGAATTAATCAACAAGAGATCACATTGTGGAAGATGAAAGTTAAGCACAATAATGGTGGAACAAGAGTTTACCACTTCCAAATCTGAAAATGCTTCAAATCAACTTCAAGAATCACACTCCAAATCTTTTATCTATAGAATTTGATGTTGATGAAGTGTTTTGATGGATGTTTAGCTCAAATATTAGTAAGCTTCAATGAAAAGCTTACTAACTTTTAATGGAAGAAAGAGCGTGAATTTGGGTAGATGAAGAAAATTGAGAATGAAGAGGAATTTTGACAAGGTGAATTTGACTATCAAAAGCTTGAAGAATGAATGAAATGAGGGCTCTATTTATAAAACTTAGGCTTGGAAATTTTGGTGGCTTGGAATTTGGTTTGAAATTTAATCTAGGCTTGGAAATTGGATTAGAAGTAAAATCAAAGATCAAGTGGTGATTAAATGAGGGTGTATGGTGGAAATAATTATGATTATGTTAGAGAGGTGTTTTTGTGATGATTTTGCATGATCTAGAATATTCCACATGAGATCATATTTGAAAATTGGTGCCAAAATGCTGCAGACTTTGAAAGTTCTATTTTTAGCCAAAAAAATGCACGTGTTAATCGATTAACCTCAGGATGTTAACCAATTAATACAGTGAAAAAATGAGAAAAATGGCTTTTTGCTGTGTTGTCTTGGCTCTTGCTCGATTCTTTTGACTTGTCAAAGAATGCATGGAAATAAACATGTGAACCTTAAAGTCTCTTGAATAATAAACAATTAAATCTTGGGAAACTCTTGATCAAATGATTTTGAATTATTTGCATATCAACTTTGAATTTGTTCAGATGAATTTCATTCGAGCCGAGGAACTAGTGTTTGATGTTCTTGATCCAAACTTCTCATTGAAAAGTTAGTAAAGGGAAAACAAACATATTTTTTGGTATTTTGATTAGGGTTAGTAAAAATAAACAATCAAATAGAAATAAGAAACACGCAGGTGCTTGGTGATCTCCCTCAGAAACAAACCTACAAAGAAGGATAAGGGAACCAAAACTTGTGATCTTGTTTGTGATGCAGGATGCAAATGGCATGTGAGATCTTAGCGGTAAAAACTAGGGTATTACAATGTCATCTTGTCCAAAACATTCAAATCAAACCAATCTTGAAGGAAACCCCCACCTTGGTTTTTTGTTTGAAACACACAAAATCCCCAACCCAATATTCTCGATTACACCAAACCTTGTTGGACATTATCAACCCTAATCTAGATGGTCACCCAATCAAAAAATAATTATGTGTAGTTCAATTTTGTGTATGCATAGAAGAAGGGATGAAGATGATGGGAAACTTTGTAATCTGGTTTCATTTTGGTTTTATTCACTAGGAAACCTTACCTAGAAGAAGATGCATGTATGAGTATATATAGGTACGTGAAGAAAATAGGCAAAAGGATGCTAGAAAAATAAGATGCAAAAAGAATTTTTTTCAAGTTTTAACTTGCATATGTCGGCCTGTGAAGTTCGTAGGTCGGCCTATGAAGGTGTTCAGGCCAGCCTGTGAAGCGACCTAAAATGCAACCTGCGAGCATAATCTACAGGCTTCATTCTTGGAGCGTAGGAGCCAGCCTGAAACGTGGATGTGTCGGCCTATACTAAAGTTAAGGCTTCCATAGGTCGGCCTGATCACGTATAGGTCGGCCTATGTTGTTGTTTTGACATACAAACTTGATTTTTCATGTGTATGACATGCCTAAGACCTATCAAAATTGTTCTAATACTCTTTTTATGCATCCTAATGCTAAGAGGACAAATGAGCATCTAAGTTTAGGTTAACACTGTCCAATATACAAGAGCACTACGATAAACTAACTTAGTCCTTGTTTGACATCATTCAAATCTCGGTTGAATTCGTAGTTAGCACGCACATACTCCCCTTTTATTATGATGACAAATGTTAAATGATGTAGTCATAGCTCGTTGCGCTTATCTTTGGTGCACGAAACAACTCCCCATGAATTTATGCATTATCCTTGATAGCTCCCCCTAAATGTATGCATTTTCCTTTTCCTCTTCATTTTCTTCTCCCCCTTTGACAACATCAAAAAGAGAAAAATAAGCTAATCCATTAGAAGCATCATGCATATGCACATTACGCAAATATGAAATACCACACAGAGGCAATTGCAAAGAGAGGAGATGCACTCACATACAATACATATGTAAATAGAATAAGCATAATAATTAACTGCACCAATATCCAAAGGAAATACACAAGTCAACACTTAGTATAACAAAGTAAATGCTTAAGATATTGTTCTAACAACCAAGAACTGACAAGCAAACAACCATAATTAAGAAATGTAAATAGACGAAACTCAAAGAACACAACCAAAAGAGAAAAAGACACCACAAAACACCATATCATAACCCCAGTCAATGCCTTTCGAGTCCTCTTGACCTTGGTCTTGTGTTGAATGTACCGAGATCACATAGCTCGTGGTAGAAGTTGTCATAATGATTTCCATCTATTTCCTAGGTATGAATGATGTGATTCAACCAATCCATCTCAGTAGTGTGATTTTCGTTAATAGTGTTGCGCAAAGATACAAGGCTTTTCGTCATGTAAGCAGCAAAGGAATGGAAATCAGCATCTTGAATGGCCATGTGCTCCCTCATGAGACGTGGCTCTTCTGATGATACAACATATGTCTCATCTTGTTGCACCTGCATGTTTTGCAACATGGTAATAATAGCAGCACTTCACTATGGCCAACATAAAAGCTACCACCGTGACCAACTCCTTGGTCCACATCTTGCATAGTTGTATCGCCATGTAGAGCACCATGAGGATTCTCATTTTCCATCTGATTTTCTTCAGCTTCCTCAGCAACCACGTTTGGATCATCAAAGTTGAAAATCTTCCTACCATTCTTAAGGAGATAGTATGCTCGATACTCGATGTCCCAGAAATAGCTCATGTTGGTGAGAGTCCATTGTGAGAACTCATGAGATGTATTTTATGATTTGTATATGAGATTTTCCACACCAATCTTTAAATGCTTTAAAAAAATTGCAATCATGGATGGATAGCATAAAGAGGTACCTTTGTTGCAGAAACAGACAGAAAACATATGATCAACAAAGTAGTGTGGCTAACTGATTTTGACATTGTACAACAAGACATACATGAGATGAATTTCCATAAAATTGACTCTTGAAAATCCACCATTTTTCGGACGTAAGACATGAGACAAAATCCAAAATAAAATTTAAGGTAGCATTTTTAGTTGACCTGTGGTAATTGGTCTATAGTAGTTTGCAAATCGAGGAACCTTAAGAACTTCGTTCAAGTAAACATTCAAATTGAAATCTTTATGCTTATCAAAGTCAGTTACCACTTCATCAGTTTCTTCTTCATTAATTCTTCATCAATTTCAAGATCACGAACAGTAATACCGAATAAAGTGCTCCATAACTCATTTCTGAAATGATACACTTTGTTACCTATAGATAATTTGAAGCTTGCACCCTCCTGTTCATGTAGCCCAGAGTAAAACATGTGAATAAGATCCTCGTTGTAATTTTGAGCCAACTAAAGGAAATAGTTTATGTTTTGATGCTCAACATGAGTCATGACTTCAGATAAAGCTAAAACTTCAACCGTCTTCTTCTTACATATGTACTACTTGACGACAAGGCGAGTTACAAGATTAAGCTCAAAATCTCTCTCACACTTCTTTGATATCAAAGAATGCGGATTCTCAGAGGCAGGAGTGGTTAAGGATGCCTTGCCTTATCCTTTGGATGCATTCTTTAACTTAGAGGCCATTGGATTTGTGAGATACAACTTGCAGACAAGGTGTTTGTGAAAATGTTTGAATGAAACTTGTGAGAGAATGAGTGACACAACAACACTCACACACTCAAACACATGTAATAGCAACAAACTAACACAAATAAACAACCACTAACTCACAATAATGGAGAAATTTAAATTATGATGAGATGGAGTGAGTTTTTGGGAATTTTGAGAGAAATGGAGAAATTGATGGATTAATGAGGGATATGACAAGGATTTGATAATGAAATAAGATTTTATGATGTTGGATTCAAGCATAAAACACAAGTATTCTTAAATTTTAAGGATTTGAGTGGATTTGAGATGATGGGTATTTTATGCATGCAAGAACAAGAGTAAGAGTGAAGAGAAATGAGGAAAAATATTTCAAGAGTTGCTTATGAGTCGACCTCGGGTCGCATGTGTCGGCCTATCCATGCTACAGGTCGGCACATACTAAAGCAAACAATTTTAGAAATTAAAAGGAAACGACATGAGCCGACCTAAAATAGAATGTGTCGGCCTATACTGAATTATTAACTTGCACAAGTCGACCTGTACTAGTTTGTGTTGACATGAAGACTCCAATCTTCAATAATTTTTTACTCAATTTATTATTAGTGACCTTGAGAGACCTATAATGACTCATAAAAATTAGGTTTACGAGATATGCATACATATAATAAAATTTATGCTTTGTTTGCTTTACATGTAAAACAAATTTAAGCATGTCTTGGTTCAAGATAAAGATGAATGATGATGACATTTATGTATGGTTACTATAAACATATAAAATGCAACATACAACACTCACATTTGATATTTTTGGAAGCAAACACATATCACAAGCAACACATATAATTCATCATACGTCCTTACGAAATAAACAGGTAAAAGAAACACTTACGTGCATAACAAGAAATAGGGTTGAAACAATATTACCTTACCGAACACAAGACAGAGGATGCACTTACATTTTACGAAGAACTTTCAAATGAATGTTGAAGTGAATGCAACACGTGCCACAAAACAAAAATAAGACCAAAATGTTTTTACCACTTTCCTTTTTGCACAAGTATTTGAAGGTGGGATTAGTAATGTATCAAAGAAGTACATTTGATGATTGTTGAATATTCTTTCAACTTGCGAGATTATTTTCCAATAAAGTTGGACTTTTCATATTGCTCAATTATGATGTTTATCCTTCTTCTTCTTCTTCTTCTTCTTCTTATGTTTTCTCATTTAGGTTGATCACTCCTAGTTTTATGTTCTTGAGTAAGTTTAGTCTAAGATATCCTACACAATTGAACATAATACCTTTCCGACGCTTTTCAGATAACTTATTAGTAATCGTTCACATACTTTTACCACTTAAAATAAAAACACAAAGAGTTAACCTGGTTGGTAACAAAATTTGCCTCGATAGTCACATAGATCAAAACAATAAGGACATGTTACTGTGTTATGCCTTGATGCTCTATGAACAAGATCCCATACTCTCTCCATAGAGTCAAGACATTTTTCCTGCATGATTAACAACTTGTGTCAGGTACCCAATATTCATTGAGCCTTTGGGGATTAGTAAAACCTTGATTGCATTTAGGGATCCATTGAAAGACATTATTAAAAACATGGAGTTTCCTAACTCTTCACTTTGCAATGGTGTGTCCCTTTTTGCAACAGTAGTGACAATACAAGTTTAGAGAAGATAACCCTTTGTTATTTGGTTCCTTTTTAACATGATTATACCTTCGATATGGATTTTGAGCTGGTAAGTCATACTTGGAAGTATCTATAGCAAACGTAACCTTGAGTTTCAAAGCCTTATCAATTTTATCTTTAAGAGTCCTTGACTCCTTTTGCCAAATGTGAGATGTTTTACAACCAAAATTTCACAAAGATCTAGGATCCTTATATTGTCCTTCAATAATATTTGACATAGATTTCCTTAGTGCTTCCACATGTCTTTCATTTTCAGCAATCTTGAGTTCCAAATGAGAGATGATTCTTTTGTTTGAAGTTAATCTCTTGAAAGCATCTATAGCTTGTCTTGGTAGATTTTCAAAGGATTCTTAAATTTAAGAAAAAGTTGAATTATCATAATCTTGAAGTTTAGAGTGACTTACAACCTTTTTCTTTCCTTTGTTTTCCATATAGAAAAGCTTGGCCGATTCCTTGCTTGTAGAACTATCATCACTTGACAAATCACTTTCGCTTTCCCAAGTGGCATAAACCCTTCTAGTTTTTCTAGACGTTTTATGGTGGCCTATTTCATTCTTGGTTTTTGGACACTACAGCTTAAAGTGACCAGGTTTACCACAGTTGTAACACGTACTTCGTGATTTTCCCTTTTTGCTCTCATCTTCTTCTTTTGAGGAACTTGATAACCTTCTTGATTTATCACGGTACTTGTTGGGATATTTTTCGTCATGTTTTAACCTGTATTTATCCACTAGCTTTATGAACAATCTCATATCGTCTTTGTCGGATTCGATGTCATCTTTAGGTTCACTATCCCTTTGCTTATCTTGAGAAGGCCTTGATCTAGAAGTCTTTAGAGCAATGAACTTCTTCCCTTCTTCTTTGCCTTTCCCTTTCTCACTCTTCGATTACTTTTCATATTCCTTCTGGTATTTTTCCAAGCAAGTAAGCTCTTGCTCATGCTCTTCTAACTTTCCAAACAAAGTCATAAGATCAAGAGAATTAAGATCATTTACTTCTTTAATAGTGGTGACCTTTGGTTGCCATTCCCTACTTAAACACCTCAAAAATTTGTTAGTAGTAAGTCCATTGGAAACTGGATTACCTAGTGCATTTAATCGATTTATAAGATGAGTGAACCATTTTCGTATATCCGCAACGGTTTCACCATGCTCAATATAGAACAACTCAAACTCTTGATTTAATGTGTTGATTCTAGATTGTTTAACATCATCAGTACCCTCATGGAAAATCTCTAATGCGTCCCTCATAGTTTTGGCGGTATCACAATGAGAAACACGATAAAATTCATCAACTCCCAAGGTGGAAGTGAGAATGTTTTTCGCTTTTCAATCATGTGACCACAATTTCCTATCATTATCATCCCATCGTGCTTCCAGTTTAGGTATTGGGACACCATCTTCATTGGTCATAGTTATTTCATTTGGACTTGTTAAGAAATATGGTTGGGCCTAACTCAACCCTACAAAACCGGTTGGTAGAGTGAGGATTACCCCCACTTATAAACATATGTTCATGCCATATATTTTTCGATGTGGGACTCTTAACAGGACCATTTTGGATAGCATCCCAAATACCTTTGTCAACGGAGTTGACATGAATACACATAAGTGCTTTCCAATAGCCATAATTTTTGCCGGTGAATATTGGTGCTCTATTGTACGCACCCTTAGGTCTGGAAGCCATTCTTTTAAGAAATGTATCTCAAGCACAAAATCAACCAGAGCTCTTGATGCCACTTATTAGACGATAGACTTCAATCTATAAGGGGGTGAATAGGTCACAAATTTTACAACCAAAAACTTTTGGCAAAAACCTGTTTTTAAAATATGGTACAACGGAAAAACAACCCGGATCAAATCGTCTAACCAAACCTACTATCGAAAAGAAATATACGTATCGTAAACCAAATGGAGTGATAAAAAATGTAAATATTCAAAAACAATCAAGCTAAAAATCAATTAAATGTAATGTTAATCGTAACTCATATATCCCATGAACCAAAACACAAACAAAATAAACACAAATAATTTATCAAACACTTGATGTGCAATCAATAACAATTGGAAAATAGTTTGCTTTGTTTATGTTAAAACCTATCACAATCAAAGTGATTGTGATTATATCAACAACAACATTTAAAAGATAATAGAAAATAATTTCCAATCGAATTGATCAAATAACGACGAACTCGATAAATTGCGTAATCAAGAATAAAAGAGTTAAAGAGACGAAGAGAGAGAGAGAGAGAGAGAGAGAGAGAGAGAGAGAGAGAGAGAGAGAGAGAGAGAGAGAGAGAGAGAGAGAGAGAGAGAGAGAGAGAGAGAGAGAGAGAGAGAGAGAGAGAGATTTGTTTAGGCAGCTCCCCACTTGGCCTCGCTACGGGTTCGTCTGCCCCCCAAAACCCTATTATTTTGTGTTGATTCTTCCACCTCCAAACCTTTGATCAAAGCTTGATCAAGTGACCAAAAATGAGGCTACGATCCTCCAATTATCATGAGCACGCAACTTGTTTAAACCTAAGATTCCCTAACACAATTCACCGTCTCGCGCTACTCCCTTGCAGGAAATCACCTTGTCTTAAGGCTTTCACTCGGTCGAATCTATGTTAACGCGATCTTGTCCAAAACCTTCAAATAAACCTGGTCTTGAAAGAAAACCCCATCTTGGTTTTTTGTTTGAAACACACAAAACCCCCAACCCAATATTCTCGGTTACACCAAACCTAGTTGGACATTATCAACCCTAATCTAGATGGTCACCTAATCGAAAAATGATTATGTGTAGTTCAATTATGTGTATGCATAGAAGAAGGGATGAAGGTGATGGGAAACTTTGTAATCTGGTTTCGTTTAGCTTTTATTCACTAGGAAACCTTACCTAGAAGAAGATGCATGTATGAGTATATATTGGTATGTGAAGAAAATGGGGACAAGGATGCAAGAAAAATAAGATGCAAAAAGATTTTTTTTTTCAAGTTTTAACTTGCATAGGTCGGCCTGTGAAGGTCATAGGTCGGCCTATGAAGGTGTTCAGGTCGGCCTATGAGGTGACATAAAATGCAACCTGTGGGCAGAATTTACAGGCTTCGTTCTTGGAGCATAGAAGCCAGCCTGAAACATGGATGTGCTGGCCTATACTGAAGCTGGAGCTTCCATAGGTCGGCCTGATCACGTATAGGTTGGCCAATGCTGTTATTTTGACACGCAAACTGTATTTTATGTGTATGACATACCTAATACCTATCAAACTTGTTTAAAGACTCTTTTTATGCATCCTAATGCTAAGGGGATAAATAAACATCTAAATTTAGGTTGACACCGTCCAATATACAAGAGCACTACGATAAACTACCTTATTCCTTATTTGACATCATTCAAAACCCGGTTGAATTCATAATTAACACTCACATGATTAATGTTTCTCTAAAGATTTCTTAACATGTCAAAGGTTTGCAAATTGTGTGTTGTTGTGGATGGTTTTGACAAGTCCATCAGAAAAGAAGGATGTTCTTCTCTCTAAAATTACTTTGTTAGTGGTGTGTAGAATCTGAAGAATCTGAGAACACTTGCTAAGTGATGTCTGGCGAAGAATCTGAACCTGAAGGTCTCAGGATCAGAAGAAGCAACATTATTGTCTCTACACTTAGTGAATGCAAATTGACTTCGGGTACCATTCAGAGTCGGTGATAAAACTGAAGATATATGTACTACAGAAAGCAAGCTATATTGTCAAATCAGTTTGTCAGCTAGAGTCTACAGATTGCAAGGCTCAAGAAAAGCTAAGATGCTTTATGGATATCTATTCTCAACGGCTCTAATCATACAAAATCTATTGAAGACTCAAATGTTAAACATGTTACACATTGGATTAAGATCTTCTGGTGTATCTATCTTCAACGGCTCTTGTATGATGGAGTAACAACAAAGACTCTTGATCAAGTTACCTCCTCAACAAATAGTTTCTAAAAAGGATATAAATATGGCTGAAGGTTAAAACTAAATCTTTAACAAGGATCAACCAGAAGAAGGAGTAATAAGATCGATAATTATCAACTCAATGTATATGCAGATTTTTCTGATGTAGGTTGTAATTGTAAAAGCCTTAAGATTTATTACACATTGTATATCTTAGAAATCATAAGAGACTTAGGTCTTTTTATGGTGATTTCCCGTGCCTCTGATACTTATATCATGTACACCTTATTCTCTATTCTGTTGAGCTTGTTTAGCAGTTTAGATAGAAGTCTTATATCATTGGGATACAAGCAAGGAAGTCTCGAGCAAAAACGCTTAAGCCATGTAAGTCTCTTGAAATGTTCTTGAGCTGTGAAAGTCTTAATCAAGTAGAATGATTGAGCAGAAGTCTTGTATCATTGGGATACAAGCAAGGAAGTCTCGAGCCAAGATGCTTGAGCCACGTAAGTTGCTTGCTATGGGATTAAGCAGTGAAATTCTTAATCAAGTAGATTGATTGAGCATGAAAGTATTGAGTTAGTGTGGCTTGATCAGGATAGCTCGGTTTATGAAATTTGGGGTAGTAAGTATTGTCCAGGGAAGGTGCAAGCGCAGGCTCGTTTCGTGGAACCTTAAGCAGAAGTCTTGGGCCTGAGGAGCTTGAGCCGGAATGCTCAGTACATGGAATTGGAGCAGTAAGTCTTGACCTGAGGGGTGCAAGCAGAGAGGCTTGTCTCATGGGGCTTGGAGCAGAAGCCTTGGGCTGAGGGCCTGAGCAATGAAGTCTTGGGTTCATGGAACCTAAGTATGAAGACTCGAGTGAGGAGCTTGGGCAGAAGTCTTGGAACTTCGGTCTGAGCAATTGTAAAGACTTATGTTGAATGCATAGGCGATTGTAATCGTGATTTAATTATAACGAAAATCTCTTGTGAAACATGGTGACTAGACTACTCTTAGTTAGGGGAAGAACCAATATAAATATTTGTGTCTTCTGCTATTATTTATTTGCTTCTGTTAACATTCCGCTGCTAAGAATTAACCAGAATCTGAACACTAGTTTAGATTCTGAACTCTGATAAGATGCAAACTAAGAAAATGGAAAACACAATTCAACCCCCCTTCTTGTGTACTTTTCTGACCTTCAATTGGTATCAGAGCATGGTCTGTGCGTAACACTTAACATTGACACATATGATGATCCAATAAGAAAAGTATGTCTGTCAAATACTTTCCTTCAAGAAGGAATCAAGTGCCACATGAAAAATATTATACTGCTTCTCCTACCATATTCAATGGGTGATTCCACTAAATTTAAATGATGGAAAAGTAAAAATATATTTTTAACTCACTGGTCTTGATAAAAGGGGTTCTGAAGGTCTATAGAATATCCTTGAAAAAGGTATTACTATAAAAGTTGATGGTGTAGAGATAATCTATTTGAAAGTCTCTATCACCAGCTCAGAAGAAGCTTATTGAATATCTTCAGAGGTAATTGCATTCTGGTAGGTGCTCTATCACACTTCTGAGTATGTCAACATCATTGATGTGTTTGATGCTCAGACTATCTTTGAATCATTGTGCTTAGATTTGTGGGAGTCACTTTTTAAAGCTTGTCTAGTTACACTTCATCTGATCTTTCAAGCAAATTCTGAGAAGATTGGTTTAGATTCAAACCTGAGGTCACTGTTATTCAAGGAGTTATACAACTTGAATTTATTGTGGTCTTTTGGTTTGTCTTGCAAATCATCGAAGAAAAGAAATGAAATTAGATGATAAAAAGCTATCTAATAGATCACCTTTCCTAAAGCTTGGTTCTTTGGTGTATCTGATGATAAGGAACTTATATTTCTTGTCAGAAGTACTTCTTAACCAGCTGGATAGGTCATAGTATCTGTTGATAAAAGAGTAACTTCAAAAGCTTCTGAAATACTTGTATTTCAACTGATTTACCATACCTGGAAGCAAGGAGAAAGACTACCAGAACCTAATATCAATTTACCTTCACTGAAGATGACATTAGTGCAGGATTCGGATAAAAGAGTAATCTGGCTCTTCCAGTCATTACTGCTTCTGAAGAAGCATTTGAGTCCTGAAATAAAAATCAAGTATTGAAGAGAAAGACATTATTCAAATCTATTTTGCTTCAATATTTGATAATAAAGAGTCTTCTCTTTAAGGTGATATCTTAAGAGACTCCATTGCTCATTGATTGAGGGTCATCATGGAATTTGTATTAAAGGACAAGTCTATGACAAACCTTCAGTTTTTCTTTGTGTTTTGCATGCAATTAGATGATGGTGCTTTAATTTGTTTCATGCCATTCTTTGATAGCTAACATCATTTGGTTCTTTGCTTATCAAAGATCTCATTGTTTTGAGTCAAGACAATGAAATTAATGATTCTACTAAAAACAAAATCTTTTTCATATAATGGTTTATTCTAGACTGATACTTTGGAATAAATCATGGTACTGCTATCAGAATTTGTCATAAGGTGAAGGAAAGCCTGTCTAAATATTTATGAATGGTCTCATAGAAATACGAGTGTCATGATTTAAATGTATTTGTTGCAGATATCAAAGACAGAAGCAGAGGCATCTTCCATGGCATTTATCAAAGGATTTTTACAATATTTGATGGAAGAAGAGCCCACAATCCATACTCAAGTGCTGGCGGTACTGAGTTTGGTAAGAGTAGTGGAATCCTTGGTTTAACAACCATTGAATCAGAATCCACTCAAAGCGGTGTTCAGACTCTACGGTCAAGTCTGAAACTGATACGTGTCTGACCGAGAATATAAAAAAAAAGGGTATGCTTGTTCTTTTCTGGCTTATCTCTTGATTCAATGAGATATTTGTGTAGATGTTAATACAAAGCTTCTGTTATATTTCTAGAGAATATCTTTTGAAACGATCTTCAGAAATCTTTAAGAAGAAACTCTGTTGTATTTACCTATACTGAATATTTCATTAAGCTAGATGATGACCATATTTATGGAAATATTTTCCTCACTTTTTATGATGTTGCTACTGTTTGTTAGCTATCAAAGGAAACAATTCAATATTCATCTATCACTCATAACTCTTGTTTCAGGAGGAATTGTTGGCTCTGAATAAAATCATGTGCCTGACAAAAGATATATCTCTTTCTCAATCTAGTTCTACTAGACTATAATGAATGATAACTTTTGAAAGTTGTCAGTTCTAAGATTCAGAAGAGGATTCTTTACTTCTAATAAAGCATTTTAAGTAAAAGGTCTTTCAAAGAATTTTATAATACTTAAATTTTAATAAAGGTGAAATTCATCTAGTAGATTCAAGATATCTGCTGGATAAGAACCTTTGGGTAATGATGTTTTCTTTTGGATACTTATTATCAATATCCCCTGTCTTGTGAAACATCATTTTGTCCTTCTTCTGACAAGATTCTTATTCTTTTAGGAATCTTGCACAGTTCTTTTTTGTTTTATTCTCTCTGTGGTTATGTGTTGATCAAGCCAACTTGAGATGAGTTTCCTAGTCAATTATTTTTTTAATCAACTGGTAGTCATCAATGAAAAGTTTCTGGATTTTTATGAGATGCTTAAGTTAAGATTTAACTTCTGGAAGACTATGTGTGAACAAGGATGTAATGGATACTTTGAGATGCCCTGTGGTTTGACTTATTCAGATCTTGTCAAAGAGTTTTGGATTATTGCTTCCATTGTTGAGCTAAATTTTGAATGTGCTATTCTTTCTAAAGTAACTGGTGTTTCTATAACAGTAACATTTAAAGCGATTGCTAATATGATCAATTGTGAGGAAATCAGAGAAATCACAGGAACTCTTGTTTGGGAACACTATCTTCCTACTTGGCGCATCTTTGTAGATCCATCTAATACATCAGTGGTCTCAAATCTTCGTCCTAATGTTGTTGTTTGGAATTCGATTCTGAATTCAAACTTATTTCCTAAGGATAAGGATTTAGACCTTGTGGACCCTATTGAAAAATATCTGCTTCTACTTCTCAATTCAGGCTTGCAGATTGATCTTTCTCAAGTTATGTTTGACTATTTAAAGAAGACTCTTTCTTTCTTTCTTTCATAAGCGAAAGATTTTCTTCATTCCTTTTGGACAAGTTTGAAGATATCTATAAAAGATTCTAATGTTAGATTTCTGAATAGTTATGCCTTGTGAAGCTAGCGAGAATATACCTAAGCGCATTGCACGCTTGATGGTGCAACAGAGTCACCACCGAACTTTATTTGTTCCAAAAGGAAAGGGAAAATATCAATAAAACCCAAGGGAATGAAAAACAGGTGAGGAAGTCAGTTATGCAAAGGGAAGGTATTAGCATCCCACACATCCATCGTACTCGACGAGAAGCGTTCTACTTGTTTCTCGGCTCGGATGGGTGTTCTATCTAAAGGTTACTCGCGAAAAAGGGAAGGAAAAGGGATAAAGAAAGTGCTCGCAGAGGATTGGGGCCCTCGTGCCTACGTATCCTCATAGTGCAATAAGGAATTCAGAGCTTCGTAGTTCATAGAACTAGGGAGGAAACGGAAGAAGGTAGCTCGTCAAGATTTTGCAATCTTGTGCCTACGTATCCTCATAGTGCAATGAGGAAGTCAGAGCTCCATAGTTCATGGAACTAAGGAAGAGGAGCAAAGGAGTGGTGTCAAAACTAAGAGAAAGAAGTAAGAAAGTGGTGTTAAAACCAAGAGAGAGAAGTAAGGAAGTGATATCAAAACAAAGAGAGATAACAGAGACATTGGTCTTTTAACCGACGAGCGATGATTAACCAAGGAAAGTGGATGACTCTACTAGGGAGGAAAATTGATATTTTAACTAAGGCATGGTAATTAACCAATAGGATAGCGTTGGCTTCATTGGGGAAGAAGAAAATTGGTCTTTTAACTGAAAGGCGGTGATTAGCCAGGGGAAAAAGGTGTCTTACCAAAATGAGGTGTTAACCCAAAAGGATTTGGTATGTTAATTGACAAGTAGTGGTTAATCGAAGGAAAGGGTGTTGAACCAAGAGAAGGTGTTAACCCAAAGGGATTCAGTATGTTAACTGAAAGGAAATGGTTAATCGAAGGAAAGGGTGTTTAAACCAAGAGAAGGTGTTAACCCAAACAGATTCAGTATGTTAACTGACAGACACTAGTTAACCAAAGGAAAGGGTGTTTAAACCAAGAGAAGGTTGCTAACCCAAAAAGGGTTCAATATGTTAATTGACAGATAGTGGTTAACTAAAGAAAAGGGTGTTGAACCAAGAGAGCTATTAACCCAAAGGGATTCAATATGTTAACTGACAGGCAATGATTAACCGAACGAAAGGGTGTTGAACCAAGAGAAGGTTTTAAGTCAAAGGGAATTGGTATGTTAACTGATAGGCAGTGGTTAGCCGAAGGAAAGGGTATTGAACCAAGACAAGGTGTTAACCCAAAGGGATTAAGTATGTTAACTGACAGGCAGTGGTTAACTGAAGGGAAGGGTGTTAAACCAAAAGAAGGTGTTAACCTAAAGGGATTCAGTATGTTAACTAACAGGCAGTGGTTAACAGAAGGAAAAGGCGTTGAACCAAGAGAAGGTGTTAACCCAAAGGGATTCGTTATATTAACAGACAAGAAATAGTTAACCAAAGGAAATGGTGTTAAACCAAGAGAAGGTGTTAACCAAAGGTATTCAGTATGTTAATTAACAGGAAATGGTTAACCGAAGGGAAGGGTGTTGAACCAAAAGAAGGTCTTAACCCAAAGGGATTCAGTATGTTAACTGATAGACAGTGGTTAACCAAAGGAAAGGGTGTTGAACAAGAGAAGTTTTTAACCTAGAGGGATTTAGTATGTTAACTGGAGGAAAGGGTGTTGAACCAAGAAAAGGTGCTTAACCCAAAAGGATTCAATATGTTAACTAACACTCAGTGCTTAACTGAAGGAAATTGTGTTGAACAAAGATAAGGTGTTTAACCCAAAAGGATTCAGTATGTTAACTGACGAGCACTGGTTAACCGAAGGACAGGGTGTTTGAACCAAAAGAAGGGTGCTAACCCAAAAAGGACTCAGTATGTTAACTAACAGGAAGTGGCTAACCAAAGAAAAGGAAGTTGGTGTTTTAACTAACCGGCAGTGGTTAACCAATGAAAAGGTGTTGAACCATGAGAAGGTTGCTAACCCAAAGGGAGAAAAGACTGGGGAAGGAATGAGTGACTACTAAGTGGCTGCTACTGCGAAAACCGAGGCCGGAAAAATAGAAGAGTCGCCACCTCTCGTTATTTATCCCTCAGATCGGGAAAGGAAACGATCGGGAAAAACCTGACGTAAAGGTATAAGACAAGGTCGTCGTAACCATTGTCTAGGTTCGGGAGTCGGTTACGCAAGGGGAAGGTATTAGCACCCCTCACGTCCATCGTACTCGATGGGATCCACGCTTGTTGGTTTGTCTACGGGTGAAAAACAATCTATCTACGGCTTCTAAATCTAAATGGAAAGAAACTGACTCGATAGAGCATCGCGCTCTATGCCTACGTATTCCCTCGTGCAATGGGAAAGTCAGAGTCAACGTAGTTCGGGAAACTACGGGGGTAATTGGCTCGCCAAGACATCGCGTCTTGTGCCTACGTACTTTCACACGGCGTGAAAGATTAGAGCTTCCGTAGTTCAGGCTAACTACGGCTAGACAGGATGTTCTCGATCACTCAGGGGTGAGAGAAAGGATTGACGATACTAGCGTACGCATTCTAGCAGTTAGGTGTATGCTGCTCGCTCGACGGAGACTTAGGCGTTACCTGTTTGCGGTAGAACGGACGTAGTATGTTGGGTTTGAAAGGTATGGGAACCTACGGGTTCTAGAACTACGGTCTGGTCTCGATTGCGCTAGGGAAAGAGAAAAGGAAATATTAGTCATTAGCGGGAAAGTCTCGATCGCACGGCAGCGAGAGAACAGAGAAGTTAGTTGTTAGTGTGCTCGCTAGGATATCGCATCCTATGCCTACATATTCTTGTCTGGCACGAGAAATCAGAGCAGCTGTAGTTCGGCCAACTACAGCAAAACAGGGAAAAAGGAAAAAGGGAAAAAGGTAGCTCGCTAGGATATCGAATCCTGTGCCTACTGTCGCTTGCGCGAAAATAAGGTGCCGGCAAAACAGAAGAGTCGCCACCTTTCGTTATTTATCCCTCAGAGCGGGAAAGGAAACGATCGGAAAAACCTGACGAAAACGGGTAAGACAAGGTCATCGCAACCATTGTCTGGGTTCGGGAGTCGGTTACGCAAGGGGAAGGTATTAGCACCCCTCACGTCCGTCGTACTCGACGGGATCCTCGCTTGTTTGTTTACTTGGACGGGTTGGTTATAATCTATCTACCTATCAAGGCTGGCTGAAAAAGAAAAGAAAAATGACTCGGCAAAGCGTCGCACTTTATGCCTACGTATTCTCATCAGAGAATGAGAAATCAGAGTCAACGTAGTTCGGCCTACGAGGGATTGCGGGGGAAAGGTTGCTCGCTAGGACGTCGCATCCTATGCCTACGTACTTTCATCTGGTATGAAAGATCAGAGCTCACGTAGTTTGGGAAACTACGGTTTATTTCCTATTTTTTTACGAAAGAAGTGTTTTTTTATTGTGTTTGCAATTTCAACCGCACTAGAGACTATGACCTGAGAGTGAATGCGTCGCATGTCACCCAAAGGGTACCATACTAAACATCCAGACTGTGGAAAAGAAACTTTCCCACAATCCTTTCTCAGATAGCTTAAGGCTCGTAACGTACGAAAGAAATCATTCATGATTACTGTATCTTAAACTGTTTTGAGATGAGAAGAGAACAGGCCCAGCTAGGAGGGAGACTATCAAGTCCTACTGTTATCATGCCATGGATTCATCCTATGGTTGAGGTTTGAACAGGGAACTCCTAGATGTTGTCATGCATAGGTTTCAACCTAAAAGTCTGTCATCAAATCCTTATCAAAGGAAATGAGAGTCCTAAGGGATCATGTCAATGATACACCAAAACAGACAAAGCATCAGCTTTAACATTAAAATGCATGCAATGCAAGTGAGGGAGGAAATATGTGTGGGGCTTCAGCCTCCACAAGCTCATCTCAACCTCAAGCCAGTCATGAGATAACAGCAATCATACTGAAAAATAAACAACATGCTATCAAGCAATAAACAGTAAACGGCAATCATACAGATAAAAGAAATGAAATGCCATCAGGCAAAATAAACACATGGGCAAGGGAGCTGGGCTCTACCGAATACCCGCAAGCAAAGCCACGCAATAACAATACAAGCAGAGGGAGCAACTCAACCTCTAATGCAATCATGCTCTTAGACTGAACTTATTCTAGATGAACTTAATCTAATGCAACAAACAAATCAGACAAAACACACAATACAGAAAAGAAAACAGAAGAAAGCTTCAGCTCCTCCAGCAGCAACTCAGTCTTCAGACTTCACTCATCAACTGCTTTCCAGGTATCAACCCTACAACATGAGTATCAACTCATCTTCTCCCTTAAGCTTCAGCTTCTTTGATCGGCTCCACCTTCAGGCTTCACTATCTTCAGGGGTCTTCAAGTATCAACTTGATCTTCACAGAGTCTTCAGACTTCAACAATCTTCAAGGAATTATCCTCTTCGCAGCTTCAGCTTCTATCTTCAATGGCTTTTAGATCTTCAATCAAGTCTTCAATACTTTCCATTGCTATCTTCAACAACCCAAATGCTTCAGCACACAAGATTCAGTCAACAAGATGAGGTGAGGATGCTAGAGTGCTCACTGACCTCCAAAGGATGCCATTGAGGACTTAACATCAAAAGGAAAGGCTCTCTCAAAGTTCTACCTCAGAGGGCAAGGTCACTAATCCCTCCAAAGGAGAGAGGTGAATACCCTTAAGGGACTTTATGTCATAGAGAAGGAAGGAGGTGAATAAGACACTCCTTGTTTATTGAATAGAATTATGCTATCTAAAGCTCTACCTATGTACCTATGCTCCTATAAACAGAACAAACAAAAGCTAAAACTAAGCTCCTCTGCAAGGTCTTCAAAGCTTCAATGATGATCCACAAGGTCTTCAACTCAATCTTCAAAGCTCACACACTCAAAGGAGAAGAAAAACAAGCACAACAATACAAACTATGCCTTTAAGCAACTCACATACCAACCATACATTCAAAAATCAATTAAAAAAATACTAAAACACCCTATAATATTCTAGCAAAATTCTAGGGGATTCTATACATACTTACCCTTAACCCATATATTCCCCATACACTAATATGGCCTATAAAACCCAAAACAAAATTGTTCAAATCTACTTATACAACCTAAAACCCTAATTTGAGCACCTAAATGTCAAACAAGCAAACTACATCAAATTTTAATCTACAAATTGTGAATTAAATCCTACATGAACTATGATTCAATATCTAACTATGCCAAAAAGAATGGCTCAAAAATCCTAAGGGAAAGTCCTAAAAGAAATTATACAAAATTAAGTATCAACTAAAATCAATTAAAAAGACTATTTACAAGAATAATATGCTAAAAATATTAAAAGGAAAAATAAAATGGAATTTTATTTATTTACATTTTTCTAGACATGATTATGAATATGTGAAAAAAACAAGAATTAAAAAATAGTCATTTTTGGATTTTATATGATTTTTTTAATATGCAAGAAATATAAAGGAAATTAAAATAAGAAAATAGAAGAAAAATGGGGATGGGGGTGTCATGAGTAACTGCGCCCAGTTATAATCCATGATGGGCTGAGAACCTGGGGTGCAAATAGAAGCTGAGCTTAGGCCCACATGTTCAGAAAATCAATATGAAAAATCAACAGAAAATAAATATGAACACGGTGCAAATAACATGCTCTCCACGTTCAGAATTGGACTTGGGCCGCGGGTGGGGTGTGAGTAGCGAGATCTGCATTCAGCCCAGGATTCACCACTAATCAAACGCAGCGTTTAGCTCTTCAAAATTCCCTCCGCTTGCAAATTCAAATCGTGGCCGCTGGATGGAATTACAAAGTCAAAAAACCAGGATGATCCAACGGTGGAGGCTCATCTTCTCCAAATGACACCTAGGGTTTCAGCCAAAACACAGAATTCATGCACGAATTTCTCTCCAATCGTTCTCCCTGCTCGCTCCATGAAATTCAAAAATTCCAAAAGCAAAGATGCTCTACTAATCACCAGGAACACAGCCATGCGTGTATTTTTCTTTGAACCATCGTGTATCCTCCAAACAGAAAGCTTCAAGACTAGGGTTCCACCATTTTCTTCTGGTATCAACCTTGATAGAACTTCAATCTAATGCTATAAACTTGTTCTCCATGTTACCCTAACCAATCTGCACTATAACATGATCACCAAAACTCCATACACGGCTTGATCTTTATCTTGAAAGAAACTATGATCTGTTACCAACCTTCATGAAACCCTCTGAAACTCTATGGAAATGGTCATCTAACCTATCTTAGCCATTCTATACTAAAGATCTAAACATCTAGCACCTAATTAAAGAGATGGCAATGAAAACACCAACCTGTCAAATGGTGATGGTAGAGGTGTGTAGAGATGGTTTCAGAACTTGTAATTGATGCAAAACACTCCTCTAATGGTGGATATGGTTCTGTTTGCAAGAATCTTGGGGAAGAAAGCTTGTAGATGAAGAAATGGAAGCTTGCTTGATTTTGAAGAAACTTTGAAATCCACTTTCTCCTTCACTCTTCACCACTGATTTCACCAACTTTCACCAACCTCTAATCTCTCCTTGATCCACTTAGTATATAACCATCCATGGAAGACTCTAGAACCTCCTAGAAAGAGCTAGAATACCATGGAAAGTCTCATGTAATGACATATTGGATATCTCATCTCATGCCTTAATGCCTTTTAATTTTGTGTCAAAAACTCCTCACAAGAGATATTGGGAGTGGAAAGAGTGAAAAACAAGCTTAGCCTTGCCTTTGGTGAAGTTTGGTCAAGTTCCTTAATATGCAAGAAACAAAGTTACAAAGCAACCCCAATTTTAAGACCTCCAATCAAAATTCTACTTGAACCATTGTTTTTAAAATATTGTTTGGAGTCAAAATGACATATTGGATGACCCATTTTGGATTTGCACATCTCCTAAACCAAAATTCCATTTCAACTTTTTTAACTTATAAGCCATTTTTAGGTCATTTTTACCCAATCATGAAAATCCTTGCTACAAGCTTTTCCAACAACTCATGACCACTTTTCTAGGCTTAAAATCCCATTTTGAACAACTTTTATGTTTTGAGTTTTTTCATTTGAGGCTTGGAAATAGGAGATATGGCCTTTGCTTAAAATGACCTATAACTTCCAAATGACCAAAATACCCCTGTCTTGTTCAAACCATAAGTTGAGTTCTACAAATCCTATCAAGGACTTATAGTACTCTATAGAAATCTGAGAATATTCTCTCCAACATTCATGTTGACCAAGAAATCATAGGAATCATCCTACTAGGGAAAAAGTTGTCTGCAAGTTGGGTGACTTTCAAGGACCCAGATTCACACACCTCAACTGACCTGTAATTTGTCAAAACCATAACTTGAGCTCTGCAACTCCTATCAAGGACTTCTACCACTCAAATTAAAGCTAAGAACAAGCTCTACAACATTCATGTTGTGGGGGAGATGAGATATCAATCACATATTGAGCTAAAACTGCCTGGAAAATAGGGATCAAACTAGGGTTTTTTCACTGACAATCCTCAGAAACCCTAACTCAAAACTTCTCAAACTCCTCATTCATGATGAATTGGTCTAGGAATCATCTTCATAACATCTCCATACATCATTCCATGATCTCATGGCCCTTGGATTGGGTCTCAACCTTCTCCAAATCTTCAGCTGATCTAGGGTTGACCCAGTCAAAACCCTAATTCTACCATTCATGGTTGAATCTTCTGAATTCTTGCACAATGACTTCTCTGGGCTTCAGGATGACTTTCAAGACATCTCATAGGCTTTCTCAAAGCTTTAAGTTCATTCTCAAAGTCTCAGAACCATCTGAGGAGCACCCACAACTCTCAAGCTATGAAGCACACAACCTTGGTTTCAACCAATTCTTCTGAGGATCTCCTGAACTTTCTGGTGAAGGTATCAACCTTCAAACACTTGATGGATGAATAATTGTTGGTCAAATTTTGGGGTGCAACACCTATGTACTCTCGTCTGGCACGAGAGATCAGAGCAAACGTAGTTCGGCAGGAAAACGAGTCTCGATTGCACATGGGCAAGAGAAGGGGTCTCAATCGCCTGAATGCGAGAGGAAAGGGTTTCGATCGCACGGGGGTGAGAACAAAGAGGAAGCAGGCTTATGCCCAAACAGGAAGGAACTCGGGACACACATGCAAGAACCTAACACATAGGAGCGAGTGCGTCGTATATTACCCGAAGGATATATACTAAGCACCCTAAACGATCAAGGGGAGACCGCTCGATTATTATTTCCCATGTATCTAACGCTACAACGCACAACAATCGACGGTTGCACGAAAACTTGAATAAGAAAGATGATGAACGAAGCGGCTCCGCTGGCTCCTGACATGTGCGCAAGCTCCATTCCAATCTTCTCCTCTCTGGGTCCTTGACGAGGACGCTCGAATCAGGAACAATGTAACGCTTAGACCGTCATGGTTCGATTTATACGAGAAATCGAACTCTAAGAGGTAGCATATTGATGTCCGTGTCAAAGACAAGATATAGAAATGATATCGACAATCATTCTCCAATTGAATCGTGTCACACGGCCAGCCAAAAATAAAATCGGAGGTAAAATCGGATAGAAACGAAAACGAGGAGAGAAAATCCAATCACAAGTGGAAATAAAGTCCTACTCCTAAATCTAGCAATTAATCCCTAATAGAAAATATTCTAAAGAAATATTCAAAGAAAATTGTATAAAGAAAATAGAATATAAAATCTATATACCTCTAATAATATCCTATAAGAAAATGGGATGAAAATTCTATACACAATATCTATATATCCTATAATATGCTAAAATATAATAGAATATAAATTCTATAAAAAATATGCATAATATTCTAAACTATGAAAATAACCCCTAAAGAAAATAGAAAAACAAAAACTACCATTATTACAATCAATCATCCAATACAAGGGAAAAATTAAAAATTGTAAAGGGGAGGGGGGTACAACTTGCAAACTAGGGGTAAAGAAGAAAAAAAAAACAGAACTGGGCTTTGAGCCCACAATACATTCAAGATAACACACAAAAAAAACTAAGGACTCAGGGGGGTGGTGCGCAGGAAAATGGGTGCAGGCAGAAAAAAAAACCAAAATGCTTGGGCCCAACCCAATATCATAATAACAAAAATCAGCACAGGGGGGGGGGGGCGTGATAGTAAACTGGAAGGTGTAATCCAGCAAACCACTATTGGGCCCAGCCCGTCAAAAAAACCTTCATCAGTCACCAAAAAAAAGAAAGGGGCGGGGGGTGCGAATAGGAAACGTGGGGTGTATGGATCAGGCTTGAAACAATTGGGCCCAAGGCCCACGAACAACCAAACCTCTCTCACGTCTCCCCATTCCAAACTCTGCAAACCCTAAAACTTTTCTCCTTCACTCAGCTGCGCCGCCGTTGGAACTCGCCCCCATCTCTCACCGTCCCCAAGCCTCTCATCTCTCAGCCTCCGTCTCAGCTTATTTCCTTCAACATTACCATCCCTCGATGCATAACGTACATAATCCAAACGGAACCACAAATCGTTAAACCAACTGATTTTTCTCGACGGGGATTGAAGCTCAACAAAGCTTGGCGAATGCTCTCTGATGAAATTACTGGAAAACATTGCGTATTGTTTGGTGTTGATTCCTAAACCTGGAGATTGTGCTCACGCGTTGAAGGTGAGGTCGCTTTGGGAGGTTCTTGAATCGGAAGATCTGAAGGTGTTGACGGAAGATCTGGAAGAATCTTGAAGTTAGCATTGATGATGGTTGAAGGTTTTGACATGAAGATCCATGGAGATTGTGAAAGATTTCTGGCGAAGATTGATACATGTTCTTGATGAATGACGAACAAGGATGAACATTGCTGATGATGCGTTTCTGGAAAAACACGATGAACGGACGAACACAAGTGCAGACGATGAAGATCGTATGAATAGCTTGAGCTTTCTGGTGGAGATCTGGAAAAGTTCTTGGATGATTGAAGTTCTTGAGCGTTTTGTTGAATTTCTGGAAAGTCATGAAGATGAAGCTTCTGAGGAAGATGATGATTCTGGAGAAACGGATGAGTGGATGAAGATCTGGTGATGAATGCCCATATAAAGCCCGGAGAACGCGATGAACATGGTGGAAAACAGAAGACTGATGATCATCGGAGAAGATGATGACTGGTATGGATCAGAGGTTGTTGATGAAGAAAATGCAGTTTCCGGCGGGTTGTTGACCTTCCGGCGACCGTTGCGGTGGTCCCTGCGGTGGCTGCATGGTCGGCCGGTGAGGGGGGGAATGGGACACGTGGTGGCATGAGACGGAGAGAGAAGGGACGCGTGGGGGCCACGTGTGGGTCTGGTGGACTGTGCATGCAGAGAAGTGTGTGGTGGCGTGAGGCGGATACACGTGTGAATGAGGTGGTACCCTGAAATGTACACGCGTGGCAGCTCTTATACTAGGACAC
The DNA here is from genome assembly GCA_963859935.3 of Lathyrus sativus. Classification (NCBI taxonomy): domain Eukaryota; kingdom Viridiplantae; phylum Streptophyta; class Magnoliopsida; order Fabales; family Fabaceae; genus Lathyrus; species Lathyrus sativus. Next base: position 436,357,472 of record OZ012740.1, on the reverse strand, counting down.
ATGGCACGGTTTGGACTTGGGCCTCCAGAAAGGGCCACCTGGCCCACCGAATATGGCTACACTCTGATTAAGCACTTAATCTGGATTAAAATGCTGCAATTAATTCTAATGGACCTGATTAATACTACTAAGACTCAATTAACTCCTAATTAACCACAACTAATTAATATCCCTAATTAAAAAAGGATTATCATAATGACTAATTAAAACTATCAATCTAATTGAACCTCCTAAAATGCTAATTAATATCTAGTTAACTCTAAAAAGAAATTAATCTAGAAAAGAAATGATTTAAACTCTATTAAACCAATTAATCTAGAAAAGAAATGATTTCAACTCTATTAAACCAATTTTAAATCTATTTAAAATTCTAATAAAAGAACTAACCTATTAAACTATTTAAAAACATTTAATATCTATTTAAAATTCTAGAAAAAAGAAAATTATCCTATTAAAACCATTTAAAAATCTATTAATATCTATAAAAGAATTATCTATCAAAATCTATTTAAAAAACCTATTTAATATCTAGAAAAATCGATTAAATCTATTAAAATCTATTTAAAAATTATAGAAAATAAGGGAAAAAAACTAAAAATGCAATAAAGCCGATTAAATTGATTAGAACACAAATGCGACTATAGCGAAAAAAGCGGTAAAAACCGGACACCGAAATGTCCTAAAAAATAACAGCGAGAGCTGAAAACACCGGGACGGGCACAAATTCTCAAAATAAATCCTCGTATTTGTGGCGTGGAATGCCTGAAACATCCGGAGAGGGCTGTAATCCCGATAAAATCAATCCGACTGCAAAGAATGTAATGTATGCGGTATGTAAATGCAGAATGCAAAATGAGTCGAAACATAAGCCGACTGCGATAATTGGTTGGTCAAATTTTGGGGTGCAACAGCTACCCCTATTCAAATGGCTTGGACCTGAAGGGTTGAGAAGCGAACGACTTTCAATCCTTCAAAGGTAGAAGACGGTTGAATACAAAAGAAACCCAGAAATTTGCCAACCTGCAGAAATAAACTGCACAAACTGCTTGGGGAACAAAATATCCAGAAAACCGAATCCAGTTGTCACAGCAACAAATTGATCAATCATCTGAAAAAGAACTGACTTTAGCACTAGTTATCTGCGTGACGCCACAGATAACAAACCCGAAGGTTGGATCAACATGCACTTGATCCTCTCACGTCGTCTAATGATAGACAGGAAGAAAAACAATCTTGATCTCGCATCGTCTAATGATAGACGAGAGGAAAATTCTATTCAAATCTCGCATCGTCTAATGATAGACGAGAGGAAAGTCATATTCAAATCTCGCATCGTCTAATGATAGACGAGAGGAAAATCAAATCCAAATCTCGCATCGTCTAATGATAGACGAGAGGAAAACCTTGTCCGAAGAGCCACATCGTCAGTGAGAACTAGCGGAAGGAAAACCATATAACTTCAACACTACCCATCAAATTTCAGAATCCTTTCGTCTATAGGAGTTGATGGAAAGAACAATATCCTCAAAGGGGCCACATCGTTAGGAAGAACCGACAGGAAGAAAACAACCTTCAAAGAGCCATGTCATCAACAAGAATCGACAACTGGAAAGCCAAACATTCTTCAAAGAGCCTCAACGTCAATAAGGATCGACGGTCAGAAAAACCCCTCTTGAAATGTCATCTCATCCGCTAAAGAGAAAGAAAGCCAATATATGAAAGATCGCCTTGAAACCTCTCAACATCTAAAGATGGACGGAGAGAAACCATACTCAAACTCACGACGTCTAATGATAGATGGAGAAATCCATACTCGAACTCATGACATCTAAAGATGAACGGAGAAAATATCTTGCTCAAACTCACAACGTCTAAAGATAGATGGAGAAAATATCTTGCTCAAATTCATGACGTCTAAAGATAGACGGAGAAAATTCCTGCTGGGGGAAATACATCGTCAATAGGAATTATCGTCATCAGATGATTGATAGACAAAGCATAACCGTCGTATGATCTGAGAATCAAATAAACCACAAAATTATCTGAACAAAGCTGCTGGGTAACTGCCCCTGAACTGATTGCAGAGTGATTCACATTGCCACAGAAGGCTGATAGAAAAATTGGCTTATGCTTCGTATGCATATGCATATGTTTGAATTTTTCTATGGCGTAAATGCTCCATATAAGATGGAATGTTACACATTTGAGGATGAAATGCAAATATGATGCAAATAGGATGATATATGCAAGATGCAAATGCAGGCTCGGGCTGCTGGAGAAAAGTTGTACACAGAAGGATCATTCCAGCAAAATAAATGCTGGAAAGGTGAAGCCAACTCCGCTGCTGGAGAAACCGGATACAGAACCACTTCAGCAAAATAAATGCTGAAGACAAAGTCAACTCCGCTGGGGGTAACCGGGTATCACAGAATTATTCCAGCAAAATAAATGCTGGAAAGGCGACCCGACTCCGCTGGGGGATAACCAAATGTGCTAAGCATGATCGGACTTCCCTGGGGATAGCTGTTGCACCCTAAAATTTGCTCAACCTATTTCACTTGGTTTATGTTTCAATTGCATTAGCATTTGCATATAGAGTCATGTACATAGCCTAATCATCTGCATAGCATAGCATAGCTAGTCATCCAACAAGGTACCAAGTACTATTCTCATCTCTATGAGCCTATCAAGAGGTTATTATTCAAATTCAAGCTTATCCAAGTCATCAGAAAGAAATTAAAGTCTAGGAAGTCATTGGACCAAGCAGTGGATCTCTCTCCTATCTTGAGTGCATTTGAAGATCATCAAAGAAGTTGTGAGCTTTGGATTGAGCATGGAGGGTATATAGACATCATAAAGGACCTAGAGAGTCATTTTGAAAAAGAGGCAAGTCATTGATATGATCACAAGAGTTGCAGTTGAAGACAGTCAACTAGGGTTTCATCTGGGTCAACCCTGGGTCAACCCTAGGTCAATTGATTGATTGAAAGGCATTAAGGTCTATCTAAGAGGTGTGGGGTTCATCATTTGGCATGTAAATAAGGGTATGGTGTTGTGCCAAGAAGAAATCAAGAGAAATCAAGAAGAAGAGGAGTTTCTAAATTAGGGTTTCTGTGTAAAATCCCCTGATTTAGGTCAAACTTCCAAGCAAGATAAGTCAAAATGCAAGCTCCAAATGGATCCTTGGCCAACAGGAAACTTGTAGAGGATCTCAAGACCTTTAATTTTAGTGGTGGAAGACATCAAGGAGATTTATAGAACTCAAGTTATGGTCCTTGCAAGTTACAGGTCATCTGAGGTATCTGAAATTTTGTCTGTGAAAGTTACTTGTCTTCCAAGCAACTTTTACCCCTCAAGGAGATTTCAAATGAATTTCTGGTCAACATAAGAGTTGTTCCTCATTGTCTTAGATTTCTAGAATGGTATGGTATGCATTCATATGATTTGTGAAACTCTACTTATGGTCTTGGCAAGCAAAGGGTATTTTGGTCATCTGAGAATTACAGGTCATTTCAAGCATATGCCCAAAACTCATACAAGGAAGCTTCAAATGAAAAACTTCACAACATCAAACTTTCTCCAAATGACATTTTGAGTCTAGAAAAGTGATCATGAAAGTTTGGAAATGCTCATAGCTCAAGGTTTCAAATTTGGTCATTTTAAAAAAGGGAATTTAATGAATAAAAGTGACCTAAAATTGAGATTTTTCATAATTTGGCCAAATGGGATGAAATTATAGGTCATTTTGATTGTAAAAAATGTTTTAAGAACATTGGCAAAAGTGGATTTTTGAGTTTGGTTCAAAATTTGAAAGTTATGCTAGGTGGCTTACAATGGAAGTAACATATCCAAAATTCAAGGAAAGTGTGCACAAGAAGTTTCTACAAAGTTCTAGAGCTTTCTAATTTCATCTATATATTGAATTGAGAGGCTTCATTCAAGGGTTGGTGATTCATTTTGATCAAAATACCAAGTTTCATCTCATTCTTCCATTTTGCAAAACCATTTCAAACTCCATCAAATCTTCATCAATTTCCACAATTCTTGATCCTATCATCATCTACCTCCATTATAGATCAAATTCACATCAAAATCTGTTTGAATTGAGGAAGAAATCATGCTATCCAACTTCACCATTCAAAGTGCAAGAAGAAGTGGTTACAAGAATCCAAGAGGTTTGAGCAAGTGATAGTGCATACAGAACCAAGAATCAAGTGTACTGATCAATTCCCAAGCATTGCAAGCATTGGATCTACAGAATTCTGCACCTGTTTTCATCATTTACACCAGGTTAGTTTTCCTTTCGAATTGTCTAGATTAGTTAGCATGTTAGAGAATTATGAGGTTAGAATGGTTAGGGATAGTTAGATGATCATTTCTGATGAATTTGGAGGCAATTCATGGATGTTGCCATTGGAGTGCAAAAACTGTTAGGGCTTAGAACATCTAGGATATGGCACGATAATCTTAGATATATAGCTCAGGATGATCTGCATGGCGTGTAGATTGTGTTAGGGTAAAAGTTAGCAAGAATTGGAATGATTGATAGCAGTGCAAAATGGTGGAGTCAGTACTTTCTACTTATCGGGTTTGAGTTTTGATTGACTTTTAGAGGAAGATATTACCATGGTTGTGTAGAGGGAGAGATGCAGAGCATTTTTGGTTTTGGAATGGTGGAGTTTCATGGAGAATCGAGGGAGAACAGAGTGATGGAAGATTCGTGCATGGGGAGAGTTTTTTCTGAAACCTAGGGTTTCCAAGGTTGAAGATGAAGGAGAGCCGTCTGATTAGTTTGGAGACTTTGACTCAGAAGCAATCCAACGGCCTTAATTCAATTGGAAAACGGAGGGAAATGTTACGCAGCAATACGCTGCGTTTCATTTAATCATTCTGATGGGCCTGAGTGAACTTGCTATTCGTACCCCTGCTTTCTAAAGCCCAATGCCATTATAACTGAATTAATTCCTATTTGCACCGCTTTGAGTTTTTTTTATTTTTCTTGTGTTTTCTGATCAACTGGGCCCAGACACGCTTTGCTATGCGCGCCCCCCAGTCTGGGCCCATCCTTCATTTTCAACTGAATTAAATGCTAACTGCACCCCATCCAAACTTCATTCATATTAATTTCTTCCATTTTTTTCATTTCTTTAAAAAATCACAACAAATAGGAAATTGCATATTTTTTAATGGTTGTTTTTGCATCCTTTTCATATTTTTGTTAAGAAAATTATCATATAAAAAAATTAGCATTTCATTTTATTTTTGTATTTTTAGTATATTTTTCTTTTAAATAGGTTTGAATAATGTTTAGTTTAATGCATGATATTGTTGATTTTAGTTTAATTAGATGCTTCTATATTTTGGGACCATTCTTTTTAGGGTGATTAACTTAGGACTTTAGCTTGTATATAAGATTTAATTCATGATTTTAGGATTAAAATTTGAGTACTTTGATTAGGTAACCATTAGTGTGATCAAAACTAGGGTTTAGGTGTGACATAGGTGTAATAGATCATTTCCCTTAGGAGTTGTAGTTTGAATTTTGGGGTATGGGACTATAGGGATTATGGGTAGATAATAGATCCCTTAGAAATTAATAGGTTTCCCCTATTCTACTATTACTATTAGTATACTGCCTGTATTTGCTTGACTGTGTGGTGTGCCCTCCCTAGGGTTATTTCATTTGTCTGAGTGGGGTATTGGGCTTGCTTGGGGCTTGGGGTTTGAGCTGAAGACTGTGCTGATGAAGCCCATTTGGAGATTAGAGAATGAAGACCAACTTCCAGAGTTGATGAGGAGTATCCCTTGCTGGTAGCTGTTGAAGGTTATAGGAGTTAGGAACTAGACAGAGCTCTAGAGTAGGAAACTTGATTCACAAACATGGAAGGTCTTGTCTGCCTTCATTCTTTCTCTATGATTCAAAGTCTCTTTTAAATATCCACCTCCTTCCTTTGGAAGGATTAGTGAATGTATTTAAAAGATAGAACTTTTGAGAGAAAATTGTCTGTATAATGTTAACAGTCAGTGAGCCACCCTTGGTAGGCAATTGACTGTTTAACATTCATTTCATCTTGTTGACTGATATTCATCTTGGAGATTGAGACTTGAAGAAAAGCCATTGCAGATTGAAGACTGATGATAAAGACCTTGCTTGAAGGCTGTGAAGATAAAGATTGATGCATGCTTGAAGCTTGTAGCTGTTTGGAGATGACTTGAAGACAGATGTTGATGCAGAGCTGTTGTGGCTGTTTATTTTTAGCTATTTAATCCTTGATGTATTGCGTGAATTTCCCTGACTGTATTGCTTGCTGTTTAACCTGTTAGGTTGAAAGTGAATTCTGTTCACTTTTGCCTATTGTTTTCTAGGTTCGAGGTTGAGTGGGACTCCCTTGCCTCGCTTGTATTGCTGCATCCATGCATTTTACTGCTTTATTGTATATATGCTATTGTTTTTGTTTCCGTCTATTCCCTTAGGATCTCTGTTTCTCTCTGTGCAAGAGAGGAGCATGATAGACATTAGGTCTTAACCCATGCATGATAACATTAGGTTAGTTTGATTCCCTTTGCAACCACAGGTTAGAGTTCTGTCTCTTCTTTCTCAAAACAAACAGAAAAACACAGTAAATATTTCAAACACAATAAAAGACACTTCTTCCGTAAAAGAATGTGAACTCATCAAAACGTCATTTTTTGTCCGTGTTGCGGTGGAAATAGGATCACCAACTATTAATGAGTTTGAATCGCAATTCAATTCACAACCGCTCTTTGATTTATCCGAAGGAAAAGGTCAAAAGAGGGAAAACCTATTTTGCATCGTAAACACAATGCGGGAAAAGATCTAGGGTTCGGGGGTTGGTTAAATTTAGGGAAGGTATTAGCACCCTAAACTTCTGTAGTACTCTACAGGAACCTTTTGTTCAAATTTTTACTATTTGCTTTATTTATTTGCTTAAGGTGTACGTACAAAGGGATTAAAAGTGAGAAAATAAACCTAAGGGGTTAATTCTAAGTTTACTCGGCAAGACATTGCATCTTGTGCCTACGTATCCTTACGGGAATGGAATCAGAGTAATCGTAGTTCCCCTCAAAAGGGAGGTTAGATACTTCTTGACTGTGGTCAAGGTCTCAAGGGGAATAAACATGCCTTAAGGACACGCTTACGCGGAGTGTAGGAACTCCAAATTTCTACGTTGAAATGTTAAGTTGAATTAGGGTTAAATTAGGTTAGGGATTACACGGCGGGAAACCCTAAAATGAGCGCGGCGGCTCTTTGACCTAATGCCAGGGGTAAAATTGTAATTTTGCCTGCGGCGAGGCATTTGTGAAAATTAGGGTTTGTTATTTTGTAGTTTTGAGGGTTTGAAGACTATCAGCGCGGCGACCAAACAGCTAGACCTAATCTTCGGATGTGTGCAATGTGACAGGAGTATTGATGAAGATGTGAGAGATTTAAATCATGCAAGCGGAAATAAAATGCAGACAGTAAGCCATACAAGAAGAAACTTAAAGACAGAAATTAAAGCGCGATTGTTAGGATTCGCGAGGTTACAGATGAGAAGCAGATACAATATGATAATGAAATTTGAATTGAACAATAATAAAATAAAATAAATAACGGTAAACGCAATAAACTGCAAAATGAACAAACAACGTTAGTGGTTAGGATCAAACGAGAACTTTGAGAGATTTTTTTGGGACTTTTATTGTTTATCTATGATATTTATATGCAAGCTCTTAATATAAAAGATAGACTAAATTAAATTTGCAAAAGGAATAATGGTTTTAATTTTGAAAAGAGTTTTAATTTATTTAATAAAAGAAAGTTTTACTTAATTACCAAAAAGTTTAATTTAATTAAAAAAAGAGTTTTATTTTATTTTATTTTTTTTTTAAAAGAGAAAGCTTTAGGTTAAAATTTAATTTCATCTACAAAGAGTTTTCTTAAAAAAAAGCAAGGGTTTTCATATTAGTGTTTTAAAAAAAAAAAACAGATTATAACAACTTTTAACACGTTAATTAACCATAAAATGATAATAATTGACAACAAAAACAATAAGAAAGGGAGAAGTTTGGGCCGGTATTCTTGTTGTTGTTGGCCCGTTGTGAAATAAGCATTGGAACGAGGGGAGCTTCCCATTAGGGTTTCCTCTTTTCGTCATCGTGCGGCGCCGTTCAGCTTATGTCATCTCTATCTCCTCTCTACTCGACCTTCATCTCTCTCGACTCCTCTCATCTTCCCTGAAATATCAACATTAAACCATCAAGTATGAAATTGCTATACATATGTGGCTTACGTTTTTGTATTGCGATCGGTGATGAGCGCTTGAAGAAGCGATGATGAGACTCGATCTGAGCTTGAGGAGGAATTTGCCCGTCAATTTTGAACGGCGCCGGTGGATTCCTTCGAAAGGTTTCGCGATCCGATGGGTTTGTAAATGCGCTTGCTGGAAGCGAATGGTGGCCTTCGATTTCGTTCCTTATAAGGATGATGACGAGGGCTTCGTCTCCTTCTGAAGTCTTGGCAGTTTTTCGCGCTCCTCTTTGCTAGCCTCTTTCTTGATCTCGCGGCCGCTAGGGTTTTCAAAAGGTTATATCACTCCTCTATATATCTTTTTCGATTCCTCTTTTTGGGCCTTTGTTGGTTTTGGATTTTTTTACGTTATTTTACTGAGATATGATTCCGAGATATGATTTGTTTTTTCTGATATGCCGCAGATTCGATTGGATTTGGTTGGGATGTGGTTCGATTTCTTCTGATATTACTTCTTTCCTCTTTTGGATTTGCCTTCATTTGGATTCACTCTCGATTGTCCCTTTTGACCTTAATGTCCGGTTATGGCTTCCATCATGGATTTGGGCCCTGTTTCCCAGTTCCTTCTGCTGTGGTTCGCGCCCTGTTTGGCTTCTGAACTGGTACGCGGGTGTAGTTTACACCTGTTGCTGATGCGCTTTCCTGACTCTCTCTTCTTTGCATTTTTCTGTGACAACCATGGATTTATTTATTCTTGAATCGAATTAATCTTTTCAATTTTATGCAGCTTGTGAACTCAAGTTCAACTCGGCCTCTTCGTGGCTAGTCTGAGATCCGTAGGCATCCGGGTTTTCGCTCAATGTTGCTTCGAAACATTTACTTGATAGTGGCTGCGAGTTTGGGGCAATGATGTTCGCAGCTGAGCCTCGGCTTCGCATTTTGCTTCTCCACCGTGGCCTGCACATTTGGTTGAGGCTTACTTTGAACTGAACTTGATATGCGAAACCAGGTTGCCGTGATGTTCTCTGTTATGTCCTTTGCTTGTTCGTTCGCGGCTATTCAAAACTGATTCAGAACAGCCTTCTGGGCTTATGAACTGATGTTGATGTTCGACCATCTCATTTTTCTAATAAATTCTGGAGCCCTTTATCATTTCTGATATAACTGCCTCATCTTGCTTGCATTCTGATGCTTTTAGTGAATTTTGCAGATATTCAAACCAACCTTGTTTGGTGTCTGGTTCTTCAATGCCGTTCGGATGCTCCTGATGGTTTTGATTGGATCATTCTTTCGGTTCATCCTGTTGCCGCTATTGATATGCTTTTTACTGATACATCTCTGGTTCTTTCAGAACAAATAACTGTTTCTTTCTGAGCTGATGTGTGGTTTTCCATTCATTTCGGTCATGAACATCGATTTGAGGGCATATACTCACTTTTCTTCTTCTTCTTTCAGAACTGATACTTCGGATAGATCAATGCCGCCGAGAAGGTTATGCGGTGATGATGACGCTTCGTCTGAACCTGTGTTGGATGCCATTGCCATTTGGTTTTGGTTGCGTTGCCTTAGCGATGATGACCTTCGGGTCTGAGCTGATATTTTGAGCTGTCAGTTTGCACGAAATTACCGTATGCTATAATTCGATGTTCGGTAGGGAGTTGGTAACGGCTTCGGCCGTGGCTCTCCCAGCCGCTCGAATTCTCACGCCCAATGATGATTAAACTGAGGGCTGAACTTCTTTCAATTCATTTTGCTTTGTTATTTTTGAGACTTGTTTAATTTGATTTCCTTTGAATACTCGATTTTATGCCATTGATTATTCAGGATTAGAACTCACGGTATTTTCATATTCCTTTTGATTCACATTGCAGCTGGAGATTCCAATCGAATTGGAAAGGAAAGATTGAAACCCGGAGGAAGTCTTATGTGCATAGCAGGTCGACTTACTGGAGATTCTGAGGAACTAGCTTGCAAGGCTGATGTGTTTGAAAATTTGCTGCTGAGAAATAGTTTGTTCGGATAGCTTGTAGCAACTTGTATGAAGTTAGGAACCTGATTTGTAATAGTCATCACAATATGGTTTTGTACCTTGGTGTCATGCCTCCTGTGGGCTGTTAGTTATTTTTACAAGGCACTTGTTTGGAATTATGGCTCAAACTGAATTTTGTATATTTGAATGTACCATCCCTTATATTGAAATAGAATCAACCCATGAATGTTGCCGGTTATTTGAATAATAAGTATCCAACAGAGGTATTAACCTCTCGTTCAACATATAGCATGTTTTCTTTATAATAACCAGTGAGCACTCAAACCACGAATTGGACTTGTAAATAAATATGGGTATCTCACATGACTTCGATGAAAACAACAGCCAAACATGGGATTGAACCTCAACTAGCAATATCCCTTATTAATATTATCCCATTGTTTTTCTGGGCCAACCACGGACATGCGCCAAAACCGCAACAATCCATTCTTAAGTAACAATTTGCCTGTGTTTAGAGCAGCCCGACTTAACATTAAATATTCAATTAATTTCCATTGATCAAATAACTTTTAACAAAATCCATGAACAAGAATCCTGCAAACGCTCGAATCACATTTTGGCGCTTCAGTACAACCAAGTATTCCAAATTAAATCACTCGTAATTAACAGAAACAAATTTGTTTGGGAGTGACTTAAAATAGACCACGAGCTATGAACAGCCCAAATCCAGTTGTATTTCTGACAAGGTTTCCTGATACCAATCAAACTACACCGACGCCTTGATATAAGCAAACCACATATCAAATAAATGCCTCAAAAATAATGTTAACATTACCTCAAGACCTAGCGACGATCCCTCTTCGAGAAATGGCAGAGTCAGCGTGAAAATGACCAAAATGCCCCTTGGTGTGGTTCCTGCAAAACAAACACTCTTTATGGCTTGTTAATGGTTAGCGGGTGCAAAATGAAATGCTATGCGAAATGACTGACTAAATGTAAGGGTAAAATTTGGGGTATTACAGTTGCCCCTATTTAAATAGCTACACCGAATGATTTGAGTGGCGGAGACTCGAGGAATCATGGTGGAGGGATTTAAATATAGATAACCGAAAATTTTGCCCTTATATGTGGCGATATGCAATGCTATGGACCAAACAAGAACAGACTAATACAGACGATGCCATGAATATGATATGATGCGTATGCTGGAATGATGAATGTGAATACGACGACACAGGGACAGATGCTACGAGAAGAACACACTGGGGAAAACGACACGCAGGGACACAGCACAACACCGGGGAATTCTAAAATGATGGTCAACTGGTGCGAACCCGACCAATTGTCATTTTTAGAACTGGAACGAGATTCTCAAATGGAGATGGCACCTATGAGACGGCCTCCACTGGGGAATCTAAAAGTAAAACTGGATTATGTACGACTGCAAGATCGATCACAGAATGCTGGAGCATTGAGAAAAGAATAACATCCAAGCTTCTGTAAACTATCCCTCGTGACAGGATCAAACGGGCCTTTCGGAACTCCGTAGCAAATATACAGGGTAAAAAAAAACCCGGCTGTATGCCAAAATAAATGGACTTAAAGTGGTTAGAACAAGATCCTAAAGGGAGATGGCACCTATGAGACGGCCTCCACTTGGGGAATATCTAACAATAAGACTGGATCTACACGACTGCAAGATCGATTACAGGATGCTGGAGCATTGAGCAAAGAATAACATCCAAGCTTCCATAAACTATCCTTCGTGATGGGATCGAATGGACTTTTCAAAAATCCATATCAGAGATACAGGGTAAAAACCGGCTGTATGCCAAAATAAATGGGCTTTGATGGGAAATGCCCTGATAAGCTTCTCGAGGGAGAACTGTCACTTATCGTTGGAAGGGACTTACATGCCAAAACGGATAAGCACTCAAACAAAGAGGCTGCTGCTTATCTGATATATAAATCTTCTCATATTTAAGGTCGGTGCCTGGAATACGTTTCAGATTCTTCTTTTACTAAAGGATAAAATAAACTTCTTCATACTTCCGAGGACAGCGCGTCGGGTATGATTCCTCTTCTTCTTTTGCTAAAGGGTAAACTGAACTTCCTCATACTTCAAGATTCATGCTCTCCTGAATATGATTCTGCTCCTTCTTTTACTAAAGGGTAAATGAACTTCTTCATACTTCAAGATTTGTGCTCTCCTGAATATGATTCCGCTCCTTCTTTTACTAAAGGGTAAATGAACTTCTTCGTACTTCAAGATCTGTGCTCTCCTGAATATGATTCGGTTCAAACCTCCCCATACTTCAAGACGACAAGGAAAATGGAAGCCCAACTGCTCGATGGAGATGGCCATTTGCTGCGAGTCATAACGAAGATAGGATCAGCTTCTCAGGCGAGAAATGTCGCTTATTTGCAAGAGTGGCAATAATAAGCTTCTCATGTAAGAACTGCTTGTAGAGGTGATAACAGATGATGATAAGCTTCTCGGCGGAGAACTGTTGCATACCGATGCTGAAGAACGTTACGATAAGCTTCTTAACCGAGAACTGTTGCTGATCGATTGTAAAATGTTGTGATAAGCTTCTCTTGGCGAGAACTGTTGCTGATCGATTGTAAAATGTTGGGATAAGCTTCTCTTGGCGAGAACTGTTGTTGATCGATTATGATAAGCTTCTCTTGTGAGAACTGTTGCTGATCGATTGTGATAAGCTTCTCTTGTGAGAACTGTTGCTGATCGATGCTGTAGGATTGTTATATCGATAGGCTTCTCAGGCGAGAACAGTTGCATGCCGATGCTGTAGGATGTAAGATTGTTATATCGATAGGCTTCTCAGGCGAGAACAGTTGCATACCGATGCTGTAAGATGTATTGATAGATTTTCCAGGCGTGAGCTGGCGTGTATCTGTAAAGGATTATGATTAATCTTCTTGAAAGATAGTGCAAAATAAATGCACATCCGGGTACAATGATAAGCTTCTCAGGCGAGAGCAGTCGCGTATCTACCAGGGTATGGTGAAAATTTTAAATGGTGCAAAATAAATGCATGGTGGTTGGGCTCAGCGACCGACAAGACCGAGATTCAATCTAAGATCGAGCTAGAAAGAAGACTGGTAATCAAGACTCCATCGAGGGAATGGACTCGAAGGGTGAATATCTTATCCTGGCGAGGAAAGATAGCTGAAGTAACCGTCATCCACAAGGATCGAGCTTTGTGGGGAAACTGGAAACACATATGTATTTAATGCTTAGGGCTGACAATCTATTTGGAGAGAATGGACGAACCCAGTTACTCGGTGGTAACAACCAATGATGGTGAAACACAATGAACCTGTGAATGCTCACGCATATGTTAATGCATATGTTAATATGAATGTATGTTAATGTCTATGTATGTAGTTAAATATGCAGGATGTTATGAAATGAGTATGTAATGAGTATGTGTATGAGATAGGCATGTGATGCTTATGCCCCTGCGTATGCTGACGAAATAGACTAGAGACGGGACGAGAGATGAAATAAACATCCCGACGGAGATACCCTGCGTTCTCTGCAACCAATACGTCAATAATGGGTAAGAAAAAAAATCAATGGTAGAACCAAATCTGGTTTCAGAATTCTGACTTCTCTGGGGAGAAGGTAATCTGCTTGGGTGCACAGTATCGTGTCTTCACAAGGGGAGAAGAAAACCTGAGGGACACTTTTGAGTTACCTAAGAAAAATTTGTCAGCTTATAGTCTCGCTGGGGACTGTGATGAGGCAATAGTTTAGGAGCTTGTTGCAACACTGAGATTTACTGGGGGATGAAGGCCGCCGTGAGTAAAATCCATCGGGTGCATGAAGAAAAATTGTGAAACCACATGGTTTTGATCTTGAAGGACCTTATGGTAGTCGCCATTTGTTTCTTTTAAAACACGGTGCCCCAGGATACCTGTGTTGTAAGGTAGGGTCATCTCAAGAGGATTTTATAGAGAACACAGAGTCTGGTTGCCCCATTGTTCTCAAACTCTTTGAGAGATTCGTCAGGTCTCGCACAAATTAAGCGTGTCACGATGAAATCTTTGAGAAATAGCTATTAAGAACGTCAGCCTCGCGTTGGTAAGCGAACTGGAAACTGCTTGCCCCTGTTTAGCAGGATCTTCAAGTTCCACGGGTTATGTCCATACATAAATCTCTAAGATATCAAGCAAAGTCGTCATGCCTGAAATGCCTATCCTGAGCTTGTCAATGCACACATATATTTGTCTTGAATTTTTGTTTTGAAAAAAAAGATATCGCAAAAATTTGTGACCGAAATCACTAGTCAGAATATAAGTTTTTAATTATAATGCCAACATGAATTTTTTCGGAGCATAGCTCGTAGGAGTCAAGAAACATGATCTTGTCGAGTATGCTTTCAACCGAAGTCCTACTTCAATTAGGTCTTTTAAAGGTTGTATCGTGGTTCGGTTCACGGTTTAAGAAACAAAGGATATAGGCTCAAAGTTATATTTGTACCCACCCTTCTTCATGATGTTTTCCAATCCTAATTCAGTTAACCGGATACGAACGCTCATATCTCAAGCGGATTTTCTATAGTCGAGAACTTATCAAGGCTTTGGACATGGCAGTCACTCACCTATTTCTAATGGCAATTGGTCACACGACCTTGTTCTTTATAGGGGTTCTAAAAAAAACTACTGGTTTATTGCTCTTATTCCCTAACTTTTGCCTGGACAACGTCTTTTGATTTGACTTTGGAATCCAGCGGGATGCCCCAGTTTTGCCTAAGTCTCCTTCATAGGTTTTGACTTAGCGGGCTCTTATTTTTTGAATATTCTTTTATGCACAAGTCGTGTAAATCTTTTGAAAGGCTCGTGACTGCCCCACTCTTTAGATAACCGAGGGATAGTCATTGCATTGGACTTCTTAAGATGTTAAGGATAAATTCTCGAAGGTTTGCTCTTCCCTTTTGAGAGTCTAAGCGCTCGATCGGTTTAACTGAAACCTACCCTGCCCCAGGTTAGGATGAAGGTTCTTAAAAGAAAGAAAAACTCCTACTTCGAGGCTCAAAGGGTTGACTAGGGATTAACATCCTTATATCTCCAGTGTTTGGGATTTGAAACAATGCCTTACATCATCAGCAGGTTTTAATTGAAAGCATACGACAAGAAATCTGATGTTCTAGGTTCGTCATCCTCCCCCCAATTCTCCATCAGAACAAGAGATCGGGTAAAGTTGGCATTATGATTTATGAAAACGTTTTTTCGAATGAGTGAAACGAATGGATTTATTCAAGACAAACATATGCGTTGCATTAATTAATCAAAGATAAACAAGTTCGTACATGCTAAATATGCTTAATCAAAGAGAAATACATATGAGTAAACAAATGAACTGTCGGAAAAATCCTTCTAAATATTTATGAAATCTTGCATTCAAGAGTAAAAGTTTCCTTTGGCGGAGCCTCAATGGAAAGGACGTCAGGTTTATGATCACTGTGAGTCGTTATGGGTTGCCCCAGTTACGCTGGTCACATCTTCAACAGTTTTCAATCGTTGCTTCAAAATAACTTTCCCAGATCCTTTGTTGATCCCGGTCATATCATCTTGAGGGTTACTGAAATGAAGCGGACTAGGCCTTTGAATAATTACTGGCTTCGACTGATTTGCCACAAGAGTAACAGGCTTTGCGGAGTTTAAGCTTGACAAGCGGGGAACCCCGAGAGGAGTTTCGATCTTCGGCTGAGCATCGCTAAAAGACAATTTCTTCGTTTCTAACAAATTTCTGACAAAAGTTCTTAAGAGCGTAGCAATTCTCTAGATCATGGTCGGGCGCACCCTCATGAAATAAACAATGAGCGGCAGTGTTGTAACCTGCAGGTAACGGATTAGGCGGAGGACCCAAAGCACGGGTGGTAATCAGACCTTGTTGTACCAAATGGGGGTATAACTCAGTGAAAGTCATCGGAATTGGAGGACAAGGCTTATACTGCCTCTTACGGGGATAAGGAACCTGATTCTGTGATTGTTGGTGAACAGGAGCGTTGGGCACTCGTTGACTGTTGACAGGAACTTGCATGGGCGGATAACCGGAAGGTTGTTGATAAACCGGTGCTTGATATACCAGAGCTGACTGCATAGGCTGGTACGTAGGAAACTGCTGATCGAAAGGAGGTGCAACAGTAGCTACATAGGGTTGTTGGACATATGGAAACGGATAACCTTGAACATAATTCTGCTGATGTTGCCAAGGTTGAGGAGTAGCCATTTTGCGGTTCCTCGAACGTGCAGGTCCTTTACCATGGTCGGAGTTAGGAGTTTTGCACTTTGGAGGGGTAGCTCGTCGAACTGGTTGAGCACTAGGAGGCACCAAACTGGATTGAAGACCGTGAGGAGGTACATTCTCGATAGTAACAACTTGTTGAGGTTCCATAACGGTATTAGTAGTCTCAGAAACAACAGCAGACTGAGCATCCACCTTCACACTAAGAGCTCGTAGCATCTCCAAAATTTGCCCCACACTTCCTCGAAGATCTTCGAGTTCATGGTTGACACGGCTGATCTCTTGATTTTGATCTTCCATCCTTATGAAGGGTTGTATTGATGCAGAGAACTCAGGGTGATAAAACTGGAAGGTGAGAGAACCGAGTATAAGAAATCGGGAGACACATGCAATGCAAAAGTAAGATGCTAGAATGCGAATGCAAATGAAGATTTCATGGAATTCAAATATTTACGAATATTGCGGAATACCAAGGAAACTTTTATTAATTTATTGAAGACAAATAATATTCTTGCAACTAAAATAGCTAAATAAAAGCCTAGAAAGTCCTAGAGAAGCATCTTCCACAACTTCAGTGAGCAGATGGAGATCCGGAGGAGAATAAATATTCGTAGAGCCTTCTCTTCTTGTAGGATTGTATCTCATCATTCTTCGACTGAATCTGCTTTTGAAGTTCTTCGTACTCACTGGCCATCACATGGTATTTGTTCTTCCATGCTTCTGTTTCGTGTTGTGATCTCTTCAAAGCGATCTTCAAGGTCTCAGCTTCGGTCATGAAATACTGGACAGGTTCTTCTCTTTGAGGTAAAGGATCCTGGCGAGAGTAAGGCATCTTCAACTTAATAGCTCTTCCTCGGACCCATTGAAGGTATGGTTCCATGGACACACAATTAGGTCTTCCCAAACTTTCTTTGTCTTTCCTATGCAGACGATTCCAAGAAGATAGAATCTGATCTTGAAGCTTTTTGTCGACTTCGAAAAAGATTTTCTCCACGTGAATACTTTTAGGCGGTTCCTTCAAGGGGTATCCCAACTGTCGGCGAGCTAGGACTGGATTGTAGCTAATTCCTCCATTGAAACTGAGCAAAGGCACATTGTTGAAGTTTCCACAACTATCAATGATCGATATCCCATCGTACATGTGATTATACCAATCAATATCAGAGTGGGTTAAAGCCATAACCTTTTGCGACCAACGTTCTTGAGTAGATCTCCAAAAAGGACCGGACTTGGGTAAGTGAGAAATAAACCACTTGTATAGTAATGGCACACTGTCGCTACTGCGAAAATAAGGTGCCGACATGACAGAAGAGTCGCCACCTTTCGTTATTTATCCCTCAGAGCGGGAAAGGAAACGATCGGAAAAACCTGACGAAAGAGGGTAAGACAAGGTCATCGCAACCATTGTCTGGGTTCGGGAGTCGGTTACGCAAGGGGAAGGTATTAGCACCCCTCACGTCCATCGTACTCGATGGGATCCTCGTTTGTTTGTTTACTTGGACGGGTTGGTTATAATCTATCTACCTATCAAGGCTGGCTGAAAAAGAAAAGAGAAATGACTCGGCAAAGCGTCGCACTTTATGCCTACGTATTCTCATCAGAGGATGA
The DNA here is from genome assembly GCA_963859935.3 of Lathyrus sativus. Classification (NCBI taxonomy): domain Eukaryota; kingdom Viridiplantae; phylum Streptophyta; class Magnoliopsida; order Fabales; family Fabaceae; genus Lathyrus; species Lathyrus sativus. The sequence continues at coordinate 436,339,349 of OZ012740.1, read as the reverse complement.
GAAATCAGAGTCAACGTAGTTCGGCTAACTACGGGGGATTGCGGGGAAAGGTTGCTCGCTAGGATATCGCATCCTATGCCTACGTATTTTCATCTGGTATGAAAGATCAGAGCAAACGTAGTTCGGGAAACTACGGGTTATCTCCTGAAAGAAGTGTTTTTTATCGTGTTTGCGATTTCAACCGCACTAGAGACTACGACCTGAGAGTGAATGCGTCGCATGTCACCCAAAGGGTACCATACTAAACATCCAACTCAGATAGCTTAAGGCTCGTAACGTACGAAAGAAATCATTCATGATTACTGTATCTTAAACTGCTTCGAGGTGAGAAGAGAACAGGCCCAACTAGGAGGGAGACTATCAAGTCCTACTGTTGTCATGCCATGGATTCATCCTATGGTTGAGGTTTGAACAGGGAACTCCTAGATGTTGTCATGCATAGGTTTCAACCTAAAAGTCTATCATCAAATCCTTATCAAAGGAAATGAGAGTCCTAAGGGATCATATCAATGATACACCAAAACAGACAAAAGCATCAGCTTTAACAGTAAAATGCATGCAATGCAAGTGAGGGAGGAAATGTGTGTGGGGCTTCAGCCTCCACAAGCTCGTCTCGACCTCAAGCCAGTCATGAAATACAGTAATCATACTGAAAATAAACAATCATGCTATCAAGCAATATACAGATGAAGGAAATGAAGTGCCATCAGGCAAACAAAACATGCTTGAGAAAGAAAGAATCTACTCTCTAATCCTAACCCTAACACAAAATCCTGATCAAATCTAAGCAAAGCCCTAAAGCAAAACCCTAACCAAAAGAAATCAATCCCAGTCTTCAAGCTTCAGTCAAGCTTACCAAAGAAAGGGAGCTAAGTAAGCAGACTCATAGTGTCTTCCTCAGGAAAGCACTAGGAGGTGTATACTCAGGAGTCATATGCTATGTGGCTCAACCACTGTGATCAGTTTACATTCCTCCTCAGGAGAAACTAAACTCACAAGCAGGCTCCAACATCACTGGATATTTAGGAAATCCTATCTGAACTAGTGGAACTAAATGAACAGACTCATAGGACCTTCCTCAGGAAAGTACTAGGAGGCTTCCACTTAGGAGTTATATCCTATGTGGCTCAACAACTGTGATCAGTTTACATTCCTCCTCAGGAGAAACTAAACTCACAAGTTGGCTCCAACATCATTGGATACTTGAGAAATCCTAGATAAACTAATGGAACTAAGTGAATAGACCCATAGGACCTTCCTCAGGAAAGTACCAGGAGGCTTCCACTTAGGAGTTGTATCCCATGTGGCTCAACAACATGTGATCAGTTTACATTCCTCCTCAAGAGAAATTAAACTCACAAGTTGGCTCCAACATCATTGGATACTTGAGAAAGAGGTGAGAAGAAAGAATGAAAGTCATTCATAGTGCCTTCCTCAGGAAAGTACCATGAACTTCCTTCAAACTTCAGGATCTCAAACCTCACAGACAGGGAATAATCCAAGCTCTGGGTCTCTGAGTCTTGATCTACAATCTTCTCTTCATGATGCTCTCCAACAAGGTCTTCAAGACAACACAAACCCCATAAGAAATTCCCCAAAAATATACCCCAGAGATGAACAGATAACCACAGGACAGACAAAATCATCAGCTAACTTCAGAAAATACCTAAAAATACTAAACCAAGGGGGGAAAATCTATCAATTAATCACAAGGGTCTACAACATATACCCATAACATCCACATATGCCCCTACCCAAGAATCAAGGCAAAACTATCTAAAGAAAATGAATTTCCTTACCTATGCACAACCTAAACCCTAATTATGATGCCCTAAGGCTAACCTAATTAAGCTAATCAAAATTTAATCTAAAAATCAAGAATTAAATCCTATGGGGAACTATGATTCAATATCTAATCACACCAAAAAGAATGAATTAAAAAGACTAAGGGAAGGTCCTAAAGCAAATTCTACAAAATTGGATACCAAATTAATCCTATTTTAAAGCTATTTAAAAGAAAAATCTATTAAAAATATGAAAAGAAAATAAAATGGAAATTTTATTTATATAGAATTTTCTAGACAAATTTATGAGCACATGAAAAAAACAAGAATTAAAAAATATTAAATTTTCTATTTTCTATGAATTTTATAAAAGCAAGAAAATTAAATGGAATTAAAAAAATAAAAGAATTGAATAAAAGGGAGGGGGTGAAAATAGCAATGCACGCTAGTTCAAAATTCATGATGGGCTAAAAGGGGGGGGGGGTGCGCGTAGCAAGCTGGATCCATCAAGCCCAGACGCGCTCACTAATTGAAACGGCAGCGTTTCAATTTTTGAATTTTCTCTCCGCTTCTTCAACGAATCTGGGCCGTTAGATGAGGTATAATTGGTCAAAGTCTAGGGACGATCTGACGGCTGGAGCATCATCTTCTCCACTCAGCCATTAGGGTTTTCAGAAACCCTAGCCCATGCGCAGACCTTCCATCTCCTATATCTCTCTCATCTCGCAATGAAAACTCACGATCCAAAAACCAAACTTAACCTACTCATTGCCCTCTACACAGCCATGGTCCTAGATTCCTCTAAAACTCAACCTAAAAAGAAATACGATAGGCTAAAGCTCTGGGCACATTTTAATTGCACTGATATGCATGGAAATGGTATGGGCTCATATTATGCAAGAATGTTCTCCATCTCATGGGGAGTACACTAAGCTAAAGAACTAAGATTATAGTATATTAAGGCACGAGTTCTTGAACTCAAAACAGAAATGGCCATGTTGTCAACTCCCATATAATGCTCTCAAACTCATCATGATTCATCTCCTAATGGTCTCTACCACATTTCTCCTAACCACATAACTTAACTATGCATAAATAATGAGATTCGGAGGAAAGTGCATACCTTGCAAGTGGTGATGGCTATGGTGTTTCTCTTCCAATTCAAGCCTTGGTGCTCTCTTGGAATGATCTTTAATGGTTCTATGTGCTTCTGTTTGCAGTAGTTTTTGCTCACACTTCTTGAATCAACCTAGCCAATCCTTCATGCAAGTTGGAGTGAAGCTTGTGATCTCATGAACCAGCCACGAATTCTCCTTGATTTTTCTTGCCAAATACTCAATGTTGCTTGCAGATGATGATGATAATCAGAATTGTAGTGATTGATGAAGTTTCAATGGGGTTTGGAATGAAAATGCACTTTTGGAGTGAAGGAATCAAAGTATAGTATGCAAGCTCTAAGAATCTCTAACCAATGCATGGAGTCACTCTAGGGCTTATATAGATGAGAATAGAAGTGTCTAGAACTTTGGAGAACCTTCCATGAAGTTTCTAGAATGTATCACGCAATGAGAATTTGAATTTGTCATCTTGAGTGAATCTCATGCAATCTCATGATACATCATTCAATCTCACTTAATTTCTCCTCAAATGATATGGTAAAATGAAAACAAAGCCTTACAAGTCCTTATGTAGCATTTTCCCATCTTTCCTTTTGATGCCTTAAGATGCAAGAAGGAAATTTACAAAGCAACTCCAATTTTTAAGCCTAAAATCAAAAATGTGGCTAAACCATTGTTTTTAAAATGATGTTTCCAATCAAAATGATATATTGGATGACCTATTTTGGATTCATAGATCTTCCAAACCAATTTTCAAATTCAACTTATAAGCCATTTACAAGCCATTTGAACCACTTTTAAAAATCCATGCTCTAGGCCTTTTCAATAACTCATGACCACTTTTCTAGGCTTAAAATGCCATTTTGAACAACTTTCATGTTTTGAGTTTTTCCATTTGAGGCTTGGAAATAGGAGATATGGCCTTTGCTTAAAATGACCTATAACTGACAAATGACCAAAATACCCCTGTCTTGTTCAAACCATAAGTTGAGTTCCACAAATCCTATCAAGGACTTCTACCACTAAAATTAAAGCTAAGAAGATGCCCTTCAACATTCATGTTGACCAAGAGATCATAGGAATCATCCTACTAGGGCAAAAGTAGTCTGCAAGCTGGGTGACTTTCAAGGACCCAGATTCACACACCTCAGCTGACCTGTAATTTGTCAAAACCATAACTTGAGCTCTGCAACTCCTATCAAGGACTTCCACCACTCAAATTAAAGCTAAGAACAAGCTCTACAACCTTCATGTTATGGGGAAGATGAGATATCAATCACATCTAGAGCTAAAACTGCCTGGAAGATAGGGATCAAATTAGGGTTTTTTCACTGACAATCCTTGGAAACCCTAACTTGAAACTTCTCAAACTCCTTAATCATGATGAGTTGGTCTAGGAATCATCTTCATAACATCTCTATGCATCATTCCATGATCTCATGGCCCTTGGATTAGGTCTCAACCTTCTCCAAATTTTCAGTTATCCTAGGGTTGACCCAGTCAAAACCCTAATTCTACCATTCATGGTTGAATCCTCTGAACTCTTGCATAATGACCTCTCTGGCCTTCATGATGGCTATCAAGACATCTCACAGGCTTCCTCAAAACATCTAGTTCATTCTCAAAGTCTCAGAATCATCTGAGGAGCACCCACAACCCTCAAGCTATGAAGCACACAACCCTGGTTTCAACCCACTCCTCTGGGGATCTCTTGAACTTTCTGATGAAGGTATCAACTTTCAAACACTCAATGAATAAATAATTGTTGGTCAAATTTTGGGGTGCAACAGCTGCCCCTATTCAAACGGCTTGAACCTGACTGGGTGAGATGCGAACGGCTCTCAACCAATCAAGGTGCGAGACGATTGAATACCGGTAAACCCGAACATTTGCCAACTGCACGAGCACACGGTACTCCGCGGGGAACAAATCTTCGAATATTGCAATGCTAGCTGCACGGCAACTAGCTGGAGAGATACTGATCTGACATCGCCGCCATTTATCCATGTTAACTTCTTCTGACATTGCCTTCAGACAACCACAACACCCAACATCGCCGCTGGAATACTAAACCGCCTGACACTACCGTCAGACAAGATTCTGAGGAACGCCCAACATCGCCGCTGGAACACCAAACCACCTGACATCACCGTCAAGAACAACCATAACTCGGGGAAACAAGCGTCCAACATCGCCGCCGGAGACCTAACCCTGAATCACCAAAATACCCAACATCGCCGCTGGAGAAAATACAACAATGAACAAAATACCCCGCATCACCGCTGGAGCACTGCATCTGACATCGCCGTAGGGCAATCCACATACCCCGCATCGCCGCTGGAGAAACACATCTAACAGAATACCCCGCATCGCCGCTGGAGAACTAAAGGATCTGCCTCACCTAACATCGCCGTCAGAAGACTGGATCACCTTGACATGCCCAACATCGCCGCTGGAAAACTGAATCTGACATCGCCGTCGGAAACAAACATCCTCTTAGAGACACTCGACATCGCCGTCGTACAAACATCATTTCTACTGGGGATTTAAAGAGTCTGACCTCGCCGTCAAACAAACATTCAACCTCGCCGTCGAATAAACATAATCTGACCTCGCCGTCAAATCCAAACGTTCAACCTCGCCGTCGAACAAACATCCAACCTCGCTGCCGGACAAATGATGATCTGACCTCGCCGTCAAATCCAAACGTTCAACCTCGCCGTCGAACAAACATCCAACCTCGCCGCCGGACAACTGATGATCTGACCTCGCCGTCAAATCCAAACGTTCAACCTCGCCGTCGAACAAACATCCAACCTCGCCGTCGGATAAACATAATCTGACCTCGCCATCAAATCCAAACGTTCAACCTCGCCGTCGAACAAACATCCAACCTCGCCGCCGGATAAACATAATCTGACCTCGCCGTCAAATCCAAACGTTCAACCTCGCCGTCGAACAAACATCCAACCTCGCCGTCGGATAAACATAATCTGACCTCGCCGTCAAATCCAAACATTCGACCTCGCCGTCGAACAAACATCCAACCTCGCCGCCGGATAAACATAATCTGACCTCGCCGTCAAATCCAAACGTTCAACCTCGCCGTCAAACAAACATCCAACCTCGCCGCCGGACAAAATACCACCCCGAACAACTTTGACCTGGGGTTCACCCCTGGTAAATGGAACAAAAGGTACACTTGCATATTTGAGACTACTCCGCTGGGAATGAGAGACTTAACCGAGCACGCTCTGATCTGGGGTTCACCCTCAGAACCATAACGAACATCGGAATACTACTGCACACTGCCCGCCGTAGAACTTCACCATTCAAGATATATGAAACCCTGGCCCTTGGCCATTTCCAGCTTCAGCTAGAAAAAATCTTCAAGTATTTCTGAAGATGAATGAAACCCTGCCCGTCGGCTATTCCAGCTTCAGCTAGAAACAACATCCTTGGCCTTCAAGGATGTGATCTTTGCCCGTTGGCAACTCTGCAGGAAGCACCTTCGACTTCAGTCTGAAGAAATGGTCCTTGGCCTTCAAGGATACATGGATATGCCTTCAGGCAACTCCGCCTCTGCTATAAAGCATCCGTGACTTCAGTCAGGGATATATCTCGGCCTTCAGTCCGAAAAATGAATCCTAGGTCACTCATGACCTTGGGGATAACCTTGCCCTTAGGCACCTTCGCTTCAACTTAGGAAATCTGTGACTTCAGTCAGAGAAATGGTATCCTGAGCCATTCATGACTCTACGGGGATTCAAACACTTTGCCTTCAGGCAAAACTCCGCTTCAGCTGGAGAAACATCTTCGACTTCAGTCAGAAGAAATATCATTCACTTGATCGCAATCAATCATCACCTCAGGACAACTGACTTGGTCTTCAGGCCAACACGGATCACTTTGCAAACAAAAGCTTTGGAACCTTGTCTTCAGCCACCCGTTGATTCATCAATAAGGACATCTGAATTCACAGGAACATTCTGGTATCGCCTTCAGGCGTTCACGGAGTCAATCTTCAGATTAGACATCACTGTTAGGGCAGACATATCACGCTGCTAAGGGCTTCAAGAATCATCTTGAACACACAAATCCGTCGGGCACCTTCAAGAATCATCCTGAACTGATAACCTTTCTGGAGACTTTTATTCTGCTGGGTGTTCCAGGAATCTTCCTGGGCAACTCTTGCTGGGGACGCTATTGGGGAGCTCAAGAATCATCCTAAGCAAATAAATTGGGAAGCTGCACTGAGGTCTTAAGAATCATCTTAAGCAAACAGCCCTGCTGAGGAATTCAAGAGTCGTCTCGAACTGAAGACTTCGCTGGGGATCTCAAAAATCATCTTGAGTGGGCGACCGTAGGAATTACACCGGGGTCTTGGGAATCATCTCAAGAAAGTGACCTTGTTGGGGAGAATATCAGGAATCATCCTGAGCAACTGGTCTCTTGGTGGAGCACCTGTAAAACAAGAATAATAATGACCTAGATCATGCTTATGATGCATATGCTTCTGCGCTATGTCCCACACGGTGGGAATGATATGCGTTTATGCTAAATGCCATGCAATCCTGCACAATACTATGCAACGCTACATGCTATGCAATGTTAAATGCTATGCAGTCATGCAATGATGCGATCCCGTCAGCAAAATAAATGCCGAGGGGAGATTCTCCTGTCAAGGAGGAAAGAACTACTCCGGTAGAGGAATCATCCTGCTGAGGAGAACATGAACATGCCAATGTCAATCGGACTCTGTCTGGGGGACTGATCTTCCGGTTGACTGCTGTAGGACAAACAACTTCAGTTGATATGCTGCAGGGGAACGAAGCTCTACGAGAACCTGGACCTGCTGAAGGAAAGCGATGTCAATCGCGGGGGCGAACTGCATGGCCGTCTCGGCTATTCTTCTGGGGATGACAACTCTGTGGGGAGACAACTTCTGCTGCTCCACACTCCACTGGGGAAAATCAATCATGATCCGATCAACTTCCAAGGATTCGGCTCTCTTGGACATCTGCAAGCTCGACTAGGGAAGGAGAAATCATTCTGCTTCACTGGAGAGTACGACTCTGATGAGGAATTTCAGTTTCGCTAGGGAAGAAAGAATCATCTGACTTCGGGGGAGAGTACCACTCTGCAGGGGAATACAACATCAGCTGTTCCAACACTCTACTGGGGAAGAGGGAATCATCTCTGTATGGGGAGACATATCAATGCTCACTATTTGCGTTCAGATTCTGCGGAGGAGAGACTACTGAACTCTGCTGGAGAAGGAGGGCTCGCCCTGCTTCGGGGATGCGCACGGCACATCTTCTGGAAGGCGCTACACCTGCAACAACACAAACAGACAGACAAGATACCCTCCTCAAAGGGGTCTATCCAGGTTATTATCTCGTGACAATATTCAGTTAATTAATTGTTTCAACAATCAATGGGCCTAGGCCCGCAAGTTTATGTATGCGCATTTTATCAAAAAACATCGGCGTTTTCATTCGCAAACAAAACAGATAAATGCTAAACAGACAAGCAGAATTGCTGAATAATATGCATTTTATTGATGGTGAACCCCTGAATGGGCGAAAATGTTTTACAACAGAGGCAAGCTCCTGGAATGAGGAAGCCGCGCAAAAAAATAAAACATAAATATACATCAGTATATACAAATGTCGGCAACGAGGCGTAGACGAACACCATGAGTTGATCCCTCTAAGACCCACTCGACTTCGATACTTCTCCGATGCTTCAGCTTCGGAAGAGATTGATTCAGATAAACGGCCCTCAGGTCCTCCAAGCCACTAAACAATGAAAGTCCACACGCGGAACGCAGTCATTTGCTTATTCAAATCCCTAACTTTTGCGTGAACCGCCCGTTACGGGTTTTCAGTTCACCGGGATACCCTTTTTTGCCGAAGCCACCCAGTGTAGGTTTTCGACTTCGCGGGTGTACATTTTTCAATATATCCCTAATTTTTGCCCGAACCTTTTATTCTGTTTTTGGTTCGCCGGGATGCCCCTTTTTTGCCTGGACTCTTTCTTTTTTGTCCAGCGGGTCTCTTTCAAGCAAAGTATTTTTTAACTGCGTCCGTGTTCACCGGGGATGCAAAATCTTCACCATCCATCGTGGATAACAACAAGGCTCCTTCGGAGAAGACTTTGCTAACGACATACGGCCCTCCGTAATTCGGAGTCCACTTGCCCCGGTGATCGGAGTGTGGCGGAAGAATCTTCTTCAGGACGAGATCACCCGTCTGAAAGCTTCTAGGACGCACCTTTTTATCATAAGCTTTCTTCATTCGGCTTTGGTATAGGCGACCAAATGCAATCGATGCTAACCTCTTCTCGTCCATCAGGCTGAGTTGGTTCAAACGATTCGTAATCCATTCTGCCTCGTCGAGTTTCACATCAACCAAAACTCGCAAAGAAGGAATCTCCACTTCTAACGGTAGGACAACTTCCATACCGTACACCAAGGAGAAAGGAGTTGCCCCGGTTGACGTACGCACCGTCGTACGATAACCGTGCAAGGCAAACGGCAGCATCTCGTGCCAATCTTTGTACGTCACAACCATCTTCTGAACAATCTTCTTGATGTTCTTGTTGGCGGCTTCAACAGCGCCATTCATCTTTGGCCGGTAAGGAGATGAGTTGTGGTGTTCAATCTTGAAGCTCTGACACAGCTCCTTCATCATCTTGTTATTAAGGTTCGAACCATTATCAGTAATGATCCGCTCGGGAATTCCATAGCGACAGATGATGTCCTTCTTTATGAATTTAGCTACCACCTGCTTGGTCACATTAGCGTACGAGGCTGCCTCCACCCATTTGGTGAAGTAGTCGATAGCTACCAGAATGAAACGATGACCATTGGATGCAGTGGGCTCGATCTTGCCTATCATGTCGATGCCCCATATGGAGAACGGCCAAGGGGAGGACATGACATTCAATGGGCACGGCGGCACATGAACTTTATCAGCATAAATCTGGCATTTATGACATTTCTTCGCGAATCTGAAGCAATCCGACTCCATCGTCAGCCAGTAATACCCTGCTCTCAGGATCTTTCTCGTCATGGCATGCCCGCCGACGTGCGTACCAAATGTGCCCTCATGGACTTCTTCCATGAGCATATTTGCTTCTTTCTCATCTACACATCTGAGTAGCACGAGATCGTGGTTTCTCTTATACAACACTCCATCAGGATTGAGATAAAAGTTTCCAGATAGCCTCCTCAGAGTCTTTTTATCCTGGGTTGACGTACCCGCAGGATATTCCTTGGTCATAAGGAAGGTCTGGATGTCATGGAACCATGGCTTACCGTCAGTGGCATCCTCGATTGCGAAGACAAATGTTGGTCTATCAAGACGCGAAAGTACAATTCTTGGAGCCTCATTCCAATAATTGACCTTATACATTGAAGCTAGCGTGGCTAAGGCATCAGCCATCTGATTTTCAGCCCTGGGTACATGATGAAGTTCCACTCGGTCGAAGAACGGAAGCAGCCTCCTGGCATAATTCATGTACGACACTAAATTCGCTTGACGAGTTTCCCACTCCCCTTTAATCTGATTGATTACAAGCGCTGAGTCACCATATATGTCTAGGTTCTTGATTCTCAAATCAATTGCCTCTTCTAGACCCATAATACATGCTTCATACTCGGCTTCATTGTTGGTAACTGGAAACGTCAGTCTCGCAGTAAACGGGATGTGGGATCCGTGAGGAGTCGTGATGATAGCCCCGATACCACTTCCATAGGAATTAACCGCTCCGTCGAATATCAACTTCCACTGAGACTTCCTATCTGGCCCCTCATCGGGCAATGGCTCATCGCAATCCTTCGCTTTGAGAAACATAATGTCCTCGTCAGGGAATTCGAACTTCATCGGCTGGTAGTCTTCGATTGGCTGTTCGGCAAGGTAATCAGACAATACGCTTCCCTTAATGGCTTTCTGAGAAACGTACTGAATATCATATTCCGTTAACACCATCTGCCATCTGGCAATCCTGCCCGAAAGAGCCTGCTTCTTGAAGACGTACTTGATCGAATCCATCTTCGAAATTAGCATAGTGGTGTGATTGAGCATATACTGTCGTAGACGTTTGGCGGCCCAAGCTAGTGCACAACACGTCTTCTCCAGCATCGAGTATCGAGATTCACACTCAGTGAACTTTTTACTCAAATAATAGATGGCATGCTCCTTTCTGCCCGTCTCGTCATGCTGACCCAGAACACACCCCATACTATTCTCCAGAACCGTCAGGTACATGATTAATGGCCGTCCAGCCACTGGGGGTATCAAGATTGGAGGTTCTTGAAGATACTGCTTTATTTTGTCGAATGCCTTCTGACAATCCTCATTCCAAGTAATCGCCTGATCTTTCTTTAAAAGCTTGAACATCGGTTCACAAGTGGCCGTGAGCTGAGAGATAAACCTTGCAATGTAGTTTATTCGGCCCAAAAAACCACGAACTTCTTTTTCTGTTTTCGGCGCTGGCATTTCTTGGATAGCTTTTATTTTCGCAGGATCAACTTCAATACCCCTTTCACTAACGATAAACCCCAATAACTTTCCGGACCGCACTCCGAAAGTGCACTTGTTAGGATTCAGCCTCAGCCTGAACTTCCTAAGCCTCTCAAACAGCTTCAACAAATTGACCAGATGCTCTTCCTCCGTTTGGGACTTTGCAATCATGTCATCAACATAGACCTCGATCTCATGATGAATCATATCATGAAACAAAGTTACCATTGCTCGCTGGTAAGTGGCCCCTGCGTTCTTCAGACCGAAGGGCATTACCTTATAGCAGAATGTTCCCCAGGGGGTGATAAACGTCGTTTTCTCCATGTCCTCCGGTGCCATCTTAATCTGATTGTAACCGGAGAAGCCATCCATGAATGAAAACACGGAAAACTGGGCTGTGTTGTCGACCAACACATCGATATGAGGCAACGGGAAATCATCCTTAGGGCTCGCCCTATTCAAATCCCGATAATCGACGCACATACGTACCTTACCGTCCTTCTTCGGTACAGGCACTATGTTGGCGACCCACGGAGGGTAAGTGGTAACGGCTAGAAATCCTGCGTCCAACTGCTTCTGGACTTCTTCTTTGATTTTTACAGCCATATCTGGTCTCGTCCTCCTAAGCTTCTGCTTGACTGGAGGGCAATCTTCTCGCAACGGCAAGCGATGAACCACGATATCTGTGTCAAGTCCGGGCATATCTTCATATGACCAAGCAAAGACGTCACTATACTCTCGAAGCATCTCGACCAGTCTATGCTTGACATCATTCTGCAGCGCAGCCCCTACTCTGACATTTCTGACGAGCTCCTCAGATCCCAGATTTACAATCTCAATATCCTCCTCGTGAGGCAGAATAACCTTCTCCTCTTGTCTCAACAAGCGGGCCAACTCTTCCGGAAGGTCTTCGTCTTCATCAATCTCATCCTCGGCTTGATAGATCGGGCAATCAAAGTCGTAGCGAGCCGTAGAGGGTCCAGAGTCGATGTCATCTGTTACGTGGATCCTGCAATAACAAGGGTTAAGTTTAAAGCAAGAATATGCAGGTTAGCACGAACCCCGTTGCCATTTTACTGTTTTTCGAAATAAACATAAAACAGGAATAACAGAGAACACAATATTTGATTACGAAGAAAACGCCTTTTATTTATTAACAAAATGCATACACATAATCCAACAAGGCCCTGACAGTAAAACCACTATGCCCCGGGCAGGACATAGGGCTGTACAAAGATTGTAAAAAGCAAATCATTACTCTTCACTTGTCAGCTTGATAATCTCCTTGATGGTCCAGTTGTGGAGGCGCTCGCCCGGCTTGCTCGGTTGAATCCAGGCGTCAAGATCGCAATCACTATCCCCGCTGTCCTCGGACGCAGCGTTGATACTCTCGAAAATTACTCCCCCCTTGGTGAATAGGATCGGCCCTTTCCCACGAGACGAGCTGCCAGAAGAAGATGAAGCTTCAGCTCCAGGAGAATACCCCAATCCAAACTTATCCTGCTTGATTGGTATATCCAAGACGTGCCCCCAGCCTGGGGTGGAACCGGCTTCGACGACGGCTCGAGCTTCCTTAAACGAGGAGAGATTCATCTCTTGCTTCTCTGCGACGACAGGAGCTACCTCCTTCACCTTGACGGTTTCAAATGCTTGGCAAAGAGTCTCATGGATCTCGCCATCCATTTCGACGTATTTAAAGGACGACAGGTGGCTCACCATGATGTCCTCTTCACCACAGACGGTCACTATGCTGCCCCCAACAACATATTTAAGCTTCTGATGCAGCGTGGACGTCACGGCACCAGCAGAGTGGATCCATGGCCGACCTAAGAGGCAACTATAGGCGGGCATGATATCCATGATATAGAAAACTGTATTGAACGTCTCTGGACCAACTTGAATTGGCAAGGTCAACTCTCTGAAGACGTGGCGCTTGGTTCCATCAAAGGCTTTCACGACCAGATCACTAGGCGTGCAAAGCAGTCCATGGGTATCCAACTTCATCAGTGCTTTCTTCGGAAGCACATTAAGCGAGGAACCCGTATCTACCAGGACATGTGACATAATGGTGCCTCTGCACTCTATTGAGACGTGCAAGGCGCTATTGTGATCTCTTCCTTTAGGAGTCAGCTCTAGATCTGTAAATCCCAACCCATTACCAGCATTAACATGGGCTACCACCTCCTCGAGCTGATTTACTGATATCTCCTGCGGCACGTATGCAGCGTTCAGTACCTTCAGTAATGCGTTGCGGTGCGCCTCAGAACACAACAACAAGTTAAGAATCGAGATCTTTGACGGAGTCTGGTGAAGATGATCTACAATTTTGTAGTCACTCTTCTTGATTAGTCGCATGAACTCTTCAGCATCTTTAACCAGCAAGTCTTTTTCTGCCCCAGCAGGGACCTCTTCGACAGCTTTACCCTTACCCTTATCCACAGCGTCAGCTCGGACCACTTTCTCTGCTGCAACCTCTGCTGGCGCAAACACTCTACCGCTTCTAGTGATACCACTGACTTCGGTAAGATTCTGCACAGTCGATCCGAATGGCTCAAGCTCTATCTTCTGACCATTACAATAAACTTCGGCGCCGTAATGCCATGGAACAGCATTAGTACTCTCGAACGGGATCGGTCCGGCCCTGGTGATAGTAATAGTAGGCGGACGGGGCGCGGAAATAATGATAGGGTGACGAGGAATAGTAATGGTAGCAACTTCGTCTGCCTGCTTCAGCACGACCTCCCCTGACGCACTCTCAACGCTCCGGCTGAATTGTAAAATACCCTCGGACATCAGACTTTGGATACCTTCGATCAGCTGCTCACACCCATCAGGAAGTGTAGCACAAGCCATACATAACTCTCCACATCCAGGAAAGAAGCCCTTCTTCAGCAACTTAGCCTTGACAAAACTAAGCGGCGTCTTCAAATCTTTGACATCGGTCAGCAAGTCTGAACTCTCCTCAGTGATAACAGCATTCACTCCGCCCCCCTTATGATGAGGCATCGGGTTTTTGGTGACGTTGGGCACATTGTCAGAAAAGTTGATAACCTTGGCGTCCACCAGGTCCTGGACTTTGTGCTTAAAAGCTTTACAATTCTCAATCGTATGGCCAGGTGCCCCAGTGTGGAATTCACAAGTAGCATTGGCATCATACCCCGGTGGTGGTGCCCCTGTTAAGGGAGCCAACGTCCTTTTTTGAACCAATTGGAGCTGAAGCAACGTTTGCAAAAGCTGTGCATACGACATAGGTGGAGTTTCAAAATGACGGCTTGCCAGGGGAGCCCGATTCTGATATCTTTTATACCCCTGCTGATTCTGCTGCTGAGGCTGCTGCTGCTGCTGCTGGGGAGCAGCTGGGATATTTATGCTAGCAATCTGAGGCTGAGGGCCCTTGCCCTTTCTCCTAGCATTAGTGACAGCACTGGCATCTCCCTCTCGACGCTTGCCAGCGTAAGGCTTCTTGCTAGCTCCTCCAGCTGAGGATGATTCGCCCTGAATCTTTCCAATCTTTATACCGTTCTCAACATGCTCGCCCAGAGTGATGAGAGCCGAGAATGTTCCAGACATGCCACTGACCAGCTTTTCATAATAAATTCCAGGAAGGGTAGCCACGAACATTTGCACTAGCTCACGCTCAACCATCGGCGGTTGAACCCGAGCAGCCAATTCACGCCACCGCTGGGCGTACTCTTTGAAGCTTTCATTGTTCCGTTGTGAGAGATTCTGAAGCTGGACTCGGTTGGGAGCCAAGTCGCTGTTGTATTGATAGTGGAGAACAAACGCTTCTGCAAGATCTTTCCAGGTGCGCACAGCAGCGGGCTCCAGGCCCATATACCATTCGAGCGATGGACCAGAAAGACTATCCTGAAAGAAGTGCATCAGCAGCTTCTCATCGTCAGAATAGGCGGACATCTTTCTAAAATAAGATCGGAGGTGAACACGGGGGCAAGTAGTACCCTTATACTTCTCGAAGGTAGGCACCTTGAATTTGTGAGGTACTTTAAAGTCAGCAATCAACCCAAGCTTGGACATATCAACGCCCAATGTGTTCTGATTTTCTATGTCTCTCATCTTGTCTTCCAGCGCCTTGAACCTGAGTCGAGCTTCAGCATTCAACTCTGCTTTTACACCTCTCTGAGAGAATATGTCATCCTGGTGGTCCTCCAGCCACGGTTGAGGCACCAACAGATTTCCTGCACCAGCATTGCCGTTGACCGGCCCCATGTTAACATTGGCTCCCAGACTACCATTGCCGACGCCTGCCGCATTGAGTCCGAGATTAGTCATCAGATTGCCGTTAGCACTGCCGTTGCCCCCGGCAGCAGGAACAACGTTCTGTGGAGTATCCACTAGAGGAGGAGTAGGCACTGCCCCTCCATGCAGTATGCCATTACTGTCAACCCTGGAGATCAGAGGTTGAACCAAAGTACGAAGCTGATCTTGACCATTCGCGACCACTTGCATCAGTTCCATAAAACGATCCATCCGTTCACGGAGCTCTTGAACATATGACTGCACCTGTTCCATTATCCTTGTCTGATTAGCGCGAGTTGAGTAGCGGTGGATGAGTTTTCGATCAATCCTGGAGATCGAAAGCAGCTCGGAACCTGTGTACTTGAAAAACCTGTCAAAATTAAAGGTTAGGAAAAGCCACAAAATGCATGTCATGCAAAATGCTTTATGCAGATGTATGCGTGTGTCTGTGTGCTTGAGAGATTTTCCCCGATCCTGGCGCCTTAGTACCAGTGCTGACAATAACAAGGAGGAAACAGCAATCTCACACATAGTATCAGCAATAGTCAGATTCGACACATCAAGGACCGAGAACTCGTACGCAACAGTCTTGCTGAGAGAGGCTGTAGTAATACAATAAGAGGCGAGAGATCCTGGATCGGGAAACGGTACCTGTCACAGACACGCGTCAATGGAATGCGAATGATCATGCAAACTAATGCAAAATGCAGGCATGCAACAGTATATCCAGGTGGCTGCTGTGGAGATTTGGCATCAACAGTCACTGATGAGAAGGAAACCCCGGTGTAAAACCACTGATCTGATCTACTGAGAATAACCATCTGATAGGATCGAGATCAGAATTCTGCCCTGTCAAGAGTAAGTGCCTGATAATAAGGACCCTGGGTGCAATATCAAGGAATATCTGTTGATGAAGTCTTCAGACCCCCAAATCAAAAATCTGCCCTCTCCAGAACAAACACACAGCTGCTGATGAGATCTTCAGACCCCACTCAAAATCTGCCCTATCGAGAACAAACAACAACTGCAGATGAGATCTTCAGACCCCACTCAAAAATCTGCTCCATTCAGGACAAACTACTGATAACAATATCCTAATCGAAACCTGCTCTTATCAAGAACAGACAAACACCCGATGATAAGATCCTCTGATCAACCCTTGCTCTATCAAGAACATATCTGCAACTGAGAACCCAGCATAACTGATTCACTATCAAGAAAATCAGGTAGTCTGGAGGTCAAAGTTTCCTGCAATATCCCAACCCCACTCACAGGTATGGACCTAATCCACGAACAAAGGTACGGCATCCTATGCGGTCGTCAGCGTCACAGACTTTCACGAGTGACGATACGATTCCCAGAAGAAGTGGTATCATCAAGTCATGAAGAGGCCTCTCTTAGCTGACTTCCAAATGATCGGTCCCCAGAGTCGACAATCCTCACGTCTGGACTCCCCTCAGATCCTCAGGACCGGAAAGGAGCACCTCTGCAAGAATCTCGTCTGAGCGCAGATTTTCGTAGGGAACTGTGCCTGCTCAGCAGACAGGTTTGTCTACTACTTCTCCGCAACTATATCTAGGTGTGTACTCAAGCCCAGGTCCGGCTTCTCACTCATAGTAACATCCCTCTCCCACAGCAGCACAGATAATCATATCAAACTGGAAATAAAATGCGGGAAATAAAATGCGGGAAGTAAAGTGCGGGAAGTAAAAATGCGATAAATAAACGCAACCCAACAAGCAAACACACAAACGATAGGATTGACTCTCATAGGGAACCGGAGAACCAGAGATTCTGGGTTCGGTCCCCAGCAGAGTCGCCAGCTGTCGCTACTGCGAAAATAAGGTGCCGGCATGACAGAAGAGTCGCCACCTTTCGTTATTTATCCCTCAGAGCGGGAAAGGAAACGATCGGAAAAACCTGACGAAAGAGGGTAAGACAAGGTCATCGCAACCATTGTCTGGGTTCGGGAGTCGGTTACGCAAGGGGAAGGTATTAGCACCCCTCACGTCCATCGTACTCGATGGGATCCTCGTTTGTTTGTTTACTTGGACGGGTTGGTTATAATCTATCTACCTATCAAGGCTGGCTGAAAAAGAAAAGAGAAATGACTCGGCAAAGCGTCGCACTTTATGCCTACGTATTCTCATCAGAGGATGAGAAATCAGAGTCAACGTAGTTCGGCTAACTACGGGGGATTGCGGGGAAAGGTTGCTCGCTAGGATATCGCATCCTATGCCTACGTACTTTCATCTGGTATGAAAGATCAGAGCAAACGTAGTTCGGGAAACTACGGGTTATCTCCTGAAAGAAGTGTTTTTTATCGTGTTTGCGATTTCAACCGCACTAGAGACTACGACCTGAGAGTGAATGCGTCGCATGTCACCCAAAGGGTACCATACTAAACATCCAATCTCAAATAGCTTAAGGCTCGTAACGTACGAAAGAAATCATTCATGATTACTGTATCTTAAACTGCTTCGAGGTGAGAAGAGAACAGGCCCAACTAGGAGGGAGACTATCAAGTCCTACTGTTGTCATGCCATGGATTCATCCTATGGTTGAGGTTTGAACAGGGAACTCCTAGATGTTGTCATGCATAGGTTTCAACCTAAAAGTCTATCATCAAATCCTTATCAAAGGAAATGAGAGTCCTAAGGGATCATATCAATGATACACCAAAACAGACAAAAGCATCAGCTTTAACAGTAAAATGCATGCAATGCAAGTGAGGGAGGAAATGTGTGTGGGGCTTCAGCCTCCACAAGCTCGTCTCGACCTCAAGCCAGTCATGAAATACAGTAATCATACTGAAAATAAACAATCATGCTATCAAGCAATATACAAATGAAGGAAATGAAGTGCCATCAGGCAAACAAAACATGCTTGAGAAAGAAAGAATTTACTCTCTAATCCTAACCCTAACACAGAATCCTGATCAAATCTAAGCAAAGCCCTAAAGCAAAACCCTAACCAAAAGAAATCAATCCCAGTCTTCAAGCTTCAGTCAAGCTTACCAAAGAAAGGGAGCTAAGTAAGCAGACTCATAGTGTCTTCCTCAGGAAAGCACTAGGAGGTGTATACTCAGGAGTCATATCCTATGTGGCTCAACCACTGTGATCAGTTTACATTCCTCCTCAGGAGAAACTAAACTCACAAGCAGGCTCCAACATCACTGGATATTTAGGAAATCCTATCTGAACTAGTGGAACTAAATGAACAGACTCATAGGACCTTCCTCAGGAAAGTACTAGGAGGCTTCCACTTAGGAGTTATATCCTATGTGGCTCAACAACTGTGATCAGTTTACATTCCTCCTCAGGAGAAACTAAACTCACAAGTTGGCTCCAACATCATTGGATACTTGAGAAATCCTAGATAAACTAATGGAACTAAGTGAATAGACCCATAGGACCTTCCTCAGGAAAGTACCAGGAGGCTTCCACTTAGGAGTTGTATCCCATGTGGCTCAACAACATGTGATCAGTTTACATTCCTCCTCAGGAGAAATTAAACTCACAAGTTTGCTCCAACATCATTGGATACTTGAGAAAGAGGTGAGAAGAAAGAATGAAAGTCATTCATAGTGCCTTCCTCAGGAAAGTACCATGAACTTCCTTCAAACTTCAGGATCTCAAACCTCACAGACAGGGAATAATCCAAGCTCTGGGTCTCTGAGTCTTGATCTACAATCTTCTCTTCATGATGCTCTCCAACAAGGTCTTCAAGACAACACAAGCCCCATAACAAATTCCCCAAAAATATACCCCAGAGATGAATAGATAACCACAGGACAGACAAAATCATCAGCTAACTTCAGAAAATACCTAAAAATACTAAACCAAGGGGGAAAAATCTATCAATTAATCACAAGGGTCTACAACATATACCCATAACATCCACATATGCCCCTACCCAAGAATCAAGGCAAAACTATCTAAAGAAAATGAATTTCCTTACCTATGCACAACCTAAACCCTAATTATGATGCCCTAAGGCTAACCTAATTAAGCTAATCAAAATTTAATCTAAAAATCAAGAATTAAATCCTATGGGGAACTATGATTCAATATCTAATCACACCAAAAAGAATGAATTAAAAAGACTAAGGGAAGGTCCTAAAGAAAATTCTACAAAATTGGATACCAAATTAATCCTATTTTAAAGCTATTTAAAAGAAAAATCTATTAAAAATATGAAAAGAAAATAAAATGGAAATTTTATTTATATAGAATTTTCTAGACAAATTTATGAGCACATGAAAAAAACAAGAATTAAAAAATATTAAATTTTCTATTTTCTATGAATTTTATAAAAGCAAGAAAATTAAATGGAATTAAAAAAATAAAAGAATTGAATAAAAGGGAGGGGGTGAAAATAGCAATGCACGCTAGTTCAAAATTCATGATGGGCTAAAAGGGGGGGGGGGTGCGCGTAGCAAGCTGGATCCATCAAGCCCAGACGCGCTCACTAATTGAAACGGCAGCGTTAGGGTTTTCAGAAACCCTAGCCCATGCGCAGACCTTCCATCTCCTATATCTCTCTCATCTCGCAATGAAAACTCACGATCCAAAAACCAAACTTAACCTACTCATTGCCCTCTACACAGCCATGGTCCTAGATTCCTCTAAAACTCAACATAAAAAGAAATACGATAGGCTAAAGCTCTGGGCACATTTTAATTGCACTGATATGCATGGAAATGGTATGGGCTCATATTATGCAAGAATGTTCTCCATCTCATGGGGAGTACACTAAGCTAAAGAACTAAGATTATAGTATATTAAGGCACGAGTTCTTGAACTCAAAACAGAAATGGCCATGTTGTCAACTCCCATATAATGCTCTCAAACTCATCATGATTCATCTCCTAATGGTCTCTACCACATTTCTCCTAACCACATAACTTAACTATGCATAAATAATGAGATTCAAAGGAAAGTGCATACCTTGCAAGTGGTGATGGCTATGGTGTTTCTCTTCCAATTCAAGCCTTGGTGCTCTCTTGGAATGATCTTTAATGGTTCTATGTGCTTCTGTTTGCAGTAGTTTTTACTCACACTTCTTGAATCAACCTAGCCAATCCTTCATGCAAGTTGGAGTGAAGCTTGTGATCTCATGAACCAGCCACGAATTCTCCTTGATTTTTCTTGCCAAATACTCAATGTTGCTTGCAGATGATGATGATAATCAGAATTGTAGTGATTGATGAAGTTTCAATGGGGTTTGGAATGAAAATGCACTTTTGGAGTGAAGGAATCAAAGTATAGTATGCAAGCTCTAAGAATCTCTAACCAATGCATGGAGTCACTCTAGGGCTTATATAGATGAGAATAGAAGTGTCTAGAACTTTGGAGAACCTTCCATGAAGTTTCTAGAATGTATCACGCAATGAGAATTTGAATTTGTCATCTTGAGTGAATCTCATGCAATCTCATGATACATCATGCAATCTCACTTAATTTCTCCTCAAATGATATGGTAAAATGAAAACAAAGCCTTACAAGTCCTTATGTAGCATTTTCCCATCTTTCCTTTTGATGCCTTAAGATGCAAGAAGGAAATTTACAAAGCAACTCCAATTTTTAAGCCTAAACTCAAAAATATGGCTAAACCATTGTTTTTAAAATGATGTTTCCAATCAAAATGATATATTGGATGACCTATTTTGGATTCATAGATCTTCCAAACCAATTTTCAAATTCAACTTTTTCAACTTATAAGCCATTTACAAGTCATTTGAACCACTTTTAAAAATCCATGCTCTAGGCCTTTTCAATAACTCATGACCACTTTTCTAGGGTTAAAATGCCATTTTGAACAACTTTCATGTTTTGAGTTTTTCCATTTGAGGCTTGGAAATAGGAGATATGACCTTTGCTTAAAATGACCTATAACTGACAAATGACCAAAATACCCCTGTCTTGTTCAAACCATAAGTTGAGTTCCACAAATCCTATCAAGGACTTCTACCACTCAAATTAAAGCTAAGAAGATGCCCTTCAACATTCATGTTGACCAAGAGATCATAGGAATTATCCTACTAGGGCAAAAGTAGTCTGCAAGCTGGGTGACTTTCAAGGACCCAGATTCACACACCTCAGCTGACCTGTAATTTGTCAAAACCATAACTTGAGCTCTGCAACTCCTATCAAGGACTTCCACCACTCAAATTAAAGCTAAGAACAAGCTCTACAACCTTCATGTTGTGGGGAAGATGAGATATCAATCACATCTAGAGCTAAAACTGCCTGGAAGATAGGGATCAAATTAGGGTTTTTTCACTGACAATCCTTGGAAACCCTAACTTGAAACTTCTCAAACTCCTCAATCATGATGAGTTGGTCTAGGAATCATCTTCATAACATCTCTATGCATCATTCCATGATCTCATGGCCCTTGGATTAGGTCTCAACCTTCTCCAAATTTTCAGTTATCCTAGGGTTGACCCAGTCAAAACCCTAATTCTACCATTCATGGTTGAATCCTCTGAACTCTTGCATAATGACCTCTCTGGCCTTCATGATGGCTATCAAGACATCTCACAGGCTTCCTCAAAACATCTAGTTCATTCTCAAAGTATCAGAATCATCTGAGGAGCACCCACAACCCTCAAGCTATGAAGCACACAACCCTGGTTTCAACCCACTCCTCTGGGGATCTCTTGAACTTTCTGATGAAGGTATCAACTTTCAAACACTCAATGAATAAATAATTGTTGGTCAAATTTTGGGGTGCAACACACACAACATGTAATCATTCCTCCACCACGAAAGTTTCGGAGATGTACCGAATGATAAGTATTACCCAATAACGTTGGAACTGGATTTCTCCTCATGAAGGTCTTGATTGCATTAAGATCCACAAACCCCTCAAAACTAGGAAAAAGCAGCAACCCATAAATGAGCAAAGCAAATATTGTCTCGAAGGCAAACATGTCTTTATGATCGGCATAAAATTGGGCCTTCTTAATTAGGAAGTCCCTGAGAAAACCGGAGGTCCCCCCTTTAGTGATCATATTGTTCTTGACATCGGATATCCTTAGACAAATGGCTTTAGCAATATCTCGTTCTTTAGGGTCTTCCTCCAAGAAAGGGAATGGAGACTTATCCAAGATAGGTAATCCCATCAACTGAGAGTACTCTTCTAAGGTAGGTAAAAGCTGATAATCTGGAAAGGTGAAGCAGTGATAATCTGGATCATAAAACTGTAGCAAAGTCGCAAGAAGTCCTTCGTTTACTTGAACCTTCAATAAAGACAATAGCCTTCCATATCTGTTTTGGAACTTTTCTTGATCTTGAACCAAATCTCTTAGCTTCTCTAGGACTTCCAAATTAAAACCCTTAAAAGTAAATTTCAAAGTATGCTTCCTAGAGTGATCCATGGTATCCTGCAATGTTCATAAATAGAGTTTGAATTCCATGAAATCTTAATGCAATATGATGCTTTATGGATGCAATGCATGAAAACACACAAAGTCCTAGGTTAAAGGACGTGAGTGGAGTTAAGGTCTACCCATCCCAAAAAGGAGTGTACTATAGGTTAGTCGTACCTGCAGAACAAGGTTCTAAAAAGTGCCCAAAGTCATTAGCCCATCTTTCGGATATTATCAACTTTCCGACTGACTCGGGGGTTAATAATATTCTCAAGAGAACCTCTTTTAAGTGTAGTATCGCGTAGCAACCATTGTAGGACTACTCCCACATAGTTCCCGCACTACGTCCTAAATAAGGCCGAGGTGGTGTAAAGGTACTACGGTCCTCAATATCACGGACTCCGATCGACCATGGAAAAAGTTTTCACGATTACTCGTTCAACCGAACCATTTTCGAAAAGGTCTCAACTGAGCGGTGATTCTCGAATCAGCTTGGTCGGGATTCACTCCCTATAAGCCTCATCGAATATATCCCCATCCTATAATAATGTCACTAGTCCGGGCGTAGGACTTATCTCACAACACAAGGTACCGTCCCAAAATCAAAGTACAATATGTACATGCAAATGAATAGTAAAACAAATAGTAATAAATATGAACAAATTAGGGATAACCCTCAAAAGTTTATGAATCCCCAGTGAAGTCGCCATTTTCTGTTGCGGTGGAAATAGGATCACAAACTATTAATGAGTTTGAATCGCAATTCAATTCACAACCGCTCTTTGATTTATCCGAAGGAAAAGGTCAAAAGAGGGAAAACCTATTTTGCATCGTAAACACAATGCGGGGAAAGATCTAGGGTTCGGGGGTTGGTTAAATTTAGGGAAGGTATTAGCACCCTAAACTTCTGTAGTACTCTACAGGAACCTTTTGTTCAAATGTTTACTATTTGCTTTATTTATTTGCTTAAGGTGTACGTACAAAGGGATTAAAAGTGAGAAAATAAACCTAAGGGGTTAATTCTAAGTTTACTCGGCAAGACATCGCATCTTGTGCCTACGTATCCTTACGGGAATGGAATCAGAGTAATCGTAGTTCCCCTCAAAAGGGAGGTTAGAGACTTCTTGACTGTGGTCAAGGTCTCAAGGGGAATAAACATGCCTTAAGGACACGCTTACGCGGAGTGTAGGAACTCCAAATTTCTACGTTGAAATGTTAAGTTGAATTAGGGTTAAATTAGGTCAGGGATTACACGGCGGGAAACCCTAAAATGAGCGCGGCGGCTCTTTGACCTAATGCCAGGGGTAAAATTGTAATTTTGCCTGCGGCGAGGCATTTTTGAAAATTAGGGTTTGTAATTTTGTAGTTTTGAGGGTTTGAGGACTATCGGCGCGGCGACCAAACAGCTAGACCTAACCTTCGGATGTGTGCAATGTGACAGGAGTATTGATGAAGATGTGAGAGATTTAAATCATGCAAGCGGAAATAAAATGCAGACAGTAAGCCATACAAGCAGAAACTTAAAGACAGAAATTAAAGCGCGATTGTTAGGATTCGCGAGGTTACAGATGAGAAGCAGATACAATATGATAATGAAATTTGAATTGAACAATAATAAAATAAAATAAATAACGGTAAACGCAATAAACTGCAAAACGAACAAACAACGTTAGTGGTTAGGATCAAACGAGAACTTTGAGAGATTTTTTTGGGACTTTTATTGTTTATCTATGATATTTATATGCAAGCTCTTAATATAAAAGATAGACTAAATTAAATTTGCAAAAGGAATAATGGTTTTAATTTTGAAAAGAGTTTTAATTTATTTAATAAAAGAAAGTTTTACTTAATTACCAAAAAGTTTAATTTAATTAAAAAAAGAGTTTTATTTTATTTTTTATTTTTTTTAAAAGAGAAAGCTTTAGGTTAAAATTTAATTTCATCTACAAAGAGTTTTCTTAAAAAAAAGCAAGGGTTTTCATATTAGTGTTTTTAAAAAAAAAACAGATTATAACAACTTTTAACACGTTAATTAACCATAAAATGATAATAATTGACAACAAAAACAATAAGAAAGGGAGAAGTTTGGGCCGGTATTCTTGTTGTTGTTGGCCCGCTGTGAAATAAGCATTGGAACGAGGGGAGCTTCCCATTAGGGTTTCCTCTTTTCGTCATCGTGCGGCGCCGTTCAGCTTATGTCATCTCTATCTCCTCTCTACTCGACCTTCATCTCTCTCGACTCCTCTCATCTTCCCTGAAATATCAACATTAAACCATCAAGTATGAAATTGCTATACATATGTGGCTTACGTTTTTGTATTGCGATCGGTGATGAGCGCTTGAAGAAGCGATGATGAGACTCGATCTGAGCTTGGGGAGGAATTTGCCCGTCAATTTTGAACGGCGCCGGTGGATTCCTTCGAAAGGTTTCGCGATCCGATGGGTTTGTAAATGCACTTGCTGGAAGCGAATGGTGGCCTTCGATTTCGTCCCTTATAAGGATGATGACGAGGGCTTCGTCTCCTTCTGAAGTCTTGGCAGTTTTTCGCGCTCCTCTTTGCTAGCCTCTTTCTTGATCTCGCGGCGCTAGGGTTTTCAAAAGGTTGTATCACTCCTCTATATATCTTTTTCGATTCCTCTTTTTGGGCCTTTGTTGGTTTTGGATTTTTTTACGTTATTTTACTGAGATATGATTCCGAGATATGATTTGTTTTTTCTGATATGCCGCAGATTCGATTGGATTTGGTTGGGATGTGGTTCGATTTCTTCTGATATTACTTCTTTCCTCTTTTGGATTTGCCTTCATTTGGATTCACTCTCGATTGTCCCTTTTGACCTTAATGTCCGGTTATGGCTTCCATCATGGATTTGGGCCCTGTTTCCCAGTTCCTTCTGCTGTGGTTCGCGCCCTGTTTGGCTTCTGAACTGGTACGCGGGTGTAGTTTACACCTGTTGTTGATGCGCTTTCCTGACTCTCTCTTCTTTGCATTTTTCTGTGACAACCATGGATTTATTTATTCTTGAATCGAATTAATCTTTTCAATTTTATGCAGCTTGTGAACTCAAGTTCAACTCGGCCTCTTCGTGGCTAGTCTGAGATCCGTAGGCATCCGGGTTTTTGCTCAATGTTGCTTCGAAACATTTACTTGATAGTGGCTGCGAGTTTGGGGCAATGATGTTCGCAGCTGAGCCTCGGCTTCGCATTTTGCTTCTCCACTGTGGCCTGCACATTTGGTTGAGGCTTACTTTGAACTGAACTTGATATGCGAAACCAGGTTGCCGTGATGTTCTCTGTTATGTCCTTTGCTTGTTCGTTCGCGGCTATTCAAAACTGATTCAGAACAGCCTTCTGGGCTTATGAACTGATGTTGATGTTCGACCATCTCATTTTTCTGATAAATTCTGGAGCCCTTTATCATTTCTGATATAGCTGCCTCATCTTGCTTGCATTCTGATGCTTTTAGTGAATTTTGCAGATATTCAAACCAACCTTGTTTGGTGTCTGGTTCTTCAATGTCGTTCGGATGCTCCTGATGGTTTTGATTGGATCATTCTTTCGGTTCATCCTGTTGCCGCTATTGATATGCTTTTTACTGATACATCTCTGGTTCTTTCAGAACAAATAACTGTTTCTTTCTGAGCTGATGTGTGGTTTTCCATTCATTTCGGTCATGAACATCGATTTAGGGGCATATACTCACTTTTCTTCTTCTTCTTTCAGAACTGATACTTCGGATAGATCAATGCCGCCGAGAAGGTTATGCGGTGATGATGACGCTTCGTCTGAACCTGTGTTGGATGCCATTGCCATTTGGTTTTGGTTGCGTTGCCTTAGCGATGATGACCTTCGGGTCTGAGCTGATATTTTGAGCTGTCAGTTTGCACGAAATTACCGTATGCTATAATTCGATGTTCGGTAGGGAGTTGGTAACGGCTTCGGCCGTGGCTCTCCCAGCCGCTCGAATTCTCACGCCCAATGATGATTAAACTGAGGGCTGAACTTCTTTCAATTCATTTTGCTTTGTTATTTTTGAGACTTGTTTAATTTGATTTCCTTTGAATACTCGATTTTATGCCATTGATTATTCAGGATTAGAACTCACGGTATTTTCATATTCCTTTTGATTCACATTGCAGCTGGAGATTCCAATCGAATTGGAAAGGAAAGATTGAAACCCGGAGGAAGTCTTATGTGCATAGCAGGTCGACTTACTGGAGATTCTGAGGAACTAGCTTGCAAGGCTGATGTGTTTGAAAATTTGCTGCTGAGAAATAGTTTGTTCGGATAGCTTGTAGCAACTTGTATGAAGTTAGGAACCTGATTTGTAATAGTCATCACAATATGGTTTTGTACCTTGGTGTCATGCCTCCTGTGGGCTGTTAGTTATTTTTACAAGGCACTTGTTTGGAATTATGGCTCAAACTGAATTTTGTATATTTGAATGTACCATCCCTTATATTGAAATAGAATCAACCCATGAATGTTGCCTGTTATTTGAATAATAAGTATCCAACAGAGGTATTAACCTCTCGTTCAACATATAGCATGTTTTCTTTATAATAACCAGTGAGCACTCAAACCACGAATTGGACTTGTAAATAAATATGGGTATCTCACATGACTTCGATGAAAACAACAGCCAAACATGGGATTGAACCTCAACTAGCAATATCCCTTATTAATATTATCCCATTGTTTTTCTGGGCCAACCGCGGACATGCGCCAAAACCGCAACAATCCATTCTTAAGTAACAATTTGCCCGTGTTTAGAGCAGCCCGACTTAACATTAAATATCAATTAATTTCCACTGATCAAATAACTTTTAACAAAATCCATGAACAAGAATCCTGCAAACGCTCGAATCACATTTTGGCGCTTCAGTACAACCAAGTATTCCAAATTAAATCACTCGTAATTAACAGAAACAAATTTGTTTGGGAGTGACTTAAAATAGACCACGAGCTATGAACAGCCCAAATCCAGTTGTATTTCTGACAAGGTTTCCTGATACCAATCAAACTACACCGACGCCTTGATATAAGCAAACCACATATCAAATAAATGCCTCAAAAATAATGTTAACATTGCCTCAAGACCTAGCGACGATCCCTCTTCGAGAAATGGCAGAGTCAGCGTGAAAATGACCAAAATGCCCCTTGGTGTGGTTCCTGCAAAACAAACACTCTTTATGGCTTGTTAATGGTTAGCGGGTGCAAAATGGAATGCTATGCGAAATGACTGACTAAATGTAAGGGTAAAATTTGGGGTATTACAGTCCGCTTGGACCAGTAATCAGAAAAACCCTTTTCAGAAGGAATAAAGACAATCAAAACAGACTTGTGTCGTACGTGGCCCGAACTACGTTTGCTCTGATCTTTCATGCTGTATGAAAGTACGTAGGCATAGGATGCGATATCCTAGCGAGCAACCTTCCCCTCCTTTCCCGTAGGTAGGCGAACTACGTTGACTCTGATTTCTCGTTCCAGACGGGAATACGTAGGCATAAAGTGCGATACTTTGCCGAGTCATTTTCTTTTCTTTTTAACCCTTAACCCTTAGTTTAGATAGAAATAACAATCCATACCCGAAAACAAGCGTGGATCCCGTCGAGTACGACGGACGTGAGGGGTGCTAATACCTTCCCCTTGCGTAACCGACTCCCGAATCCAGGATTTGGTTGCGATGACCATTCCTTTCCCCGTTTTGTGGTAGGTTTACCTCGAGCATTTCCTTTCCCTCCGTTAGGATAAATAATGCACGGTGGCGACTCTTCTGTTCAGCCGGCGTCGATTTTCGCAGTAGTGACAGCTGGCGACTCTGCTGGGGATCCAACGTCCCCTGGCTGCTAAGGACTGCGATAGTTCCTTATGCATTTGGGATCCAACGTCCCTTAAGCGAGTCAATCCTAGCGCTTGTTTTCCCGTCGAGGATGTTGTATGGATTTTATATTTCTGTCATTTACTTTCAGCATTATATTATTGTTATTATTGCTGTATTGGGGTGTGACGGGTGTTCTATGATTGAGAGATAAGCCGGACCTGGGCTTGAGTGCACTTAGAATTAGAGTAGAAATTAGTGGGCGCGTGCCGGCTTTGCTTGCATTAGTGTCCCACGAAATCTACACTCGGACGAGGTTCTTCTGGTTGACTTCTTTTTCTACCCTTTGGGTCGAAGGGGTTGTTGGTCAGCTGAATTGTCGACTCCGGGAACCGATCATTTGGAAGTTGGCTAAGTGAGGCCTCTTCAGGAATTGATGATGCCACTCCTTCTGGGAATCGTATCATCAACCCTAAAAGTCTGTGACGCCGACGACCGCATAGGATGCCATACCTTTGTCAGTTACTAGGACACCTACCTGTGAGAGGGTTTTGGGGTTATGCAGGTAACTAGACCTTCAGATACCGGCTATTTCTTGATCTGAGATCCTGGGTATTTATGGATAGCTACGAGGTCTGTCAGAGACCAGGTGGAGTTATGATATGAGGTCTGTCAGAGACCAGTTGGGGTTATGATATGAGGTCTATCAGAGACCAGTCAGAGTTATGTTGTGGGGTCTATCAGAGACCAGTGTTGGAGCTTTGTTTTGGGTCTATCTGAGACCAGGGCTTGAGGAATTCTGGAGAGTCTATCTGAGACTTTTGATATGGTTCAGGCTTCTCAGCTATGTCATTTGGTCCCTGTTGCATGTTACTTGCATTGCATTGTTTGCATAACCATTATCATTGCATCCCATTAACGCGTGTCTGTGCTGCAGGTGCATTTGCATATTCCCTGGTTCTAGTGCCCGGACTTCTGCTTATTGATCATGGATGGTTTGAGGAAGACAGTTGCATACAAGTTGCCTACACCTGACATTACTCCCTTACTTGGTCTGATGTCCCTTGCTGATGAGGAAGTTAGGAGAAGTTTTAGGATGAGTCATGGAAGATTGCTGAGATTAGTCTGTAAGCCAGCTGCTGTTGAACTGAATGGGCTGTACACGCTGATGCAATTCTATGACCCTGCTTTGAGGTGTTTCACATTTGCTGACTTTATTTTGGGGCCTACCATTGAAGAGTATGTAGAGTTTACTGAGATACTAGTACAGAATAAGGTTCCCTTTATTCATTCAGCCGCTGAGCCCAAGTTGGAGGACTTAGCTAAGGCCTTGCACATGAACGCCGCTGAACTATTAGTGACTTCTTGGCTTGGGGTTCCAGGTTTCTCCCTTGATTTTCTGGTTGGCAAAGCTCAAGAGTATGCCAAGAACGGGTGCTGGATAGTCTTTAATGCTATCTTGGCTCTATGCGTTTACGGAATAGTGTTGTTTCCCAACTTACCCAATTTTGTGGACTTGGACGCTTTCCATCTGTTTGCTGCTGGCAACCCGGTACCTACTTTGATTGGAGATCTCTATCATTCATTGCACTACAAAAATGAAAATAGAAGGGGAAAGACTGTTTACTGTTGTGCGCCGTTGTTGAACATGTGGTTTAAGAGCCATCTTCCCCTGAAGGGACCTTTCGTGGATAGTGCAACTACAGCTAACTGGCCAGAGCGCCTGATGAGGCTATCTTCCGAAGACATTGAGTGGTTTGACCGAGACTTGTTGGGGTCTGAGCTTATTTTCAGTTGTTCTGGGTACCCTAATGTTCCGTTGATAGGAAGAAAAAGGTGTATCAATTACAACCCTTCTCTGTTCGTTCGCCAGTTTGGATACGCGTTGAAGAACCCACCTCTGGAGGAAGAAGTGCAGGAATCTCTGTACTTCACCGGTGATTTGAAGGGAGAGTTAATAGCCAAGCTGCAGCACGCATGGACGCGTATCAACAGAAGGGGGAAGCCACTGTTGGGAAAGAATGATTGTCAGGCTTATGCACCCTACAGAGTTTGGATCCAAGAGAGAGCAAGACGGTTGCTGATGCCATTTCCAGCTGCACCAGTCCCTGTTCATATTCCAGTGGAAGAACCAACTACTGTTACTAGGGAGGCCTACGAGCGAGTTGTAAAAGAAAAAGAAGCCTTGATGAAGATCAATGAGGGGTTAGAAAAGGAGCTGGCGCAAATCCGCAGTGAGAAAAACAAAGTTGTGCATGCTTTCCAACAGCAGATCGAGTTAGTAAACATGCTAGGTGCTGAGTTGACTGAAGAGAAAAAGAAGCGTGAACGTCTGGGTAAAGAGTTCAGAAGCTCTCATGACATGTTGGAGTCCAAAAAGAAAGCACTCGATGCCGCTCACCCGGAAATCTCTTCCTGTAACAAGACGTGGAATGCTACGCTAACCAACAATAAAAAGAGGGAAGATAAATTGAAGCAGCAAATTTCTGACCTCGAAGAGCAGTTGAAGGCTAGCATTAAGAAGTATGAAGAAGAGGTGATGACCAGGTATAGTCTCCAGAATGCATTGAACAAGGCCATCGAAGGCAAGAACGAAGCTGTGTCTCAGAAGCGGAAGCTAGAGGATCGCTTCGGAGAAGGGGCATGGGAGGAAACCGCTGGTGACGTGCGACGTGTTCTCAAGAGAAGAAACCAACTTGTTGAGGGTCTGCTTACCCGACCAAGTCATCCAGAGACTAAGAAGTTACTAGAGGAGTACCAGGCTTATGGGTGTACTTGACCATTTCATGTATTGATGCTTTATTTGCATAGTGCTGACCATCACCAGGATTGTTGGTTGAGGTCATGCCTTCTTATTGTACACTCAGTGATTTTGTATTCTTGGCTTATTGGATTTTCTCTGCAATATATGAGGCTTTCTATGATTCGGCTCCGATCACCGTATTGCTAGCACTGTCACTGCACTGGCACATTCACACTAGAATCGGGGAATGATGTTCCCTAATGCACAGACACATATTGCATTGCATTCATATTCATATTGCATTACAGGTGATTATTGGATGGTATCTTATTACTTGCACTGTACCAGGTCTTTTCAGGATTGCAGATCAGCGCCCGCACCGATACTCCACTCGCACCAACTGCCGAAGAATCATGGATCAAATGCAGAATGAGATGCAAGACATGCGTGAGAAGCTGGCGCTCTTCATGCAGACAATGGAGACTATTGCAAAAGGTCAGGAGAATTTGCAAGCTTTGGTGCAGCCTCTGTTGGTAAGGAATGCTGGACACGGAAATGAGGATCATCAGTCTGTGCGAGTCGAAACTGTTCATGGGGATGGTACTCCCACACCAGTGGCTCCACCTGTAGTCAACATGCCTGCTGTCAATGTGAACAACGGCGCTGCTGCCGGGAACGGTAACGTTGGAATTGGGAACGAGACTATTGTTAACAATGTTGGGCTCGGCGATGTCAACCTGGGTGATAATATGGGAGGCAATGGCTTCGGTAATGCTGGATTTGGCTTCAATGACCAGGGGTTCGATAATACTGGGAAGTACGGCTTCAATGCTCAAGGCTTCGGGCAGGACGGATTTGGTATGACCAATCAGGGTTATGGAGGATTCGGAAATGGAAATGGCGCTGGGTTAATGACTTTTGGACCTGCTGGAGTCGCTCCGGGGTACGGAAACCAAGGGCGAGGCCCGATAATGAATCAGATTAGAGCTGGCCGTAACAACGGATACAATGGGTATGGAACTGGGAATGGTAATTGGCAAGAAGACCAGCAAGAGGACGCTTTCTCCGGTGGAGGTTTCGAAGGGCCTATGGATGACTCTCAGAGGATCAGGATGCTCGAGGAGCAGATGAGGGGGGTCGTGAATCAAAGTGTTGTCGGCTTAGACATGTCAACAATGGGTCTGGTGCCTGGCCTGAGGGTGCCAATCAAATTCAAAGCTCCCACATTTGACAAATACAAGGGGGACACCTGTCCAAAGGTGCATGTGCGGTCATATTACAGAAGGATGTCGGCGTACTCGAACGATGAGAGGATGCTAATGCATTTCTTTCAAGATAGCTTGTCTGGTCCTTCCCTCGAGTGGTATATGGGATTGGAACCAACTCATATAAAGACATGGAAGCAGCTGGCGGAAGCATTTGTGGCCCACTATAAGTATAACAGCGACTTGGCACCCAATCGGGTCCAATTGTAGGGGTTGTCCCAGAAGAAGGGCGAGAGCTTCAAAGAGTATGCGCAAAGATGGCGCGACATGGCTGCTAGAGTCCATCCTCCGCTAGAGGACAAGGAAATGAATGACATGTTCATAGGAACATTCACCGGCATGTTTTATGACAAGTTTTTTCACACCTCTTTGGGCAGTTTCTCAGACTTAATCCTGATGGGAGAAAAGATTGAAAGTAACATTAAACAGGGAAGATTCCAAGCTGAGGAATCCACCTCAACAGGCAGTAACAAAAGGGCTTTTGGTGGGCGCCGTCAGGGCGATGCAAGCGCAGTGTTTGGGGGCCGAGGCCGGGGCAGAGGTCGAAACCAGTACAATCAGCCGCAGCAGGTGGCAAGCGTTACTATTCTGTTTCAGCAACAACCGTTTCAGCAACAACCATTTCAACAACAACAACAGCAACAGCAGCCACAACAGGGGGCACAGCCTGCCCAACGCAGATTCCAGGGGGGCAAACCAAGGAGGGTGTTTGAAAAGCCTCCTTCAACGTATGCAGATTTGCTACAGACACTACTCGGTTTGAACTTGGTGGAGAAGAGAACTCTGGCACCAATAACAGGCACTCCTCCGTACGGCTATGATGCAAGCAGGCACTGTGAATTCCACTCTGGGGCTCCTGGCCACGATGTAGAGGGTTGCCACGCATTCAAGCATGTCGTGCAGGATCTATTGGATAGTAAGGCTATCAATTTTGGAACAGCGGGTCCGAATATAGTGCAGAAGCCCATGCCCAACCATGGGGCAAACGCCATTTTAACTGAGGAGGGTTTGAATTTGATTATGAATGTCGACGACCTCAAGACACCGTTGTGCGAGATAAAGAGCAGATTATTGCAAGGTGGTGTGTATCCAGGGTGCGACGAGTATTGTTTAGAGTGCTGGACCCTAGCTGGGGGCTGTGATGAATTAAAGAAAGGTATTCAGGCTTTAATCGATGGAGGCACATTGCAATTTGACCGAGCAGCAATTGAAGAACCTGCAGGGGTATTAGCAGACAAGCAAAGTGATGTGGCTACTGTGACGATTCCTCGAAAAACGATCACTATAACGGCACCGGCCAAGCGACCACCGATCACCATCACCAAAGCAGGACCAATCCCGTACGAGAGCACTAAGGCAGTCCCCTGGTCCTATGGGTTGGAAGTGTATTGTGATGGGGTAAAAATTGACGTTAATGAGAAGCCAGCTGAGACTGTAGACAACGTTGTCGGTACCGGAGGTATGACAAGAAGTGGGAGGATCTTCATATCGCCTGAGGTAGAGGCTGAACGACTGGCAAAGGGGAAAGGAAAGATGAATGAAACTGTCCCTGTGCAGGCAAGCGGAAAAGAAACGGCATCGAAAGATGTGGAAGAGTTCATGCGCTTGATTCGTAAAAGTGATTATAAGATTATTGAGCATCTGCAACAGACGCCGTCAAAGATATCTATACTGTCGTTGCTATTGTGTTCTGAAGCTCACAGAAATGCATTGCTGAAAGTCCTGGATACTTCCTTCATACCCCAAGATGTTTCCGTGAATCAGCTGGAGGGGGTGTTGGCACATGTGAACGCAGGCTATAGCTTGGGCTTTACAGACTTTGATTTGACCCCGAAGGGGAGGGAGCATAATATGGCGTTGCACGTCTCTGTGGAGTGTAGAGGATCAGTCATTTCTCATGTGCTGGTCGATACCGGATCGTCTTTGAATGTGCTTCCCAAGAAAGCGATGATGAAACTAGATGTCAGAGGAATTCTGTGTATGCCTAGTGACTTGGTGGTCAGGGTATTTGATGGTACGCGAAGAACAGTTTTTGGATCCATAACATTACCTCTACAGGTGGGACCGGAGGTTTTCGCAACTGAATTTTATATCATGGACATCCAGCCTGCATATAGCTGCCTTCTCGGACGACCCTGGATTCATGGTGCTGGGGCAGTCACGTCTACCTTGCATTAAAAGCTAAAATACATGGTAGGAGACAGCGTGGTCACTGTATGTGGAGAAGAAGATATACTGGTCAGCCATCTGTCATCATTTAAGTATGTGGAGGTCGACGACGAGATTCACGAAACACCCTGTCAGGCATTTGAAGGGTTGCGCATCAAAGACAAAGGTCCTGGGCCGAGTAAAGCATCGGAGGTAGCCGTATCGTCATATAAGGAAGCTCAAGCTCTAGTAGAGACTGGTGAGACAAAGGGCTGGGGCAAAGTGCTGGATATTCCCGTGAAGATGGACCGGTTTGGGCTGGGATATCAACCGTCGTCATCAACACCTGTTGTGGGGGCACCCCGTTTCAGAGGACCAATAACCATCACTGCTAGTGGAGTGTGTCATGAGACCATCAACGCTGCTTCAGAGTCTGACGAAGGAGACAGCGATTGCGATATGGACGCCTGGATTCAGCCGAGCGTGCCAGGACAAGGATTGTGCAATTGGTCTATTCAGGAGATTGTTCCTGTGACTCTTAAACAGTAATGCTTTGTTTTTTTAATTGTTGAACAATCTGATGTCTTACCCGAGGCATCATGATTTTGCTTAGGGCCGTGCTGTTATGAACATTGCGAGTTTAATCATTAAATAAAAGGCGTTTTCTTCATGTACAAATATTGTGATCTTTGTTTTTCCTGTTTTGTATTTTGCAATAAAATGGCAACGTGGTTATTCGCTTTATACGCATTTTGAAGCATTTAACCATTCCTTTTGCAGGATAACATTTTCAGATGACATCATTGAACCACCTATGACTCGTCCCGACTTTGAGCACCCGGTATTTCAGGCCGAAGAAGAGATTGTTGAAGATGGTGACGTTCCCGAAGAATTGTCTTGGTTGGTGAAGCAAGAAGAAAGAGTCATTCTGCCTCATGAGGAGGTCATCGAAATTATTAACCTGGGGTCGGAAGGGGTTGAAAAGAACATCCGTATAGGAGCCGCACTGCAGAGCGACGTCAAGCGAAGACTGGTTGAAATGCTCAGAGAGTATAATGATGTGTTCGCTTGGTCGTATGAAGACATGCCTGGGCTCGATACAGATATGGTTGTGCACCGTCTGCCGTTGAAAGAAGAATGCTCGCCGGTCAAGCAGAAGCTTCGCAGAACTAGACCTGACATGGCCGTGAAAATTAAAGAGGAGGTTCAAAAGCAGTGGGACGCTGGTTTCGTAGCTGTGACAAAATATCCCTCATGGGTCGCTAATATTGTACCAGTGCCAAAGAAAGACGGTAAAGTGAGAATGTGCGTAGATTACCGTGATTTGAACAAAGCGAGCCCAAAAGATGATTTTCCACTTCCTCATATCGATGTGCTAGTTGACAACACTGCTCAATTCTCCGTATTCTCCTTCATGGATGGCTTCTCGGGCTATAATCAGATTAAAATGGCGCCAGAGGACATGGAGAAGACTACTTTCATAACGCCTTGGGGAACATTTTGTTACAAAGTGATGCCCTTCGGATTAAAGAATGCTGGGGCAACGTATCAGCGTGTAATGACGACTCTTTTCCATGATATGATGCATAAGGAGATTGAAGTTTATGTTGACGATATGATTGCCAAATCCCAGACGGAAGAAGAGCATTTGGTGAATCTGCTGAAATTATTCAAAAGGCTTAGGAAGTTCAGGCTGAGACTGAACCCTAACAAGTGCACCTTTGGGGTGAGATCGGGTAAACTGCTGGGGTTTATTGTGAGTGAAAGAGGAATAGAGGTCGATCCTGCAAAAATAAAAGCAATACAAGAGATGTCGACGCCTAGAACAGAAAAAGAGGTGCGCGGGTTTTTAGGGAGGTTGAACTACATCGCTCGGTTCATATCTCACCTGACAGCCACGTGTGAACCATTGTTCAAGCTGTTGAAGAAAGACCAGGCGGTAACGTGGAACGAAAATTGTCAAAAGGCGTTCGATAAAATAAAGCAGTATTTGCAGGAGCCTCCTATTTTGATACCCCCAGTGGCAGGGAGACCCTTGATTATGTATTTGACAGTTCTTGAGGGAAGCATGGGTTGTGTTCTCGGTCAACACGACGAGACAGGAAGAAAAGAGCATGCAATATACTACTTTAGTAAGAAATTTACTGAATGTGAATCTCGATATTCAATGCTTGAAAAAACTTGTTGCGCACTAGCTTGGGCCGCCAAGCGTTTGAGGCAATACATGCTGAATCATACAACCATGCTCATCTCGAAGATGGATCCTATCAAATATGTATTCGAAAAGCAGGCATTATCGGGGAGAATTGCCCGTTGGCAGATGGTCTTGACTGAATATGACATCTAGTATGTCTCGCAGAAGGCTATAAAAGGGAGTGTACTGTCTGAGTACTTGGCAGAGCAGCCTATTGAAGATTACCAATCGATGAGGTTTGATTTTCCTGACGAGGATATCATGTACCTAAAGATGAAAGATTGCGAAGAGCCGTTGCCAGACGAAGGACCAGAATTGGGTTCCAAATGGAAGTTGATATTTGACGGAGCTGTAAACGCTTATGGTAGCGGAATAGGGGCAATCATCACTACTCCACACGGGTCGCACATCCCGTTTACTGCTCAATTGACCTTTCCGGTTACCAATAATGAAGTCGAATACGAAGCTTGTATCATGGGGCTTGAAGAAGCCATTGATTTGTGAATCAAAAATCTGGACGTATACGGAGACTCAGCTCTGGTGGTAAATCAGATAAAAGGGGAATGGGAGACACGTCAGCCCAATTTGATACCGTACATGAACTACGCAAGGAGATTGTTACCTTTCTTTGACAAGGTTGAACTGCATCATGTACTGCGAGCAGAGAATCAGATGGCTGACGCCCTGGCCACTTTGTCTTCCATGTACAAAGTCAACTTCTGGAACGAGGCTCCCAGAATTGTTATCTCTCGGCTTGACAGACCTGCCTTCGTATTTGCTATTGACGAAGCATATGATGATAAACCATGGTATTTCGATATCCTTAATTTCCTGAAGAACAAAGAGTATCCGGCTGGGGCATCCAGTCAAGATCAGAAGACTCTCAGGAGATTAGCGGGTAATTTCTATTTGAATCCGGATGGTGTCTTATACAGAAGAAATCACGACTTGGTGCTGCTGCGTTGTGTAGATGAAAAGGAGGCGAAGTTGATCATGGAGGAAATACATGAGGGTACCTTTGGTACGCATGCTGGTGGGCATGCTATGACGAGGAAGCTGCTGCGGGCAGGTTATTTTTGGCTAACTATGGAAACTGACTGTTTCAAGTTTGCGAAGAAGTGTCACAAGTGCCAAATATATGCTGATAAGATCCATGTGCCTCCGAGTCCTCTGAATGTGATGTCGTCACCATGGCCATTCTCGATGTGGGGAATCGATATGATTGGAAAGATCGAGCCGACGGCTTCTAACGAGCACCGGTTCATTCTAGTAGCAATCGATTATTTCACCAAGTGGGTGGAAGCGGCGTCTTATGCAAATGTAACTAAGCAGGTGGTAGCCAGATTCATCAAGAGAGATATCATTTGCAGATATGGGATCCCCAAGCGGATAATCACTGACAACGGTTCAAACCTGAATAACAAAATGATGAAGGAGCTCTGTCAGAATTTCAAGATCGAGCATCACAATTCCTCCCCTTACCGACCTAAGATGAATGGCGCTGTTGAAGCGGCCAATAAGAATATAAAGAAGATTGTCCAGAATATGGTGGTGACCTATAAGGATTGGCATGAGATGCTACCCTTCGCTTTGCACGGTTATCGTACGATGGTACGCACATCAACCGGGGCAACCCCGTTCTCGTTGGTATACGGAATGGAAGCAGTGCTACCACTGGAAGTCGAGATTCCTTCTCTGAGAGTACTACGAGATGTCCAATTAGACGAAGCAGAATGGGTGAAAGACAGGTTGAACCAACTGAGTTTAATGGATGAGAAGAGGCTAGCTTCTCTAGCATACGGTCGTTTGTACCAGAGCCGAATGAAGAAAGCGTATGATAAGAAGATACATCCTCGGAGCTTTCAGGCGGGCGACCTTGTGCTGAAAAGGATTCTCCCGCCACAGGTAGATCACAGGGGCAAGTGGACCCCCAACTATGAAGGGCCATACATTGTCAGAAAAGTCTTTTCAGGAGGAGCGTTGTTGTTGTCCACCATGGACGGTGAAGACTTTACGTCGCCGGTGAATTCTGACGCAGTTAAAAAATACTTTGCTTAAAATTGACCCGCTGGACAGAAAAAAAGAGAGTCCAGGCAAAAATGGGGCATCCTGGCGAACCAAAAACAGAATGAAAGGTTCAGGCAAAAGTTAGGGATAAATTGAAAAAATGTACACCCGCGAAGTTGAAAACCTACACTGGGCGGCTTCGGCAAAAAAGGGTATCCCGGTGAACTGAAAACCTGTAAAGGGCGGTTCACACAAAAGTTAGGGATGTGAAAAGCAAATGGCTGCGGTCCGAATTTGATACTACATGGAGCATTGGTGCGGGAGAATATACCTGAGGGGTCGATTATCAGATACAATCTCTTCGGAAGTGTGGATATCGGGAAAGCATTAGAGTCGGGCGAGTCATAGGAGGATCAGTTCGTGATGTTCGTCTGCATCCCGTTGCCGACATGTGTACAAATTTGATTTGTCAATATATTTATGCTTCTTGTGCATACTTGTATATTTGTTGTGCGTAGCTTCCTCTTTTCAGGAGTTACGTCCC
Organism: Lathyrus sativus; assembly: GCA_963859935.3. NCBI lineage: Eukaryota > Viridiplantae > Streptophyta > Magnoliopsida > Fabales > Fabaceae > Lathyrus > Lathyrus sativus. Next base: position 436,299,567 of record OZ012740.1, on the reverse strand, counting down.
GTGTACAAAACTCCGCCCATTTAGGGGCCCAATCAATAAAATATGTTATTCAGTACTTGATGCTGGTTCTTTACCATTTTGTGCATGATAAACGCCTAGGTTTAATGAAACTAGCAAGTGTATAACGTCACTGGCCCTTGCCAATAATTGCTAAAACGTTGAATTAACTGAAAATAATGTCACTAACGCTTACCTGAATAGATTTGGTTGTGTAGACTTGTCTTGTCTTGTTTATGGTGTTGCAGGGTTCATAACCGTACGAAAAGGACAATCAAAGGATTGCAGTGCGAACCAGAAGCTCGTAACAAAAGACTCGATCCCCACGCAGGTTGCGATTCTAAGATAACACTGTTCCTCACTGAAGAAGGATAAAATTCCCCAGCTAGTCGTAGCTTATCCAAAGGGCATTCTCCAGCAAAGTCGTTTATCTTCAGCAGAGTTTGATGATTCCAAGATCAAAGGCTGTATTCAGACAGTGTGGTGTCCCCCAGAAGGATTCCCCTATCTCGAGCAGAGTGGTAGCTTCAGAAGATTAATATTTCCAACTTGTGAGCTGTACTTAGACAGTCTACCCTTCCCAGTAGGGTCATTTACTCTCCCCCAGCGGAGTCAGTTGATTTTCCCCAAGAGAGTCGTTTCGTCCCCAGCGGAGTTTTCTTTCCAGCAAGTGTTTTCCTTCCTCCCAGTGGAACTCGAAGATTAAGACTCTCCCCGGCAGAGTTGGTTGGGCGCCCTGGCATTTATTTTGTCAGAATACCGTGTGATATCCGTTCATTCCCCAGCAGAAGTCCAATCATACCGGGCTCATCTGCTATTCCCCAGCAGAGTTATATTCCCCAGCAGGGTTGACTTCACTATTCCAGCATTTATTTTGCTGGAATAATTCTGTAGCACCTGGCTATCCCTAGCGGAGTCGGCGTTGTCTTCAGCATTTATTTTGCTGAAGCGGTTTCTGTATCCCAGCAGTTCGAGTCTGCATTTGCATCGGCACGTAATGTCATACTTGCATCCACCAAATAAAAACGCGTAGCATTTCCATGTCGAATGGAGCATTGCGTCATTGTCAAACATATGCATTTTGAAACATAAGCCAGGTTGGCTAACCGTTTGTGTTCAAGTGTTGTTTCCCATGCAGGTTGAGGGAGCTCTTGCTCAAATGAATTACTAAACGTTCAAGATCTCGACGTGAGACATTCAACGATAATGTCAGTTTTGGCCTTATTCCCCACAGAGTTATCATGATAAATTTCTCTTTGTCCCCGAGCAGAGTCATTGGTGGAAAGGTCTCTTGTTTTCCCCACTAGGGTTGCTTGTTGAAGTTTCTCTAGTCCGACCAGCGGATTACTTTCTTCAAATCTGTTGTTACATCAGCGTTAAAGGGTTTCGTGAATCATAATTTCAGAGGCTGCCGCCGGTTATCCGAACAGGTGTCCGGTAGTTTGGTTTCCAGATGTACCCAGTAGAGTCCGCCTCAAAGTCGCTGTCACGTCAGTGCTAAGAAGTTTGTGGGTTGGGACCAATGGAGAAATGAGTCCTGACGTGGACAATTTTATTGACGGGATTTCTTCGTGCTAGAGAAAGCGGGTGTCCTAACATGGACAGATTTATTTCCCCGGATTGATAAGAGGTGCTAGTCCTAACGTGGACAGATTCGATTTCTCCGTATTGATTGAATGTGAAGTCCTGACGTGGACAAAATTGATTACTCTTCGTGTTGGTGTCCTGATGTGGACCATTTATTACCAACAGATATCTTCCTTCGTAATGGTGAAATGTGAGTCCTGACGTGGACAAAGTTTGTAGTTCTTCGTGATGACAAGAGGCGAGAGTCCTGACGTGGACAAGTTTATCTCTCTTCGTGTTGGTGAAGCGTGAGTCCTGACGTGGACAAGTTTTATTTCCTCAGCGGGTCGAAGATGTGAGTCCTGACGTGGACAAATCAAGACGATATGTGATTCCTTACGTGGAAAGATGTGATTCCTTACGTGGAAAGATTGTATTCCTTACGTGGAAAGATGTGATTCCTTACGTGGAAAGATTGATTCCTTACGTGGAAAGATTGATTCCTTACGTGGAAAGATTGTATTCCTTACGTGGAAAGATAGATTCCTTACGTGGAAAGATAGATTCCTTACGTGGAAAGATGGATTCCTTACGTGGAAAGAAGAGGTATTCCTTACGTGGAAAGTTTTAACGTGGACAGATCCAGAAGAAGTTTATTCCTTACGTGGAAAGAAGTTTATTCCTAACGTGGAAAGGTGAGTCCTAACGTGGACAATGGATTCCTTACGTGGAAAGAAGAGGTTATTCCTAACGTGGACAGTTTATTCCTAACGTGGATGATTCATTCCTGACGTGGATAATTCATTCCTATGTTGATAAAATCCCCCTCGGGCTGATGAAATGCAGACGAGTTATCCCCAGCGAAGTCGCCGAGATTTTTCCGGGTTGACGGCAGGCGGAGTCCTAACGTGGACAAGTTTAGTTGAGATTTCTTCGATGATAGAATCTTTTTCAGGCTGATGAAAATAATCCCCAGCACGGTCGCTAATGGATCAGTTTATTGCCGTAACAACCAGGTTCAGTTGGCGGGTGTCGTCCCCCAAGCAGTGGTGCAGTTTATTTCTGCGGTTGGCAAATTTCCGGGTTCTTAGTATTCAACCGTCTCGTACCTCGAATGTCTGAAGGCTCCGGGCGTTTCATCCAATCGGGTCCAAGTCGCTTGAATAGGGGCAGCTGTTGCACCCTAAAATTTGCTCAACCTATTTCACTTGGTTTATGTTTCAATTGCATTAGCATTTGCATATAGAGTCATGTACATAACCTAATCATCTGCATAACATAGCATAGCCAGTCATCCAACAAGGGACCAAGTACTATTCTCATCTCTATGAGCCTATCAAGAGGTTATTATTCAAATTCAAGCTTATCCAAGTCATCAGAAAGAAATTGAAGTCTAGGAAGTCATTGGACCAAGCAGTGGATCTCTCTCCTATCTTGAGTGCATTTGAAGATCATCAAAGAAGTTGTGAGCTGTGGATTGAGCATGGAGGGTATATAGACATCATAAAGGACCTAGAGAGTCATTTTGAAAAAGAGGCAAGTCATTGATATGATCACAAGAGTTGCAGTTGAAGACAGTCAACTAGGGTTTCATCTGGGTCAACCCTGGGTCAACCCTAGGTCAATTGATTGATTGAAAGGCATTAAGGTCTATCTAAGAGGTGTGGGGTTCATAATTTGGCATGTAAATAAGGGTATGGTGTTGTGCCAAGAAGAAATCAAGAGAAATCAAGAAGAAGAGGAGTTTCTAAATTAGGGTTTCTGTGTAAAATCCCCTGATTTAGGTCAAACTTCCAAGCAAGATAAGTCAAAATGCAAGCTCCAAATGGATCCTTGGCCAACAGGAAACTTGTAGAGGATCTCAAGACCTTTAATTTTAGTGGTGGAAGACATCAAGGAGATTTATAGAACTCAAGTTATGGTCCTTGCAAGTTACAGGTCATCTGAGGTATCTGAAATTTTGTCTGTGAAAGTTACTTGTCTTCCAAGCAACTTTTACCCCTCAAGGAGATTTCAAATGAATTTCTGGTAAACATAAGAGTTGTTCCTAATTGTCTTAGCTTTCTAGAATGGTATTGTATGCATTCATATGATTTGTGGAACTCTACTTATGGTCTTGGCAAGTAAAGGGTATTTTGGTCATCTGAGAATTACAGGTCATTTCAAGCATATGCCCAAAACTCATACAAGGAAGCTTCAAATGAAAAACTTCACAACATCAAACTTGCTCCAAATGAAATTTTGAGTCTAGAAAAGTGATCATGAAAGTTTGGAAATGCTCATAGCTCAAGGTTTCAAATTTGGTCATTTTAAAAAAGGGAATTTAATGAATAAAAGTGACCTAAAATTGAGATTTTTCATAATTTGGCCAAATGGGATGAAATTATAGGTCATTTTGATTGGAAAAAATGTTTTAAGAACATTGGCAAAAGTGGATTTTTGAGTTTGGTGCAAAATTTGAAAGTTATGCTAGGTGGCTTACAATGGAAGTAACATATCCAAAATTCAAGGAAAGTGTGCACAAGAAGTTTCTACAAAGTTCTAGAGCTTTCTAATTTCATCTATATATTGAATTGAGAGGCTTCATTCAAGGGTTGGTGATTCATTTTGATCAAAATACCAAGTTTCATCTCATTCTTCCATTTTGCAAAACCATTTCAAACTCCATCAAATCTTCATCAATTTCCACAATTCTTGATCCTATCATCATCTACCTCCATTATAGATCAAATTCACATCAAAATCTGTTTGAATTGAGGAAGAAATCGTGCTATCCAACTTCACCATTCAAAGTGCAAGAAGAAGTGGTTACAAGAATCCAAGAGGTTTGAGCAAGTGATAGTGCATACAGAACCAAGAATCAAGTGTACTGATCAATTCCCAAGCATTGCAAGCATTGGATCTACAGAATTCTGCACCTGTTTTCATCATTTACACCAGGTTAGTTTTCCTTTCGAATTGGCTAGATTAGTTAGCATGTTAGAGAATTATGAGGTTAGAACGGTTAGGGATAGTTAGATGATCATTTCTGATGAATTTGGAGGCAATTCATGGATGTTGCCATTGGAGTGCAAAAACTGTTAGGGCTTAGAACATCTAGGATATGGCACAATAATCTTAGATATATAGCTCAGGATGATCAGCATGGCGTGTAGACTGTGTTAGGGTAAAAGTTAGCAAGAATTGGAATGATTGATAGCAGTGCAAAATGGTGGAGTCAGTACTTTCTACTTATCGGGTTTGAGTTTTGATTGACTTTTAGAGGAAGATATTACCATGGCTGTGTAGAGGGAGAGATGCAGAGCATTTTTGGTTTTGGAATGGTGGAGTTTCATGGAGAATCGAGGGAGAACAGAGTGATGGAAGATTCGTGCATGGGGAGAGTTTTTTCTGAAACCTAGGGTTTCCAAGGTTGAAGATGAAGGAGAGTCGTCTAATTAGTTTGGAGACTTTGACTCAGAAGCAATCCAACGGCCTTAATTCAATTGGAAAACGGAGGGAAATGTTACGCAACAATACGCTGCGTTTCATTTAATCATTCTGATGGGCCTGAGTGAACTTGCTATTCGTACCCCTGCTTTCTAAAGCCCAATGCCATTATAACTGAATTAATTCCTATTTGCACCGCTTTGAGTTTTTTTTATTTTTCTTGTGTTTTCTGATCAACTGGGCTCAGACGCGCTTTGCTATGCGCGCCCCCCCAGTCTGGGCCCATCCTTCATTTTCAACTGAATTAAATGCTAACTGCACCCCATCCAAACTTCATTCATATTAATTTCTTCCATTTTTTTTCATTTCTTTAAAAAATCACAACAAATAGAAAATTGCATATTTTTTAATGGTTGTTTTTGCATCCTTTTCATATTTTTGTTAAGAAAATTATCATATAAAAAAATTAGCATTTCATTTTATTTTTGTATTTTTAGTATATTTTTCTTTTAAATAGGTTTGAATAATGTTTAGTTTAATGCATGATATTGTTGATTTTAGTTTAATTAGATGCTTCTATATTTTGGGACCATTCTTTTTAGGGTGATTAACTTAGGACTTTAGATTGTATATAAGATTTAATTCATGATTTTAGGATTAAAATTTGAGTACTTTGATTAGGTAACCATTAGTGTGATCAAAACTAGGGTTTAGGTGTGACATAGGTGTAATAGATCATTTCCCTTAGGAGTTGTAGTTTGAATTTTGGGGTATGGGACTATAGGGATTATGGGTAGATGATAGATCCCTTAGAAATTACTAGGTTTCCCCTATTCTACTATTACTATTAGTATACTGCCTGTATTTGCTTGACTGTGTGGTGTGCCCTCCCTAGGGTTATTTCATTTGTCTGAGTGGGGTATTGGGCTTGCTTGGGGCTTGGGGTTTGAGCTGAAGACTGTGCTGATGAAGCCCATTTGGAGATTAGAGAATGAAGACCAACTTCTAGAGTTGATGAGGAGTATCCCTTGCTGGTAGCTGTTGAAGGTTATAGGAGTTAGGAACTAGGCAGAGCTCTAGAGTAGGAAACTTGATTCACAAACATGGAAGGTCTTGTCTGCCTTCATTCTTTCTCTATGATTCAAAGTCTCTTTTAAATATCCACCTCCTTCCTTTGGAAGGATTAGTGAATGTATTTAAAAGATAGAACTTTTGAGAGAAAATTGTCTGTATAATGTTAACAGTCAGTGAGCCACCCTTGGTAGGCAATTGACTGTTTAACATTCAATTCATCTTGTTGACTGATATTCATCTTGGAGATTGAGACTTGAAGAAAAGCCATTGCAGATTGAAGACTGATGATAAAGACCTTGCTTGAAGGCTGTGAAGATAAAGATTGATGCATGCTTGAAGCTTGTAGCTGTTTGGAGATGACTTGAAGACAGATGTTGATGCAGAGCTGCTGTGGCTGTTTATTTTTAGCTGTTTAATCCTTGATGTATTGCGTGAATTTCCCTGACTGTATTGCTTGTTGTTTAACCTGTTAGGTTGAAAGTGAATTCTGTTCACTTTTGCCTATTGTTTTCTAGGTTCGAGGTTGAGTGGGACTCCCTTGCCTCGCTTGTATTGCTGCATCCATGCATTTTACTGCTTTATTGTATATATGCTATTGTTTCTGTTTCCGTCTATTCCCTTAGGATCTCTGTTTCTCTCTGTGCAAGAGAGGAGCATGATAGACATTAGGTCTTAACCCATGCATGATAACATTAAGTTAGTTTGATTCCCTTCGCAACCACAAGTTAGAGTTCTGTCTCTTCTTTCTCAAAACAAACAGAAAAACACAGTAAATATTTCAAACACAATAAAAGACACTTCTTCCGTAAAAGAATGTGAACTCATCAAAACGTCATTTTTTGTCCGCTTGGACCAGTAATCAGAAAAACCCTTTTCAGAAGGAATAAAGACAATCAAAACAGACTTGTGTCGTACGTGGCCCGAACTACGTTTGCTCTGATCTTTCATGCTGTATGAAAGTACGTAGGCATAGGATGTGATATCCTAGCGAGTAACCTTCCCCTCCTTTCCCGTAGGTAGGCGAACTACGTTGACTCTGATTTCTCGTTCCAGACGGGAATACGTAGGCATAAAGTGCGATACTTTGCCGAGTCATTTTCTTTTCTTTTTAACCCTTAACCCTTAGTTTAGATAGAAATAACAATCCATACCCGAAAACAAGCGTGGATCCCGTCGAGTACGACGGACGTGAGGGGTGCTAATACCTTCCCCTTGCGTAACTGACTCCTGAATCTAGGATTTGGTTGCGATGACCATTCCTTTCCCCGTTTTGCGGTAGGTTTACCTCGAGCGTTTCCTTTCCCTCCGTTGGGATAAATAACGCACGGTGGCGACTCTTCTGTTCAGCCGGCGCCGATTTTCGCAGTAGCGACAATAGCTTACACGTGCCAATGAAGATTGGACTTTTGTTGGGGAAAACAGACAGAGTCTTCCCGCGTATCAATGAAGATGGGATTTTGAAACTGATGCGCCAACACGAATGGGCCTCACGGTGATTACCAACATGGATTGGACTTTAGGAATGGCTCGCCAATGAGGATTGGGCTTCCTGAAAATTTCCAATAAGGATTGGGCTCTTAGGCTATCCGTGATGGGTCAGGTACGACTGACGCTGGACAACATCCTGTCTGAAATCACAATTTCTGATTGAAGGGTCAAGGGATAATATCACAACTTCCCGACATTCGTCTCACACTTGAAGATTGGCGGAACCTGCTCGAGTAGCTCTGAGTAGCTGATGACACGGAGAGGAACAATTCCTTTGCTTCTGATATGCCCCAGTCCGTAGGATCTCTGTGGGGATATTCCTCAAATGGAAATCTGAAAATCTGTACCCTGATGGTCTGATATGAACTGCCTCAGCACTCTGAACCTCGGAGAGATGCTTCGGACCAAATGCCCCTTGGGCGAGAAACAACTTCTGCGCTTTTCTTAGAGTGGCCTGCCCCTGTCCTGTAACGACTTTGCCCCTGATAGGCTAATATGTGGGGAGATACACTGGTTGTCCTCAAGAGATTGATAAAATCTCGACCTGACTGCTTCAGAATAACTGACTTCAGATGGCTGACATCACTAGGGATTACCTGATATAGCTTGCCCCGGCTTACGGAGTATTCAGGCGTTCTTCATTCTATCATGATTAGACTTTCCACTGTAGGAAACTTTCCTGTTGTCAAACACTTACTCGCAAGTAAAACAAGTTGTTCTGCATGAAAGACATATTAATGCAATGCATATGACAATTTTGACATCCAATCTGTTCACTGGAAAAGGAAAAAATAGTTTATGGCATATAATGCACAAATCATCTATCAGAATATCAACATCAGTACCAACATGGTAAGAAGAACCCTTTTAGGAGTCAGTTTCGACGCGATCTTTACCGATGTATGCTTTCGAAACAAACCCTGCTTCAATTAGGACTTTTTCTGGTTGTAACGTGGTCAGGCTCACGGTTTTGAAGGAAAGGATAGAGGCTCAAAATTTATTTTAACCCACCCGTTCACCTTGATGTTCTCCAATCCTAAGTTTAGCTAATTCGACCTTAGCGCTCACTTCTCATAGGTTGAAGGATAGGAGTGATAGTTCGAGAAACCATGAGTTTTTGGAGTGACAGCCACTCACTTTTCGTCTTTGACACTTGGGGTCACATGACTCGTATTTCGTTTGAGGATTTTTATTTTGTAATCCTTTCACTTTTCTTTTTCTTTTTCGCTTTCCCTAATTTTTGCCTGGACATGCTCTTTTGAGCTTCTTCTGATTATTAAGTCCGGCGGGATGCCCTCATTTTTTCCTAAGTCATTTGTTTTGACTTAACGGGCTTTTGATTCTTTTCTTTCTCTTTTTTGAACAAGTCGTGTAACACTGGTTGTCTGACTCTTTGGGGAATAATGTGACTGTTTCACTCTTACCGCTTAACCACTATGGTTTTTTTAGGCACGACCTCTAGAGGTGTGATTGATCCTCGAACGGACACTCCTTTTCTGCAATTTGGACGCTCGGTCAAATTAGCTAACACCTACCCTGCCCCGGGTTAAGATTAGGGTTTTCTCGTTTTCCGAAAGAAACTCCTACTACTAGGCTCAAAGGGGCTGACAAGAAATTATCTTCCTTATATCTCTGGTGTTTAGGGATTCGAAACAATGCCTATACATCATCAGCAGGTTTTATTTTCAAAAGCATACAATCAGAAGCTTGCGCATCTTTAAACTTCGTCATCCTTCCCGGATTCCGCTTAACCAAGCGTTGGATATTTGTGAAAAACAATGAGTGAACACGAATGGACTGAATCAAAACATGCATATTCATTTCATTGTCAATATCAATTGAAAACAATACAAGTTTTACGAATGCAATTTGCGCTCTAACAGAAAAGAAACTACAAATGCAAAGACCTGACATGATAAAACATATATTGCTAGTTTATGGGAACCGGGCTTCTCGATCTTGATTTGCTGTTGAGCCAGCCATCTTCAGAATTACCCGTTGAAGTCCTCCTGACACTCTTCTGAACATCTGCTATCAGTGAACTCTCCCATAACCTGAACTGATTCACCCACTTGGATGGATAAAGGAAGGTCGACACCATGAGGCGTGACAGATATCCTGTTAGAGTCCAACAAGGTCTGAATCTGGCTTCGAAGCACCTTACAGTCATCTGTTGAATGCCCCTGTGCCCCAGCATGATACTCACAGCGAGCGTTGGCATCAAAGCCTGGAGGGTAAGGCGGGATCATTGGATCGGTCTCCTTCGGCACTATCAGCCCACTTCTGACCAAATCCGGCAACAATTGACTGTACGACATCGGTAGCTGAGTAAATTGACTTTCAGGTTTCCTTGGTCTTCGTCGGGCGTGCTGACGCGGCTGACGATGATACGGCTGTTGACTCTGGCGGGTGACAGATATCTGACATACAGACCCAACAGGTTGCTGACTCTGAGCACTCGAAGTGTCGGGATACTGAATCTGAAGTACGGGAGATTCTGAGACAACATCACTGCCTTTCTCCCCTTCTTCTTGAGAACTGACAATCGATTCATCTTCATAAACTGCAGTATAAGGAATATCTTGAATCTTTCTGCTCTTGATCCCGCTCTCAACATGTTCTCCTACTCTTATCAAGTCCACAAAGCTTGCATTTCCACAACTGAACAATGCGTCATAGTAACGGCCCTTCAGAGTATCTACGAAAAGGTCAACCATTTCTCTCTCCACAAGCGGTGGTTGAACACGAGTAGCCAATTCTCTCCATCTCTGCACATACCCTCTAAAGGATTCATTATCCGCCCGAGATAACTCTTACAAATGCACGCGACTAGAAGCCATATCCAGGTTGTAGTTGTACTGCTTCACGAAGGCATTGGCTAAATCAGACCATGACTTGATACTATCACTCTTCAACTGCATGTACCAATCCAAAGATGCTCCGATCAAACTATCTTGGAAACAGTGAATCATAAGCTTGTCATTGGTGACATGTGAAGTCATTCTCCTGCAGAATATAACCAAATGTAGCTTCGGACAACTATCCCCCTTGTATTTCTCAAAATTGGGCATCTTGAACTTCGGAGGCATCACCAGGCCTGGCACCAGACACATGCTCGCAGCATTCAGGTCGAGAGTATTCTTATTTATCAAGGCAGCCACCTGATCTTCCAACAGCTGAATTCTTCTCATATGCTCAACAGCCCTAGGGTTCTCAGCATTAACCTCTGGAACAGCTCTTGGATGTGGGACTATCCATGGAGAAGGAACAATCCTTGGAGAATCTGGTGTGGAGAAAGTGAAACCTTAATACTCTGTGTCATCGAGAGAAGATGGTCCTCTGGCAGGGGTTTGCACAGGCTGAGCGACATTGTTCACCGGAGTACTCTGAATGTTGTTCTCTCCTCTAGTCATAGCTGTTATAGCTTCCATGACCTGATTCAACTGGTTCTTCAACAATTCAAACTCTGCCCTGGTAACAAACTGATTCTGCTCTGCCGAGCTCATGATCCTGTCCAGAGACTAACTCAAGTCCAATGCGAATGCCGGGAAGTCAACTGCGAGTTGGACAAAATACTGGTAAGCTCTCTGCTCCAGCTGAGGACGGACATGCAAGCATGGGATGCACATGAAATGCAATGCAAAATGCAACAAACACGGGATCACAGCCCCCACAAAGCTCTGAATACTGCTGCGCTGCTGACGGGATAAGTTTGCTCTGACGAGAGAAAACCAAAATACCAGGTAGGCTGGAAGTCAAGTTTCCTTCAAAAACCCTCCCACTCACGGGTATGGACCTAAACTAACACAGGTTCGGCATCCTATGCGGTCATCAGCGTCACAGACTTTCAAGAACGACGATACGATACCCAGAAGGGTTGGCATCATCATCTCTTGAAGCGGCCTCACTCAGCTAAATCCCAAATGATCGGTTCCCAGAGTCGACAATCCTTAGGTCTGAAATCCTTTCAACGGCCCACAGGGCTGGAAATGGAAATCATCTCAAAGAATCTCGTCTGAGTGCAGGTTTCGTGGGAACTAGTGTATGCCTAACATACAGGTTCACCACAAATTTGCTCTAATACTATGTAGCTCTCGAGCCTGGGTCGGGCTTAACACTCATCAAAGCTCCCCTCCCACAACAGCACAGTAGCAACAGATAATAGGTGCGGGAAATGTAAATACAACAGTAATATACAACATACAACGCACAAAAATAAACACCCACAGACAAGCAAACAAGCGCTAGGATTGACTCTCGTCGGGACGTTGGATCCCTCAGATTGACTCGCATAGGGACGTTGGATCCCCAGGAAACTATCGCAGTCCCCAGCAGAGTCGCCAGCTGCTGGGGATTGCCCAGGCAGCTAGGAAGAGAATCTAAGACAAGACTCGCTTAGAGAGCCAGAGTCCCCAGCAGAGTCGCCAGCTGGTCGCTACTGCGAAAATCGAGGCCGGAAAAATAGAAGAGTCGCCACCTCTCGTTATTTATCCCTCAAAGCGGGAAAGGAAACGATCGGGAAAAACCTGACGCAAAGGTATAAGACAAGGTCGTCGTAACCATTGTCTGGGTTCGGGAGTCGGTTATGTAAGGGGAAGGTATTAGCACCCCTCATGTCCATCGTACTCGATGGGATCCACGCTTGTTGGTTTGTACGGGTGAAAAACAATCTATCTACAGCTGCTAAATCTAAACGGAAAGAAACTGACTCAATAGAGCATCGTGCTCTATGCCTACGTATTCCCTCGTGCAATGGGAAAGTCAAAGTCAACGTAGTTTGGGAAACTACGGGGGGAATTGGCTCGCCAAGACATCGCGTCTTGTGCCTACGTACTTTCACACGGCATGAAAGATCAGAGCTTCTGTAGTTTAGGCTAACTACGGCTAGACAGGATGTTCTCGATCACTCAGGGGTGAGAGAAAGGATTGACGATACTAGCGTACGCATTCTAGCAGTTAGGTGTATGCTGCTTGCTCGACGGAGACTTAGGCGTTACCTGTTTGCAGTAGAACGGACGTAGTATGTTGGGTTTGAAAGGTATGGGAACCTACGGGTTCTAGAACTACGGTCTGGTCTCGATTGCGCTAGGGCAGGAGAAAAGGAAAGATTAGTCGTTAGCGGGAAAGTCTCGATCGCACGGCAGCGAGAGAACAGAGAAGTTAGTTGTTAGTGTGCTCGCTAGGATATCTCATCCTATGCCTACATATTCTCGTCTGGCACGAGAAATCAGAGCAGCTGTAGTTCGGCCAACTACAGCAAAACAGGGAAAAAGGAAAAAGGGAAAAAGGTAGTGTTGCACCCTAAAATTTGCCCAACCTTATCATTTGGTTTATGTTTCAATGTCATTAGCATTTGCATATAGAGTCATGTACATAGACTAACCATCTGCATAGCATAAGCATAGCAAGTCATGCAACAGGGGACCAATCATTATTCTCATCTCTAGGGGCCTATCAAGAGGCTAATATCCCAATTCAATCTCATTCAAGTCATCAGGAAAGAGTTCAGCAGATCAAGCCTTGAGTCCATCTCCTAGCTGAGGGCATCTGAGGGTCAACAAGAGGATTGTGAGCTGTGAAGTGAAGGCATGGAGAGTATCTAGACATTATGAGAGACTTAGAAAGTCATTTGGAGAAGGAGACAAGTCATTGATGAGAGCACAAGAGCTATAGCTGAAGGCAGTCAACTAGGGTTTCATCTGGGTCAACCCTAGGTCAATTGACTGATTTAAGGGGCATTCAAGTCTAGTGGAGAGATGTGGGGTTCATCATTTGACATATAGAGAAGGATATGGAGATATGCCAAGGAGAATTCAAGAGGAATCAAGGAGAAGAGGAGTTTCTAAATTAGGGTTTCTGTGTAAAATCCCCTAGTTTAGGTCAAATTTCCAAGCAAGATAAGTCAAAATGCTAGCTTCAAATGGCTTCTTGGCCAACATGAAACTTGTAGAGGATCTCAAGACCTTTAATTTTAGTGGTGGAAGACATCAAGGAGATTTATAGAACTCAAGTTATGGTCCTTGCAAGTTACAGGTCATCTGAGGTATCTGAATTTTTGTCTGTGAAAGTGACTTGACTTCCAAGCAATTTTTACCCCTCAAGGAGATTTCAAATGAATTCTTGGTCAACATAAGAATTGTTCCTCATTGTCTTAGATTTCTAGAATGGTATAGTATGCCTTCATATGATGTGTGGAACTCAACTTATGGTCTTGGTAAGCAAAGGGTATTTTGGGCATTTGTGAATTACAGGTCATTTTAACCTATGTCCAAAACTCATACAAGGAGGCCTCAAATGGAAAAACTTACAACATCAAACTTGCTCCAAATGGGATTTTAAGTCTAGAAAGAAGGTCACAAATTGTTGGAAAAGCTCATAGCATGAAGTTGCATAATTGGTCAAAATTTGAACTAAAAAAGGCTTATAACTTGAATAAAGTCAAGAGAAAAAATGGTTTGGGAGATTTCTAAGTCCAAATGGAGACTTCCAATATATGATTTTGAATGGAAAAAACATTCTAAAGACAATGGTTCAAACACTTTTTTGAGTTTAGTGGAAGATTTCAAAGTTATCATTGGTTACTTGTATTTTAAGAAACACTTCAAAAATGGATCAAAGTTGGAAGGCAAGGGAATGTGTAAGATGGATCTAGAATGTTCATGTGAGCCCTATATATTCATGAAATGAGGATTGATCAAGGGTTGGCTTCATTTTCACCAAGAATCTCCCAAATTCTCTCATTCTTTTTCATTGAATTTTCATTCCAATTCCTCAAATTCTTCACCAATCATCATCACAATCAACTTCATTATACTGTGTCATCATCATAGATCAGAATTCAATCAAGAACAAGGTGTGATTACTCCATTTTCGAGCACTTCCATCATCAACATCAAAATTGAAGTTTCAAGTTGATAGCACAATTCAAGCCAAGTCTCACTCAAGTGTTGCATACAGAATCAATCACTGAGTTAATTGATCAAGATCCAAGCCTTGGCAGCCTCAGATCCACGAGTCTCCATAGCTGTTTTCAAGATTTTACACCAGGTACATTTTCTCTGCCACAGCTTGATTCAATTAGGTTAGCTTGATTTTGTTAGTTTAGATGTAATGTAGGAGGTTGGTAGAGCAATTAGGTTGAATTTGGAGTGGTTTGGTGATGTTTGTTAGCAGGTGGTAGAAACTGTTAGGGCTTGAAACTTGTAGTAGAATGCATCATAAGCTTAGCTTGATAGATCAGAATGATAACCATTAGTTGTAGATTAGATTAGTGCAAGTTTGATGGAGAATTGTGTTGATGAGTTGCAGAGTGTATTCATGGTAACCAGAGCTTGCATCGATCGGGTTGAGTGATCTAGTGAATTTCTGATTGATTTAATGCCATAGGATTATAGAGGGAGAGATGTAGAGTAATTTTCATGTTTACATCGCGTTGATTCATGGCCTGTAGAGTGAGAACAGAGGGATGGAAGTTTGGTTCGTGCATGGTAGCCATGGCAGAAACCCTAGCTCTATTTGATCCATTGAGGAAGACGTAATCGTGGCCATCCATCTTGCCTTGGACTTTGACTCAGAGCTTAGATCCTAGGGCTCTCATTTAATTCAGTTTTGGAGGGAGATGAGTCAGGTGCCAAACGCACCGTTTCATTAATTGAAACGGGCGGGCCTCAGGTTGCTATGATATTCCCACCCCCCAGCTTTTAAGCCCAATCCATTTGCACGTGAATTTGCTTCTGAATGCACCCCCTGCGCCTCTTTTTATTTTCAATATTTCTGAGTGTTTCTGGGCCTTAACCAAGTGCTACGCGCACCCCACCCTGCTTGGCCCATCCTGATTATAACTGGGCGTGATTTCTATTCAAACCCCCCTGGCTATTTCTCTATTCTTTTTATTATTTTCTTTTCATGTTTTTGCATTCATTTTAAAAATTCATAATAAATTCATAAAAAATCATTTTCACTTCATTCTTTTTACACTATTTTCTTTAGGATGTCTAGAAAATTATAGGAAAATAAAATTGCATTTTTATTTTTATTTCATATTTTTTTCATATTTTCTAAATAAATGTCATTTTAAATAGATTCATTTCATGCATGATTTTAGTATTTTTTGTTCTATTAAATGCTTCTATATTTTGTGTTCATTCTTTTTATATTGTTTAGATTAGATATTGAGCTTGTAGATTCAATTTAGTTCCCATTTTTAGGAATTAATTTTAGGTGATTAATGTAGGCTTGAACAACATGAACAAATTAGGGTTTTTAGGTGATGACTTAGGAAGTTTGACTTCATTTCCCTTAGGACTTAGGGTTTGAATAGATTAGTTATGGGACTATAGGGGCTATGGGTAGTTACTAGATCCCTTAGAAAAAGTTAGGATTCCCCTACTGCTATTAATACTGTCTGTATATCTGATTGACTGGTGTGGTGTGCCCTCTGGGGATTATTGCTTGCTTGTTTGGGTATTGGGATTGTCTGGGGATTTGGGAGAGTTGAAGACTTGAGGAGATGAAGGCCATTGGAGATCCAGAGATTGAAGATCAACTGCCAGAGTTGAAGAGGAGATTCTTGCTAGCAGATGCTGAGGATATTAGGGTTTAGGAGCTAGGCAGAGCTCTAGGTTAGAAAATTTGTTTCTCAAACATGGATTGCCTTGTCTGCATCCATTCTTCTCTGTGATTCAGAGTCTCTCTAAGACACTCACCCCCTTCCTTTGGAAGGCTTGGTGATAGTGTCTATGAGATAGAACTCTTGAGAGAAAATGCCTCCTGTGTTAGAAGCAGTCTGTTCACCACCCTTGGTAGTCAACTGATTGCTTAACACCCAATTCACTCTTGTGACTAATCCCTCATCCTGGAGGTTTGAGCTTGAAGAAAAGCCATTGCAGATAGAAGACTGATGATCAAAGCCCTTACCTGAAGATCATGAAGATGGAGATTGATGCTTGTTGAAGCCTGTAGCTGATGGGAGATTACTTGAAGCCAGATGTTGATTCAGAGCTGCTGATGCTGTTTCTTTTATTGTTGTATTTCATTTCTGATGTATTGATTGGTTTTCTGGACTGTATTGTTTGCTGTTTACCCTGCTGGGTTGAAAGTGAAGTCTGTTCACTTTTGCCTATTGTTTTCTAGGTTCGAGGTTGAGTGGGACTCCCTTGCCTCGCTTGTACTGTTGCATCCATGCATTTTACTGCTTTATTATATCTGTTATTGTTTATGTTTCTGCCTATCCCGTAGGATCTCTGTTTCTCTCTGCGCAAGAGAGGAGCATGATAGACACTAGGTCTTAACCCATGCATGATAACATTAGGTTAGTTTGTTTCCCTTCGCAACCGTAGGTTAGAGTTCTGTCTCTTTCTTTCTCAAAACAAACAGAAAAACACATAAAGATTTCAAACACAATAAAAGACACTTCTTCCGTAAAAGAACGTGAACTCATCACAGCGTCATTTTTGTCCGCTGGGACTGCTAATCAAGAAAAACCTTTTTCAGAAGGAATAAAATCAACCAAGACAAGCTTGTGTCGTACGTAGCCCGAACTACGTTTGCTCTGATCTTTCATGCTGTATGAAAGTACGTAGGCATAGGATGCGGTATCCTAGCGAGCAACCTTCCCCTCCTTTCCCGTAGGTAGGCGAACTACGTTGACTCTGATTTCTCGTTCCAGACGGGAATACGTAGGCATAAAGTGCGATACTTTGCCGAGTCATTTTTATTTTCATTTTATTTTCTTTTTAACCCTTGACCTATAGTTTAGATAGAATAACAATCCATACCCGAAAACAAGCGTGGATCCCGTCGAGTACGACGGACGTGAGGGGTGCTAATACCTTCCCCTTGCGTAACCGACTCCCGAATCCAGGTTTTGGTTGCGATGACCATACCTTTCCCGTGTTGTGCGAGGTTTACTCTGAGCGTTTCCTTTCCCTCCCGTGGGATAAATAACGCACGGTGGCGACTCTTCTGTTCAGCCGGCGCCGATTTTCGCAGTAGCGACAGCTGGCGACTCTGCTGGGGATCCAACGTCCCCTGGCTGCTAAGGACTGCGACAGTTCTTATGCATTTGGGATCCAACGTCCCTTAAGAGAGTCAATCCTAGCGCTTGTTTTCCCGTCGAGGATTTTGTATGGAGTTATTGTATATTTCTAACCTTGTATTTTCAGCTTTGTATATTGATTATTATTGCTGTATCTGGGGTGTGACGGGTGTTCTGATATTGAGAGATAAGCCGGACCTGGGCTTGAGTGCACCTAGAATTAGAGTAGAAATTAGTGGGCGCCCGCTTGCTTTGCTTGCTTTGGTGTCCCATGAAATCTACACTCAGACGAGGTTCCTCTGGTTGGCCTCCTGCCCCTTCCTTTGGTTGGCGTGGGTTGCTGGTTAGCTGGATTGTCGACTCTGGGGACCGATCACTTGGAAGTTGGCTAAGTGAGGCCTCTTCAGGAATTGATGATGCCACTCCTTCTGGGAATCGTATCATCAACCCTGAAGGTCTGTGACGCCGACGACCGCATAGGATGCCGCACCTTGTGCCAGTTATAGGGCCACCCACCTGTGAGGGGATTCAGGGTTATGCAGGTAACTAGACCTTCAGATACCGGTTATTTCTTGATCAGAGATCCTGGTTATTTATGGAGAGTTATGAGGTCTGTCAGAGACCACTTGGAGATGTGTTCTGAGGTCTGTCAGAGACCATTTGGAGATGTGTTCTGAGGTCTGTCAGAGACCATTTGGAGATGTGTTCTGAGGTCTGTCAGAGACCAGTTGGAGAGTTCTGAGGTCTGTCAGAGACCAATTAGGGATGTGATTTGAGGTCTACCAGAGACCAGTTGGAGTTATGGTTTGAGGTCTGTCAGAGACCATTGTTGGAGTTTTATTTTAGGTCTATCTGAGACCAGGGTTTGAGGACTTCTGGATGGTCTATCTGAGACCTTTCTTGATGGGGTTCAGGCTATTCAGCTACAGCTTTGGTCCCTGTTGCATGTTACTTGCATTGCATTGCCTGCATATTCATTACCATTTGCATTTCACTAATGTGTGTCTGTGCTGCACGTGCATTTGCATTTCCCTAGTTCTAGTGCCCAGACTTCTGAGTGTTTGATCATGACTAGCTTGAGGAGAACGGTTGCTTACAAATTGCCTACGCCTGATATTGTTCCTCTACTGGGGTTGATCTCTCTTGCTGATGAGGGTGTTCGTAGGAGCTTCCGGATGAGCTATGGTAGATTATTGAGATTGGTGTGCAAACCTACAGAGGTAGAGTTAGATGGGCTGTATGCTTTGATGCAATTCTACGACCCTGCTTTGAGGTGCTTTACGTTCTCTGACTTTATTATGGGACCAACCCTGGAGGAATACGCTGAATATGTTAAGCTGCCCGTGCAGAACCAGGTTCCATTCATTCATTATGACGCCAAGCCCAAGCCTGAGGAATTGGCAAAAGCCTTGCATGTTGATGCTTCTGAACTTGTGACTACTATTTCCCGTGGAGTTCCAGGCTGCTCATTTCAATTCTTAGTTGGTAAAGCCCAGGAGTACGCTAAGGGCGGGTGTTGGATTGCTTTCAATGCTGTGTTGGCCTTGTGCATTTATGGCATAGTTTTGTTTCCCAATATACCGGACTTTGTGGACTTTGATGCTTTCTACTTGTTTGCTGCTGGTAATCCTGTACCTACTTTACTCGGAGATCTCTACCACTCACTGCATTATAAGAATGAGAAGGGAAGAGGAAAGAGTGTTCATCTTTGTGTACCTTTGTTGAGTATGTGGTTTGAGAGTCACCTTCCTAAGAGAAGATCTGCTGCAGAGACTACGGTTCCAGTTGGTTGGCCAGGACGCCTGATGAGGCTATCGTCGGAAGATATGGAGTGGTTTGATAGGGATTTGTTGGGATCTGGGCTCATCTTCAGCTGTTCTGGGTACCCTAATGTGCCGCTGATAGGAAGAAAAGGGTGTATCAACTACAACCCTTCTCTATTCATTCGCCAGTTCGGATATGCGCTGAAGAATCCACCTCAGGAGGAAGAAGTACAGGAATCTCTGTACTTCACCGGTGACGTGAAGGGGGAGTTATTAGCCAAGTTGCAACATGCCTGGACGCGTATTAACCGCAAAGGGAAGCCACTGTTAGGTAAGAACGATTGCCAGGCTTATGAACCTTATAGAGTTTGGATTCAGGAGAGGGCTAGTCAGTTGAAGATGCCGTTTCCAGATGCACCAATCCTTGATCCCGTTCCGGTAGAAGAGCCAACTACTGTGTCTAGAGAAGTCTACGAACAAGTTGTGAAAGAAAAAGAAGCCTTGATGAAGATTAATGAAGGGTTAGAGCAAGAGTTAGCCCAGGCACGCAGCGAGAAAAACAAGGCCGTATATGCTTTCCAACAACAGATCGAGCTGGTAAACAGGTTAGGAGCTGAGTTGACCGAGGAAAAGAAAAAGCGTGAACGTCTGGGGCAAGTGTTCAGAAGTTCCCATGACATGCTGGAAGCCAAAAAGAAAGCGCTCGACGCAGCCCACCGAGAGATATCCTCTTGCAATAAGACTTGGAATGCCACACTCACCAACAACAAGAAGAGGGAAGATAAGCTGAAGCAGCAAATTTCCGACCTCGAAGAGAAGTTGAAGTCTAGCATCAAGAAGTGTGAGGAGGAAGTGATGACCCGGTATAGTGTCCAGCATGCATTGAACAAGGCAATCAAATCCAGAGATGAAGCAGTGTCTCAAAAGCGAAAGTTAGAAGATTGCTTCGGAGAAGCAACATGGGAAGAAACTGCTGAAGACGTGCGCCGTGTCCTTAAGAGGAGAAACCAGCTTGTTGAAGGGTTGCTTGATCGACCAAGCCATCCGGAGACCAAGAAGTTGATAGAGGAGTACCAGACTTTTGGGAGGATTTGATCATTTCATGTAGTCACTTGTATGCTTTATTTGCATAGTGCTGACCATCACCAGGATTGTTGGTTGAGGTCATGCCTTCTTTGTATTCTCAGTGATATTGTACCCTGGGCTTATTGATTTTCTCTGCAATATATGAGGCTTTCCATGATTCAGCTCCGATATTCCTATTGTCAGCACTGTCACTGCACCGGCACCTTCGCACTAGAACTGGGGGAATGAACTTCCCTAATGCACAGACACATTGCATTGCATTCATATTCATATTGCATTACAGGTAATCTTTGAATGGTGTCTTATTTCTTGCTCTGTCTCAGGTACTTAACAGGATTCCAGATCAACATCCGCACCGCTATTCTACACGCTCCAATTGTCGAAAAGTCATGGACCAGATGCAGAACGAGATGCAAGATGTGCGCGAGAAGCTCGCCCTCTTCATGCAGACCATGGAAGCTATAGCAAAAGGGCAGGAGAATTTGCAGGCCATGGTCCAGCCTCTGTTGGCTCGAAACGCTGGTCATGGTAATGAAGATCACCAGTCTGTCCGGGTTGATACTGCTCATGGAGACGGCACTCCCACGCCAGTGGCTCCGCCCGTAGTCAATACAACTGCTGCTAATGTCAACAACGCTACCGCTGCTGTGAATGGTAACGTCGGAGTTGGGAATGAAACTGCTGTCCATAATGCTGGGCTGGGTGATGTCAATTTGGGAGATAATCTAGGAGGCAATGGCTTTGTCAATACTGGATTCGGATTCAACGATCAGGGATTCGATAACACTGGCAAGTATGGCTTTAATGCTCAAGGCTTTGGGCAAGATGGTTATGGTATGGTCAATCAGGGCTACGGGGGCTTTGGAAACGGAAATGGTACTGGATATATGGCTTTTGGTCCTGCTGGAGGTGTTCAAGGGTACGGCAACAGAGGCCGAGGTCCGGGGATGAATCAGATCAGAGCTGGACGGAATAATGCGTATGATGGGTACGGAGCTGGCAAT
The DNA here is from genome assembly GCA_963859935.3 of Lathyrus sativus. Lineage (NCBI taxonomy): Eukaryota > Viridiplantae > Streptophyta > Magnoliopsida > Fabales > Fabaceae > Lathyrus > Lathyrus sativus. The sequence goes on along the minus strand of OZ012740.1, from coordinate 436,278,124 downwards.
GGTATGTGGCAAGAGGATCAGCAGGAGGACGCCTTCTCCGGAGGAGGTTTTGAAGGGCCGATGGATGATTCCCAAAAGATTAGAATGCTGGAAGAGCAGATGAAGGGAGTCCTAAATCAGAGTGCTGTGGGTTTGGACATGGCAACCATGGGCTTGGTACCTGGCTTGAGGGTGCCAATTAAATTCAAGGCTCCGGCGTTCGATAAGTACAAGGGAGATACATGTCCGAAAGTGCATGTACGAGCTTATTACAGAAAGATGTCTGCATACTCCACTGATGAAAGAATGCTAATGCATTTCTTTCAGGATAGTCTGTCGGGCCCTTCCCTAGAGTGGTACATGGGGTTGGAGCCAACTGATATCAAGACATGGAAGCAATTGGCGGAGGCGTTCGTAGCCCATTACAAATATAACAGCGACCTGGCGCCCAATCGGGTCCAGTTGGCCGGGCTTTCACAGAAGAAGGGGGAGAGTTTTAAAGAGTACGCGCAAAGGTGGCGCGATATGGCTGCCAGGGTCCGTCCTCCCGTGGAAGATAAGGAAATGAATGATATGTTTGTCGGCACATTCACCGGGCTGTTTCATGATATGCTGTTTCATACGTCTCTGGCCAGTTTTTCAGACCTGATTTTGATGGGGGAAAAGATTGAACGTAATATTAAGCAAGGAAAGTTCCAAGTCGAGGAATCAACTGCATCTGGCAGTAATAGGAAAGCTTATGGTGGGCGCCGTCAGGGCGAAGCTAGCGCGGTATTTGGAGGCCGAGGCCGAGGCCGAGGCAGGGGACGAGGTCAATATCGTCAGCCGCAGCAAGTGTCGAGTGTTACTATCCCATATCAACAACAACCAATCCAGCAACAACAACCGGTTCAGCAGCAACCAATGCCACAGCAGCAGCAGCCTCAGCAGGGGGCACAGCAGGCTCAACGAAGATTCCAGGGTAGCAAACCGAGAAGGGTGTTTGAGAAGCCTCCCTCTACCTATGCCGATTTGTTGCAGACATTGTTGGGATTGAATCTGGTAGAGAAAAGAACTCTGGCGCCGATAACGGGAGCTCCCCCGTTCGGCTACGATGCAAACAGACACTGTGAGTTTCATTCTGGAGCCCCGGGTCACGATATAGAAGGTTGCCATGCTTTTAAGCACGTTGTGCAGGATCTTTTAGACAACAAGACTATCAATTTTGGAACGGCAGGTCCGAATATAGTCCAGAAACCCATGCCTAATCATGGGGCTAACGCTGTGCTGACTGAGGAAGGTCTGAATCTGATTATGAATGTTGAGGATTTAAAGACGCCGCTGGGCGAGATAAAGAGCCGGCTGTTACAAGGAGGTGTTTACCCAGGATGTAACGAGTATTGCTTAGACTGTTGGGCCCTAGCTGGGGGATGTGAGGATTTGAAGAAAGGCATCCAGGCTTTAATTGATGAGGGCATATTGCAGTTTGATCGAGCAGCAACTGATGAGCCTGCAGGGGCAGTAGTGGATAATCGGAGTGATGTGGCCACGGTAACGATTCCGCGGAAGACGATCACTATTGCGGCACCAGCTCAGCGACCACCGATCACCATAATTAAGGCCGGGCCAATCCCGTATGAGAACACGAGAGCAGTCCCCTGGTCATATGGGTTAGAGGTGTATTGTGACGGGATAAAGATTGATGTTAACAAGCAGCCAGTGGAAATTGTGGATAATGTTGTTGGTTCAGGAGGCATGACGAGGAGCGGCAGGATCTTTATATCTCCTGAAGTGGAGGCGGAAAGACTAGCGAAAGGAAAAGGGAAAGTGGTTGAAAATGTTCCGGTACAAGCAAGTGAAAAAGAAGCAGCATCGAAAGATGTAGAAGAATTCATGCGCTTGATTCGGAAAAGTGATTATAAGATTGTGGAGCATCTGCAGCAGACACCGTCCAAAATATCTATCTTGTCATTGCTGTTGTGTTCGGAAGCTCATAGAAACGCTTTGCTGAAAGTCCTGGACACCTCTTTTGTACCTCAAGACGTCTCCGTGAATCAGCTAGAAGGAGTATTGGCACATGTGAATGCAGACCACAGTCTGGGTTTTACCGATTTTGACTTGACTCCGAAAGGGAGGGATCATAATATGGCATTACATGTATCTGTTGAGTGTAGAGGATCGGTAATGTCGCACGTATTGGTTGACACCGGATCATCTTTGAATGTGCTGCCTAAGAAGGCGATGATGAAGCTGGATGTTCGAGGGATTTTGTGTACACCCAGTGATTTGGTAGTCAGAGCGTTTGACGGCACGCGGAGAACAGTCTTCGGATCAATCACTTTGCCTCTGCAAGTGGGGCCGGAAGTGTTTGCAACTGAGTTTTATATCATGGATATACAGCCTGCGTACAGCTGCTTGCTTGGAAGACCCTGGATTCATGGGGCAGGGGCAGTTACGTCTACCCTGCATCAGAAGTTAAAATACATGGTCGGAGACAGCGTAGTCACCGTGTGCGGAGAAGAAGACATCCTGGTCAGCCATTTATCTTCATTTAAATATGTGGAAGTCGACGGGGAGATCCACGAGACGCCCTGCCAGGCATTCGAAGGTTTGCGCATCAAGGACAAGGGTCCCGGGCCGAGCAAAGTGCCAGAGATAGCTGTCTCATCGTATAAAGAAGCTCAAGCTCTAGTGGAAGCAGGAGAAGCCAAGGGCTGGGGCAAAGTGTTGGACATTCCTGTGAAAATGGACCGGTTCGGGCTGGGGTACCAACCGTCGTCATCAACTCCTTCCGTGGGGGCCCCCCGTTTCAGAAAGTCAATTATCATCTCTGCCAGTGGAGTATGTCATGAAACTGTCAATGCAACTTCAGAGTCTGATGAAGGAGACAGCGACTGTGATATGGATGCCTGGATTCAGCCAAGCACGCCAGGACAAGGACTGTGCAACTGGTCTATTCAGGAGCTTGTTCCTGTGACTTTTAAACAGTAATGCTTTGCTTTATTAATTGTTGAATAATATGCTGTCTTGCCCGGGGCATCAGGATTTGCTTAGGGCTGTGTTGTTATAAACATTGCGTGTTAATCATTAAATAAATGGCGTTTTTTCATGTGCAAATACTGTAATCCCTGTCTTTCCTGTTTTGTATTTTTCAATAAAATGGCAACGTGGTTATTCGCTTTATACGCATTTTGAAGCACTTAACCATTCCTTTTGCAGGATAACATTTTCAGATGACATCCTTGAACCACCTATGACTCGTCCCGACTTTGAGCACCCGGTGTTCCATACCGAAGAAGAGGTTGTCGAAGATAGCGACGTTCCTGAAGAACTGTCTTGGTTAGTAAAGCAAGAGGAAAGAGCCATTCTGCCTCACGACGAGGTCATCGAAATTATCAATTTGGGGTCGGAAGGGGTTGAGAAAAATATTCGTATCGGAGCCGCACTGCAGAGTGATATCAAGCGAAGACTGGTTGAAATGCTCCAAGAGTATAGTGATGTATTCGCTTGGTCATATGAAGATATGCCAGGGCTCGATACAGATATGGTTGTGCATCGCCTGCCACTGAAAGAAGATTGCCCGCCGGTCAAACAAAAACTTCGCAGAACACGACCAGATATGGCAATGAAGATCAAAGAAGAGGTTCAGAAACAGTGGGACGCTGGTTTCTTGGCTGTGACGAAGTATCCTTCATGGGTTGCCAACATCGTACCAGTGCCAAAGAAAGATGGCAAGGTTCGGATGTGCGTGGATTATAGAGATTTGAATAAAGCAAGCCCAAAAGACGATTTTCCACTTCCTCACATTGACGTGTTAGTGGATAATACTGCTCAATACTCTGTATTCTCCTTCATGGATGGCTTTTCAGGCTATAATCAAATTAAAATGGCGCCAGAGGATATGGAGAAGACTACTTTCATAACGCCATGGGGAACATTTTGCTACAAAGTGATGCCCTTTGGTTTGAAAAATGCTGGGGCAACATATCAGCGTGCGATGACGACTCTTTTTCATGACATGATGCATAAAGAGATCGAAGTTTATGTTGACGATATGATTGCCAAATCCCAGACGGAGGAAGAGCATCTGGTGAATCTGTTGAAGTTGTTTAAAAGACTTAGGAAGTTCAGGCTGAGGCTGAACCCTAATAAATGCACCTTCGGGGTGAGATCGGGTAAACTGCTGGGGTTTATCGTAAGCGAAAAAGGAATAGAGGTCGATCCTGCTAAGATAAAAGCGATTCAAGAAATGCCGACGCCTAAAACAGAGAAAGAGGTGCGCGGGTTTTTAGGGAGATTGAACTACATTGCCCGGTTCATATCTCATCTGACGGCCACGTGTGAACCATTATTCAAGCTGTTGAAGAAAGATCAAGCTGTGACGTGGAACGAAAATTGTCAAAAGGCGTTCGATAAAATAAAGAAGTATCTGCAGGAGCCTCCTATTTTGATACCCCCAGTGGCAGGTAGACCCTTGATAATGTATTTGACGGTTCTTGAGGGAAGCATGGGTTATGTTCTCGGTCAACACGACGAGACGGGGAGAAAAGAGCATGCGATCTATTACTTGAGTAAGAAATTTACAGACTGTGAATCTCGATACTCAATGCTGGAGAAAACTTGTTGCGCGCTAGCCTGGGCCGCCAAGCGTCTGAGGCAGTACATGCTGAATCATACAACCATGCTCATCTCGAAGATGGATCCTATCAAATATATATTCGAAAAGCAGGCGTTGTCAGGTAGAATTGCCCGTTGGCAGATGGTCTTGACTGAATATGATATTCAATACGTCTCGCAAAAGGCTATAAAGGGGAGTGTGCTGTCTGAGTATCTGGCGGAGCAGCCTATTGAAGAGTACCAATCGATGAGATTTGATTTTCCTGACGAGGATATCATGTACTTAAAGATGAAGGATTGCGAAGAGCCGTTGCCAGACGAAGGACCAGAGTTGGGGTCCCAATGGAAGATGATTTTTGACGGAGCTGTGAATGCTTACGGTAGCGGAATAGGGGCAATCATCACCACGCCGCACGGGTCGCACATCCCGTTTACTGCCCGATTGACCTTTGCCGTTACCAACAATGAGGCCGAATACGAAGCTTGTATAATGGGGCTTGAAGAAGCCATTGATTTGCGAATCAAACATCTAGACGTATACGGAGACTCAGCTCTGGTAGTGAATCAGATAAAAGGGGAATGGGAGACACGGCAGCCCAATTTGATACATTATATGAATTATGCAAGGAGATTGTTGCCTTTCTTCGACAAGGTTGAATTGCATCACGTACCGCGGGCAGAGAATCAAATGGCTGACGCCCTTGCCACTTTGTCCTCCATGTACAAGGTCAACTTCTGGAACGAAGCTCCCCAAATCACTATCTCTCGGTTGGACAGGCCAGCTTATGTATTTGCTATTGATGAAGCATCTGACGACAAACCGTGGTATTTCGATATCCTTAATTTCCTGAAGAATAAAGAGTATCCGGCTGGGGCATCCAGTCAAGATCAGAAGACTCTCAGGAGGTTAGCGGGTAATTTCTACTTGAACCCGGATGGTGTCTTATACAGAAGGAACCACGATTTGGTGTTGTTGCGTTGTGTAGACGAGAAAGAGGCAAAGCTTCTCATGGAGGAAATTCACGAAGGTACCTTTGGTACGCATGCTGGTGGACATGCTATGACGAGAAAGCTGCTGAGGGCAGGTTACTTTTGGTTGACGATGGAAACTGATTGTTTCAAGTTCGCGAGGAAGTGCCACAAGTGCCAAATCTATGCTGACAAGATACATGTGCCTCCGAGTCCTCTAAATGTGATGTCATCTCCATGGCCATTCTCGATGTGGGGAATCGATATGATCGGAAAGATTGAGCCGACGGCTTCTAACGGGCATCGGTTCATACTAGTAGCAATCGATTATTTCACCAAGTGGGTAGAAGCGGCGTCTTACGCGAATGTAACGAAGCAAGTGGTGGCCAGATTCATCAAGAGGGATATCATTTGCCGATATGGGATTCCCGAGCGGATAATCACGGATAATGGTTCAAATCTGAACAACAAAATGATGAAGGAGCTCTGTCAGAATTTCAAGATCGAACATCACAACTCCTCCCCTTACCGACCCAAGATGAATGGCGCTGTCGAAGCGGCCAACAAGAATATCAAGAAGATCGTTCAGAAAATGGTGGTGACCTATAAGGATTGGCATGAAATGCTACCTTTCGCTTTGCACGGTTATCGTACGACGGTACGCACATCAACCGGGGCAACTCCGTTCTCGTTGGTATACGGAATGGAAGCGGTATTACCATTGGAAGTTGAAATCCCTTCTCTGAGGGTGTTGCGAGACGTTCAGCTGGACGAGGCAGAATGGGTAACGAATAGATTGAACCAACTGAGTTTGATGGATGAGAAGAGGCTAGCTTCTCTGGCATACGGTCGTTTGTACCAAAGACGAATGAAGAAAGCGTACGACAAGAAGATAATTCCGCGAAGCTTTCAGACGGGCGACCTTGTGCTAAAAAGGATTCTCCCGCCGCAAGCAGATCACAGGGGCAAGTGGACTCCCAACTACGAAGGGCCATATGTTGTCAGTAAGGTCTTCTCAGGAGGAGCGTTGTTGTTGTCCACCATGGACGGAGAAGACTTTGCGTCACCTGTGAATTCGGACGCAGTTAAAAAATACTTTGCTTAAAATAGACCCGCTGGACAGAAAAAGAGAGTCCAGGCAAAAATGGGGCATCCTGGCGAATCAAAAACAGAATGAAAGGTTCGGGCAAAAGTTAGGGATAAAAATTGAAAAAATGTACACCCGCGAAGTTGAAAACCTACACTGGGCGGCTTCGGCAAAAAGGGGTATCCCGGTGAACTGAAAACCCGTAAGGGGCGGTTCACGCAAAAGTTAGGGATTTGAAAAGCAAATGACGGCGGTCCGAATTCAATGAGCATCAATGCGGGAGAATACATTTGAGGAGTCAGTTATCGGATACAATCTCTTCAGAAGTGGGGATACTGGGAAAGCGTTAGAGTCGGATGAGTCATAGGAGGATCAGTTCGTGGTGTTCATCTGCATCCCGTTGCCGACATGTGTACAAAATTTAATTTGTCAAAATATTCATGCTTCTTGTGCATACTTATGTATTTGCTTTGCGTAGCTTCCTCTTTTCAGGAGTTACATCCCGTGTACAAAAACTCCGCCCATTCAGGGGCCCAATCAATGAAAATATGTTATTCAGTACCTGACACTGTTCTTTACTGTTTTGTGCACGATAAAACGCCTAAGTTTATTGAAGCTAGCATGAGTATAACATCGCTGGCCCTTGCCAACAGTTGCTAAAGCTTTGAATTAACTGAGTGTAACGTCACTAACCTGAATTGATTTGATTGCATAGGCTTGTCGTGTCTTGTTTGTGTTGTTGCAGGTTTCATAACCATACGAGAAAGGTGATCAAAAGATTGCGATAACGAAAGACTTGATCCCCACGCAGGTCATGCATGTTCGTCCTGAAGAAGGATAGAATTCCCCAACTAGCCGTAGCTTATCCAAAGGACGTGCTCCAGAAAAGTTATTCGTCCTCAGCAGAGTTTGGCGATTCCAAGATCGTAGGGCTGTATTCAGACAGGTTCATCATTCCCCGCAGGGTCATGCACTCTCCCCCAGTGGAGTCAGTTAATTTTCCCCAAGAGAATCTGGCTATCCCCAGCGGAATTCTCTTTGCAAGTGTTTTCATTCCTTCCAGTGGAACTCGAAGATCAAGACTCTCCAAAGCAGAGTTGATGGTGGGTCCTGTCATTTATTTTGTCAGAGATACTGGTGATATCAGTTCACGTTCCAGCAGAAGGTCCGATCGAACTATGCACATCTGCTATTCCCCAGCGAAGTTATGTTCCCCAGCAGGGGGTTACCTCAACAAGGCGTTTGGTTTGAGTTCCCAATTTCCCAGCAGGGTTGACTTCACCCTTCCAGCATTTACTTTGCTGGAATAATTTTGTAGCATCTGGCTATCCCCGGCGGAGTCGGCAGTATCCTTCCAGCATTTATTTTGCTGAAGCAATTTCTGTACTCTAGCAGTTCAGGTGGAGAGAATTCTTGCTCAAATGAACAATCAAACGTTCAAGATCTCGGCGTGAGACATTCCACGAAAATGTCGGCATTATTCCCCACAGAGTTATTAGGCAAAATTTCTCTTTGTCCCCGAGCAGAGTCATTTATGCAAATGTCTCTTATTTTCCCCGCCAGAGTTGCCAGGATAAGTTTCTCTTTGTTCCCAGGCAGAATCAGTTGTCATCAGGGGTTCCATGAATCAGAATTTCAGAGGCCACCGCTGGTTATCAGAACAGGCGTCCGATAGTTTGGTTTCCGGACATCCCCAGTAGAGTTCATCTCAAAGTCGCTGTCACGTCAGTGCTAAGAAGTTGGTGGGTGTGGATCATTGGAGAACTAAGTCCTGACGTGGACAATTTATTTCTATATTGACGGGATTTCTTCAGAAGTGGGCGTCCTAACGTGGACAGGTTTATTTCCCTGGATTGGTGAGGTGTGTTAGTCCTATCGTGGGCAGATTCAGTTTCTCGAAATTAGTGGAATGGGAGGTCATGACGTTGACAAAAGTGATTACTCTTTGTGTTGGTGTCCTGACGTGGAACAGATCAGACCAGCGTGTGAGTCCTTATGCGGACAAATCTTATTTCCTCAGCGGGTCGAAGATGCCTGAGTCCTAACGTGGACAAATCAAGACGAGATCAGTGTCCTGACGTGGATAAATCAAAGAAATTATTATTCCTAACGTGGAGAAGTGGGTCCTAACGTGGACGATGTAGTCCTTACGCGGACATATCAAAAGAGGTGATTCCTAACGTGGAAAGAGGAGAGTCCTTACGTGGACAGATTAAGATTGTGTTCCTGACGTGGAAAGATGGTTTCCTTACGTGGAAAGAAGTTGGTATTCCTTACGTGGAAAGATTGAGTCCTTACGCGGACATATCGAGATGGATTCCTTACGGGGAGACAAGTGCATTCCTAACGTGGAAGAGTTTAGTCCTGACGCGGACAGATCCAGACGAAGTCTTATTCCTTACGTGGAAAACTGGTGATTCCTTACGTGGAAAAGAGATTGATTCCTTACGTGGAAAGTTTAGTCCTGACGCGGACAGATGGAAAAGAAGTTGATTCTTGACGTGGAAAGAGAAGGCGTGTTCCTTACGTGGAAGAGAAAGAAAAACTGGGGTCCTTACGTGGACAGATGCAAGAAAAGTTGAGTCCTGACGTGGACAGGTTCAGAACCAAAAGTTGAATTCCGTACGTGGTAAGACTGGAGTCCTGACGCGGACGTGTCAAGTGGTATTGGAGTCCTTACGTGGACAGATTGATATAGTTCTCCTTATGTGGAAAGAAGATTGCTTCCTGACGTGGAAAGATGAAAGGGTTAGTCCTGACGTGGACAGATACAGAAGAGATGATTCCTAACGTGGACAGGTGTTACTCCTAACGTGGAAGAGTGTTATTTCTAACGTGGACGATTCAGTTTATGGAAATGCAGACGAAGTATCCCCAGCGGAGTTGCCGAGGTTTTTCTGGGTTAACAGCAAGTGGAGTCCTAACGTGGACAGGTTCTAGTTGAGATTTCTTCGTATTGACGACAGACAGAGTCCTAACGTGGACAAGCAAGCAATCTGTTATGACAGAATCCTCTTCAGAACGATGAAGACAATCCCTAGCACGCTCGCACGAGATCAGTGGGTTACTGTAACAGTCAGATTCAGCTGATGAATGTCGTTCCCCAAGCAGGAGCGCAATTTAGTTTTGCGGTTGGAAAATTTCTGGTTTCACTAGTATTCAACCGTCTCGTACCGCGAATGTCTGAAGGCTCCGGGCTCTTCACCCAATCGGGTCCAAGTCGCTTGAATAGGGGCAGCTGTTGCACCCTAAAATTTGCCCAACCTTATCATTTGGTTTATGTTTCAATGTCATTAGCATTTGCATATAGAGTCATGTACATAGACTAACCATCTGCATAGCATAAGCATAGCAAGTCATGCAACAGGGGACCAATCATTATTCTCATCTCTAGGGGCCTATCAAGAGGCTAATATCCCAATTCAATCTCATTCAAGTCATCAGGAAAGAGTTCAGCAGATCAAGCCTTGAGTCCATCTCCTAGCTGAGGGCATCTGAGGGTCAACAAGAGGATTGTGAGCTGTGAAGTGAAGGCATGGAGAGTATCTAGACATTATGAGAGACTTAGAAAGTCATTTGGAGAAGGAGACAAGTCATTGATGAGAGCACAAGAGCTATAGCTGAAGGCAGTCAACTAGGGTTTCATCTGGGTCAACCCTAGGTCAACCCTAGGTCAATTGACTGATTTAAGGGGCATTCAAGTCTAGTGGAGAGATGTGGGGTTCATCATTTGACATATAGAGAAGGATATGGAGATATGCCAAGGAGAATTCAAGAGGAATCAAGGAGAAGAGGAGTTTCTAAATTAGGGTTTCTGTGTAAAATCCCCTAGTTTAGGTCAAATTTCCAAGCAAGATAAGTCAAAATGCTAGCTTCAAATGGCTTCTTGGCCAACATGAAACTTGTATAGGATCTCAAGACCTTTAATTTTAGTGGTGGAAGACATCAAGGAGATTTATAGAACTCAAGTTATGGTCCTTGCAAGTTACAGGTCATCTGAGGTATCTGAATTTTTGTCTGTGAAAGTGACTTGACTTCCAAGCAATTTTTACCCCTCAAGGAGATTTCAAATGAATTCTTGGTCAACATAAGAATTGTTCCTCATTGTCTTAGCTTTCTATAATGGTATAGTATGCCTTCATATGATGTGTGGAACTCAACTTATGGTCTTGGTAAGCAAAGGGTATTTTGGGCATTTGTGAATTACAGGTCATTTTAACCTATGTCCAAAACTCATACAAGGAGGCCTCAAATGGAAAAACTTACAACATCAAACTTGCTCCAAATGGGATTTTAAGTCTAGAAAGAAGGTCACAAATTGTTGGAAAAGCTCATAGCATGAAGTTGCATAATTGGTCAAAATTTGAACTAAAAAAGGCTTATAACTTGAATAAAGTCAAGAGAAAAAATGGTTTGGGAGATTTCTAAGTCCAAATGGAGACTTCCAATATATGATTTTGAATGGAAAAAACATTCTAAAGACAATGGTTCAAACACTTTTTTGAGTTTAGTGGAAGATTTCAAAGTTATCATTGGTTACTTGTATTTTAAGAAACACTTCAAAAATGGATCAAAGTTGGAAGGCAAGGGAATGTGTAAGATGGATCTAGAATGTTCATGTGAGCCCTATATATTCATGAAATGAGGATTGATCAAGGGTTGGCTTCATTTTCACCAAGAATCTCCCAAATTCTCTCATTCTTTTTCATTGAATTTTCATTCCAATTCCTCAAATTCTTCACCAATCATCATCACAATCAACTTCATTATACTGTGTCATCATCATAGATCAGAATTCAATCAAGAACAAGGTGTGATTACTCCATTTTCGAGCACTTCCATCATCAACATCAAAATTGAAGTTTCAAGTTGATAGCACAATTCAAGCCAAGTCTCACTCAAGTGTTGCATACAGAATCAATCACTGAGTTAATTGATCAAGATCCAAGCCTTGGCAGCCTCAGATCCACGAGTCTCCATAGCTGTTTTCAAGATTTTACACCAGGTACATTTTCTCTGCCACAGCTTGATTCAATTAGGTTAGCTTGATTTTGTTAGTTTAGATGTAATGTAGGAGGTTGGTAGAGCAATTAGGTTGAATTTGGAGTGGTTTGGTGATGTTTGTTAGCAGGTGGTAGAAACTGTTAGGGCTTGAAACTTGTAGTAGAATGCATCATAAGCTTAGCTTGATAGATCAGAATGATAACCATTAGTTGTAGATTAGATTAGTGCAAGTTTGATGGAGAATTGTGTTGATGAGTTGCAGAGTGTATTCATGGTAACCAGAGCTTGCATCGATCGGGTTGAGTGATCTAGTGAATTTCTGATTGATTTAATGCCATAGGATTATAGAGGGAGAGATGTAGAGTAATTTTCATGTTTACATCGCGTTGATTCATGGCCTGTAGAGTGAGAACAGAGGGATGGAAGTTTGGTTCGTGCATGGTAGCCATGGCAGAAACCCTAGCTCTATTTGATCCATTGAGGAAGACGTAATCGTGGCCATCCATCTTGCCTTGGACTTTGACTCAGAGCTTAGATCCTAGGGCTCTCATTTAATTCAGTTTTGGAGGGAGATGAGTCAGGTGCCAAACGCACCGTTTCATTAATTGAAACGGGCGGGCCTCAGGTTGCTATGATATTCCCACCCCCCAGCTTTTAAGCCCAATCCATTTGCACGTGAATTTGCTTCTGAATGCACCCCCTGCGCCTCTTTTTATTTTCAATATTTCTGAGTGTTTCTGGGCCTTAACCAAGTGCTACGCGCACCCCACCCTGCTTGGCCCATCCTGATTATAACTGGGCGTGATTTCTATTCAAACCCCCCTGGCTATTTCTCTATTCTTTTTATTATTTTCTTTTCATGTTTTTGCATTCATTTTAAAAATTCATAATAAATTCATAAAAAATCATTTTCACTTCATTCTTTTTACACTATTTTCTTTAGGATGTCTAGAAAATTATAGGAAAATAAAATTGCATTTTTATTTTTATTTCATATTTTTTTCATATTTTCTAAATAAATGTCATTTTAAATAGATTCATTTCATGCATGATTTTAGTATTTTTTGTTCTATTAAATGCTTCTATATTTTGTGTTCATTCTTTTTATATTGTTTAGATTAGATATTGAGCTTGTAGATTCAATTTAGTTCCCATTTTTAGGAATTAATTTTAGGTGATTAATGTAGGCTTGAACAACATGAACAAATTAGGGTTTTTAGGTGATGACTTAGGAAGTTTGACTTCATTTCCCTTAGGACTTAGGGTTTGAATAGATTAGTTATGGGACTATAGGGGCTATGGGTAGTTACTAGATCCCTTAGAAAAAGTTAGGATTCCCCTACTGCTATTAATACTGTCTGTATATCTGATTGACTGGTGTGGTGTGCCCTCTGGGGATTATTGCTTGCTTGTTTGGGTATTGGGATTGTCTGGGGATTTGGGAGAGTTGAAGACTTGAGGAGATGAAGGCCATTGGAGATCCAGAGATTGAAGATCAACTGCCAGAGTTGAAGAGGAGATTCTTGCTAGCAGATGCTGAGGATATTAGGGTTTAGGAGCTAGGCAGAGCTCTAGGTTAGAAAATTTGTTTCTCAAACATGGATTGCCTTGTCTGCATCCATTCTTCTCTGTGATTCAGAGTCTCTCTAAGACACTCACCCCCTTCCTTTGGAAGGCTTGGTGATAGTGTCTATGAGATAGAACTCTTGAGAGAAAATGCCTCCTGTGTTAGAAGCAGTCTGTTCACCACCCTTGGTAGTCAACTGATTGCTTAACACCCAATTCACTCTTGTGACTAATCCCTCATCCTGGAGGTTTGAGCTTGAAGAAAAGCCATTGCAGATAGAAGACTGATGATCAAAGCCCTTACCTGAAGATCATGAAGATGGAGATTGATGCTTGTTGAAGCCTGTAGCTGATGGGAGATTACTTGAAGCCAGATGTTGATTCAGAGCTGCTGATGCTGTTTCTTTTATTGTTGTATTTCATTTCTGATGTATTGATTGGTTTTCTGGACTGTATTGTTTGCTGTTTACCCTGCTGGGTTGAAAGTGAAGTCTGTTCACTTTTGCCTATTGTTTTCTAGGTTCGAGGTTGAGTGGGACTCCCTTGCCTCGCTTGTACTGTTGCATCCATGCATTTTACTGCTTTATTATATCTGTTATTGTTTCTGTTTCTGCCTATCCCGTAGGATCTCTGTTTCTCTCTGCGCAAGAGAGGAGCATGATAGACACTAGGTCTTAACCCATGCATGATAACATTAGGTTAGTTTGTTTCCCTTTGCAACCGTAGGTTAGAGTTCTGTCTCTTTCTTTCTCAAAACAAACAGAAAAACACATAAAGATTTCAAACACAATAAAAGACACTTCTTCCGTAAAAGAACGTGAACTCATCACAGCGTCATTTTTGTCCGCTGGGACTGCTAATCAAGAAAAACCTTTTTCAGAAGGAATAAAATCAACCAAGACAAGCTTGTGTCGTACGTAGCCCGAACTACGTTTGCTCTGATCTTTCATGCTGTATGAAAGTACGTAGGCATAGGATGCGGTATCCTAGCGAGCAACCTTCCCCTCCTTTCCCGTAGGTAGGCGAACTACGTTGACTCTGATTTCTCGTTCCAGACGGGAATACGTAGGCATAAAGTGCGATACTTTGCCGAGTCATTTTTATTTTCATTTTATTTTCTTTTTAACCCTTGACCTATAGTTTAGATAGAATAACAATCCATACCCGAAAACAAGCGTGGATCCCGTCGAGTACGACGGACGTGAGGGGTGCTAATACCTTCCCCTTGCGTAACCGACTCCCGAATCCAGGTTTTGGTTGCGATGACCATACCTTTCCCGTGTTGTGCGAGGTTTACTCTGAGCGTTTCCTTTCCCTCCCGTGGGATAAATAACGCACGGTGGCGACTCTTCTGTTCAGCCGGCGCCGATTTTCGCAGTAGCGACAGGTAGCTCGCTAGGATATCGAGTCCTATGCCTACGTACTCTCGTCAGGCACGAGAGATCAGAGCAAACGTAGTTCGGCAGGAAAACGAGTCTCGATTGCACAGGGGCAAGAGAAGGGGTCTCAATCACCTGAATGCGAGAGGAAAGGGTTTCGATCGCATGGGGGTGAGAACAAAGAGGAAGCAGGCTTATGCCCAAACGGGAAGGAACTCGGGACACACACGCAAGAACCTAACACATAGGAGCGAGTGCATCGTATATTACCCGAAGGATATATACTAAACACCCTAAACGATCGAGGGGAGACCGCTCGATTATTATTTCCCATGTATCTAACGCTACAGCGCACAACACTCGACGGTTGCACGAAAACTTGAATCGTGTCACACGACCAGCCAAAAATAAAATCGGAGGTAAAATCGGATAGAAACGAAAACGAGGAGAGAAAATCCAATCACAAGTGGAAATAAAGTCCTACTCCTAAATCTAGCAATTAATCCCTAATAGAAAATATTCTAAAGAAATATTCAAAGGAAATTGTATAAAGAAAATAGAATATAAAATCTATATACCTCTAATAATATCCTATAAGAAAATGGGATGAAAATTCTATACACAATATCTATATATCCTATAATATGCTAAAATATAATAGAATATAAATTCTATAAAAAATATGCATAATATTCTAAACTATGAAAATAACCCCTAAAGAAAATAGAAAAACAAAAACTACCATTATTACAATCAATCATCCAATACAAGGGAAAAATTAAAAATTGTAAAGGGGAGTGGGGTACAACTTGCAAACTAGGGGTAAAGCAGAAAAAAAACAGAACTGGGCTTTGAGCCCACAATACATTTAAGATAACACACAAAAAAAACTAAGGACCTAGGGGGGGGGTGCGCAGGAAAATGGGTGCAGGCAGAAAAAAAAACCAAAATGCTTGGGCCCAGCCCAATATCATAATAACAAAAATCAGCACAGGGGGGGGGGTGTGATAGTAAACTGGGAGGTGTAATCCAGCAAACCACTATTGGGCCCAGCCCGTAAAAAAAAACCTTCATCAGCCACAAAAAAAAAAAAGAAAGGGGCGGGGGGTGCAAATAGGAAACGTGGGGTGTATGGATCAGACTTGAAACAATTGGGCCCAAGGCCCACGAACAACCAAACCTCTCTCACGTCTCCTCATTCCAAACACTGCAAACCCTAAAACTTTTCTCCTTCACTCAGCTGCGCCGCCATTGGAACTCGCCCCCATCTCTCTCCGTACCCAAACCTCTCATCTCTCAGCCTCCGTCTCAGCTTCTTTCCTTCAACATTACCATCCCTCGATGCATAATGTACACAATCCAAACGGAACCACAAATCCTTAAACCAACTGATTTTTCTCGACGGGGATTGAAGCTCAATAATGCTTGGCGAATGCTCTCTGATGAAATTACTGGAAAACATTGCGTATTGTTTGGTGTTGATTCCTAAACCTGGAGATTATGCTCACGCGTTGAAGGTGGGGTCGCTTTGGGAGGTTCTTGAATCGGAAGATCTGAAGGTGTTGACGGAAGATCTGGAAGAATCTTGAAGTTAGCATTGATGATGGTTGAAGGTTTTGAAATGAAGATCCATGGAGATCGTGAAAGATTTCTGGCGAAGATTGATACATGTTCTTGATGAATGACGAACAAGGATGAACATTGCTGATAATGCGTTTCTGGAAAAACACGATGAACGGACGAACATAAGTGCAGACGATGAAGATCGTATGAATAGCTTGAGCTTTCTGGTGGAGATCTGGAAAAGTTCTTGGATGATTGAAGTTCTTGAGCGTTTTTTTGAATTTCTGGAAAGTCATGAAGATGAAGCTTTTGAGGAAGATGATGATTCTGGAGAAACGGATGAGTGGATGAAGATCTGGTGATGAATGCCCATGGAAAGCCTGGAGAACCCGATGAACATGGTGGAAAACGGAAGACTGATGATCATCGGAGAAGATGATGACTGCTATGGATCAGAGGTTGCTGATGAAGAAAATGCAGTTTTCGGCGGGTTGTTGACCTTCCGGCGACCGTTGCGGTGGTCCCTGCGGTGGCTGCATGGTCGGCCGGTGAAGGGGGGAATGGGACACATGGTGGCATGAGACGGAGAGAGAGGGGACGCGTGGGGGCCACGTGTGGGTCCGGTGGAGTGTGCATGCAGAGAAGTGTGTGGTGGCGTGAGGTGGATACACGTGTGAATGGGGTGGTACCCTAAAATGTACACGCGTGGCAGCTCTTATACTGGGACGCATGGCACGGTTTGGACTTGGGCCTCCAGAAATGGCCACCTGGCCCAACGAATATGGCTACACTCTGATTAAGCACTTAATCTGGATTAAAATGCTGCAATTAATTCTAATGGACCTGATTAATACTACTAAGACTCAATTAACTCCTAATTAACCACAACTAATTAATATCCCTAATTAAAAAAGGATTATCCTAATGACTAATTAAAACTATCAATCTAATTAAACCTCCTAAAATGCTAATTAATATCTAGTTAACTCTAAAAAGAAATTAATCTAGAAAAGAAATGATTTAAACTCTATTAAACCAATTAATCTAGAAAAGAAATGATTTCAACTCTATTAAACCAATTTTAAATCTATTTAAAATTCTAATAAAAGAACTAACCTATTAAACTATTTAAAAACATTTAATATCTATTTAAAATTCTAGAAAAAAGAAAATTATCCTATTAAAACCATTTAAAAATCTATTAATATCTAGAAAAGAATTATCTATCAAAATCTATTTAAAAAACCTATTTAATATCTAGAAAAATCGATTAAATCTATTAAAATCTATTTAAAAATTATAGAAAATAAGGGAAAAAAACTAAAAATGCAATAAAGCCGATTAAATTGATTAGAACACAAATGCGACTATAGCGAAAAAAGCGGTAAAAACCGGACACCGAAATGTCCTCAAAAATAACAGCGAGAGCTGAAAACACCGGGACGGGCACAAATTCTCAAAATAAATCCTCGTATCTGTGGCGTGGAATGCCTAAAACATCCGTAGAGGGCTGTAATCCCGATAAAATCAATCCGACTGCAAAAAAATGTAATGTATGCGGTTTGTAAATGCAGAATGCAAAATGAGTCAAAACATAAGCCGACTGCGATAATTGGTTGGTCAAATTTTGGGGTGCAACACTAAGGATCGATTCAAGAGACGCCACCGTCTGGAGGTGACTATCCTAGATTCTGGTCCAGATGCGCCCTACCCAAAATATTCAGAATGAGGGTAGGAAAGACTCCATCCTTATTCCTTCCCTAGCACCCAAAGTGTAATGCGGAAATTGAGATTGACAGGATTGACGAAGTAATTTGTATAGTGCTCTGACCTATTGCTCAGTCGTCTAGCTCGAAACATGATCTATAGAGAAAAGGCTCTAAGGAGATCCTAAAGAAAGTAGATGGGCAATTAATCAATCAAAACAAGGTTTTGATCAATAAATCAAAGGGAAGAAAATTCCAATAATCTTTCAAGCGAGTTAAAAGATTATCAAAGCAAGTGTGGAAAATAATGTTAAACAAGATTATATTTGCTCAAGGAAGAACAAATCTAATGCATCAAGTTAAATTGCAAAGCATTAATATGAATAAGCTAGCATGCACTTCTAAGCATCATCATGTTAATACACAAGCACAAATGTGCAAAAAGTGCTTCAAGCATGTAGCAAAATTGAAAGATAATCAAAGAAATTCATGCAATTAATTAAGCAAAAATTATCGCAAGTAGGTACTGACCTAAAACAATGGCATTGACAACAATATAGGCAAGCATGGGGAAGTATATAAGAAAAACATGCAAAAACAGTCCCAAAACAGCAAGAATTTGGGAAAAAATGTCATGTGTAACCGGTTACACCATGCTTAAATTGAATTCTCAGGGCGCAGGCAAGGGGTGTAACCGGTTACACCAAATGCAGTAACCGATTACACCTGCAAACCCTAAACCAAGAATAATGCAATACTTGTAAATGGAATAACTTAACATTCAAATCCCAACCATCCATAACAGTTGCAAGTGAACACAAATCTGAACAAACTCAAACTCAAAACCTAAGACAGCACAACTGTAACTTAGAACATTAAGTTCCAGTTCACTCAAACTAACAAAAACTACATGAGGCAACTGCTAATTCACAAAACATGCCTTTTAGTTGTGAGGGACAAATTGTACATAGCCACAACAGAGTTGGTCATCATGGGACAAAATATGCTTTCAACAACACTAGATGAATCATCTCATCAGGAGCATCACATTAAACAACAAGCAACCCTCAAAACAAATCCTATCTTAAAAACAAAAGCTGATGCTGATCATCAACAATTCATTGTGAATCCCCTCAACATAGTGGCCAACAGCAGTCCTAAGGTATTAAAAACCTTTGACAGTTTTATGCACATACTTCCAACAACAGCCATTATGCAATCATGAAACTCTAATGAAAGTCATAAAGCCAAACACATAAGCTAGAAAAAACCAACTTTAAACTTCAACAATGATACATATCAAGTATAACAAGATTCACTATTAAAGCATCTAACCTAAACCTCTCTTGTTGACAACTTTCAAAACAGTTAGGTGGTTAAACTGACAGAACAATGCCAAGAGTCTAAACTCATCATGTATCCAAACAACATACTTTCACAAAGGTAAAAACAAACATAAACCACCTTAATGACATTCCGTAATGAGAAAACCAAGAATAATGCAATAATCACTTTGGACCCGAACTTGCGCCAAAATTACTCCCATAATCAACTTCTAAAGCCTTGGACTGAAGTAAATGTTTTTGTTGTTGTAGAACTCAGTAATGAAATAGAGATTAATGGAGGTTTAGCTCAACGAATAGCATGCTTCAATGCAAAGCTTGCTAAGATTTAATAGTGGATGAGCTTTTGTGAGGTTTAAGGAAGAAGAAAATGATCGTTGAGAGAAAGTGCTGCAGAAAATTCAGAGAATGAAGAGTGAAAATTCAGTGCAAAATGAAAGAATGAAGATTATGGCTAATGTCCCTTTCATCAATGTGACGAGTTTGCTTATATAGACCATAGGCTTGGAGTGAGTGGAGGTTTGGAACTTGGTATGGAGGTAGTTAAATGAGGTTTGTTATTTAGTTTAGAGTTAGTTAGACCTAACTCACTGAGTTGGGGTCTAACTCAGTTAGTTATTAGTTGACTCGGTTGGGAAATCCCAATGCAACTAAATAATCACTTGGTCCAAAATGATTGGAAATGAGGGTGCATGTGAACCTTATTGATGGTGAGGTAGTGGAACAAATGTAGTTGATATTTTGGCATGTCAAGAACCTTCTACAAGATGCTAGAATGATGTATGCCAAAGGAATGAGACAGAAGTTGTTGCGTGTGGAGAAACTAGGGGTGGCAAAACGGGTCGCCCGCCCCGCTTTAAGCCCATAAAAAGGCGGGGCGACAAGTTCGCCATGTGTAAATGGGCATAAAAATATAGCTCGCCCCGCCAAGCTGGCGAGCGGCGGACTTGCCCGCCTACTTTTTTATTTTTTATTTTTTTCATTTTTTAATAGATTAATATGGTTTTTTTTTTTACATTTCAATTAAATTTTTCAATTGTTTTTTAGAACAAATTTTATAAAGCATCTTATAACAAATTTTACTTCAAAAAATATTGCATATATTCTCAAATAAATGTATAAAATAAAACCATCAAGAATTAAAATTACTAGAATTTTCTAAAAAGAGGTGAGTTTAAGGTGGGACAAGCTGAACGAATAGGTTCAACAAGCTCTCGCGGGCGGCGAGTTTTAGCGGGATGAGCTTTGGCGGGTGGCGGTCTTTAGCAAGGCGGGCTTTTGGCGGGTGAGCGGGCCGACCCGACAGCCCACGACCTGTTTTGCCACCCCTATGAGAAACCACTATTATTGGCAAATTTCAATAGGTGTAACTGGTTACCCTAATTCTGGTAATCGGTTACCAACTCCCAAATGTGCCACCTGGGCTGATTAATGAAGGTGTAACTGGTTAAACAGATTTGGGTAACCAGTTACCATAGTAAAAAATATTTTTTTTTTTGCTTTGACTGAGGTGCTTTGGCCATGGTTTCGTGCTTCGGCCTTGTGCTTAGATAAAACAGACATATAAATCCTTTTATTTTGCCCATATTGACACTCTGACAACTTTTTTGGGATTTTGGACATACCTGCAATAAGTCCATAAATAAAAATGTTGATGTGTATGTTGGGAATGCAAGTGCACATGCTTATGCAAAAAGGAAAAAGGGAGGTCAAATTTTGGGGTACGAAAGTTGCCCCTATTTAATCCTCTTAGACCTAAATACACGAATTACGACAAATTTTTGAGTATTCGAGGTGGAATGGGATCAAATCGAAGAGTAGCTCAAAAATATGGCCATTGGTGATGGAAGTGTATTGAAAGTATATGTTGAGAATTTGATTATTTGGTGATATGGCTAAGATGCTTTTATGTGAGGTCATCTGTCGGGGATTGGTTAAAAGTTCTGTTAGGGAAATGAATCAGTCACTGGCAGATATGCTTAATGCACATGATGTATGCAATGTATGCTTGATGAAACCATGCAAACTATGCATCTATATGGGTCAAAGGTAAACTCTTATTCTGGTATGGTGGTAAATTGAATAGAGGAACCCGAGAAAGTTTCAGGATACCCCTACAACTAGCGGTTTTAATTGAATCCTTTCTGATATGGATGTCAAATTATTGGAAATAAATCATCAACATAAAGATTAGAAACAAAGCATCAACCGTAAAGGTCGGAAAAAGGCTATCGACCATGAGGGCTGAGAAAGATCATCAACAATGAAGGTTGGAAAAAGGATCACAACCATGAAGGTTCGAAACAAGATCAACAACTGTGAAGGTTGAAAAAAGATCAACAACCACGAAGGTCGAAAAACGATTAACAACCACTAAAGTCGGAAAAAGAGCCATAACCATGAAGGTTGGAAAAAGGATATAGAGCAGGCTGGGCTTTAAAAGATTCCAAGCAGGTCAGGTTTTAAAAGATATGCCAAACAAGACCGGACTTTAAAAGATACCAAACAAGTTTGATTTTGGATTCACCAATAATGTTGTGCTTTGGTTTTTCAGGTTTGCTCCACAAGGCTTCATGAATTGCTAGATGAATGATATGCATGAGTAAAGCAACATGGTTAACGCATAGTGACGATTTATGTAATGGCTGACCAGATTCTCATGTGGTGGGTGGTGGGAGATATAGGGATAGGATATAAGTCATAAAGACGTGATTCAGGATCAGGAGTTCTTGACACACCTCTGCTCTTAATTTGAAACCTGGAGAGAGTTTGTACCTTCGTAGCCTGCCGCATCCCTAGCATGTTGGATATTTGCATATGGACTGCCCTAGTCGCAAGTTATAAAGTGAACTTGTGATCTGGATTTGACTTACCACAGTGCCTTGGAATTGTATGCCTCTGATTAACCGTCTCTTTGGGAGGTTGACTTTTGTGCTTTTGAGGTGACCTGTCCAATATGAGCCTTGAAGTGATTTTTCCCCTAGCTGGCCTTGGAGAGAATTCCTCTAACCAACTGATCTCGTAGAGATTTGTAGAATCTCGATATGATTGCCTCAGCTTGACTAAATATTGTAGTGTCTTACCGTTCTACTCAACGGAGTTCTCAGACATTTTTCCCCTTTGAGTGATCAAACTTCCCATTATGGAAACTCTGTTGATGTCAAGTGTTTGTTCGCAAGTAAAAAGTGTTTGTTTTGAAAATGGTGATGCTAATGCTATGCATATGTCAGATTTGAAATCCAAGTATGTTCACTAAGATTATGACATATAGTGAATGGATCACTAATTAGGATGCCATGTCAATACCAACACAAATGTTAAGCAAATCTTTAGAAGTCAGGTTTGACACAATTTTACTGTAGTATGCTTTCGAAATAAACCCTGCTTCAATTAGGTCTTTTGAGGGTTGTAACATGGCATGGTTCACGATTTCAAAAAGAAAGGATATAAGGCTTAAAATTTATTTTAACCCACCCATTCTCCTTGATGTTCTCTAGTCCTATTTTCAGCTAGTTTGACACAAGCGTTCAACTTTCAAAAAGGGTTTTGAATGATAGAAGTGATGGTAAAGGAACCAACGAGATTTTCGGAGTGACATTCACTCGCCTTTGTTTTTGTTTGTTTGTTGTCACGCAATTTTTTTTATTATTGAGGATTTTTCTTTTTAATTTTCTTTTGTTCTTGTTTTTGTTTTTTCTTTCTCTAATTTTTGCGTAGGCTGGTTTTTCTGGTCTACAGTCTACCAGGATGCCTTAAGTTTTGCCTATGTCATTTTTTTAGTATTTGACTTAGCGGGCTTTCTTTTCTTCTTTTTTTTTTATTGTTTTTGTTTTTGAGTTTCTCTTTTTTTGTTGGAACATAACGTGTGACATTTGTTTGTTTTGAAAGGGTTGTGACTGCCTCTCTCCCTTGGTCGGTGAGGGACAACCATTGTGAATTTGTGATTTTCGAACTCTTGTGAGGGATAAGGTGTGGTTGATCCTCAAATGGGATACCCTTTTTGAAATTTTAACGCTTGGTCAAACTAACTGAAGACTACTCGGCCCTTGGTTAATATTGATGGTTTTGGTGTACAGAAATAAACTCTTACTCCTTGGCTCAAAAGGGTTGACTATGGGTTATTTTCCTTATACCTCTGATATTTGGGGATTTTAAAAATATGCCTTACATCATTAGCAAGGTTTTATTTGAAAGCATACAATCAGTGATCTTGTGTCCTTTTTGATTTCATCATTTTCTTTTTGATTTTGCTTGATCAAATGTTTTATACTGGTATATAAAATATGAATGAACACAGATGAATTTTTTAAAAACATGCATATTCATTTCATTATTATTATCATTTGAAAACAACAAGTTTTACAAGTGAACAATGCTTGACAAACAAGAAGGAGTACACATGAGAATATTGAATTGCAAAATGACTATTGGCGTGATTAGCCTTTATATCCACCACAAAATTGTGTCCTCTTCCTCTGTCCTTGATTTCTATTTTGTTGTGCAATTTGTTGACTTTACAGAATCTAAGTTTGAGGAGGCCGTTGATATTGGGTTGCAGCAACATACGAGAATGAGTAGTATGGCGTGGGAGACAGAGGTGCTCGAGGATGAATCTGAGGAGTAGCATATTATGGGACCACTTGTGCAGGGTACATCAAGCCAGGATTAACCATCTGATTAGCAATCTGACCAAATTGGATCCCATTCGGAGCATTGGGTTCCCAGGATAAGCACATGGAGTAAAACATCAGGAGGTGTCCCAAGATAGGCAAAAGGCATTCTAGAATTAGCAGACTGGAAGCCTTGGTATGGGCATCACCTAACAAGTTAAATGGTTAGAGCAATCAACATATGAGTAGGAGGACCCCTATTCTTTGCCTCAGCAAATGTTTTGGCAATCACAGGTGCAGAATTCTGGAGAGGTTTCTCTATAAAGCATAACAAATTCTGATCGAGGAGCTCTTGAACTTTGTTCTTGAAGATGATATAGGATTTTATAGAATGCCTCACGTATCCAGCATGGTATCCACATATGGAATTAGGATCATGCCTAGGATGGTAGGGAAACTTGGCTGGATCGATCTCTTTGGGAACAATTACCCCAGTATGAATCAGATTAGGTAGTAGCTGTGTGTAAGACATCGGAATTGAATCAAAGTGAGGATGTTTCCTCCCTTGATTGTTGTTCCCTTTGCTGATTTGCTTCTTCTTTTGTTTTTGATTGTCTTTAGTGAGCTTCTGATTAGATAGGGGGTAAACCGACATATTGTCAGCAGTTGCATTTTTGATTTCATCCGCCTTTTGTCCGTTCTCAGCTTGTTCATCAATCAAAACTTGATCTAAGAAATTTGTTGTCATACTATCTAAAAGTAGTTCCACAACCATGTCAACCTTGCCTTACTTGCATATTATGTTCTTATACCCAACCTGTTCCATGATTCTTTGGCTTTTAGTGTCGGAGAATTGTTTTCTTTAGGCTGATGAATCGAAGAAAGTATGTCTTTTTTGGTTTGTGTGCATGCAATGAAAATGTATGTATGCATATGTTGTGGATGTAGTGAAAATAATTATGCAACATCCATTGATTCAAAGGTTTGATGATACAATAATTCAGGTTCAAAAGTTCAGCATACATATGATGGTATAATAACTCAGGTTCAAGAGTCTGGTATATACAATGATGCAATAATAGTATGCAATAATGTAGGTTAGAGATGTAACATCTTCTGGATAGTCTACATATGCTTCTCGATACGGGTTCAAAGGTCCGACATATACAAGAGAATAAAGGTATGTAGGGTCTTGGTTTCCTTCATAAAAACCCATATCCCCCTTACAGGTGTGTACTGGTCTTGAATAAGGGTTCCTAACGGTCCTCAACTTCTCATGCTCTTAGGTCGAGAAGTGATAATACGTTCACCATTTCCAATGAACAGTCTTTAGAGTTGTAAGTTCTCTATGGGAACAGTCTGTCATCTGCATGAGACACACATGACAAAATATCTCCCAAGAAACCCTCGTCTGAATGTATGTCTTGTGTCAACTACACATAATAAGACGCTACACAAGTCAACATGACTATCCACTTTAATCCTATGTGTATACTCAAGCATGGGTAGTGGGTCTATCTCTCAAGTAACATCATCCCATCCAAACAACAACATAAAATATAGCATATATCCAGAGTATACAAAATATGAGTATTTAAAATAATAAAGCATGCAATAAATTACATAAAGATAAAATAAGTAAAGCATAAAGATAAACACCTAAACAAACAAGGAAACAAACAAAACTAGGTGAGACTCCAACTTGCAAGAGTAAGGAATCCCCAACAAAGTTGCCAGTTGAAGCTAGCAGGAATATACTTGAGCGTATCATACGCTCGGCGGTACAACAGAGTCACCACCGAACTTTATTTATTCCAAAAGGAAATGGAAAATATCGAAGAAACCCAAGTCAAAGAGAAACAGGTAAGGGAGTCGATTATGTGAAGGGAAGGTATTACCACTCTACGCACCTGTCGTACTCAACGGGAACCATTCTACTTGTTTCTAGGCTCGGATGGGTGTTTTATCTAAAGGATACTCACGAAAGAGGGAAGGAAAAGGGACAAAGAAAATTCTCATGGAGGATAGGGTTCCTCGTGCCTACGTATCGTCATAGTGCAATGAGGAATTCAAAGCTCCGTAGTTCATGAAACTAGGGGAAAGAAGGTAGCTCGCCAAGATATCACAATCTTGTGCTTACGTATCCCTATAGTGCAATGAGGAAATCAGAGCTCCGTAGTTCATGGAACTAAGGAAGAGGAGCAAAGGAGTGGTGTCAAAACCAAGAGAAAGAAGTAAAGAGGTGGTGTCAAAACCAAGAGAGAAAAGTAAGGAAGTGGTGTCAAAACCAAGAGAGATAAGGGATACATTGGTCTTTTAACTGACAAACGGTGATTAACCAAAGAAAAGGGATGACTCCACTAGGGAGGAAAATTGGTATTTTAACCAAGGCACGGTGATTAACCAAGAGAATAGCGTTGGCTTCACTGGGGAAGAAGAAAATTGGTCTTCTAACTGACAGGCCGTGATTAACCCAGGAAAAAGGTGTTTTAACCAAAAGGAGATGTTAACCCAAATGGATTCAGTATCTTAACTAACAGGAAGTGGTTAACCGAAGGAAAGGGTGTTGAACCAAGAGAAGATGTTAACCCAAAGGGATTCACTATGTTAACTAACAAGCACTGGTTAACCGAAGGAAATGGTGTTTGAACCAAGAGAATATGTTAACCCAAAGGGATTTGGTATGTTAACTGACAGGCAGTGGTTAAATAAAGGAAAAAGTGTTTGAACCAAGAGAAGATTGCTAACCCAAAAAGGATTCGGTATGTTAAATAGCAGGCAATGGTTAACCGAAGGAAAGGGTGTTGAACCAAGAGAAGGTGTTAACCTAAATGGATTTGTTATGTTAACTGACAGGCAATGGTTAACCGAAGGAAAAGGTGTTGAACCAAGAGAAGTTTTTAACCAAAAGGGATTTGGTATGTTAACTGACAAGCAATGGTTAACCGAAGGGAAGGGTGTTGAACCAAGAGAAGGTGTTAACCCAAACGGATTTGGTATGTTAACTGACAAGAAATGGTTAAATGAAGGAAAAGGGTGTTGAACCTAGGGAAGGTGTTAACCTAATGGGATTCATTATGTAAATTTACAGGCAGTTGTTAACTGAAGGAAATGGTGTTGAACTAAGAGAAGTTGTTAACCAAAAAGGATGCGATATGTTAACTGACAGGAAGTGGTTAACCAAAGGAAAGGGTGTTGAACCGAGAGAATATGTTTAACTCAAAAGGATTCGGCATGTTAACTGACAGGTAGTGGTTAACTGAAGGAAAGGGTGTTTGAACCAAGAGAAGGTTGCTAACCCGAAAAGGATTCGGTATGTCTACTGACAGGCACTGGTTAACCAAAGAAAAGGAAGTTGGTGTTTTAATGAAAGGCAGTAATTAACCAATGAAAGGGTGTTGAACAAAGATAAAGTTGTTAACCCAAATAGAGAAAAGAATGAGGCACAGATGAGTTATTACCAAGGATCGACTCAAGAGACACCACAGTCTAGGGATAGAGGTGACTATCCTAGATTCAGGGCTAGACGCCCCCTACCCGAAATAGTCAGAATGAGGGTAGGTAAGACTCCATCCTCATTCCTTCCTTAGCACCCAAAGTGTAATGCTGAAATTGAGATTCACAGGATTGGCAATGTAATTTGTTTAGTGCTCCGACCTATTGCTTAGTCCTCCAGCTCGAAACATGATCAAGAGAGAAAAGACTCTAAGGAGATCCTAAAGAAAGGAGAGGGGAAATTAATCAATCAAAATAAGGTTTTGATCAATTAATCAAAGGGAAGAAAATGTTAATAATATTTCAAGTGAATTAAAAGATTATCAAAGCAAGTGTGAGAAATTATGTTAAACAAGATTAAATTTTCTCAAGGATGAACAAATTTAATGCATCAAGTTAACATGAACAAGCTAGCATGCACTTCTAAGCATCATCATGTTAACATACAAGCAAAAATATGCAAAAAGTGCTTCAAGCATGTAGCAAAATTTCAAGATAATAAGGGAAAATCATGTAATTGATTAATAAAAAATTATTGCAAGTAGGTACTGACCTAAAACAATGGCATTGACATCAATATAGGCAAGCATGGGAAAGTATACAAGAAAAACATGAAAAACATGAAAAACATTCCCAAAACAACAAGAATTTGGAGAAAAATGTCAGGTGTAACCGGTTACATGAAATGGTGTAATCGGTTACACCATGCTCAAAGTGAATTCTCAGGGCGCAGGCAAGGGGTGTAACAGTTACACCAAATGCAGTAACGGTTACACCTACAAAAAAAACAAAAACAGAATTTTGAAAAGCACTTTCGGAATCACTTATTGCATGTAATCATAGTGTAACATACCATGGAAGAGGATGCAAAATTCATGTTAATTCATAGTAATAAAAAACTAATAGAATCAAGCATACAAAGAAATTATTCATGTAGCAAAGCATCAATTAAGCACTACATTATGAAAACGCAAAATTGGTCAAAAGCGATAAATTAAGCGAAATCCACCAACCTACAAGGTTGAGATTTATGTTGGTAATTGTTATGATCAATATGTGATGAAGAAAAGCTTAGAAAACCATAAAATCCAGAGATATTTAGCAACCCGTAACGAGAAAATCGAGAATAATGTGATAATTGCTTCAAACATGAACTTGCGCCAAAAGTACTCCAACAATCAGCTTCCAAAGCCTTGGAATGAAGTAAATGTTGTTGTTGCTATAGAATTCAATGATGAAATAGAGATGAATATAGGTTTAGCTCTATGAATAGCAAGCTTTAATTCAAATCTTGCTAAGCTTTAAAGGTGAATGGGATTTTGTGAGGTTTAGGGAAGAAGAAGATTATGGTTGAGAGAAAGTGATGCAGAAAATTCAGAGCAAAATGAGAGAATGAAGATTATGGCCAAGGTCCCTTTCATTAATGTAAGGGGTTTTCTTATATAGACCATAGACTTGGAGGGAGTGGAGGTTTAGAACTTGGTATGGAGGTAGTTAAATAAGGTTTAGCATTTGGTTTGGAGTTATTTATACCCAACTCACTGAGTTAGGGTTTAACTCAGTTAGTTATTAGTCGACTCGTTTCGGGAATCCCAATGCAAATCAATGATCACTTGGTCCAAAATGATTGGAAATGAGGGTGCATGTGGAATTTATATATGGTGAGGTAGTGGAACAAATGTAGTTAATACTTTGGCATGTCTAAAACCTTCTACAAGATGCTAGAATGAAGTATGCCAAAGGAATGAGACCTAAGTTGCTGCAGTGCGGAGAAACCATTGTTATAGGTAAATTTCAACATGTGTAACCGGTTACCCTAATCTTGGTAACCTATTACCAACTCCCAAACGTGCTACCTGGGCTGATTAATGAAAGTGTAACCGGTTATACAGATTTGGGTAACCGCTTACCATAGTCAAAATTCACTTTTTTGGCTTAGACTGAGGTGCTTTGGCCATGGTTCCATGCTTCGACCCCGTGCTTGGATAAAATAGACATAAAAATCTTTATGTTTTACCCGTATTGATACTCTGACGACCTTTTTGGGATTATGAACATACCTGTAATAATTCCACAAATAAAAATGTCGATGCGTATGCTGGGAATGCTAGTGAACATGCTTATGCAAAAAGGAAAAAAGGGAGGTCAAATCTTAGAGTACAACACCTTGTAATTGTTAGAACCTTTGTATTAAGTAATCTTATTATTAATTCAAAGTTTGTTCATCCTGTTGTGTAGTTAACCGTTGATTATATTTATTTATGGTTGTTCAAAAGAATCAAAAGTAATGGGAGTAAGAACTTAATGCTTGCAACTTTTATCATTAGTAAGAAGGAAGGAATTACAAATTATTTAGACATTCTAGTATGTTGGATTGTCCATAAGGTATTCCCTAGGATCACTTGACATGTCTAAATTATCTAAGTAATCTTGCCATTCTTCCTTTACAAATTCCAAAGCCTCTTTTCTCAGCTCATTTCTGCGAGAAGTGAGAGCTTCTGATGTCATCTACATGTTAGTAGATCCTTCAGATGCTACTTTGTTTTCACTTGCCTGAGTTGCTGCATTTAGTATGACTGTCTTTCTAAAATCTCTCTTCAGAACCTAGATTTGCTTCTGTTTGTACATCTTGGTGTTTTGAGGATTAAGTGATTATGAAAGTAAGCATGTTATGAGTTCTTATATAGACATGTTACATACATTGTTTCAAGTATCTGTTGTTTTTATATTAATTAAGTCGTACCAATATCTTAAATGATATATCTTAGAAATGTTATCTAATAGTCTAACCTATTAAAGATTATTTAACAGCTACGAATTTTATACTTAACTTGTTTAACTTCCATTTCTGGTGTTAGTTTTAATTCATTAATGTTTATCATGTTATCTATTAAGTATTTGTATGATTGCTTAATATTTACTGGTCAAAATAACTTCTCTTCACTAATCAAGCTCAAAAGGATTGCATAAAAATATTAGAAATTGGTTTGATCTTAGACTAAGCTATGCATATGTCATCCAGCGCCTTATAATTAAAGTTATTGCCATAATCATAATCTGACTCATTTGCACCAATGTTCCCCTCCTCTGCTTCTGGGACAAAGTTGCGAAACATCTCGCTGAGACTATTATTCTTTGTTTTTTTCATGGGTATATTCTATGTCTTTAAGTAGCTACTGATGAACCTGCATCTGTAGGTCTCTGAGGTACTGCTGACGAGGTTTCATTTGAAGTATTCATTGAAGAAGGCATATGACCATTTGCAAAAGCCTCTGAAGTTGTTGTCTTATAAGGGTTTTGGATCCTCTGTCTTGTAGAGCTTTCAGAGATTTTTGTCACGACAGAAGCCTTATGACTCTCAGCTGAGGACTCCATAATTGTGGTGAATTTGATGAAAACGAACTAGATTTGGTTGCTTTTATAATAACTTCTGGGTAATCTAAACATTTAAATAAAATCCTTTGCTTGATTCTTGAAATTGTTATAACCAATAAGTATTATGCATGCACTATACAATCCTTAATGACCCCATGTTACTTGATTATTTTTCATTTCCTTGGAAACTAATCCTGTAATGATGATCTGGGATGCATTTATGACTATAATTATTTTCTTCTTCTCTTTTTATTTTCTTTTTGATGTGACAAAAGGGGGAGAAATAATGATAAGTATTTAATTAGAAATTGAACCCATTTTGGTCATTTATAATTTTGTTATTTATATTTATGTTTTTATGATTATCTTGCCCGGGTGACACGTTTTAACTTTCTTATACATAGAACAAATAAGGAGCTTACAAATCTCAACCTTAGCCTATCAGACTCAAAATGAGCTTACAAACCTCGTATTCTGATGTTGCCAAAGGAAGTTAAAATATTATTTTTGGTTTTCTTAAATATGGAGCTAAGGGGGAGCTTACAAACCTTAACCTTTGAACTGTTAGACTCGAGGGGAGCTTACAAACCTTAGACTCTGATGTTACTAAGAAAACTAAATTACTTTTTCTTGAGAGTAGTACCTAGTATGATGTCTACATAATTCTGCTTTGGACTATTATACTCAGGGGGAGCTTACAAACCTCATACCCTGATGTTGCAAAGAAAATTATAATTGCCCAACATTGTCTTTTAAATACTTGTGTTTGTCATCATTAAAAAAGGGGAGATTGTTAGAACAAGATTTGTTCATGACATATTTTCCTTGGGTTTTGATGATAACAAAGTATTGAAAGAACAATGATTTATTTGATGTGTGTTACATGTGTGCAAGTTCTTGTACTTGTAAATATTATTATCAGAATTTGTTCTACATTAACCACACTTTGAGAGTTGCTACATTGCTAGCTTCTGGTGGCAGAATCTAAAGAACACTTGCTAAGCGATGTCTGGCAAATACTATGAAGCTGAAGGTCTCAGCATCAAAAGAAGCAATATTATTGTCTCTATACTTAGTGAATGCAAATTGCCTTTTGGTACCATTCATAGTTGGTGATAAAGCTGAAGCTATCCATACTGCAAAAAGCAAGTTGTATTGTCAAATTAGTTTGTCAGCTAGAATCTACAGATTGTAAGGCTCAAGAAAAGCTAAGATGCTTTATGGATATCTATTCTCAACGGCTCTAATCGTACAAAATCTCTTGAAGACTCAAATGTTAAACATGTTACACATTGGATTAAGATCTTCTGGTATATCTATCTTCAACGGCTCTTGTACGATGGAGTAACAACAAAGACTCTTGATCAAGTTACCTCCTCAACGAATAGTTTCTAAAAAGGCTATAAATATGGCTGAAGGTTCAAACTAAATCTTTAATAAGGATCAACCAGAAGAATGAGTAACAAGATCAACAATTATCAACTTAATGTATATGCATATTTTTATGATTTAGGTTGTAATTGTAAAAGCCTTAAGATTTCTTACACATTGTATATCTTAGAAATCTTAAAAGCTTTAGGTCTTTGTTATGGTGATTTCATGTACCTTTGATACTTGTATCATGTACACCTTGTTCTTTATTCTGTTTTGCTTGTTTAGCAGTTTAGATAGAAGTATTGTATCATTGGGATATAAGCAAGTAAGTCTCGAGCCAAGATACTTGAGCCACGTAAGCCTCTTGATATGTGCTTGAGTTGTGAAAGTCTTAATCAAGTGGATTGATTGAGTAGAAGTCTTGTACCATTGGGATACAATCAAGGAAGTCTCAAGCCAAGATGCTTGAGCCACATAAGTCTCTTGTTATGTGCTTGAGTAGTGAAAGTCTTAATAAGTATATTGATTGAGCAAGAAAGTCTTGAACCAGTGTGGCTTGAGTAGGATAACTCGGTTCATGAAATTTGGAACAATAATTCTTGGCAAAGGAAGGTGCAAGCGGAGGCTCGTTTCATGGAACCTTGAGCAGAAGTCTTGGGCCTGAGGGACTTGAGCAGGAATGCTCAGTACATGGAATTGGAGCAGTAAGTCTTGACCTGAGGGGTGCAAGCAGAGAGAATCGTTTCATGGGACTTGGAGTATAAGTATTGGGATGAGGGCCTGAGCAAGGAAGTCTTGGGTTCGTGAAACCTGAGCAGGAAGTCTCGAGTGAGGAGCTTGAGCAGAAGTCTTGGACCTTGGGTCTAAGCAATTGTGAAGACTTATGTAGAATGCATAAGAGATTCTAATCATGATTTAGTTATAGTGAAAATCTCTTGTAAAGTAAGGGGACTGGACTACTCTCAGTTAGGGGTGGCAAAACAGACTGCCCTCCCCGCCTTGCCCCATCCTGGCTTAAGCTTGTAAAAAAAGGCGGGGTGGGCAAGCCCGCCAAGTGGAGATGGGCATAAAAATCTGGCTTGCTCTGCCATGGTGGCGGCTTGGCGGGGGCGATCTTGCCTGTCTACTTATTTATTTATTTCTTTTTATTTTTTAATAGATTAATAGGCTTGTTTTTATATTTCAATTAGATTTTTCATTTATTTTTTAGAACAATTTATATAAAGTATCTTTTTAACAAATTTTACTTCGAAAAATATTGTATATATTCTCAAATAAATGTGTAAAATAAAACCATCAAGAATTGGAATTACTATAATTAACTAAAAAAAGGCGGGTTTAAGGTGGGACAAGCTGGACAAATCGGTGCGGCAGGCATTCGTGGGTGGCAATTTTTGGCATGGCGGACTTTGGCGGGTGGCAATCTTTAGCGAGGCGGGCTTTGGTGGGCGGCGGGCCCAAAATCCTAATTTGACCCGCCATTTTTTACGGGTGAGTGATCCGGCCTGACTTAACCAGTATAAATCTTTGTGTCTTATGTTATTATTTATTTGCTTCTATTAACATTCTCCTGTTAAGACTTAACCAGAATCTGAACACCAGTTTAGATTCTGAACTCTAATCAGATGCAAACTAAGAAAACAGAAAACACAATTCACCTACCCCCCCCCCCCTTCTTGTGTACTTTTCTCACCTTCATACTACACATAATGTAATATGAGGAGCTCTGACTAACAAAAGCATACACCTTTCCTAAATCAACTTTGTAACTCAAGCATTCCTTTTGGGTTTTCTATCAAGACCATCTAGTTCATTAAATACCACCACCCCATTAACCAAAAGCATCCTCTTTAGGAAGGTTGGCTAACTCGATGAAATTAACTTGTCTAAAACATTAACTAATCTGGTTGTCACAGGTTTATACAAAGAACCCAAGGGATTGGCTTAGTGGTGAAGGCTTGGGTCTTGAGAGTGTTCTCCTCTTAAGGTTTCATGTTCAAATCCCGCTAGGTGTAAGAACTTTATGTGTTAGGCCAATTCCATACAGAGATTTGTTATAGCTTTAAACAACCCCCTGTAAGTGGATAATGGGATTGGACCCCTTGGATTAGTCGGTCGCAAGGTCGGATACTAAGATTTTAAAAAAACTATACAAAGACTCAAGAACATAATTAAGACAACAAAATTGGGGGATAATAAGACATCACCTAAAAAATCATGGTAACAAAATAAAATAAAATACCTTAATGGGGTGATATTAAGTAGAACTAATCAAACATCAACCCAAAATCATACCTAAGCATATGCTAGAACCTCCTAAATAAGGAGTCGAAATAATAATAACTTGAACTTTTATTACCGTCATACTAGATTCTAGTTAGGCAAGTCTTAGTAAAAAGGAAAGTAGAAGAAAAAACAGAAATATCTTCCAAAAATAGAGGATAAAAGCTGACTCCATCCAAAAGAGACCTAATAGCTAAAGGCTAAAAAAAGGTTACTAAAATAAATCACCACTTCTCATCGGATCTCGAACACGTGTTCCACCAAGTCTTTCCCAATATGAATGACCAAAATCATGTTTCTCGTTTATATTACTTAGTAAAACACATTTATATTTCTTAAAAAACACACATACATTTTGTTTTGGGTTGGACAAAGACCCAAATGGTTAAGGCCCTAAATCAACTCAAATTCACTCCAATTGACCCATGGTATAAATTCATTCCACATGAAAAGCAAGGTACATTTTTATAATCTCCAGTCTCCCTATACTCATCTTGAGTCTTGAACTGACTTTAGCATTGGAGTACTAACCTTTCAGGTCCACCCTCGTGCCACTGTATCATAGACCAACACCGCCGATTTAGGATTTTCATTTCATCAATTGCATCCAATTATGGTTCTAGAACGAAACTATCGCGTCGTACTTGGGAATCGACTTCTGATTCTTGAATTTTCCTTGATTTCATGTTTTCTATTCAATTCATCTGTTTGAAATCTTCTAGGATCACCTAATTGAGAGTATTTAGAATCGAACATGAGAATTTGTCATGCTCAATTCGATCAGGCAAGTTTTGATCTTCGATTCCTCAAATTTTAGGATCTCGGATTCCCACGTAAACTCTATGAAGTGAAATGAACAAATGATCCTAGATCCAAATTTATATATATATCATAATTTCCCGAGAATAGAGGTGATTGCTTATAATATTCTATCAAAGGTTCCTGATCAACCTCCAAATTGTGCATCATTTCATGTATCCATCATTGACACAATGTTTTCCATAGCAATTTCTGGCAGAGATCTATGACGAACGCTCATTCTCCACAAGATGAAAATACTTTGAGTGATGAGAGAATATCGTATCACATCATAATGACTGAATCGAGACGAAATAAATTGAACTCCAAACACATAATTATCAGTGTTTGAAGCATTTACTAAAGGTGAGAAAAATACACAAGAATGAGGGGTTGAATTGTGTTCTCCAATTTATGTTGCTTCTGAACAGAGTGCAGATTGTAAACAGTAGTTCAGATTCTGATTAACAAGTTCCAACATAATAATATCATAGGAAAGTAAATGACAAATGAAAACACATAATTTATCCTGGTTCCCCTCAAACCGAGAGTAGTTCAGTCCCCTTGTAGCACAAGATATTTTTCACTATAATCAAACAATAATTACAATGTCTTATGCCCTCGAGCATAAGACTTTCCTTTGCTTAGACCTACAACCCAAGACTTTCCTGCTCAATCAGCACTTGATCAAGATTTCCTGCTTAGATCCTCAGATCCTAAGACTTTCCTGCTTATACCCTCAAGTACAAGACTTCTTGCTCAGACTCACAACCTAAGACTTTCCTACTTAGATTCCATGAATCCAAGACTTTCTGCTTAAATCGCATGGATTCAAGACTTTCTACTTATACCCTTGAGTATAAGACTTCCTTGCTCAGATTCCATAAATCCAAGACTTTCCTGCTTAAATCCCACGAATTCAAGACTTCCTGCTTTTACCCTCGAGTTCAAGAATTTCTTTCTCATATTCCACGAATCCAAGACTTTCCTGCTTAATAAACAGTTTGATCAAGGCTTCAATACTCAAGCACATAGAAGGAGAGTTACTTTGCTCAAGCTCACAACAAGAGACTTTGATGCTCAAGCACATACCAAGAGGCTTTATTTCTAAACTACTACACAACTTATTTAGCATAATAGACAATAAGGTGTACTTGATATACAATCAGAGGTACAGGGAAATAACTATAACAAATATCATAGCACTTAAGATTTCTAAGATATTTATTGTTTAAGAAATCTTAAGGCATTGTACAATTTATAACAGATAACAAAAACTCTACATACTCGATGCTATTGTTGATCTTGTTATTCTTCTATTTTGATAGAAGCGTGAAACACTCCTTTATTTTTTCCACTTAAATAGCATATGCAAAAGAATAGTCGTTAGAAGAGATAACTTGCAAAATAATAGTCGTTAGTACTAAGAGATGTTTAAGATAGAGACACAAAAAGATCTTTATCCATTATGTAACTCGTTTAACCGTAGCGTCTTCCTTGTTAGTTGTATTATAGATTTGTTGAGAGTGGATATTCGTAAAGCATGTCAACTCTCATTGAGTCGTGTAAACACAGACTCTAGCTGACAAATTGATTTGACAATGTAGCTTGCTTTATGTAGTACATATCACTTACCTTTGTCTATGGTTCTGAATGATAACCAGAAACTGATACATTCAATAAGTTTATAGATAACATATTGCTCTTCTTATGATGATACGTTTAGCTTCAGAGTCTACGCAATCATATATCATCAAACTTCACTTAAGAACATCTTCAATTCTAAACCATCAAAAGCCAGTAACTCAGCTTCTCTTAAATGTTTTCTCTTAACAAATTTTGAATAGATTCTCTTTAAGCTTTGGAACCTGCATACTTAGAACACACATCAGATGACACTATTGTTCTTTCAATACTTTGTTATCATAAAAACCTAAAGAATATATGTCATGAACAAATCTTGTTTTAACAATCTCCCCCTTTTTGATGATGACAAACATAAGTATTTAAGAACAATGTTGGGCTATTTTAATTTACTTGACAACATCAGAGTCTGAGGTCTGTAAGCTCCCCCTGAGTTTAATAGTTCAAAGGTTGAGGTTTGTAAGCTCCCCCAAAGTTTTATACTCAAGAAAAATAAAATATATCTCCCGAGTAAACAAATAGATGTAATAACAAATATTTAAAATATTTAAAATAAACAACATATAAAATCTGAAGGGTTTAAATTCTCTTTAAATACTTCTATATCTTTCTCCCCCTTTTGTCACATCCAAAGATTAAAATAAAATTTATAAAACAGAGAGAAGAAAACAAAATAAAAAATATTTCATAAATGCAAAATAGATCATCATTACTTGAGCAATTCCCAAAGAAGAGAAACAATTCAAGTGATAGAGATCCTTAAAAGCGAGTATAGTGCGTTCTTAATAGTTATTGGTCGTTGAACTTTTAAAGATCAAGAAAAGGATTTAATTCAATCGATTGGTCTGCCCATACTCCACTATAAAACCAGCCAAATCCTAAGTCTTTTTCAACATCTTTTAGACATTATGGAATCCACGGCTGAAAGTACCAACATATCCACAATAACAGAGGTTTCAGAAGAAATTACAAGTCTAAAGATGCAGAGTCCACAAACTACAAATGGTTCTGAAGCGGATTCTTCATCAACTGTATTGAAACCTAAGAAGGTGGAAATGAAGAAGAAAAAGAAGAGACCAGAGATAGAAGAGCATGCGTATGTTGAGCCTTGTGCAATCACATCAGCATTACTGCTCTTGTCTGCCACGTCAAACTGAGTAGTAAATGCTACATGCCAACTGGCGGAGCAGTCACGTTTTGCAGAAAATTTAAAACTTTTTCTCGTGCCTTCATAAAATAAAATGTCTTTTCACATTGCTTTGCCCTAACTACCACATAACTCTCTCTCACTCAAAAACCAACTTCATATTTTTCAACATCATTCTCTCTCCTACTTTCATTTTCTATTTCCTAAACCAAACCCTAATTTATTTTCTTCACTATCATTCATCCATGGAAGCTGAAACTGGAAAATGCATAAAGAAGGTTGCTAGAAAAAATGCTACCCCATATGTTGTCTACTCCAATGAAGAAGTCGATGCTGCAGAAACCTTTATCAATAGTGAAGCCTTCAGTCATTTCACCGACCAGTTATGTGAAATGGGAGTACTTTCTGAAAGGGGATTTGTTTTTGAAACTCAAGAAGACAATCTTGGTTTTCTAGAAGATATTGGATTTACCATCAAGAGTTTGAAGTGGACCAAGCTTTGCAAGCAACCTGGTCCTTAAAACATCTCAGTTGTGAAGGAGTTCTATGCAAATCTCGCCGACCCAGCGAATAACAAAATGGAAGTGATAATGAGAGGTACAAAGGTTGTTTATTGTGAAGCTACAATTAATCTGACTTTGAATCTTCCAGAGAAGGGATACAAGTACCAAGAGTTGCTTGAGCGATTTGATGACCAATATTATCATGTTATAATGACATCACTGTGCAACAAGGGAACCACGTGGCTGGAGTCTAGTTTTGAGAAAACCGTGAGAAGAATGGACCTTCGTCCTGAATCCAAGGTCTGGTACCAATTTTTGAAGCATTCATTTTGGCCAACAACTCACAATGAAACAGTGAGTAAGTCAAGGTTGTTACTGCTATATTGTATCACTTCTTCGAGTAAGATCAGTGTTGGAAAAATAATTTTCCAAGAAATTCAAGCATGTTCAAAGAAGAAAGAGAGCATGGTCCATTTCCCTTGCCTTATCACTTCACTCTGTAAACGTCAATACGTACTTGAGAAGGCCACATATGAAATATGCCAGCCTCAAGTTGCTTTTAACAAGGCAACAATAAAGACTCTGATGAAGCCGAAAGTTAGGAAGAGATCTGCTTAGGAAGAACAAGGAAAGGCTACTGGAGAGACCATTTTCAAAACTGACAGTGTGTTATGGAGCATTCTGCTGCAAATGCAGAAATATCAAATTGACTTCTTTAAGTTCTAGAAGGAACATTTCGAGTGGCATGAAAGCGTGTGTTCTATTCAAAACCCTTCAAGGATGATGAACCATCCAACATTTCTAAATCATATTCTAGGAGAGCTGAAAGAGGGAAAAGAGGAACCTGAGCTTGTGGTTGCTGAGAAAAAGTCTGACAAGAAGAGGGAAGCAAAGAAGAAAAGGAAGGGAAAGAAGAAGAGTGGGAAAAATAGTGTACTTGGAAGTTCTTGAGGCAAGAAAGGTCGTGTCGACGGACGACAAGCCAAGCCCACCCAAAGAAAAGAAGCAAAGAAAAGAGAAGAAACTGAAAAAGGAATCCCCAGTTGTCATCCCACTAGTTGACAGTCTAGTAAAGGAGTTTGATTTGAATCAAATTGATCCCCAAAATGAAGGAGAAGATAGTACTTTGAAATACATGATGGGTGAGGCTGATAAAGACAACGCATAAATGCAAGCCACACCTGAGAAGAAGGCTGATACCAAGGACAATATGGAGGAAAAACTTACTGAGGAAGAAGAAGTTTTTGAAGAAGAAGAAAAAGTGATGGAAGATAATGAAAGAGTTAAAGACAAGGAAGATTTTTAAGGGGAATACATATCCAAGTATTATTCAAGTGCGGAAGAGTCTACCCCAGAGTCTTACAAACTAGAGCCTAAGGATAACATTGAAGTAAAAAGGCTGAAGAAGAGGTTGACAAGGAGACAAGCGAAGGCGAGACTCCAGTTTCCACTCCTGTAACCACCTCAGAGCCGACTCCTATCAAGGAAACTCCTATAAAAATAACCCCAAAGAAGAGCCCCAAGAAAAAGTCCCTTGTTAAGAAGAGTCCAAAGAATAAAGGAGCTAGCAAGGTAGCTATTGCAAAAGATGTAGAGACGAAGGCTGTCAGGACTGAAGTCACCCTCTAAGCTGAGAAAGATGTAGAGCAACCCAAGCCATATGAAGATAAGGGTGCAGCAAAGAAGGAGACTAAAAAGAAAAAGGTGAAGGACGTATCTACCTGCAAGAGTAATAGGCTTCGTGCCTAAATGGTATCATCTAAAGGCGAGTGCAGGCTTTCTGTTGCTCATCAAACTGACAGTGAGGACCCTGTACTTACTTTAAGTTTGGGGGAGAGGTGGCTTATGCTTGCTCTTCAATACCTCTTTTCTGCAATTTCCTTTCCATTTCTTTATTAACTATTGCTTAGATTATATTTGGATGTGTTGGTTTCTTGTTGTTTTTGTTTATCATGGATTTGGTTGTTCTTAGTACCTTGGATTTGGTTGACTGCAATTTGGTCTTTTTATGCTCAGATGCATGGATTTTTATCACCTGATTAAGTTAATTTCAGTTATCTTGTTTGTATGATTTAGTTTGTTTAAATGTTTAGTTAGTTTGAATGTCCAGTTTTTTTGCATGTTGGAATAAATGAGAGAAATAATTAACTAAAACCCCTTGATCAAGAAAATGGAAAATTATTTTTGATACTCAGAATAAAAGATTAATTGGACTTTGGAAATTTTGGAAACAAAGCTAACCAATCTGATTTAAAGAGCTGCTGCAGAGGTTGTTGATGACCTCTGTCACGCCTCTGGTAGTCAGTTGAAAAAGCAAAGCCTTTTAAGAGACTAATTTGTTTGAAATTGAGAAACAAGTAAGAATCATGAAGAATCAATAATGGGAGGATAATACTGCTCTAATAAAAGACTCACAATCTTTTCAAAGGACACACTACACAAATAAATAAACACACAAAGTGTGTAAGGAAGTAGCCAAAGTGCACTTCAAATAAAAAGTTCTTGTGCCCGAAACTGGAGAAACAACCAGCGTCTTCATCACATTAGTAGGTTGGACTCATTACAAGGAGATCCCGTCTAGTGAAAAGGTAAAGCATTATGCAAAAGAATAAAAAGAAATAATAAGTGGAAAGTGTGTTCCTTGTTGTTAATGATATAAGTCAATGAAGAGTTAGTCAAACCCCCCTTCTTTAAACCAAAAGATAACTGTTGAAGCTCAGGCTTCACCAAATGGAATCATAATTAGGATATCTTGTTCTTCTGAAGAGTACTGGTGTAACTACATGAGTCTTGTGAACTCAAGCATGCATTCACTTCAGATCAGTGGCAGGGATAAGTTGTACCAATTTTTGACATAGTCCATTAATCTTGAAAATTTTAGTTATCCTATCATGCATATGTTCTTAGCTTAATTGATTGTGATTAGTGTTTTCTTCTCCGTCATTCCCTGTCGCATCACCTGAGGACAGGTGATAGTTCACGTTTGGGGGAGTGATAATCCACTTTTAGTGTGTTATTATTATCCCTTTTTTAATTATGTTTTTTTTAAATTAAGAGTTTATTTATTTAATTTTAATGTTTTTAGCTTGTTTTGCTTTGAGCACAATAGGTGATCCTTTTGTAGTTTTCATATGTGCGTACTTGAATTGCAAGGTAGTTTAAAGATAAGTTGAGGCATACCTGGTCTAGGCAGCGTCTGAAAGTGAGAGTGGAACGGAGATTTAAAAGTTACTAAGAATCACAAGCAGAAAATGACCAAGAGCTTGATGGGAGATTGTTTATAGGGCTTGCATGGTAGAATTGTGTTGGGAAGAATTGGAAAATCAAAAGGATAAGATCAAATGCACAAAGAGACAAAAGCATAATACAGTGGGGACCACCTCTGCAAAAGCACACCCTGCACACCAACATTGCACCGCCTGCACCTCTGTGCCACTACCTGCTACAGCAGCCTGCAATGGACGCCTTGTCCCCCATCATCGTCTGTATCAGAAATCTTGTTCACTAAGAAGTGAGGACAGGAAGAGAATGTGCAAGTTTGATTTGGGCTAAAACCTTATTTGAATCAAAGTCCCATGATCCAAGGCCTACCACCTTTCACATTCACACTCAAGTCTATAAAAGCTAACCTTAGGTTTTGGAATAGAGAGTTCCACACACACGCAATATAGTTTAGTATTAGTTTATTTCAGTTTAAAGGGGTAGTGAGAAAGTAGACATTTCTTCTTCTCATCCAATCATGTACTCACTGCTGAGAGCTGGCGCGAATGGAGTATTCACTTGCTGTTTATCCAAAACAAGTGATCTCTAAGTTACTTTTAGGTTGTCATTTCTTTTACGTCTTTTGTCTAAGTATGTTCCCTATTAGTTTCAGTTCAGTAGTTTGTACTCAGCTCATTTGAGATAAACACTTGTTTAATGAGCAATGAGAAGTTAATATTATTTTTCCTTTATGTTAAAATGATGTGATGTTAAATGTCTTATTTTTATGTGCTTTCATGCTATATGTAACACCCTTTTTCTACCCCACGAATATTATGGCAAAATAATCGAGTTTATCAGAGTAAAATATTGAACGCAATAAAATCATCTCAAAAGGGAGTACATTTCTCAATAAATTCAAATCAAATTCAATGCTCCGTAAACAACGGGTTTTCCCAAAATTACTCAAATGGAAGTGGAACTCAAAAGGCAAAAATCCAAAGTTTTCTTTGAGCAGCAAGGAAATCAACATAACAAAAACTTCAATAAAATA
The DNA here is from genome assembly GCA_963859935.3 of Lathyrus sativus. Classification (NCBI taxonomy): domain Eukaryota; kingdom Viridiplantae; phylum Streptophyta; class Magnoliopsida; order Fabales; family Fabaceae; genus Lathyrus; species Lathyrus sativus. The sequence goes on along the minus strand of OZ012740.1, from coordinate 436,235,448 downwards.
TAGTTTAACTCAAGGACCTCAACCTGATGTTACACTATCAGAGTAAGACCCTCGAAGTAAACCACAATGGCCAACGACCCAAAAACTTCAAAAAAGTCCTCGATGGCATCCACGGCTAAATCTGGTCATCTGCACATTACCTACGTGGAGGCAACATTCAAATAGGCAGGGTTAGTAAAACGATTCATAATAATCAATATAAGAGTCAATATATAAAATAGCATCATTTTCATATTCAACATCATCAAAATCATCAAGGAACATCAAAGGCCACAGCATTATAAATTACACCAAATGGTCACATAAATGCAAATGCAATCAAGACTCATGCATGTGGTACCAATCAAAAAAATTCGATGGACACTGGGTCATCAACCCTCCATAGATCCACAACAGTAGGATCAATTCTGAATGAGAACCAGATCACAACAAAATACCTCACATCCGCACAATGGGATTGAAGCCACAAAAATCAAGGTCCTAGACCGAACTCCGAAACGCATATGAATACATGATGCACACGTCAACATAATCTTCATAATAAACTCATTAGGTGCATCATCATTCATCAAAATCATCATAATACTCATTTCATCATAGAATCATCAAAACCTCATGGAACCAACATCACAAATCGTCACAGTCCCTCACGAGGATTCATCATGCAATCATGTATTAATCTCATAAGAATCACAATTATACTCATGGGTACTCATCATACGGTCATGTATTAATCACATAGGAATCATAGCTATACTCATAGTAATTCATCATACATTCATTTAATCACATAGGAATCACAACTACACGCATAGTAGTTCATCATATATTCATTTAATCACATAGGAATCACAGTTTTACTCATAGCAACTCATTAGGAAAATCACAGCATCCAACATCAAGACATCGCTGAACCAGAACATAAATCAAGAAACTCTACTACATTCGCTGGCAAGTTCGTCGTGCGAGTCTGGGGCGAATTTTCGCCGTGCGAACTCGCAATTACAGTAAATCGTTGTTATGTACCAGCACCAAAACCATACCAAAAACCTCTGCGATTTCCTTCCCGCAATGCCCTAAAAACATCCCTCAATCATTCCTAAGGTATTACGGGGATAAAGGCACAAAATCTATGACTTATTAGGCCAATCCCGTATCATATTTATGCCTCCAATTCTCATAATTTCTTACAACTACCCCACTGTCATTAGAGTTCTCACAATCAATTACTCTATATGGTTAAAACCTCAACAACAGAATTTGGCCATGGAGGCCTAATTTCCCTTACTCTCCAATCAACCTCAGACCTATCAGACCATCAGTTCAAATTCCTCAAACTCATTGAACTTACCATCAGAAAGACAACAACAATTCAATACTCAAAAATCCATAAACCCTTAAATCAGCTTTAAATACATTGAATCACATATTGAAAATCATGAAGGCAATACTTCTCATACCTTAATTTACCGATTCCAAGTCTTTCTCCTTTGTGTTCTTGGAAAATCTCACGAAGCCTTGCGTCAATCCTCTTCCTCAGAGCTCTGGCCTTTATTTCTTCTCTTTTCACGGTCTAACAAGAATGAATCCTAATTCCCTTAACATTCCTTTTTGTTAAACCTAACTTTGGACCTTAAAATTGGGCTTTCCAACTTCACCCTCACTAACTCCTCCTTAAATGTCCATTTTGCCCTTAATTCCCTTATATTTATTTAAATTAATAATAGTACCAATATATTCATATCATATACTATTATTTAAATAAATAACCCAAAATCCATAATTCTCAATATTTCATAACAACCACTGAAAATCACCAAAAATACGAATATTCATATTTAAATAAATTAAATAAATATTCCAATAAATTTGGGGTGTTACAACTCTCCCCCACTTAAAAGAATTTTCGCCCTCGAAAATTACCTTAAGGAAACAGAGTCAGATACAACTCCCTCATCTGATCCTCACGCTCTCAAGCCCAACTTTCTCCAGCTAGTCCTCCCAAAAATACCTTTACCAAGGAAATCTCTTTACCTCGTAGTTGCTTCACTTCTTGTTCATCAATCCGTACTGGTAATGCCTCAACAGTCAAATTATCTCTCACTTGTACATCATCCATCTGAATCACATGTGACAGGTCTGGGATGTACTTCCTCAACTGAGACACATGAAATACATCATGCAAATTTGCAAGCGACGGCGGTAAAGCAATCTGATATGCTATTTCTCCCACACTTCTGCTACACCACTCTGATACAGACCAACAAAATACGGTGTGAGCTTTCGAGACTTCAAAGTTCGGCCAACACCAGTTACCGACGTAACTCTCAAAAACACGCGATCTCTTTCATGGAACTCAAGTGCTTTCCTTCTCTTATCATGGTAACTCTTCTGACGAATCCGTGACTCTTTCATCTTTTCTTGGATCATCTTGATCTTTTCAGTCATCTCTTGCACAATCTCAGGTCCGATTACAACATTCTCGCTTGATTCATACCAACACAAAGGAGTCATACACTTCCTTCCATACAAAGCCTCATACGGTGCCATTCAGATACTAGAATGATAACTGTTGTTATAGGTAAGCTCAATCAACAACAAATGACTATCCAACGATCCACCTGAATCCAACATAAAAGCTCTCAGCAAATCCTCTAAAGACTGGATAGTTCTCTCTGTTTGTCCATCCGTCTGTGGATGATAGGCAGAACTCAATCTCAACATGGTACCCAAAGTTGTCTACAACTCTCCCAGAACCTCGATGTGAATCTCGGATCTCTAACTGACACAATGCTCGACGGTATCTCATGCAACTTCACAATTTCCTCAACACGCATCTCAGCTAGCTTCAGCATAGAATGATTAATCCTCATTGGTAAAAATAAGTTGATCTATTTAATCTATACACAATTACCCAAATCGAATCATATCCCTTTAAAGTCTTCGGTAGACCTGTCACAAAATCCATAGAAATTCTATTCCATTTCCACTCTGGAATATTCAACGGTTGCATCAGACACAATGGTCTTTGATGTTTAATCTTCGACTTCTGACCAGTTAAACAAACATACTCAAACTCTACAATTTCTTTCTTCATCCCTGGCCACCAAAACAATTTCCTCAAATCCTGGTACTGTCATACCCTAAATTTGTCCTACCCTTTTTTGATTTTATTTATTTTCACCTTTTTTTGAATTTATTTTATGTTTTACATTGCCCGCTTATTTTCTTGTTATTTAGACACGTGTCTGCTTGCAATTGGTTGATTTTTTTAGAACTTTATCTTTTTGACCAATTAAGGTGTGACACGTGGCCTAAGAACATTTTGTGAACATTATTTTCTTAAGCTTTTTCTTTTTAACGTTACTAATAATATATATTTGTTTTAGTAATTATTTTTCGTTTTTATAAATTTCAGTTTATTTTTAAATACTTTTTTTATATTTATTTAACTGTTGTTTGTTAATATTTATTTATTAATTTAATTTTGTTAATTAGTTAGTGTATTTATTAATTTATACCAATAGCATATGGGTTTTATTAACTAATTGAAGATAATGAAAAGAAAAAAATTAAGAGAATAGGGTCAGGTTTTGAATTGAGAGAGCAAAGTAAAGCCCATTTGTTAATGGCCCGTTAGGGTTAGAATTTGATTTAAAGAGGGGAAATTCAACGAGAAAGGGAAGGGAATTGTGGCTACTGTTCATCGCCTCTTTCACTCGAAAACGCAGCCACCCCACCGAAACCCCTTCATCATCCGCCATCAGCACCTCCAAACCATTACGATACTTTTCCGTCACCATCTTCCGATTTCTCAACAACTGAAGTGGTAGATTCCGTTAGCCACAATCGCCAACGTCACAGCTACCATCGATAACACTGCAGAGCAAGCTGACGGTGTCCGTATTCACAACTCTACAAACTTCTCTCAATTTCATCTACATCCAGAGTAATAAAAGCGTCACGTTTGGTTTGTCAACTCAACAATGACGAAGAGATAGCTGCGAGATCCATACCAACTCGACGACTTCGGACCTCTGCATAATCCGGCGAAACGGTAATTTCGAGTTCTTTGCTCTTATTGTCGTTTTTTCTGTTAAGGGGTTATGGTCTCATTTTGGGGACGTTAAATTTCGTTTACGGTTATTAAGACTGAGTTGTTGTTGGTATTGTTTCAATGTATTAAAAAACTCAAGAAGCTTATTTGATTTTCTGCTTTTGCTTCTTAGTGTCAAAACTGAGAATTTTTGTTTAGAATATGGTGTTTGTGCTTCTGTTTATCATAATCCTGGCCATGTGTTGGTTTTGGCAGCTGGTGCCTAACTTGAGGTGTACTAACAGATAGAATTAACTTGTTTTCTTGTTAGAATATTCTTGTGTTCATTAGCCATTGTTTTGTAATATTTGCTATCATGATGGAAATAGTTTGACTGTGCTGTGTGAATCAACTTCAAGTCCAAATCTTAGAACGTGTTTGATGAGATTTCATTTTTTTTAGTAGTCTGTTTACAGGGTAGTGAATGCAGTTGTGAATGATATATGATGATGTTTGTTAATTTAATTTTGTTACCACACTATGCCTAAAAAATTGAAACAAGTTTGTATGCTCTTTTTCTAGCATAATGAGTGCTATTGTTTTAAGTTGTCGCATTATGAAATGTCATGGGAATTAAATTTGAGATTGAAGCTTACATTAAATTGAAATGTTATTTCCAATTATCTTGTTATTATTTAATTAGTTTTTTAAGTAACCAAGTAATTATTTATAATAAGATTAATTTAGAACCATTTGCATTTCTCTAATAAAAGTTAGATTAGAACTTTCAAGTTTTTTTTATTAATTAAATATTTTTTTATTAATAGTTAAAGTCACTTTTCTATTTTAATAAGTAGTTTGTTTTAAGATAATCTACTTTCTAAATAAAACTTTACATTATTTTCAAACTTAGTAATTATTTTTCTAATATCAATTCAATCGATTTTCAACATCAAAATCATTTTTTTTATTCAAAATATTTTAGATAGTCTATTTATTATTATTATTATTATTATTATTATTTCTTTTTGGACATTTCAAAGAATATTTTCTACGCAAATTCTAGACAATTTCTAAATAACATTATTTTCCTAATAGAAAACACGTTTAACAAATTTATTTTTTTCAATCAAATCACGAAAGACTAAATCCTTGAAGTCTAGCACTTTTTGGATTTTTAGACGATCATTATTGAGGTGTACGCCTCAAGTAAAGTATCGCCCGACTTTTCGTTTTTCATAACACTCTTTTAGATAAAGAAATATCATAGGAATCTAGCATTCTGCGTGATATTTCCGTTGTTCATCCAAACATTTTCCGAATGAAAAAGGTGTTGTTAGGATCTAGCATCCAAATGATACCCCGATTAATTAGTTGTGAGGCTGACGTCTCATTTACTAAATAATCGTCATTTCTCCTATACTTTTCAAAATTCTATCTCGTATTCTCACTTTTCATATCTCATTTCAATCCAAATTATTTTCAAAACATCTCCTCGATTCAAACTTCGAAAGAAGGAGGTTCTTGGAATCTAGCATTCCTTGAATCTCCGAGTAAATAATTCTCGAGGCACGCCCTTGATTTATTATTTATTCAATCTTTCAACTTTTTCAAACATTTTCAAACATTCTCCTAAGTCGAGTGCTCGTACGCATTCGCAGTCGACATTTCGCACACACATTCACAATTCACCGTGGTTTCGATATTAGGGGCACCCTTAGGGACTAATATCATTTCTCACAATCTTAACCCTTGACACGTCGTCAAGGCGGTTCTATTTTCATCAAATCCTCGACTCGTCGACGAGCTAGTTTCAAACCAACCACGTTTTGCCTCGCATTCCGTTTTTGATTCAATCTTTCTAAAAACGTTTTTTTTTAAAACTTACGAAAGAGGGTTATTCTTGGAATCTAGCATTTTTTGAATATCCGAATGAGTAACTCTCGAGGCGCGCCCTTGAGTTGTTATTAGTTCATTCTTTCGATTTCAAAACATCCAACCCCTTATCTTCAACCTATTTAATCCAATTTCCGAAAGAATGGAGTTCTTGGAATCTCGCATTCCTTGAATTCTGGAGTGACAAGTTCTTGAGGCACGCCCTTGGGTTGCTTGTCAGTCACTCTTTCGTCTCTCAAATCAAAGTCCAAACTAATTAAAACCTCGTCTTTTCGTGGTTGTTACCACGAACTACGACTGCTCTGATTCTTCATTCTCGTCTGAATGTAAGATACGTAGGCACAAGATTGCGATGATCTTGGCGAGCTACCTTCTATCCATCCTCCCATTTCCCAGTATCCTTTTCGTGGTTGTTACCACGAACTACGGACGCTCTGATTCTTTATTCATGCTTGAATATAAGATACGTAGGCACAAGATTGCGATGATCTTGGCGAGCACACTTCTATCCATCTTCTGTTTCCCCCCATCCTTTCCCGTAGTCGAACTACGAGGCTCTGATTTCTCATTCTCGTCCGAATGAGTATACGTAGGCACAAGGGCCCCAATCCTTGGCGAGCACCCTATCCTCTAACCACCCATCTCTCCTTTGCGTCTTTAACCTTTTAACCTACCAATTCTACCTTTAACAACGAGAAGAAAACAAGTAAACCTAAACAACACTCCCCACATTTACCTTAAGAGGTTCCCGTCGAGTACGACGGACGTGAGGGGTGCTAATACCTTCCCCTCACGTAACTGACTCCCGAACCCGGAACTTGGTTGCAACAGCCCTGTTCCTATCCTTTCGCTTTAAGAGGTTTTCTAGATATTTTCATCTCCCGTTTATTCGGGAAAAATAAAGTTCGGTGGCGACTCTATCGAACCGCATTTCCGCGCCTTTCGCGCGAGGGTCGTTTCTCTGAAATGTCTCCGTTATTTTTTCGAGGTGCGACAGGTACCTCTTCGTAGTACCGGGATGGATACTCAATCTACTTCGATGTCCTTCCTCAACTCAACAATATCTGGAACACAAACTCTATCACGACATCTCATGATACCATTTTCATTAATTCGAAAATTAGCTCTTCGACTTTGATTCCTCAAATTCAACCGATCTACCAACTCAAATCAGATTTCTGACCTTCACGAATCTCATCAAGAACACCACTAGTAAGCTTCAACATACCAAGCTTAACTCCATAAGAAATATCTTCACAAACCAAACTCATATCTCGGAATTGCTCAATCATTTCCAACTCTCTTACCATCATCATCGACATATGTAAAGATTTCCAAATCAATGCATCAGCTACCATGTTTGCTATCAGCCTTCTCAAAAGCTCTTGAAACTTTCTTCACACTTTGCATCTAAAAAAAATCTTGAACTTTCCTAGTCCACTGTGTCAATGGCAAAGATAACTTGGAAAAATCCTTCAATGAATTCTCGATAATAATCTGCCAACCCAAGAAAACTTCTAATCTTAAAAACAGGTTTTGGAGCTTCCCATTGTGATACAGCTTCAACTTTCGACATATCAACCGCAATAACTCTACTCGAGATCACATGACCAAGGAAACTCACTTCCTTCAACCAAAACTCATACTTTGACAGTTTTGCATACAACTGCCTCTCTTTCAACAATGATAACACAATTTTCAGATGCTCACCATGATCCTCTTTACTCTTCGAATATATCAAAATATCATCAATGAACACAACCACAAACTTGTCCAAATAAGGATGGAAAATCCTGTTCATATACTCCATAAATACACATGGTGCATTATTCACACCCAATGGCATCACGAAATACTCATAATGTCCATACCTTGTTTTAAAAGCAGTCTTCTGAATATTTTCAACCTTCACACGAATCTAATGATACCCAGATCTCAAATCTATCTTATTGGACACACTTGCAACAACCAACTGATCCATCAAATCATCAATCCTTGGAAGTGGACACTTATTCTTGATAGTCACCTTGTTCCATTGTCTATAATCCACACAAAGCCTCACAAAACCTTCTTTCTTCTTAACCAACAAAATTGGTGCACCCCACGGTGACACACTCGGATAAAAGAACCTCTCCTCAACCAGATCTTCAAGTTGATTCTTCAAATTCTTCGATTTCGGTGTAGACATATGATATGGAGCCATCGCTACCAAATAAGTTCCAGGAACTAGGTCGATCATAAACTCCATTTCACGTTCCGACGGTAAATCACTTATTTCATCAGGAAAAACTTCCGGATAATCACAAATAATTGGAAAACCACCAACTTCCCCACTTTCATTAACACTCAAAGTTCCCATCAAAACAAACATCTCAACACCATCCTGCACCGACTCACCAAAACAATATGTAAGCACTTAGCTTAACTCAAAACAATTCACTGCACACACCCTCTAAGCTTGCAAGACACGTCTATCCCATCCAACATGAATCCGTCTGCTATCAACAAGAGATTAAGGGTGATTAGTTCCTGAATTTATCAATAGACAGCCGAAAATCATGATAGGGCATAAACCGTCTTTACCAAACTATAAGAGCGTTCATCGACACACTGAGCCACCACTCCACACTTGAAGCATCCTGGAGAAGCACAAATTTCTCCCCCACTTGTTTCATTCCCACTTCTGCAGACAAAGATTAGAAAACAAACGTGTACCAACAGTGTTTTCGCACACATGTCGCATACTAGGGAACAAATAACATTAGACAACTTGGTCGGACGGACCGACTTGCTTTGATACCACTAATGTAACACCTTTTTTCTACCCCCACGGATATTATGGCAAAATAATCGAGTTTATCATCTCAAAAGGGCGTGCATTTCTCAATAAATTCAAATCAAAGTCAATGCTCCGTAAACAACGGGTTTTCCCAAATTTACTCAAATGGCAGCGGAACTCAAAAGGCAAAAATCCAAAGTTTTCTTTGAGCAGCAAGGAAATCAACATAACAAAAATTTCAAAAAAATATAGTTAACTCAAGGACCCCAACCTGATGTTACACTATAAGAGCAAGACCCTCTAAGTCAACCACAATGGCCACGGCTAAATCTGGTCATTTGCACGTTACCCACGTGGAGGCAACATTCAAACAGGCAGGGTTAGTAAAACAATTCATAATAATCAATATAAGAATCAATATATAAAATAGTGTCATTTTTATATGCAACATCATCAAAACCATCAAGGAACATCAAAGGCCACGGAATTATAAATTACACCAAATGGTCACATAAATGCAAATGCAATCAAGACTCATGCATGTGGTACCAATCAACAAAATTCGATGGACACTGGGTCATCAACCCTCCATAGATCCACAACAGTAGGATCAATTATGCACAAGAACCGGAGCAAAACAAAATACCTCACATCCGCACAATGGGATTGAAGCCACAAAAATCAAGGTCCTAGACCGAAGTCCGAAATGCATATGAATACATGATGCACACATCAACATAATCCTCATAATAAACTCATTAGGTGCATCATCATTCATCAAAATCATCATAATAATCATGTCATCATAGAATCATCAAAACCTCATGGAATCAACGTCACAAGTCATCACAGTCCCTCACGGGGATTCATCATGCAATCATGTATTAATCTCATAAGAATCACAATTATACTCATGGGTACTCATCATACGGTCATGTATTAATCACATAGGAATCATAGCTATACTCATAGTAATTCATCATACATTCATTTAATCACATAGGAATCACAACTGCACTCATAGTAGTTCATCATACATTCATTTAATCACATAGGAATCACAGTTCTACTCATAGTAACTCATCAGGAAAATCACAACATCCAACATCAAGACATTGTTGAACCAGAACATAAATCGCGAAACTCTGCTACGTTCCCTGGCAAGTTCGTCGTGCGAGCCTGGGGCGAATGTTCTCCATGTGAAGCATTCTTCACTGTGCGAACTCGCGATTACAGCAAATCGCTGTTACACACCAGCACCAAAACTAGACCAAAAACCTCTATGATTTTCTTCCCCAATGCCCTAAAAACATCCCTCAATCATTCCTAAGGTATTACGGTGATAAAGGCACAAAATCTACGACTTATTAGGCCAATCCTGTATCATATTTACGCCTCCAATTCTCATAATTTCTTACAACTACCCCACAATCATTTGAGTTCTCGCAATCAACTACCTTATACGGTTAAAACCTCAACAACAGAATTTGGCCACGAAGGCCTAATTTACCTTACTCTCAAATCAACCTCAGACCTATCATACCATCAGTTTAAATCCCTCAAACTCATTGAACTCACCATCAGAAAGGCAACAACAATTCAATACTCAAAAATCCCTAAACCCTTAAATCAGTTTTAAATATATTGAATCACATATTGAAAATCAAGAAGGCAATACTCCCCATACCTTAATTTTCCGATTCCAAGTCTTTCTCCTTTGAATTCTTGGAAAACCTCACGAAGCCTTTCCTCAATCCTCTTTCTCAGAGCTTTGGCCTCTATTTCTTCTCTTTTCACGGTCTAACAAGAATGAACCCCAATTCCCTCAAAATTCCTTTTTGTTAAACCTAACTTTGGGCCTTAAAATTGGGCTTTCCAACTTCACCCTCACTAACTCCTCCTCAAATGTCCATTTTGCCCTTAATTCCCTTATATTTATTTAAATTAATAATAGTACCAATATATTCATATTATATACTATTATTTAAATAAATAACCTAAAATCCATAATTCTCAATATTTCATACCAACCACCGAAAATCACCAAAAATATGAATATTCATATTTAAATAAATTAAATAAATATTCCAATAAATTTAGGGTGTTACACTATAAACCTAACTCTTTGAATAATCAACTTATAAAAATGTAAAAGCTTGTTGTTGTGAGAAATCCAACAACAAGAGGGTTTCATAATAAAAGTGGTTAAACAAGTAGAGTAAATATATTCACTTAATTAGCTTACTTAGAGATAAGAAGCTGAGGCCATAAAAAATTTTAGAATATAAACCAGACGTATTCTAGGGTTATAAGTGAGACTTAGAAATTTGTTCCTTTGCCCTATTAATGCATGATATGATGTTGTAGAGATATACATAAAGATCACGTTCTGACCTTTTGAGGCACGGAACATCTTATCATATACACATTCTGGCTACTATATATTAATGAATTATATCTCATCATTCACTCTCTTTATTTTATCAATCCTATATTTATTTCATTTAGTTTTGCATTGTGGACACTTTTAACTTTTTACCAATTATTATTTTGTTACCTTGCTCATACTTGGTTTAAACAAAGATTACTTACAAATGTTCAATTTAAAGCTCTTTCACTCCTTGTGGGTGATATCCTTACCATTATCACTTGCTGCAATAAAACATACATGTATACTTACATGTGACACCATAGTCGTATTTATTTGCGAGCACTGTGGTTCTTAATGATCACCAGAAGCTGATAAATTCAATAAGTGAAGAGATAACATATTTCTCTTCTGATGTTGATACATTACGCTTCAGAGTCTATGTAATCCAATATCATCATATTTCACTTAAAGACGTCCTTCAGTTCTGAACCATTAGAAGACAAGAACTCAGCTTCTCTCAAATGTGTTCTCTTAACAAATTTTGAGTAGATTCTCTTTAAGCTTTAGAACCTGCATACTTAAAATATATATTAGATAACACCATTGTTCTTTCAATACTTTGTTATCATAAAAACCTAAAGGATATATGTCATGAACAAATCTTATTCTAACAGTTACCATCGCGAATCATATCGCACCCCGTTACAATGTGGAGTACTAGATATTTCTGTTTTATTCTACCATACCTCATTATCATCAATTAGAACCATAATGCTCGTGTGTTTGATGGTGATCCAACGACTAAAACGCATATTCCTCTTAGCACAGTGATACTTCACAAAAATTGGAAATCAAAATGTACGAAGATGTTTGAAGGACAAGGAAGCTCCATAGATCACAAATGCGGACTTGTTGGTGGTCATAACAGTTTCCACCACGACAGGTTATCTTACAAGATAACTCATGGTTGATATACTATGCACATCAATTACCTATCTGATGTGATCAGACAACCTGATCTCCATGGTCAGGCATGCCATATAACATAAATCCCCTAATTTCGCACAGGGAAAGACATGCCTTGATCCCAGTGACACCAAAGTGGAATGTCACCGGAAAACCCTTTACTCAGCATTCTTATACAACCGCATTCTCTATTTTTTTTAATCGAAAAGAAGGCGATCAAATAAAGGGAAGAAATCAGGCTCAATCCATAAAAGCCGAGGAGAGACTTTGGTAGAATTCGAAATGTGAGCACACTGTCGATCAAGCTTCAAAAGGTCAAGAAGAGAGTCGACCCCGAAGCAAAGAGGATTCTGGGATACCACCATCCCATCATTCAGAAAAGGCAGTACCGAGTTACTCCTAAAAACAGTGTTATGGCATCAAAATACATGCGGTTGTTAACAAGCAACATCCTCAAAGGCGTAGAGGTCCTCGTTGATCAAGATTACTCAGATGGATCTTGATTGGACCATCATCCTAGTGGGCGGATATAGAGAAAGTTGTCTTTGTCGAGGTGATAACTAACTGAGAAATATAGAATAGAAGGGTGATAACCCATATTTTGTGAGTTATTATACAACCTAATATATAGTTTTAGCTAGCAGATTTATCTTTTTATATTTGTTTTAGTCCATTCTAGTTGTTTCTATAGTATTTAGCTTAGGTCATAATATGTGCTCTCTTTTGTACTTTTGATATGTTTGTTGCTTGTTTTAAGTATTATTCTGATGAGCTGAGGTAAGACAGACGGGGACCAAACTTGGTAGTTCAAGCTGGAACAAAGTTGAACTCGTCTAAGGAATGAAATGAAGTAATAAACTAGATCCTTAGGGCATTCATGGAAAAGGAGCTGAATTGTAAACGAATATTTGTTTGTGTGTTGGTGGAATTCCCTTGAGCTAAATGGATAAGACTCATGGCGCTAAAATACAAAAAAAAAAGGTACAATATTACGTCCACTAAGGAGCGCACCATGAAGAAAAGGACAATGTCACTTACACCCCTGCCATTGCAGATTGTCACACTAAACCTTGTCTCCCACAATTGTCTCTGTAACTGATTTATGGCAAACGGAGCTGAAGGAAAGAAAGGAATATGATGAAATTGATATTGGGATTGTTGTAATTTTCAAAGGGCCAATGATCCAAGACAAAGGAAAAGAAACCCTAGGTAAAGGCTTATAAATAGACCTTGTTGAATATTGAGAAGAGATTTCAGCACCTTAGAGAAAATCACATAAGAGAATAATGCAAGGAAGAATGGAGAGAAAAAAGAGCTTCTTCTTCTCACCATTTCTAGTGCTAACTGCTGAAGCTTGACGCGACTGGAGTCATTACTTATTGATTATCCTTCACGTTACTCTAATGTTGCTATTTCTTTTTCATATTTGGTTTAAGAGTTTTTCCTTTCAGAACCAACTTTATAAGTTGTACTCAACTCATTATGAGCTAAACCATTTCTTTGTTGAGCTATGAGAAGTTAATATTATGTTATTTTTATGTTAAAATGGTGTAATATTGCCTTGTTTTATTATGTGTTAACATGTTTAAATATAGTTTTTTGAATGATCTACTTAGAAGAGTATAAAAGCTTGTTGTTGTTGTTAGAGATCCAACAACAAGTGGATTTCATAATAAAAGTAGTTAAATGAGTATGATATAGATATTCACTCATTTAGTTTGCTTAGAGATAAGAAACAACAACTATAAAAGAATTTCAGGAGATAAACAGACGTATCTTAGGGTTATACGTGAGACTTAGAATTTTGTTCCCTTTCCCTATTATGCATGCTTTTGATGTTGTAGAAATGCACTCTTAGATCACTCACTGACATTTCCTGGCATGACACTTCACATCATATGCACATAATTACTTCATACATGTTAATGGATCATAGCTCAACTTACACTCTCTTGATATATTCACAACACTCTCTCTGCACTATTAAGATATTGATATAAGGAAAAACTAAACTTGTGACAATCAACTATCATTTTTAATTTTGCTCATGCTTAATTTTCAAAGATAGTTACTTACAAAATCAACCTAAGTTACTTCCACTCCCTGTGGGTATCATATCCTTACTTTTTATCACTTCCTACATTATAATGTGTGAGGGCAAGTAGTCACACAACATATGTTCTCAAGTTTCGATGATGACAAAGTACAACCTCAGATCAATAGGAGCTGTCAATTTCACCCAAAAGACAATTGCAATACTTAACATATCATATCCTTCCTATATCTCTTTAATTCATCATATTATCATTGGCAAAACACGTGATAAATATTCAGTTGTGACAAAACGCACGAAACAACAAGTGATGATTTTTTGCAGGTTTTGAAGCTCTGAGTCGACCACACATCAGCGCACAACCTAGTTAAACTTCCCATGGGTCAACGCATGGAAGTCGTGCGTCGACCACCAGTCAGCGTACAACCCAGTTCACTTTCCCACGGGTCAGCGCAAGGAAGCTATGAGTCGACCATCAGTCGGCACATGAAGACTTCATATTTCCCACGGGTCAGTGCACGCCGACCTATGGTCGACACATACTATTGAGTTTTTAATATTGCTAATTTCTGCAGGCCATACATCGATGCATAGACCTGCTATGGTCGAGCGTTCGCGCATTGTTAAGTATTTTTTCACTGTTTGAAATCCTGTTGTGTTAGTTATTTGGCTTATTACTATAAATAGAAGGTTGTTCATTTTAACACACTAACAATTACATTTTGAGTACATTGTGAAAACAAGAAAAGTGAAATAGGTGCCTACATTTCTCTTCATTCATCCTCAAACAACACACAACACTGCAACTACACACAACCATTTTTGGAGTGCTTTGTGTCTCGTTCAAGGTGATAAGGTTCGAATCCGTTGAGTGAAAATCCAGTTCGGGTGGAGAATTGTGACAGGTTTTTCTTGAATAAAACCTTGAAGGTTTTGCCCTCCAAGATTCTACGAATTTGGGGGGTTTTTGGTACGAATAGCCTCCATCAACATTCAGCGGTGCGAAGGTGATTGAGAAAGGGAAGATTTCATCAATCTAGTAGTTGGGGCTGTGAAGTGTTGAAGGGAGTTTCGGGTTCGATTCGTTGGTGTCTAAGATCAGTCGGGCCGAGGGTTTGAAGATCTGAAAGGTATTCAACAAAGGGGCTGGAATCGGAGGTCAATTCACAACGATTGAAGGTCTTGATTCAACTCGAATCAAGGAGCAAGAAGTGATAGCAACATCAAGATCTATAGGGATTGTTTGTACTATTGCTTATCAACTCTTGTATAAACTACTACAACTTTTCAGGTGATATCTATTATAAATCATCTCAATTTTATTTTTAGAATTGAGGGCAGACGTACCCCGAAGTGAGGACGGCGGGGGAACTGCCTCAACAAATCTGTGTCTTCTTTATTTTTCAGTATTTTCATTTTCAGCTTAAAAATTAAGTGATTTTAGTTTAAGCAATTTTATTGATTAGAGCATTGAATTTAGTAAGTAACTGGTACTGTTTAAACTTGAGTACAATAATCAATTGTACATGGATTTTAAAGTTACTTACTTAAGTCAAAATCCACTTGGAGTGTTTTGCACACCAAGTGTTCGATAAATTGTCTGAACTAAAGCTTACTTAGTTTTCTTGCTATATTTTGGTGCACTGTGTTGAGCATTGGAACTAGCACTACTAATTAGTGGTGAAACAAATTGATTAGTTTGACTAGTGTATTGAATCTACTCTTCTTTTATTATCATATCCGTTAGCTTAACGCATATCCGATCTTCCAATAACGGTTCGTTTTAGACGTGTTTTTCCAAGGCCGCTTCTGCACTTAAAAACATTTTAAAACCAATTTTAAATTGGTAAGCGCCGACTCAAATTTTAATTGGGATATATTCAACCCCCTTCTAGATCCGAGCCATCGTCTAACAAGTGGTATCAGGAGCGCCGGTTCACTCCGTGCTTCAAGTATAACTTTGATAAAAAATGGCAAACGAACCTAAAGGGGCTTATAATAGAGCTCCCGTTTTTAATGGTGAAAATTATGGTTATTGGAAGGATTGTATGCGGGTGCACATAAACTCCATAGATAGAAAAATATGGAACGTTATCCTCAATGGTCCAATAGAAATTATTATGACCAATGCGGATAATGTGGTTGTGCCTAAGCCCGAAGCACAATGGACCGATGATGATGAAAAGAAATACAACTATGATTGGAAAGCTAAAAACATCTTAATATCCTCATTAGGAGTTGATGAGTATTACCGTGTGTCTCATTTCCCTACGGCAAAAGACATGTGGTATTCACTTCAAATCGCTCATGAGGGGACAAACGATGTGAAGTTAGCTAGAATCAATACACTAACACCAGAGTTTGATCTTTTCTACATGGAGCAAGGGGAAACCATTGCAGACATGCAGAAAAGGTTTACTCATCTCATCAATAGGTTACATTCACTTGGTAGGCCGGTGTCCAATGACGTTGCTACTAATAAAATTTTAAGATGTTTAAACAGAGAATGGAAGCCCAAGGTGACCGCCATAAAAGAAGTAAATGATCTTACTATTTTGGACCTAACAACGCTATTTGGAAAGCTACAAGAGCACGAACAAGTGCTCCTAAGCCTTGACCAGCATGAAAAGAAAGAAAAGAAGGATAAAACAAAGAATGTTGAGAAGAAATCAATTGCTCTCAAGACTTCCTCCTTGAAGTCTCAATCTAAGGAGCATAGTGATTATTCATCAAGTGACGATAATGAAGATGACAAGGTTGAGGATATGCGGCTATTCGTAAAACGCTACAATCGGTATGTGAGAAAGAACGACATTCAACACTCAGAAAAGAACCTTGTCAACTTCAGAAAGCAATCAAGGAACTCTCAAAATAACGACATCAAAGGGAGTAAAACCAGAGGATCGTGCTACAAATGCGGAAAGCCCGGTCACTACAAGCCAGATTGTCCTTTAAACAAAAAGGGAAAAGAAAAGGAATCTATCAAATCACATAAGAGGTCATCAAAGCCAAGAAGAGCGTATATAGCTTGGGAAAGCGATAGCGAATCCTCCTCCTCTGATGAAAGCTCAAGTGATGAAGAAGAATCCGTGAACCTATGCCTTTCCGCACATCAAAAAAAATAAGAAAAAGCAGGTACGTCACTCTAAATATGAGAATTCCTCAAATATGTCACATTTCGAATTACAAGCCGCATTTAATACTTTACACAATGAAGCAACAGAAGCCTTTAAGAGACTTGCCTTTAATAAAAGAATTTTTACTTACTTAGAGCACAAAATTAAAGAGTCTGAAAGGAAACTTGAGGAATTTAAGGCTTCCATGGTGGAAAGTAATAAATAGGATTGTGAGGACCATAGAAATGTCTTCGACTTTGGATGTGCTACTTGTTATATTTGGCAAGGTGAAGTTAGAAACCTAAAGGCCAAATTAAACAAGGCTCTTGAGCCTAAAATTACATTTTCTATTGATAGAGCTGATTTTAGAAAAAGTATGGTGAATCCATATCAAAAATATACATATGTAATTAGGGATCAAGAGAGCAAAAGCAATCCTAAAGTTGACTTTGCATGCTTATATTGTTGCAAGAAAGGCCATTCCATGCTAAGTGCCGATTTAGGAGATTTTTGGTTCCTAAAGGCATCTATCAATGGTTGCCCAAATGCAACCATTTTGTCACTAACATATTAAGACCCAATATGCCATTGGGTACCCCCTCTTGCTAATTATGTTTTCATAGGTACAATGTGTTGAGACCACTGAGAGAAGATGGGTTCTCGACAGTGGATGTTCAAGACACATGTCTGGAGACATATCCCTATTCATAGACTTTGTGGCTAAGAAGAAAGGGTATGTAACATATGGTGATAATAATCGTGGAGCAATACTTGGTAAAGATAGTGTAGGTAACCCCTCTTCCACTACGATTTTTGATGTGTTGCTTGTCGAGGGTCTTAAACATAATCTGCTTAGCATTAGCCAATTATGCGACAAAGGATACAATGTATCATTTTCAAAAGAGTGTTGCAAAATTGTGCATGATAATGACAAGAAGAATATGTTTAATGGCCTAAGAGTGAACAACGTCTATATCCTTGACTTAAATGAAGTATCGTTAACAAGTGACAAATGCCTCATAACAATGAGTGAAGATTCATGGTTATGGCATAGGTGCTTAGCACATGTTAACTTTGACTTGCTGAATAAATTAGTCTCAAAAGATCTAGTCCTAGGTCTTCCCAAAATAAAATTCACCAAGGATCACCTTTGTGATGCTTGCCAAATGGGAAATCAAACAAGGATATCCTTTAAATCTAAAAAATACTGTTTCTACCACAAGACCTCTCGAGCTTCTCTATATGGATTTATTTGGGCCTTCTAGAATCAAGAGCCTATGCGGAAACTATTACGGTTTCGTAATAGTGGACGATTATTCTAGATTTTGTTGGACTATCTTTTTGGCTAGCAAGAGCGATACATTCGCCACCTTTGTGAAAATTTCCAAACTTTCCCAAAATAAATTAAGCACAAACATTGTGTCAATTAGAAGCGACCATGGAGGTGAATTTGAAAACCATTTATTTGAAGAATATTGCGGTAACTACGGTATTGATCATAACTTCTCCGTTCCACGAACTCCTCAACAAAATGGGGTGGTGGAGCGCAAAAATCGCATTTTAGAAGAGTTGGGAAGGACAATGATCAATGGAAGTGGACTACCAAAATATTTTTGGGCCGACGCCATAAGTACGGCTTGTTATGTTTTGAATAGGGTGCTCATCCGCCCCATTCTAAACAAAACACCTTACGAGCTTTTAAAAGGGCACAAGCCAAACGTGTCTCGCCTACATGTTTTCGGTTGCAAGTGTTTTGTCTTAAATAATGGGAAGGAAAATTTGGGTAAATTTGACTCTAAGGCTGACGAAGGTATTTTCCTTGGATACTCTCAGTCAAGTAAAGCATATAGGATTTACAATAAAAGATTACTTATTGTCGAAGAATCGATACATGTAACATTTGATGAATCTTATCCGAGAAATGTCGGAAAGGGTAGTGTCTTTCATGGTACAGGTACATCTACTGAAGATATACTCAAAGATGCAGAGCCGGAAATTGATCAGTCCGACAAAGCAAAAATTGAGGAGGAAAAAGATGTCCAACATGAAGAAACTGAGGTAGATCATCCATCTACAAGTGATGCTCTCCCTAAAGCTTGGAAGTCTTCTAAAGATCATCCAATGGAAAACATTCTCGGAGATATATCAAAGGGTGTTACTACATGATCTAAGATAAGTAACTTTTGTTATCACTTCGCTTTCGTTTCACAAATGGAACCTAAAAACCCTAAAGAAGCCTTACTCGATGAAAACTGGTTTTTGTCAATGCAAGATGAACTTAATCAGTTCACGAGAAATGAGGTATGGGACCTTGTCCCTCCTCCATGAGGACATCGAGTAATTGGCACCCGATGGGTGTTTAGAAATAAGTTGGACGAAAACAGAGTAATAACTCGTAACAAGGCGTGTTTAGTCACGCAAGGGTATAACCAAGAGGAAGGCATCGACTATGAGGAAACTTAAGCGCCTGTTGCCCGACTCGAGGCTATACGCCTTTTTCTTGCCTTCGCATGTGCGAAGAATTTTAAGTTATTTTAAATGGACGTTAAGAGTGTGTTCCTTAATGGATACATAAATGAAGAAGTCTATGTTGCACAACCTCCTGGTTTTGAGTCTCATGAGTATCCTGATCATGTCTACAAACTAAAAAGGGATTTATATGGTCTCAAACAAGCTCCTAGAGCTTGGTATGAGCGACTGAGTAAATTTTTACTTGATCAAGGTTACTCAAGAGGAAAGGTTGACACTACTCTCTTCATTAAACGTCAAGGAAAGCACTTGATTCTTGTACAAATTTACGTTGACGATATTATATTTGGATCTACTAACATGAATCTCGTGAGAGAGTTTTCTGACCTTATGCAGGGTGAATTCGAGATGAGTATGATGGGTGAACTCACATACTTTCTCGGATTGCAAATTAAACAACTTAAAGAAGGAACATTCGTGAGCCAGACAAAATACTGTTTGGAACTTCTCAAGAGATTTGACATGGCAAACTCGAAGGCCATTGACACTCCTATGCCAACATGTGTAACCCTGAGTAAAGATGAAAGCGGTAAGGACGTAGAGGTAAAAAAGGTATAGAGGTATGATTGGCTCTCTTCTCTATCTTATTGCTTCTCGTCCCGACATTATGTTTAGCGTGTGTATGTGCACAAGATACTAATCATGTCCCAAAGAATCTCATCTAAAATCTGTCAAACGTATACTTCGATACCTATCTGGTACTCCGAAGTATGGACTATGGTATTCCAAAGGTAATGATTTCTCATTGGTAGGTTTCTCCGATTCCGATTTTTCCAGTTGCAAATCGGATAGGAAAAGCACCAGCGGTACTTGTCACTTATTTTCAAACTCCTCGGTCAGTTGGCACAGTAAGAAATAAGTTTCAGTTGCTTTGTCAACCGCCGAAGCGGAATACGTAGTCGCCGGTAGTTGTTGCGCTCAAGTCCTATGGCTTAAGCAGCAACTATTGGACTTTAATCTAAAACTAGATCGTGTTCCTATTTTCTGTGACAATACAAGTGCTATTAACCTCACCAAAAACCCTGTGTTACATTCTCGCACCAAACATATCTAAATTCGACACCATTTTCTGAGGGATCATGTAGAGAAAGGTGATGTTATTTTCGAACACGTTGACACCAAAAATAAACTAGCGGACATTTTCACAAAGCCTCTAGCCACTGAACCTTTCTTTCATATTCGTCGAGAACTTGGCATTCTCGACATTTCGGATCGGTTATAATAATTGTTTGTTTTGTCTTGCTTCATTTACAACTACATTCTTGTACTTCTAACAAGTTAAGTTTTGTTGCAAGCACAAGTATATTATTATCAAGTGTTTCCGGTATAGAGGTGATGTTGTTCCATATTCTTTCTCTCTCTAAATATTCATGATTCAATTAGTTTATCGTTTGACCAACATTGTATATACATATATGACATTTGCTACGAGTATTATGTGTTTTGGATGCAAATTATGTTGTGGCATTGTAAATAGGCATCAAATGTGGCATTATATATGACATAAATTGAAAATCTGCATTTTTGCTCACTTTGAGTCGACCAGAATAGGGCAGTGGTCGACGCATGCTGTTCACTTTTAAATTTGTCAAAAATCAAACAGTATTCGTCGATGCATGCAGGAGTACGGTCGACGGCTTGCGTAAAAACTCAGATTTTTTCGTTTGAAAAACGTTCCATCTTCCTACACTCTACTTTAAATATGCAGTCTACATTAATTGTGCTTTGGAATTGCATTTTTTAGTAAGCTACATCTAGTCATTCCTAGTGTCCCCTTGTCTCCTCCTCTTTCCCCAAAACCCTAATCTCCTTCTATAAAAAGGGTTAATCCTCATCTTCTCCAAATTACTTCAACAATCCTTTCAAAATCATTGCTTTCTACCTCCAAAAATTCTCCAAAATCATCATCCATGGCCTCACTATTCCGCAGAAATACCGGTAAAAGATCAAGGGCTTCAACATCTACTTCTCTACCCATTACTTTTGTATCCTTGGTTCCACCACCTGCTGTTGACAACTTCAACAAAGATATTGGCAAGAGAGCAGTTGTTCCGCAACATGCATTCTACAAAGCAACAGCGGAACGCATGCATCTCACTCAAATCATGGCTCTGCTGGAGTTTCAAGGCTTTGGAAACTTTCTGGAATGCAACACCAAATACAGTGAAAACTTAGCCCGTGTGTTCTACATTTGCCTGCATGACAAGTTTCAAGGTCAGGATTTCCACACCACCATCGGCAATACACAGGTAAACTTGAATTCTGAAGTTTGGAGTAAATATTTTGATTTAACTGTGGCTGCTAATGAACAACCTCCTCATGAGGTAACCGACTCTCGCACCGTTCCTGGATATGAATTTAAGAGTGCCTTAAATGATATGCTAAAAAGGCCTTATTCGGAGAATATTGTAAACAATGATGTTTTTCCCAGAACTGTTACGGCTGGTAAACTACAAACAGGGGAGCGCATCCTGCAGTGGATTGTGGCTCGCATCCTCCGACCGAAGAAAGGTGGTCTGTCTCGAGTTGAACATGATGAGGTGCATCTTATATACATTCTGAAAAATAGGATCAAAATCAACTAACCTTATTACATAGCCAGCAGAATATTTTCTTTGAGAGGTTCAAGCAAAGGAACTGCTCTTGCTTATGGGTCTTTTATTTCAGAGGTTCTCACCGCGGCTAACGTCATGTATCCATCATTTCCATGTGTCTCCATATCTTCCGACAAAGAATTCAGCACAAAAACTTTTGCCATGATGGGCTACTTTTGGTGTGATGAACGACGATCCTACAGGTTTGTTCGCAGAGCAAATATTCCCCGGGTTGTTGACGACTCTGATGAAAGTTCTGAACGGGAGGACGAAGAACAAGACGAACAGGTAGATGAAGACGAAAATGAAGTGGAACAGGTACAAGAACCAGCATATGAGACGCATGACAATTACCAACAGCCAGACCAACATGAGTTCACAAATACTGATTGGCTTTATCACACAGCTTCACCTGACGAACAAGAAAAAGGATACACAAATCAAGGATGGGGTGAGTGGCAGTACACAGGCCGAACCACTTTGGGAAAATATTATGATACGTACCATGGCTATCCTCAAGAACATCAACCTCCTCAATCTTCACCATCTCCTCCGCAGTCAAACAACTCGGAAATTCTCAACATGCTGCAGTGCATGCAGTTGGACCAACAGAACTTTATGAGAAGTCAAGATACGCGGATGGAACAAATCCAAGCTGAGATATGTACACAAAATGAACGGTTAAATTCCTTCTCCACTAGGATGGATGCCCGTTTTGAAGCTCTCGCTGCATCAAATGAGAGGCAGGACATGGAAATTGCTCACAGCCTCCATTACCTAAATTTGTCTGTGGAAGCATTTGTCGACTACTCTGATCCTCACTGCAATCCGGATGTTGCATACAGGGGGAGGGGTCGGGGCCAGGGATATTAGTTGCATGATTGCATATTTTCGTTGTCTATGATGTGCTTGTTTTTGTTATGGTTGTTAGAATATTAAGCCCATTTGAATGTTTTCATTTCTTTATCTATTAATTACCTTACTCTTTCATTTTCAATATTATGTGTGAATATTGGTAAATGTTTAGTTATCACCTGCTGAGTATTTTGTTAAGTGTTATTCTGTCAAGCTTTACCTTCTCCATCTCTTTTTGATGTTGTCAAAGGGGGAGAAAAGCCAAGTAGATCACAACAGCTCTTCCACATAAACTCTTCCACATAAAGTGCAGGATTACAAAAGAAAGGGGGAGTTTATGCTACTATGTTAATAATATTGCAATGTTGTTCTCACTAGCTTCGCGCAGGTTGTCATCATCAAAAAGGGGAGTATGTGAGGGCAAGTAGTCACACAACATATCTTCTCAAGTTTCGATGATGACAAAGTACAACCTCGAATCAATAGGAGCTGTCAATTTCACCCAAAAGACAATTGCAATACTTAACATATCATATCCTTCCTATATCTCTTTAATTCATCATATTATCATTGGCAAAACACGTGATAAATATTCAGTTGTGACAAAACGCACAAAACAACAAGTGATGATTTTTTGCAGGTTTTGAAGCTCTGAGTCGACCACACATCAGTGCACAACCTAGTTAACCTTCCCACGGGTCAGCGCATGGAAGTTGTGCATCAACCACCAGTCAGCGCACAACCCAGTTCACTTTCCCACGGGTCAGCGCAAGGAAGCTATGAGTCGGCCATCAGTCGGCGCATGAAGACTTC
The DNA here is from genome assembly GCA_963859935.3 of Lathyrus sativus. NCBI lineage: Eukaryota > Viridiplantae > Streptophyta > Magnoliopsida > Fabales > Fabaceae > Lathyrus > Lathyrus sativus. Next base: position 436,211,440 of record OZ012740.1, on the reverse strand, counting down.
ACATTTCCCACAGGTCAACACACCCCGACCTATGGCCGACGCATACTATTGAGTTTTTAATATTGCTAATTTCTGCAGGCCATGCGTCGACGCATAGACCTGCTATGGTCGAGCGTTCGCGCGTTGTTAAGTATTTTTTCACTGTTTAAAATCCAGTTGTGTTAGTTATTTGGCTTATTACTATAAATAGAAGGTTGTTTATTTTAACACACTAACAATAACATTTTGAGTACATTGTGAAAACAAGAAAAGTGAAATAGGTGCCTACATTTCTCTTCATCTTCATCCTCAAACAACACACAACACTGCAACTACACACAACCATTTTTGGAGTGCTTTGTGTCTCGTTCAAGGTGATAAGGTTCGAATCCGTTGAGTGAAAATTCGGTTCGGGTGGAGAATTGTGGCAGGCTTTTCTTGAATAAAACCTTGAAGGTTTTTCCCTCCAAGATTCTACGAATTTGGGGGGTTTTGGTACGGATAGCCTCCATTAACATTCAAAGGTGCGAAGGTGATTGAGAAACGACAGATTTCATCAATCTAGTAGCTGGGGCTGTGAAGTGTTGAAGGGAGTTCCGGGTTCGATTCGTTGGTGTCTAAGATCAGTCGGGCCGGGGGTTTGAAGAACTGAAAGGTATTCAACAAAGGGGCTGGAATCAGAGGTTAATTCACAATGATCAAAGGTCTTGATTCAACTCGAATCAAGGATCAAGAAGTGATAGCAACATCAAGATCTATAGGGATTGTTTGTATTATTGCTTATCAACTCTTGTATAAACTACTACAACTTTTCAGGTGATATCTATTATAAATCATCTCAATTCTATTTTTAGAATTGAGGGCAGACGTACCCCGAAGCAAGGACGGCAGGGGAACTGCCTCAACAAATCTTTGTCTTCTTTATTTTTCAGTATTTTCATTTTCAGCTTAAAAATTAAGTGATTTTAGTTTAAGCAATTTTATTGATTAGAGCATTGAATTTAGTAAGTAACTGGTATTGTTTAAACTTTAGTACAATAATCAATTGTACAAGGATTTTAAAGTTACTTACTTAAGTCAAAATCCACTTGGAGTGTTTTGCACACCAAGTGTTCGATAAATTTCCTGAACCAAAGCTTACTTAGTTTTTTTGCTATATTTTGGTGGGTTGTGTTGAGCATTGGAACTAGCACTACTAATTAGTGGTGAAACAAATTGATTAGTGTGACTAGTGTATTGAATCTACTCTTCTTTTATTATCATATCCGTTAGCTTAACGCATATCCGATCTTCCAATAACGGTTCGTTTTAGACGTGTTTTTCCAAGGCCGCTTTCGCACTTAAAAACATTTTAAAACCAATTTTAAATTGGTAAGCGCCGACTCAAATTTTAATTGGGATCTATTCAACCCCCTTCTAGATCCGAGCCATCGTCTAACATAATGAACATGTATACTTGCATGTAACATATTTTCAAACAAAAAAGGGAGAATAATGTATGCTCACAACTCCTTCAATCAGTTAGATACTCTTTAAAACAACTGCATAATTTCCACGATTGATATATTGATTATTAAATGATGTAACCACAAAGAATATTATGTGTTCCATGCAAGAAAGCGTGAGTCGGTCTTTTAAGACATGCTTCAAGTTTAAGGAGCACTCTTCTTAATGTATTAGCACACCCCCTTTTAGGAACTAGGCACTTCGATAGAATAAGAGGTAATACTCATAAGCGTCTACCCTGAACCAGGCCAGCCTTTAGGGTAGGGATGGAAACCTTACCTTTGGCTTGGGATGGTTCCTAGTGAAATGGAAAATGCATAATAACTCTTTTCAATTAGGGCTAGTAACAACAAAACTCTAATTGAGACTAAAGAGTTCAAAGTAAGGCAAATCCATAAGCGTTCAAAGCAAGGCAAATCCATAAAGGTTCTCATACCCTAAGCATTCAACACCTTGCAGCCACCGCGATGCAAACTCACATCCCATGGATGAACACCAGCAACACCCCAATGGCAAACAAAATCTAAATCTCATGTGAGGCACAAAAACTTCATGTTGTATGGATGAAAAGCAAGCCTTGGAATTGTAACAACTTTCAACCAACCAGAAGTGTAACACGGGATAAAGTCATCCAAATACATATTTAGGACATAAAGTCAAATAAAGCTACAACTCACTAAGGTAAAAGTATGTTATATAAATATTATCATTACATCTAAGACACGTCAACCTAGAAAATATTATAGGATAAAAGAAAAGAAGAAAAAAAAAAGACGCGATCAAGTTACAACACTCGGAGATGAGTACTCAGATCACCCCCAAATTCCTTTTCTAAAGAAGACTCTAAGGGGTCCAACCCCTCAACGAGAATTGTGGCTTCGGGACAAAATCTTTTTTCCTATTCCACAACCTGACTGTGGATCTCGAACACGCTCTATACAAACTGCTAAGGAGAATCATGATACTTCTCCCTCATACTAGCCACCTATCCATCAAGAGCCTTCAAAGGCTCAACATGAGCCTTCATTTCTCGCCAAAGTGTTTTGTGGTCCTCCTTCATGTTGCAGTTTAACTTATAAATAACATCAAAATCTTTTTTACCTCGTTTTTTCTCCACCTCAAGGGAGGACTCCATATCAGAAACCCGGGTAACCATAGTAGAAGGATATTCATGTGTCTTCACTTCTTCTTGTAAAGAGTAAACAAGCTTAGCCTACTCTTAAAAGTCAGCGAACTCCTTCTAGATAACTGAGCATTTGTACTCCATCTCTTCACACTTACCCTTCCAAGTGTCCATTTCCTCGAAAGGATTTACGACACCTAAAATATCCCATCAGCCAGAAGCAATCGAATAAAATAGAGTATGAGGCTCGATACATGTTATAGGTGATCTCAAAGAGGATTTCCATCTTCTCCGCCTTAAAAGGGTTTTGGACGAAGGACAAGTTCTGCGTCAATACAACAATATTAACTTCCTCAAGAGTATGAGAAAGTCTAGAAGGAAGAATGGTAGGCATTCGTAGGAAGGAAATAATGTATTATGAAGAAACATCCTCGGTTAGACAGGTTCATTTGGGAGAACCACCTTCTAGAGGGGAATGTTAATCTTCATCGCATACCTTCTTTATTAAAATGGGGGACGAGGTGTATCCTCCATAGTTAAAATGCTCGCAACACTTATAAACTATTCTACCCCGGGGATAGCGTTAGTGGTCTCGGTGGCTGCGATAGAGCGATGGCCATAGAAGGAGCAACGGTTGTAGGAAGGGTGTCACAACCTGGCCAATATGATCAGTCTTAATACCTCAAGTAATGGCAAGGTCGTAGGTCGTCTTCAATTTTTCCATGTCATCTGCAAGAGACAATCACACATGTTAAAAAAAACTATAGGATTTAGTCCATACTAAAATCCCTTTCCTTTTTGCCCGATCGACCTCACTCACAAGGGCACGAGTATCAATTTACTTCTTCCTCGGCTCGAAAGAATACACTTCACTGAGGCCAAACCTTTTTTCATAACCAAGTTCTTGAAACCAGGAATGCACACCCCCCTTCATCATTGCCTCGTTGGGGGGAAATGACCTAACTTGGTGCGGTCAAAATGGACATCATGGTGGAAGTGAGGATAGGACTAATACTTTAAGAATCTACCTTTATAGAAATGAGTGTAAGAGCAAGATTTGTCTCTACAGGATAATCTCTATGTTTTGATGATAACAATTGAGTATTTGTGAAAGAACCATTTTATGGTTTAATGTTTGTTATGTGCTGGTCATATTAAATTAAATATATTAGACCAAACAAACAGAAGAAACGTGTGCAACTAGTAACTTATGGAGTTACTTAGTGTGACGTCATGAAGCGCTTGTGAGAAGCTAGTTTGCTTATGTATCTGATCATTTTCAGTAAGAATCAAGGATGCTGTATATTGTTGTTGCAATGCGCCTGTGTATTCTGATCTGAAGAAGTGCATCTGATCTGAAAGCAAATGAAGCTCAGTAAAGAAGCAATTTTGTTTCTGCATCTGATCATGTTCAGTAAAGAATCGAGGATGCTAGATATTGCAGTTGCAATGCATCAGTGGATTCTGCTCTGAGTTATGCATCTGATCTGGAAGCTAACGAGCGTCTCTGAAGAGTGAGTCATCTAAAGAACATGTTGAAGACTCTGATGACTTGAAGTTCTGAAGGCTGAAGGCTCTGAAGACCAAGTGCGTCAAGACTCTGAAGACAGGTTCTAAAGGTAAAAACTCTGAAGACAGGTTCTGAAGGTAAAGACTCTGAAGACTCTAAAGACTTTGAAGACTCTGATGACTTGAAGTTCTGAAGGCTGAAAGCTCTGAAGGCCAAGTGCGTCAAGACTTTGAAGACTCTGAAGATGGGTTCTGAAGTCAAGACTCTAAAGACAGATTCTGAAGGTCAAGACTCTGAAGAAGTTTTCTGAAGGTCAAGACTCTGAAGAAGTGTTCTGAGGGTCAAGGCTCTGATGTTTTTGAACACATGGTTTCTGAAGAATTAGTCATGAAGATTCTCAAGATTGTTTCAAAGGAAACTTAGCTCTTGGAATGCTAAAGACTGGATTCTGAAGTGGAAGATTACGTCAGAAGAAGATTCATCCAGATGCAAGACATGTTACATCAGATAAGCTGCTGTTGTTCATATTTGATAAATCATGTGCTTATGAAAAAGGACAAGAAAGTGATGTCATCCAACATGTGCTTATTCTATCCGTTGAAAATATGACCGTTGGAAATAGAAAGGATTTTTCTATCCTCACAACGTCATTCTTGGAAGCACTATACAAGCATAACGTTTGATTATTCAAAGGTTGGCTTTTTGGCATTGCTGTTGCTGGAGCTATTGCTCGTATGGCTTGCGATGTTGCGCTGCTGGTACTACTGTTGCCATGAAGAAAAGATAAAGTTCAAATGAAAAGAAGCCTTAGTGCTCACTCACAGAAAAGCTTTTAAGCAATATAGAAGCTATGTTTTAATAATCTCTTAGAGAGTTATTATTAGAATTAGTTTTTGTATTAGGAAGCAAGGAGTTGTTACTCATTACTTGCTATGTGCTAAACTTGAAGTTATTAGCTTGCTAGGAAGCACCATTATAATCTCCGGCAACACAAAAACTCTATTTTAGAATTAGTGGTTCCTCAAGTGATCTAGTGAAGATCAGTATACTTGAGATGACAAGTGACAGTAGTCATTTGTGGAAATCCTAATAGGAGTTCTTTAGTGATCGGATTCTATTAAGGTGTCAATGAACGTTATATCCTTGGGGATCCCTGAACGTGTCATTGTCAAGTTGTTAGTCACTTGCAGTTATCTTGTGCATCTGTAATCAGTTCGGTTATAGGGGATTAAGTCCTTAGTTGATTAAGGCGAAATCACCTTGAAAGGGTGGACTGGATTAGCTTGGGAGTTACTCATTAGTTTTTGTATTAGGAAGCAAGGAGTTGTTACTCATTACTTGCTATGTGCTAAACTTGAAGTTATTAGCTTGCTAGGAAGCACCATTATAATCTCCGGCAACACAAAAATTCTATTTTAGAATTAGTGGTTCCTTAAGTGATCTAGTGAAGATCAGTATACTTGAGATGACAAGTGACAGTAGTCATTTGTGGAAATCCTAATAGGAGTTCTTTAGTGATCAGATTCTATTAAGGTGTCAATGAACGTTATATCCTTGGGGATCCCTGAACGTGTCATTGTCAAGTTGTTAGTCACTTGCAGTTAGCTTGTGCATCTGTAATCAGTTCGGTTATAGTGGATTAAGTCCTTAGTTGATTAAGGCGAAATCACCTTGGAAGGGTGGACTGGATTAGCTTGGGAGTTGCTCAAGTGAACCAGGATATATGATGTGTTCTTTACTTATGCTTTATTATTTATGCTTCCGCAATGTATTTAATATAAGCGCATAAAAGCATCAAGTGAAGAAGAAGACAAGAAAAGAAAAAAGTTTTATTAAGGCGTAAACCCAATTCAATCCCCCCCCCCCCTTTCTTGTGTTTATTTCTCACCTTCAATTGGTATCAGAGCTCCGGTTCTATTATTGATGGATATCAAACGCCTAACAGTGTCAGATAAAGATCTATAGGCTGTGTGAAGAAATACTTTTGGGGATTTTTCACCGTTCTTACAATTTCAGTCTCATATCAGTTTTTGAGGATAATGAGTACTAAAATTGTAATCTATTTGGTTATCTGAGCTAGTCACTAATTCTGTGAAGTTTGAAGCTTGAAGTGTTGAAGTCTTCAACAACAAATCTCCTCCAGTATATTCTAGAAGAAGAATGAAGAATCAGCTGACAAGATAGATTCAACAGATAAGAAGATATATCTGTTGAAGGGTGATCTTAAAATATGTTTGGATTTTCAACGTATTTGCTCAAAGTTCAAATCTTCAGCAAGCAAGAAATCTTGATTTCTAAAGATTAATTCTGGTGAGTATGAGATGTTTTCAAGAAATGTATTAGTCCACACTTGACTTTCTCATGAAAACTCATTGGGATTTATCTTAAGTAAGAAAAGATATATTGTTGGCTAATGAATCCTATTCATCAGAACGCCAGAATGTAGTCTGCAAAAAAGGGCAAGTTCAGAAGAATGTTCAAATCTGGAAGAAATGACTCTTCAGATTCAAAGCATTTGAAAGTTGCTATTCTTGAATAAGGTTCAAAGAATTCTGCAGAGGTTTCAAGATAGGCATTGTTTATCAAGTCATCTGGATATGATGAAATTCAGAAGATCTAATTTGAAGAAGCATGAACAATTAAGTTCTGTTAACTTGAGATGTTATCTTAGTTGAACAAACTGTAATTGATCAGATGTTTTCAGGCATTATTTTTTCAGAAATTCTTGATGAATGTTTTGAGAAATAAAGTTGTGTGGAAAGATACAAGGACAATAGTCATTCTGTCTGAGGTAAAAAGGATTTAAGTCTCTGGTGTTATTCAATCTGAATAAGTCAGTAGATATTCTTTTTCAAGAGCAAATGTTTCTGTTAAACTCTGTTGATCTAACTCTTTACAAGTTAGCTCAGCATTGTAAGAGCAAAATTGTCAGTCAGACTGTGTCTCTTGATACATCTGAGTTTGATGATAATTGTATTTATATTGGATTTGTATTTGTTTCAAGTAGACAAATTCAAAAGATGAAGCATGATGGAAGCTAGATACTCTCTACTCATGAATATCAGAATATCTGTGCTTTGAGGATATCTCTCATGAATCAGATGGATGTTGTTGTGATTAATGAAGACGTTGAAGAATCAGAAGCAGATTGTATTCCAGCTAAAGAATCAGAAGCTACCCCATATGCTATTCAATTAGCTGCTTCTGAAGAATCTACCTTGAGTAGTTTCTCCTAGAATCAAATCTTCTCTTCCAAAAGAGACGTTCATTAGAAAGAAGGATGATTCTAGAAGAACAAGATTCTTTTGTTTCTCAAAGCTTGTCAGCAAGAAGTCTCTGACTGCACAGAAGACATTTGCTTTTGTGACAAGGTTAGAATTCATACTCTTGTCAATCTCCTTTGTTGATCAGTATAACATCAATACAAATCAGATGAACTTTGAAAATACTTTTTAAATGGTTTTTTAAGAAGTAGTATGTGTTCATCAACTTCCCAGTTTTTGAAAATTATTTTTGACTAAAGAAAAGTTTATACTACTCTTCTTCTTAAAGACTATTAAGAAAGATATTTTAAATCTATCAGATTTATTTATGTTGATAATAGTTTTCTATGGAACCATATACTTCACTTGGAAAGGAGTTTGCTGAGTGTATGCAGGCAGTAGCTGAAACTAGCACTCTGGGAAAAGAAGAGGCTAGTGAAGTCAGATCAGAAGCTGTACAGCAAAGTTCTGTAACACTGATTTTATAGAGGCTCTGTCTATCAAGACATCTCTCCTTCAAGTGTTGGTGATTCTGAAGCGAAGCTACAGAAGCAAGGCTACTGAAGTAAAGCATCAGAAGCAAAGCAACTGAGGCAGTAGACACTTTCATTTAGTATCAGTATAGATTCAGAAGAAAGGCTACAGAGGCAAGGTACACAAGCTACAGAGGCAAATGTCAGAAGAATCTGAGAAGCAACTCTACAGAAGACTCTGAGCAGTTGGTTAATATGTCAGCAACACAGCTCACTTCTGGATAACAAGGAATTCTGAAGATTGAAGAACTAGTTTGATCTGAAGCATACCTCTGGATGAACTGTTTGCTGAAACATTCACTAGAGCTAAGCTGCATAGATCTAAAGCTAAGGATCTAATGCAAGGAATCATTTCCATAGTTGTTCATTTCACATCTAGTTTTTCACTCAATAGATGTTGATTAAGATAAGTTGGGTTGCAACTTCACTGTCAGAAGAAAATACTTTGGATATCATAAAGTTGGTATCAGACTCTTACCAGTCTCCAACCTTATGAAGAAGCACTTCTGGGTTTGATGTTATTAACTAAGCTAACATATGTTGATAAAGCACTTATGGACAAAGGCTGATTGTTAATAATCAGAAGAACTTGCTAATATAACAGAAATAGTTATGATTAGAAAGTCTGCTGTAAAGAATCTCGTCAGAAGATTAAGCAGAAGCTTTGAAGGTTTCTGAAGCTAATTCAGAAAGGAAAATGTTTAGTGAAGATGTTGATACATGAGTGTATCAGTTGCTGTTCACCATTCTCTGAACTCCTCAGATCTAGTGGAAGTTTGAAATTGATTTGTTGGAAAGATGTTTCTAACATTCTAGTTCTTCACTTTCAAGTTCAGACTTTAAAGGTAGAACAATCATTAAAAGAAATGTTGGTAATCATGATTGATGAAAGTATTCAATACTGTAGTCAGAATGATTGATCAAATACCAAATGCAATTCGTATCTCTCATGATGCATATTGTTTTTGGAAGTCTCAATTGGTATCAAGTATTTTCTAATGAAGTATTGTTGCTTAGATTCAAATCATGATTGATTTGATAACAAGCTTGGAATCAGAAACCATAGGTGGAGAAACCTAAGGTGATTTAGCAGAAGATCCTACTCTTTCTGTTGGTACTCAGAAGTTATCACACCTTCAGTTGGTACGAGAATTCTAGAAGAAGAAGTCACCCTCAGATACTGATTGATAAGAACAAGATTGTCACTCAAATTGTTTAAAGGAATCCATCCTGGGTTGATGACAGTTTGGGATGATAAATTGTTTCTACTCAAAGGATAAATTCTTGGTGCAAGAAGATATAGCTTTCATCTGGAAACAAGTCATCTTGAAGAAAAAGGCGTGATCATTGGCATCAGAAGATGGATGATCAGAAGATAAAGACCAAAGAAAGAATCTGATGAAGAATGTAGCAGACAGAAGATTAATATGTCAGAGAGTAGCCAACTAAGACTCTCATGCATTCAACGTACACTCTGTGAAAGAAAGATATAACTATTTTTTAGTAGGTGTCTATTATGCTGATGTTACTGAAGACAGGGTTAGTTGCAAAAGTACCTCTGAATAGCACTCTCCCCTACAAAAGCAGAATATTGTTGATGCTGATTGAAGTATCAGATGCTCTGGATGAAGTATCAAATGAAGGACATTCATTTCCATAAGATTGAAGGATCAGAATGCACATCGTTGACACATCACCTTCAATTGATATCAGATGCTATTTAAAGATTTGAGCAAATTTGAAGTCGTAGACTATCAAAAGTTTTGGATCATTTGGAGATCTGGATAAAAGATTCAATTAGAAGATGGCTTGTCAAATCAAACGTCGATACTTCTGAAGTATAGTGTTTTGATGTTGAAGAAACAAGCTGAAATAGTTTCATTATTTCACACCTTCAATTGGTATCTTATACCTTCAATTGGTATCTTACATCTTAAATTGGTATCATGTCTCTGACATCCAACCAGAAGTAAAGCGTCAGATGACTCTGAGCAAAACTTCAGAAGATGTTTGAATGAAGACACAGAAGGTTCTGGGCGCAGAACTTTGAAGCAAAAATTCAGAGTCAACCACTAGCACAAACCTCTGAATTTCACACCTTCAATTGGGTATCAAACCTTTCAAAAGAAAGAGTCAAAGCAAAGGCCAGAACAAGCACTTCAACTCTGGAACTTGAGACTTCTTGATATATTTCTTCAATTGGTATTAGACTCTGAAATTGGATGTATTTCAAGTTGTTCTAAGGACTGGAATAATTGGTATCAAGATCCAGCCAGAAGGAAGAAGGAATTTTAACTTTCTTGTCTAAATCTAGCAGAAGAAAATTCCTGAAAAGAAACTTCCAGATTGGTACAAGAAGCTGAAGATGCTAAGAAGACTAAGCAAATTGTTGTAGTTGGTTCTTCTTCTGAAATTACTCTTGTACGTTGAGAACGTGACATTAGTAAGTATATAGAAGATCAACAAGCTATGAAGGATGCACAAGTTGTCAGAGAAAGATCTGCTGATAAGAAACTTGTCAACAATCCTCGTCAGAGCATGCTTCTATAAACTCTGAAGAGTTGTCACTCTCCAAGAAGCAGGGGGAGATATAGAAGATACAATCTGGAAAAGATATCAACCTATTTCAATTGGTATCAAACTATAAGAATTAGGTTCTCAGGTGTTATCTCTTAACTCTTATCTTTTTAATTTAATTTTTCTTAAAATCTGTCTTTATGAAAAACTCAAACTTTTTTATGATGTCAAAAAGGGGGAGAAATGAAAGATGATTTTGATATAATCTGGAATAATAGTATATAACGGGGAAAATGAAGTGGGGAGAAATGAAAGATGTTTTTAATATAACTTAGGGAGAAATGGAAAATGATTTTGTGAAATAGAATATAACTTTGATATATTCTATAACTTGAAAGAGAATGCAACATATAAACTGCGTTTATTACTAAATGTGTGTTTGATGTTTTTCCGAGGAACTCTGAACAAGTTCACTAGGCATTCTAAACAGGTTAAATGAAAGAAATCTGAGTTCAAATGAACTGGTGTTCATATAATAGAAGTTATACACTTCGTGAACATAGATTCAGAATCAGATGGACCCAATACTGTTCAGAGATCTGAAAGTTAAAGTCATATGGAATCAGAATGTTCAGAAGATGTAAATTGTCTATGAATATGATAATCAGAGCATAAGAATCAGAAATCTTCATAGAAGCAAGATTTGGATTCAGAATTAGAATCATGAGTATCATATATTGGTGTCAGACTAAAAACCAACATGGGTATCAGACTCAGATTCAATATTGGTATCAGATTCAAAAGTAAACATTCTATTAGTTTCTATTGGTATCAGACTGCTTCAAGAGATCAAAAATCTGAGAAGAAAGCAAGTCTGAGAAAGCAAGAATCAAGACTGTATCAAGATCAGAAGATCCAAATATCTGACATACTGTAATCAGGGGGAGTTCTCCCAGGAAGGTTCACAAGTCAGGATATTTGATTTTCACCCAGTCTGAAACTCAGGGGGAGTTTCTCATCTGTAGATAAACAGATGTGTTGAAGATCAAGAGAAAATGATTTAGAAGATTCTGAAGTTATATGACTCTGATACGATGCTTAGAGAAGACAAGTTATAAAGATCTGAAGATAGAAGTTCTATTGAACTAGTCCAGATGCTGAAGACTTATGCTATCTTATATAGTAGGGAAGTATTCCTTCTATTCTACTCTATTTGATTATGTTTTATCAAATTTATTTTTTGTAAGTCTTGGGATCAGAGTATGTCTCTGAATAAGCATAAAAATGTTTTAAAGGTTAACACATTCAAGGGGAGCAATTGCTTAGAACTCTGAATAGGTTAATGCTTGGTTATTACCCTGTATAAAATGTTCTATCAAAATACATGTTTTTGTCATCATCAAAAAGGGGGAGATTGTAAGAGCAAGATTTGTCTCTACAGGATAATATTTATGTTTTGATGATAAAAATTGAGTATTTGTGAAAGAACCATTTTATGGTTTAATGTTTGTTATGTGCAGATCATATTAAATTAAATATATTAGACCAAATAAACAGAAGCAACGTGTGCAGCTAGTCACTTATGGAGTTACTTAGTGTGTCATGAAGCGCTTGTGAGAAGCTAGTTTGCTTATGTATCTGATCACGTTCAGTAAGAATCAAGGATGTTGTATATTGCTGAAGAAGTGCATCTGATCTGAAAGCAAATGAAGCTCAGTAAAGAAGCAAGTTTGTTTCTGCATCTGATCATGTTCAGTAAAGAATCAAGGATGCTGGATATTGCAGTTGCAATGCATCAGTGGATTCTGCTCTGAGTTATGCATCTGATCTGGAAGCTAACGAGCATCTCTGAAGAGTGAGTCCTCTAAAGAACGTGTTGAAGACTCTGATGACTTGAAGTTCTGAAGGCTGAAGGCTCTGAAGACCAAGTGCGTCAAGACTCTGAAGACAGGGTCTGAAGGTAAAGACTCTGAAGACAGGTTCTGAAGGTAAAGACTCTGAAGACTCTAAAGACTCTGAAGACAAGTTCTAAAGGTCAAGACTCTAAAGAAGTTTTCTGAAGGTCAAGACTCTGAAGAAGTGTTATGAGGGTCAAGGCTCTGAAGTTTCTGAAGACATGGTTTCTGAAGAATTAGTCATGAAGATTCTCAAGATTGTTTCAGAGGAAACTTAGTTCTTGGAATGCTGAAGACTGGATTCTGAAGTGGAAGATTACATCAGAAGAAGATTCATCCAGATGCAAGACATGTTACATCAGATAAATTGTTGCTGTTCATATTTGATAAATCATGTGCTTATGGAAAAGGACAAGAAAGTGATGTCATCCAACACGTGCTTATTCTATCCGTTGAAAATATGACCGTTGGAAATAGAAAGGACTTTTCTATCCTCACAACGTCACTCTTGGAAGCACTATAAAAGCAGAACGTTTGATTATTCAAAGGTTGGCTTTTTGGCATTGTTGTTGCTGGAGCTGTTGCTCGTATGGCTTGCGCTGTTGCGCTGCTGGTACTACTGTTGCCATGAAGAAAAAATAAAGTTCAAATGAAAATAAGCCTTAGTGCTCACTCACATAAAAGCTTTTAAGCAATATAGAAGCTATGTTTTAATAATCTCTTAGAGAGTTATTATTTGAATTAGTTTTTGTATTAGGAAGCAAGGAGTTGTTGATCATTACTTGCTATGTGCTAAACTTGGAGTTATTAGCTTTCTAGGAAGCACCATTGTAATCTCCGGCAACATAAAAATTCTATTTTAGAATTAGTGGTTCCTCAAGTGATCTAGTGAAGATCAGTATACTTGAGATGACAAGTGACAGTAGTCATTTGTGGAAATCCTAATAGGATATCTTTAGTGATCGAATTCTATTATGGTGTCAATGAACGTTATATCCTTGGGGATCCCTGAACGTGTCATTGTCAAGTTGTTAGTCACTTGAAGTTAGCTTGTGCATCTGTAATCAGTTCGGTTATAGTGGATTAAGTCCTTAATTGATTAAGGCAAAATCACCTTGGAAGGGTGGACTGGATTAGCTTGGGAGTTGCTCAAGTGAACCAGGATATATGATGTGTTCTTTACTTATGCTTTATTATTTATGCTTCTGCAATGTATTTAATATAAGCGCATAAAAGCATCAAGTGAAGAAGAAGACAAGAAAAGAAAAAAAATTTATTAAGGCGTAAACCCAATTCAATCCCCCCCTTTCATGTGTTTATTTCTCACCTTCAATTGGTATCAGAGCTCCGGTTCTGTTATTGATGGATATCAAACACCTAACAGTGTCAGATAAAGATCTATAGGCTGTGTGAAGAAATACTTTTGGGGATTTTTCACTGTTCTTACAATTTCAGTCTCATATCAGTTTTTGAGGATAATGAGTACTAAAATTATAATCTATTTGGTTATCTGAGCTAGTCACTGATTCTGTGAAGTTTGAAGCTTGAAGTGTTGAAGTCTTCAACAACAAATCTCCTCCAGTAGATTCTAGAAGAAGAATGAAGAATCAGCTGACAAGATAGATTCAACAGATAAGAAGATATATTTGTTGAAGGGTGATCTTAAAATACGTTTGGATTTTCAACGTATTTGCTCAAAGTTCAAATCTTCAGCAAGCAAGAAATCTTGATTTCTAAAGATTAATTCTGGTGAGTATGAGATGTTTTCAAGAAACGGATTAGTCCACACTTGACTTTCTCATGAAAACTCATTGGGATTTATCTTAAGTAAGAAAAGATATATTGTTGGCTAATGAATCCTATTCATCAGAACGCCAGAATGTAGCCTGCAAAAAAGGGCAAGTTCAGAAGAATGTTCAAATCTGGAAGAAATGACTCTTCAGATTCAAAGCATTTGAAAGTTGCTATTCTTGAATAAGGTTCAAAGAATTCTGCAGAGGTTTCAAGATAGGCAGTGTTTATCAACTCATCTAGATATGATGAAATTCAGAAGATCTGATTTGAAGAAGCATGAACAATTAAGTTCTGTTAACTTGAGATGTTATCTCAGTTGAACAAATTGTAATTGATCAGATGTTTTCAGGCATTATTTTTTCAGAAATTCTTGATGAATGTTTTGAGAAATAAAGTTGTGTGGAAAGATATATGATGTGTTCTTTACTTATGCTTTATTATTTATGTTTCCGCAATGTATTTAATATAAGCGCATAAAAGCATCAAGTGAAGAAGAAGACAAGAAAAGAAAAAAGTTTTATTAAGGCGTAAACCCAATTCAATCCCCCCCCCCTCTTGTGTTTATTTTTCACCTTCAATGAGAAGACTCACCTGGGAGTAACAAAAGGTGAGATAGGCCTCCAAATTAAGAGGTTTCCTCAATAAGAAACGACTCAAAAAAATTTCCCCAGCCCCAAGTGAAATGGTCGAACCAATTATTATCTGGGTGGAAACTAATGAGCCCTTAGTTAAGATGTCATCCTAAGAGGTGCATACCATATAGAACAAGTTGGAAAAAAATCCCTAAAGAAGGCTTTCAATATTTATACTCGTCACAAAGATGGAACACTTTCATGTAATCCCAGGGCCCCATATGAAGCTATATAGGGGAAACCTAAAAATGCTTCAGGACGGATCTCCTAAAAGTCAGAGAAAGGCAACCATAATCATATCCTACGGATCAGACATTGGTAAAGCAGGACTGAGGAATCGTCAAAAGGGTTATCGATCGTGAAGAACCAACCAATTTAGAAGGTTGTCGATTGTGATATCAATAACAATTATATTTGTACCAGTATTCATAGGACGGGGTACTTACCACTTTTAGATCCACACATTTGTACTTTATTCCATCTACTAACTCCGCCAACGCCACACCTCTCTGGTACAGTTCATCAAATTTAAAATTCTCGACGAGTTTAATCCAAGAAACTGCATCTGACCTACCTTGATACTCCAAGTGAGTCTTAATATCAACATCACTAGGTCCACAATTATTGGTTCTCCGGTAAACCTCAAAGAAATCGCCAGTACATTCTCTCATTGACTTAGCCCTCTATATCTCGGACTTGGACTTAGTCAAAATGTGAGGGACATTGGGACCTCAATGCAAACGTGCTCCCCATTGTCATATGATAAGAGAGCCTTAAAAGATCTAAATGAAAAATCTCTTTCATCCAGAGAGTTTCCAGATACTCTTTCCAAATCAAAATCCTCGGTCAGAGATATAACTTTGCAGTCTAGGAAATCATGAGCAAGGGGAGGTAAATGAGAATCAAGGAATACCCCAATTCTTGCAGCATAAGAAATAGCGCTCTCAGAATCACTCAATATAATAATAAGGTTATCACTCATTTTGACTAGAAAATAGGGAATGCTAAAGATAAAAGCTTAACTTGACAAGGGTACCTGACTGTGTGAGGTTGATGAAGCGAAGTAATTGAAAAATGCAAAAGCTTTGATTAAAGAACTACAATAGCTCTAATAAATGCTCCCATGATTGAAAAGATGGAGAAATTTACTAATAAGTGTGACCATGAACGAACTTGAATGCCAAGGATTGTGAAAAGTTTCATATGTGCCCAACTTCTCCTATTTATAGGCAAAAATGATTGAACGGTCTGGATTAGCGGGGAAGAGGAGTTATTGAATCAATGACTGAATTTCTCCTTGAAAATTCAAGTAAACTCAAGTGCATTATAATCAGCGCCATACGTTAGCTAGTCACGCCAATCCACATGTCAGAAGAAAGCAACGAAAGATTTCATTGATAGAAATGCAATTAATGCCCTTATTACCCACTTCTTTTCCAAATCACTCCAAGTGTTTCACTTTTAAATCGAATAGAACAACCTTCTTGAAGGTTGGCCGCAATCGGTGAAGGATTCTCGACTCCCTCAGTGTCGAGCAAAGCCATAGGGCTAACTGTTATGGACCGGCTGAAGGCCCAAATGATGCCCCAAATCAACTCAAATATACTCTACTTGACCCAAGGTATAAAGTCATTTCGCACGATAAAAAGTACGATTTTTTGATATCCACTTTCACTACACTCATCTTGAATCTTAAATTGACTTGAACGTCGGAATACTACTCTTGCAGGTCCACCCTTACACCACCGTGTCAAAGATCAACATTACTGATTCAGGATTGTGAATCCATCAATTACATCCTATTCAAATTCCAAAACATAACACTTATTATTTAATAATAATTATTTAGATATATTTAAAAATAATCTATAATATATATTATTTATAGAATATAGTTATCATAAGTTTTAAGTGTACTTTTTTTACAGTCATTACTTTATCATTCATATACATTATTTTAAAAATAGTAATGACAAAAATAAAAAAAGTATTAATTATTTAAAAATTATGATAGCTCAAAAATACAAAATTATACATCTGACAATGTATATGATTTAAATCTTTATCTATATTATATAAAAGTATATAACATATATTTTCCTTCAGATTTATACTCTATTATTTCTATCATTTTCGATAAATTTCTGGTTTTGTTTCTAAATTTTTCTGAATAACTTTTTTTGAGTAAAAAATAATCACATAACTTTTAAAATTATTATTATTATTATTATTATTATTATTATTATTATTATTATTATTATTATTATTATTATTATTATTATTATTATTATTATTATTATTATTGTCATCTTATCTACAATTAAAATCATTATTTTTATTTTACTAATCGGGGGTTCGTACATGAATGTTGAATGTTTTGTTTATTCTCTAATACACAAACCAAATAAAAAATACTTTAGATGATTTACTAAACAGGAATAAACATTTTTACCAATGATTAATTAAAGGTTCATTGCATTACACGTCAATAATGTATTTATCATTAATATTTTATGAACGTAAAATGCAACAGTTACTACTTTTATTATTTTTTCTTTAAATGAATTTACATGATGTTTTCTTTGAACGGGTTTTACTTTAAATATACCAACAATTGTGAAACCCTCTTCACAATTTATTAGATTACACTTGTAAGATAAAATGAAAAAATTCAGTCGATTCAACGATAATAGAGTTTTAGCAATTGTTCTTATGATTTTTCATTTGGGATCAGCTATTATAACGTTCCCTTACTTTTTGGTTCCTGAAACTCCTGAGTTCATATTATTATGGCTTTTAATTATCCCAATTTTTGAGTTACTGTATGCTATTTTTCTTACCATTTTCGTTTGGTAATATCATTGCTCATAATTCAGGTTGTTGGAAGATGTTGCGGACAATTGGTCTAATAAAAGAATATTTAGTTATTTTGTACGAGATCTTGTATTTGTTTGTTTATGAACTTTGAATAAGATGAATTCAAAATTTTATTTTATTGTAACTTTTGTCCATCTATAAAATTGCTTTTATTTTATTATTGCCATGAAATTTGAAAGGGATATGATAGTCCTAATGCAAAATATGATGATGATACCAAATACACTTTAAAAAATATATAGTTTGTTCTTTTAAAGTGTATTCTATCGTACAAAATATGACAATGATACCAAAATATGACGATGATACCACGTGTATTTTAAAAAATATATGTATTCTATCACGCACGTGATGTTTTTTCAATGCTCGCATCGTGCTCGCGATGCCACATGATTTTCACACAAATTTTCCAATAGTTAATTGGATCTTTGTTTAAACCTTTTGTATTTTTTTTATCTTTTTGTTATTACTTTTCACTTGATCAAATCTTGGTCAGTTTTTCTTTAATATTCTCTAATTTAATTCAAAAACACTTCAAATAAATAATAAATGCTTATAAATTTTACGTGATGACAAAATGTCATCATAATCTCAAACTTGTTATGTTTTTTTATCTTTAAGGAACTCATTCATACCTGTAACTTTCGTTAAATCTTATCACATATTAAGCCAATGAAAGACACTAATTATAATAGAGTTACGAATATTCCTTACGTTGATTCAGATTAATCCAAAGAGTTTTCTCCAACTTCTCTATGTACTCAATCTGTAACTCATCTCACCATTTCAGTTGAATTGATAGGGTAATGACACACTCAACATACAAGACATTTTACCATAAGTTTGCAAAATTTCTATATTTTTTTTTCCTTTTGGATTGAATGTATTAGGCAAAATAATTTATGTATAAGATGTGAAATTCTAGGTACTCAACAGTGGATGTTATCACGGATGTTATGACTTCCACTGCAACACAGACTGCAGAACTTAATGACAAACTGTAAATGAAAACAGTAAATAACACAAGTGATTGTTTACCCAGTTAAGTGTAAACCACACCTACATCTGGGGGCTACCAAGTCAGGGAGGAAATTCACTAGTAGTAGAATTAATTCAGAGTCAAACAACCAGTTTGCACTCTTCACTTAAGACCTACCCAATGACACTTCAGCCTAACACTAGACCAGAGTTACCAACTCACTCCCCCTCAATCACAGCAGTGATATCAACCAATTCAAAGTTACAAATGACAATGAAGTCACACTTCAAACACAGTTGGTCTTGCTTTACAGCTTTGATCAAGTGACACAGCACTCTTGCTTAAAAGCTTTTAGAGTGACACACTTAACAGACAGCTTAAGAACTCTAGACCAATGCAATCATACATCAGATAATTGCTTGGTTTATAAGTATTCCTAAGACACACAAAAACACGTGAAGAACATAATTCTTCACTCACAAATACATGTTCTCTAAAACCCTGTCAAGAACTGTCTTCAATTAGGATTGTTGCTTCAGTATATATAGGCAACATACAATCCTTGGGCCTTCGTACTGAAGTTAGGTTTACACAAGACAAACCTCTCTTCATGAAACTGCGCACGTCCAATTGAGTTAGGGGCATTCCATGTTATCCTTAGCAATATCTGATATGTCACCTTAGATAACTAGGCTTCCTAAAATGTTTCCTGAAGTATAGCCTGAGCTAATAACATAAATTAATACCTGCGCGCCCTGATGTCATACGCTTGATGTGATAACATTCAGTATGACATCCAACTTAAGTTGCTCTTAGCTATCCAAACTTACCCTGCTGAATCCTCATTATGTATGTCATAACATCAGTCATGACATTCATACATCCATCAATGTTTTGCCACAAAATGCAGCCAATCAAAAGCATCTACAAACTCCCCCTTTGGCAAAATTTTGGCTAAAACACTTTGTTACAATATCAGAGATCACAAGCAACATAAATCATACCACACATGCAGGAAAGCTACTAGCTAACAACACACACAACTACATTACCATATCAGACTCATCTTCACACCCTAGGAACTACCTGCTAGTCAATACTATAGGTATCACAATAATCTGTGGGTCATCTTATGATACTCCCCCTCAACTGATGCACAGCACATTAGTGCACACACAATTTGCACATCCTGCAGTCACACATATTTATCCAGAATGGATTCTGGATGTCAGGACATTCAGGATGACATCCTAAAGAACACAAACCTCTTAGCCTGGACTACAAATGTCACAATTTTCTGTGAAACATTTTGTGCTACTCCCCCTGAAAAGATGCACAGCCACACACATTCTGCAAATACACTGCAGATACACACAAATCTAGCAGCTATACTGCTACTAGGTTCCATCAAGAAACACACACACATCTTAGCAGCTTCAGCCAAAATTCACACAATTCTAACATACATTTCTACACATATTAGGAACTCACACAACAGCAACTGAACATGCATATTATCAGCAACACCTGTAGCATACTTAGAGCAGCAAAAACAACCAAGTCTTCCACATGTGAGAGACGCACATCTAGCCCTGTTGTTTCTACCACTTATCCCCCTTTTTAGCCATAAAACTAACTAAATAGTATAGATCAAAATAAGTATGGAAGTGCAGATGTTAGGGGTCATTAAAACATAAGGCTCATGAAGAGCAACACAAATATACTAGTTGTCACATAAGGACAAAATCTAAGCAAGGAAACAAAAACAAAAACAAAAACAAAAACTAGGCACACCAGCAGCAGTTCATCATCAGCCCAAGCAAACCATCAGCACCACCACAACCATATTAATCTTCCTCCTCAGAAGAGTTGGAGTCACTGTCCTCAACATCTTATCACTTGCCTCCTCATAACTGGCAACAGCTTCCTCTGATGCAGCATCCTGGCCATCATCCTCCCTTGAACCATCACCATTTCTCTCCTCATCAGTGTCAGTAAATTCAGAATCTTCATTTTGCTCAAGGGACCTGATCAATCTCTCAAGATTATGCTTCTTTGTATCCAACTCCTTGCAAGTTTCTTTGAGCATTACAATAACCTCAACTTTACTTGTCCTGGAACTTTCCTTGGATGTTTCAGCAGATGTCATGACAATGTCAGGGATATGAGTTCCCTAAAACAACTTGTGATTGAAGGACAAAGGGCTTTCTCTCTTGCTTGCAGAATCATTTTCTTTGAGAATATTTGGATACTGATTTAAGATTATTCCACAGATAAGAGAAGGAAATGCAATGGGGCCTTTGATACTATAGATGCCTGCATGCTTCATGGTCTGATCAAAAATATAGGTCTCATAGTCAAATTTGGCTTTGGTTCCAATAGCATAGATAAATCTCCCAAGGATAGTTGCCACAATTGACTTATGATTTGTGGGCACCCAATTAGCAGCACCAATCTTGTGTAACATGGCATACGTGACACTCAGCTTACTGGCAACTAGCTTTCCTTTTGATGGCCAGCTTTTGACCTGATTGGCTGTTATCACCTGACACACTTTGTTGTCAGAAACAGCTATATCAGGTTGTGTTGCATCTGATCTTCCTAGATAGTTGTTGAAGAAAAAGTGACACATTTACCTCGTACATAAACATTTCCAAACTCATTGGATTTCCTATCAGCACACTCTTCTGACAAGTTGACTATGAATTCTTTGACAAGTAACTCATAGCAGTGTGAGAATTGGGTGATTGTCTTCAGCAAGCCAACATCATGGATGAGATTCATGATCTCCTTATTTTCAAGAGCATTCTGAGCAAGCTCTCTCTCCAAAGCTAGCCTCTTCTGATACACATATTTCCATCTGTTTACACTAGATGGATAATGGAAGGACACATTGTCAATGGGGACATCTGGAACACTAGCAGCCAGTTTGCTAGTTGTGGGTCTCTTCTTTAGTTGGATGTCAGTGACATCACAAGCAACATCTGATTCGGAACTAGTTTGGGCCTTCCTCTTCTTTGGAGCTACCTTGCTTCAAGCTTTGGTAGGGCCAATCAAAGTTCTCTTTGTCCCATCTTTCTTTGTAGAAGTGTTCTGCACATCATCTCTCTTCCCTTTCCTAGTCATGAGCCTTTTGGCTATGCTAGGGTTGATTGAGGCAATCAGATCATTGTCTGAATACTCATCTAGGTCCACTACATCAGCATTGTCCTTCTGAGCCTCATTAGCATTATTTTTATCACTTTGCATGTGATCATCATGATTTTCAGAGGCTTGTCCCTTGTCAGTGTCCTTTTGAGAAGTTGTTTCCAAGGTTTCAACATCGTGAATGACATCAACTTATTCATCCAGATGAGAAGCATAACCCTCAGTGTTATGGGGAATAGATATTATTGGCACATCATGTGGCTCACTCAGAACCGTTGATACCAAATTGGCAATGGTGTTATGGATTTGCCTAGCTTCTTCCCCCATTGATATCATCATTAGGAATGGAGGTTGTAGAGTGAGAAGCCTGACATGTGGCTAGGTATTTAGGTCTTCTTGCATGTGAAGACCGTGGTTTCTTCACCATCAGTCCTTCTGGAGTTAGCATGCGCAGAGGAGCAACTACAAGAACCTCGTTAGGGTTGCTAGAATTAGGTCTAGCATCAGCATCTGCATCAGCGATGATGTTCATCCTTTTGGAAGGGGAAGATTTTAGATGTTGAGACATTCTTTGAGACTTTGATCGAGAGAGAGAGAGAGAGAGAGAGAGAGAGAGAGAGAGAGAGAGAGAGAGAGAGAGAGAGAGAGAGAGAGAGAGTTTTGTGCTTGTTGGAAGATGAAGAGTTTGTATGGGCACCAATTGTAGTAAGCGTCTTGTGTGTATGTGCTAGTGGGGTAATATTGCACAAGAGGAGGGAACTTAATATTTTGACCAATCACCAGATGATTAATTTTCAAAATACAATTCCTAGTTATCATTAATTGATATAAACTCTCATAAAGGCACGTCTTCAACTTGCTTTGTGAATTTTCAAATTGAGTAGCCTTGAGACCTTTGGTAACCATGTCAGCACTAAGTAAATCAGTGTTCCCAAGCTTCACACAAACCTTTCCAAATTGATGCTTGTTATCCCTATGTCTGACTCTTTTAGACTGTCCTGAGTTTATATTGATGTTACTCTTAATGTGACAGTACAAAGTCATGACATCCTGAGTGACATTGCTTCCTTTATGATCACTTGTCATGGACTCCATCAAATTCCAGTATAATAGGTATAGGTTTCTATGATGTCCATCTTTTGGATGTCCTTTCTTGACTTTCCTACCAGCTTGACATTTTACACACTTGTTCTATCATCTGGAGTTAGCTTTGAAGTTCCTCCTACTGCTTCCTTGGATATGGTTTTCTTTATCCTTGGAAGATGTCCACCCTTTTTATTCCACAGTTTATCCTTTTTTTCTTCTCTGGTCAAGGGACCGATATTCAAGTTACTTTTAGGATCCCATAAGTAACAATTGTTCTTAGCTCTAGACCCTCTCATGACTTCCTCACCTTCTTCATTGGTGACAACACATTTACCCTTAGTAAATTTGGCATTGAGACCTTGGTCACAGAGCTGACTAATACTGATAAGATTCATAGTCAATCCTTTAACCAACATGACATTCTCCAGTTCTGGAACACCAGGACAATCTAGTTTTCCAGCACCTATGACTTCTCCTCTAGCTCCATCACCAAAGGTTACATGGCTTGAGGAATGAGGTTTGATGTTCATCGCCAGATTCTCTATTCCAGTCATGTGTCTAGAAGAGCCACTGTCAAAATACCAGTCTTTTTTGGTTGGCATCCTAAGAGAGGTATGAGCTACTAGAGCAGCCTCCTTGGCAACCCATTTGTTTCTTGACCTGGGCATCCCTTTTGGGTCTAACTTGATGCTGTTTCTTGGCATGAATACCTTATTTGTATTTGCCTTGAGAAGGGTGACTAGGAAATCCATGTAACCTGAAGCAGAAAGGTTTAATGTGTCCAAGTCTTCCACAGAAGTAACACCTATACCCTTGGAATTTATTCTTGATCAAGTTTCAGCTTCTGTTTCCTTGATGTTGTGACATTGGTCGTGACATCTGGTTTGACCTCTGATTTTCAACCTTTGGCTTCTTGGGCCCCAAAATGGGTTTCTGTTCACCAACAAATCCCAGTCCAGACTTGTTTCTTGCTTTCTGACCACTCTGTAGAATTTTTTCTAGAGTGTCAGTCCCAGGGTTTAGCATCCTTATGGATTTTGA
Source organism: Lathyrus sativus (assembly GCA_963859935.3). NCBI lineage: Eukaryota > Viridiplantae > Streptophyta > Magnoliopsida > Fabales > Fabaceae > Lathyrus > Lathyrus sativus. Next base: position 436,187,558 of record OZ012740.1, on the reverse strand, counting down.
CACCTGATCTAGCTTAGAATCCAACAAGATGACCTCACTTTTGAGAGAGTCTATGGTTTCCAAATGCTCCATTTTCTCAGCCTCTAATTCCCTTATGCTCTTCTTCTGTTTCTCACCTTGCTGATATATTTCTGCACTTCGAATGCATAGCTTCTTATATGAAGTTGCAAGTTCATCAAAGGTCAATTCATCTTCACTTGAGTCACCATCAGATATGCATACACTGTTTAAAGCAGTGACATGTTTGGCAGATTCTTCTTTTGATCCACTCTCAGAGTCTTCATCAGACGAAGCGACTGCTAGGCCCTTCTTTTGCTTCTTGAGATAGGTGTGACATTCAGCTTTAATGTGCCCATATCCCTCACATTCATGACACGAACTCCTTTGCCTTGGCTGGGCCTTTCTTCATTTTTTCCTCTTCTGCTGATGTCAGAAGAAGTGTTCTTGTCATTAGGCCTAAACTAGTGATCTATTCTTTTGATCAGTTTGTTAAATTGTCTTCCAGGTAAGGCTATTGCTTCTGACAGATTCTCATCACTTTCACTATTGTCTTCCTCATAGTCATATGCAGTATTTGAGACAAGGGCTATGCTTTTGTTCTTCTTCTCAACCTGATCACACATTCCCATCTTAAATGTTTGGAGAGAACCAATAAGTTCATCCACTTTCATGTTGCTTATATCGTGAGCTTCTTCAATAGCAGTGACTTTCATGGCAAACCTCTTAGGCAAAGATATTAGAATCTTCCTCACAAGCTTTTCTCCAGACATCTTCTCTCCTAAAGCACCTGAGGTGTTGGAAATCTCAAGAATATTCATGTAGAATTCATGAATAGTCTCATCCTCCTTCATTCTTAGATTTTCAAATTTAGTGGTCAGCATCTGCAATCTTGACATCTTGACCTTTGAGGTGCCTTCATGAGTAGTTTTGAGTGTCTCCCAAACCTCTTTGGTCAATTCACAGTGATGCTCCAGTCTGAAAATGTTCTTGTCTATTCCATTGAATAGAGCATTCAAGGCCTTATAATTCCCAAGAGCCAAGGCCTCTTGTTCTTTGGTCCATTCTTCCTCAGGTATTAACACAGATAATCCATATTTATCAGTCTTCACTGGATGTTCCCATCGTGAGTTTGTAGCTTTCCATGCCTTGATTTCCAAAGACTTCAAGAAGGCTATCATCCTAGGTTTCCAGTAGTCATAATTTGAGCCATCCAAAATTGGTGATCTATTTGTGAATCATATATCCTTGTTAATAGCACCAGAATTTATCTTCCCTAGATCTCACCCAGAAAATAACAGGCAGGGTGCCTGCTCTGATGCCAATTGAAATTCTAGGTACTCAATAGTGGATGTTATCACGGATGTTATGACATCTATTGTAACACAGACTGCAAAACTTAATGACAAACTGTAAATGAAAACAGTAAATAATACAAGTGATTGTTTACCCAGTTCAGTGCAAACCACACCTACAGCTGGGGGCTACCAAGCCAGGGAGGAAATTCACTATTAGTAGAATTAATTTAGAGTCAAACAACTAGTTTGCACTCTTCACTTAAGACCTACCCAATGACACTTTAGCCTAACACTAGACCAAAGTTACCAAATCACTCCCCCTCAATCACAGCAGTGATATCAACCAATTCAAAGTTACAAATGGCAATGAAGTCACACTTCAAACACACCTTGATCTTGCTTCACAGCTTTGATCAAGTGACACATCGCTCTTGCTTAAAAGCTTTTAGAGTGACACACTTAATAGACAGCTTAAGAACTCTAGACTAATGCAATCATACAGCAGATAATTTCTTGGTTTACAAGTATTCCTAAGACACACAAAAACACGTGAAGAACAAAATTCTTCACTCACAAATACACGTTCTCTAAAACCCTTTCAAGAACTGTCTTCAATTAGGATTGTTGCTTCAGTATATATAGGCAGCATACAGTCCTTGGGCCTTTGTACTGAAGTTAGGTTTACCTAAGACAAACCTCTGTTCATGAAACTGCGCATGTTCAATTGAGTCAGGGGCATCCCATGTTATCCTTAGCAATGCCTGATATGTCGCCTTAGATAACTAGACTTCCTAAAATGTTTCCTGAAGTATAGCCTAAGCTAATAACATAAATTAATACTTGTGCGCCCTGATGTCATACGCTTGATGTCATAACATTCAGCATGACATCCAACTTAAGTTGCTCTTAGGTATCCAAACTTACCCTACTGAATCCCCATTATGTATGTCATAACATCAGTCATGACATTCATACATCCATCAATGTTTTGCCACAAAATGCAGCCAATCAAAAGCATCTGCAAGATGTATTTTAGGTAACATGTTGAACAAGATGTTCCAGCATGTGGTACAATAGTTGAGTGTGTTTTCAAGAAGAGTTATTGGCTAAAATCCTTGAAGAAACTGGTTAAGAAAGGGTTGTTTGGCTAAAGTGTTTCACCGAACTAGTTAAGCAATAGGCTAGAGGATTGGATTTTGATTGACTTCTGATGTCATTCAAAAGTTTTGAGGTGTTGACTTTTTCAAATGATTCAGAGTTTTGCTTTTGGGAAGAAGTTTGTGTTGATAATCCAAAATCAAGCTGAAAAGATTTGGATTTGTTTCAGTCAAAGAAAATCAGACTAGATGTACCTGCAAGGAAGGTTCGGTCCAATAATTACTCTATAAAGAAGACTTATATAAAGAAGGGTCGTTTTGGATGCACTAGTGTAGCATGTAGAACACGATGTTCCAACATGTTTGGTACGACATATGGTCTCCATCAACAAGACAAATGTTATTCTTAGCTATAACATTTGATCTCTTACAACAGACAATTGGCATTGCAGGATGATCTTTATCCAATATTCGCTCTACATAAGAAGGTCTACAAGTTATGGAGAGGAATGAATTTGGATGTACTGGCGCAGAAGAGACGCATGTTGGACGCGATGTCACAGTATGTGGGTACAACATCTTGGCCTTGCTCAATAGGACATATTGCTGCATTTTGGGACAATTTTTTTGTTGAAGATTCACTTAGATTATGCTGCTTTTATTTAGCAATATGATTATATTATTTGTTCGACAATTGTGAAGATCAAATCAGATTTAAATGGGATTTGAATTTGAATTGGAAACAAACCAAATCATATCTTTCTATTGGAGATATTTATGGAACCAATCCTATCCAACAAATTATGCAAAGATTCTGGATGAAATTAAATGTAGATCCACAAGAAGAAAATTCCAAAAATTGCATTGCCATTTAAGGAGACTCAAACCTCACTTTTGAGGGGTGCAAGGCATGAGAGGATTGAAGATACCTAGTGATAGGGTTTATCTTTTGTGTATTTGCATGTGCACTGCTCTAGAGTCTCTTTTCATATCATAAGGAATATAGTTTGGTTTTATTGAGTTGTAAACCTTGTTCAAAGATGTTATAAGCTTGTGAAAATTGTGTTTCTTGCATTCTATGTTATTGCCATAACCTGATTAGGGAAGTATATTTATGTACACATCTATGCTTCAGTAACTTGGCATATAAGGTTTGTCTTAGCTGAGTTGTGACATTCAAAATTGCTATTAAGTTGTAAACACCAACCATGGGTTGTATGATTGAGAAGAAAGTGAGTAGGTTCTCATATTTAGGGGGAGTCTCTAAATAGATACTCATTGGATAATGTTAGGAAGAAGTATTAAACAACATAATCTTTTTGTTGCTTGTAAGACTAAGTGTACTAAATTACTGGTAGTGAATTTCCTTTCTTGGGTAGAGTGCTCTCCAGACATAGGTGTGGTTTCAACGAACTGGGTTACCAATCTCTAATGTTCTTTTTATTCCTTTACTGCTTTATCATCTTGTAAAAGCTAAGACATTATTCATTTCTGGTTTAACTTATCGATGTAGTTGTCAAGGACATCATGTATGACATTTGTCCTTAGAAGGTGTAATCTATTATAAACTATTAGGTCTTGTTGTCCCAGACATCCGGTCTCACATCTATCCCCTCTAGAATATAATTTTCAATTGGCATTAAAGAAGACACCCTGTTCTATTTGGGTGAGCTCCAGGGAGATATTATTATGTTTAATATGGATAATTGCAATAAAGGAGGAGTTGTTTATCCTCTAAAGATTTGTCAAGATGCTAAGAATCCTCCAAAGATTGTTGACAGTTATGAAGATTGTGATGTTCAAGAAGAATGTGATTATGAAGAATATCTCAGGCTCAAGAAGATATTTAGTAAAGTCTTGAGAAGAATTGAAAAACAAATCTAGGAAGAATGACCCCACCATTTTCAAGAATATTTAGCAGGAAGAGAAGGATGGTAAAAGTCAAAAGCTCAACTATTTTTATAGACGCAGAATAATCTAATGTCTTAATTGCAAATACTTTATACATATTTAAGTTGAATGCTTAAGTATTCCCATCGAACAAAGAAGAATATCCAATGTCTCTAGTGATGAAGAAGGGTAATATGATCAAAGAAACAATGATGTTTTAGTCAAAGATATGCATACTGGTGAGCAACCATATTATAAAAAAAAAGTTGCATTACTCCTATTTAGAAACTAGAATTCAGAATGTTAGGTAACATGTCTCACCATCAGATCAAACAAAGACTCTGTACATATTCAAGGTGAATGCTCAAGTGTTTCAATGGAACAAAGAAAAACATCTAATGTATCTAGTGATGAATAAGGATAATATGATCTGAGAAAATGATGTTTTTATCAAAGATATGCATACTGGTGAACAATCATATTCGAAGAAAAGGTCTATTGCTCATATTTAGAAACCAGAATGCAGAATGTCAAGTAACATGTATCAGCATTGGGTCAAACATGATTATCAGTTTCTTAAGTGTAGCTCTTCCATTCTCTTTTACTATTGGAATTTTTATGGTAGTCAATCTAACCATTGACAGTTGCATCCTCAGAGGAATGAGAAGCTACAAAGGAAACTTCAATAAGTTTGGCTTGGCAAGTCTAATATCCTTGTTGATTGTTTCTCTCACAAGGAGTTCTCTTATAGGAAGATGATTGGAGAAAGAGACTTTTTTGTTCTTTGTGATAGCCATGGAGAAGGAAATTTATAAAGATGAAGATGACAGTTGTAATAACAAGATTTGTTCATGACATATTCTCTTTTAGTTTTTATGATAACAAAGTATTAAAAGAATAATGGTTTATTTTATGTGTGTTTTACTTATGCATGTTCTACGTCTTTGTACATAAATAATCAGAATTTGTGTTACAAGAATACACTTAAGAGTTGCTTCATTGCTAGCTTCTGGTTACAGAGTCTGAAGAACAATTGCTAGTGTGGCTTGGTAAAAACTCTGAGTTGAAGGCCTTAGAATTCAGACGAGTTACTATACTCGGAAATTGTATATCAGCATTTGGTACCATTCAGAGTTGGTGATAAAGTTGTGGATTGTCTGTATTGTAAAAAGAAGGTTGTATTATCTTATCATCCTGCCAGCTAGAGTTCACAAGATTGCAAGGCTCAAGAAAGGTTGGCACGCTATACGATATATGTTATCAACAACTCTATTAGAACATAACCTCTTGAAGACTCAAAGTTTAAACGTGTTACACACTAGATTCAGAGTCTGTTGTGCATCCTTCTTCAACGTCTCTTGTACTATAGAGTAAAGGCATAGACATTTGATCAAGTTACCTACTCAATGGCTAGTTTCTGCAAAGGTTATAAATATGGTTGAAGATTCAAGTTTGAATCTTAACAAGGATTCTCCAAATGAAGGAGTAGCAAGACCAAGCAATTATCCACTCTATTGTAATATGCAGATTTTCTGTTGTAAGTTGTAATTGTAAAAGCCTTAAGATTTCTTACCATTGAATATCTTAGAAATATTAAGAGATTTAGGTCTTTGTATGGTGATTTCTCGTACCTATAATGCTTGTATGGTGTGCACCTTGTTCTCTATTCTGCTAAGACTTCAGTGGTTTAGATCAAAGTCTCTTGCTATGTGCTTGAGCATAAGTCTTGTCTCATTGGGATTCAAGCAACAAGTCTTGAGCCAAGATGCTTAAGCCACGTAAGTCTCATTGCTTAAGTGCTTGAGTTGTGAAAGTATTATTCAACTAGTTTGATTGAGCAATGGAAAGTATCTGTATGAGGGGCGTGAGCAAGAAGTCTCAAGTGCAGCTTGAGCAAGGGAGTCTCAGTCTAGATGGCCAAAAGACCAGGTGGATCGATCAGAGAATGTGAGCAAGAAGTCTTAGACATGTGCTCTAAGAAAGGGGAAGTCTCAACCTGAAGACTATTGGAGCAGGTGACTCAATCAAAAGGTGTGAGCAAGGGAAGTCTTAGACATGTGCTATAAGAAAGGAACGTCTCAGACAGTTGGTCTGAGTAAGTGTAAAAGAATTATGTATAAGCATAAGCGATTGTAATCATGAAGTGGTTATAATGAAAATCTCTTGTGCGAAAAAGGGGATTGAACTACTCCTAGTTAAGGAAGGAACCAGGATAAATCTGTTGCGCCTTCTGTTGTTATTTTTTTTTACTTCTGTTATATTTGCTGCCAATGAATTAAATTATAATCTGAACATCAGTTCTGATTCTGAAACTCTGATCAGAAGTTAAATTAAAAGAAAATGCAAAACACAATTCAACCCCCCATTTTTGTGTACTTTTCAAGAGAAGCTTTGACATATGAAGAGGTTACTCAACTGCTAAATGAGGACACTGTGAAAGACAATGAGAATCTTAAGAGATGTGTCATGTGTGTTGATGTCTTTTCAGACAAAGTGATAGAGCACGTTTTTCATCAAAGGCATTATGACTTGGAGTTGAGCATAGTAGAAGATGTAAACCGCCTTCCTGATTTTCAAGTAAAGAATTACTCATGTGGTTCTCAAGGTACATATGGTAATATAAGTTGCTCTCAACTATTATAAAGCATCCAAATGGTCCATGATATCATCAAAAGGGGTAATGAAGATGTCAAACGGGATGTTCTAGAAACCATGTGTGACATGTTGTTGATTGAGATTCAAACTTGGAAGAAGGATGGGCAAGTTACCCTTGTCAAGTATTAATTGGATAATAAGCTTGTTCAAACAAGAGATTCTCAGACAAATGTTGAAGCAAAGGTCTAAGACATTGTGTCCACCTTAAGGAGAAAGGTTGGAGAGATGAATGTTGAGACAAATTTAGTTCATACCATGTATCCTCTAAGGTTTTGATGATAACAAAGTATTTGAAGAACGAGTAGGATTTCTAACTAGCTAGTTCATGTGTACAAAATTTAATTTACTTGATGAAACTAGTTTTGTCATGATAACAAGCTATGGTTCGATTCTGATCAGGCTCTTGTAAGAGAGTCTAACCATAAAGTATCTTTTTCATATTTTAGAATCAAAAGCGTGATAACCCTTCCTCTGAAACTAGTGCATGTCAACTCAAGCTTAGAAATCATGGGACTCAAGAGTAGTTGACATTATCTTTAAAAGATTGTGTTGTACTTGTTTCACAAAAAAATCGTATAGACAAAGGCCTTGTTCAGTTGGTAACTCCTCGACTACGAGTTCCAACACTTGCTTTATTAGAAAAGAAGATGTGAAAAAAGATTTGATTTGAATATAGCCGTTAGGATGCTTCAGTGACTTTATTTCTTCAGCTATAAAAGAAGCACAAAAGTTGAAGATCAACCAATAGAAAAACACTGCAACTACAACTGAAGTATACTCACATTTCACACCATTTGTGTCAGCTCAAGAGAAGCTAATCTTTTAAGAGTTATTATTTTGTATAGCTTAAGAATCTTTTAATTTAAAGTGTGTTGTATTATATTTAAACACCTCTGATTGTTAATCAAGTGTTGTTGTAAGTTATTCCTTCTCTAAATAGTCAGTTTAAATAAAGTCTCTTGTCGTGGGCTTGAGCATTGAAGTCTGGATTCATGGAATATGAGCAAGGAATACTTGGATTATAGGTCTAAGAAAGGAAGTCTTTTAATCAAGGGTATAAGCAGAGAAGTCTTGAATTCAAGGGGTTTAAGCAAGGAAGTCTTAGGATCCGAGGATCTAAGCAAGAAGTCTTGATCAGGCGCTGATTAAGCAAGGAAGTCTTAGGTTGTAGGTATGAGCAGAAAAGTATTATACTTGAGGGTATACGTAGTTATAATCTATTTGATTATAGTGGAAATCTCTTATGTTGCAAGGGTTCTGAACTACTCTCAGTTAGAGAGGAACTATGATAACTTTTGTGTGTTCTTTGCCTATTTATTTACTTCTAGTATTTTACCCACTGCACTTGTGAATCAGATTCTGAACTTTTGTTTGGATTTTGAACTCTAGTTCATAAGTAAAATCAATTTGGAATACACAATTCAACCCCCCCTTCTTGTGCATTTTTCTCACCTTCAGTTGGCATCAGATCATGGTCTATGCGTAACACTTAACAGTGGCACAAATAAATATCCAAAGAGAAAAATATGTCTATTGAAGATTCTACTGCCAGTACTTCAGGAAGAGGAGTTTCCCATGATTACAATGTGTCTGAGAGAAATCATTATTTTTCTAAACCTCTTGTATTCAGTGGTGATTCCATTGAGTTCGAATGATGGAAAAGTAAGATGTACACTTATATCATTGGACTTGTGATGATTTGTGGGATATACTTAAAGATGGTATTGAGATCACTGTTGGTAGTGTTTGTATGGTATCTGACAGAAAAAATTTGGCTCTAGCTCAAAAGAAAATTTATTAAAAACATCACAGAGTCAAAGGTATTCTGGTCGATGGTCAACCACAAGATGAGTTTTTAAAAATTATTGATAAGTCTTCTATTAAGACTATATTTGAATCATTATGCTCTACCTATGAAGGTAATCATAAAGTTAGAGAAGCAAAAGCTAACTTGTCAGTACAAAAGTATGAGTTGTTAAAAATGAAGGATAATGAGGATATTGAAATCGTGTTCTCCAGGTTTTAGATTCTTATATCAAGCCTTCAAGTGTTAAGTAAGAGTTACTCTACATCAGATCATGTTAAAATATTATGAGAAGTCTCCCTTTAAATTTTAAACCTAAAGCAACAACTATTCAGGAAGCTAAAGACCTGAATACACTATCTCTTGAAAGTCTAATCAGCAACTTTCAGAGCCATGAGATGAAACTGAATGGAGATGAGTCTTTAAAGAAATTTAAATCTCTTACCTTGAGATCTACTTCTGAAAATTCTGGTAAAAAATTCCAAAAGGCATTCAAAGGTCAGTAAACCTGATGAAACTTCTAAAGAAGATTCTAATGGTAGATCAGATGACGATGATATGGCATGCTTCATGAGAGGGTTTCAGCAAATGGCTAGAAGGAACAAAATATTATATAAAAGCAGTGGCTTTAGAAGATCTAAAGAGAAAGAGAAGATAAAATATGCTACAACTGTAACAAACTTGGTCACTACAAAATTGACTGTCCTGATTCTCAGAGAGATAGTTAAAAGAAAGGAAGTCATCGGAAGGATAACTTCAAAAATGAATTTAAGAAGAATTTTATGGGGACATGGGAGGAGCTAGATGATGAAGATTTAGAAAAAGAAGATGAAGTCAGTCTGGCACTGATGGCTCACACATATGAAGAAGGACTTTTATCTGAAACAGAGTCTGAAGACGAAAATGAGGTATACTTTTTTTCTAACTTTATTTTATGCATGAATGATCTCATGAATCATTGCAAAGATTAAGCCAGACATATCAAAATTTTAAAAGAGATAACTTCATTTTGAAAGAAGAATTAAAAGAAATAAGCATATCACAAAATGAATGTTCTACTATAGGTAAGCATGATAAAACATTTCATAACTTCATCACATATGGCATTGATAGAACTAAACTTCCATCTATGATTAATGGAATTGGAAAAATCAATAGAGAAGGTTTGAGGTACAATGAGAACTGATGAAGTTCTGATATGTCATTGTGTAAAGAATCTCCAGGTCCTTCTTCCTCTAGCATTGCTCAGATAGTGTGAAGCAAATATTTTGTTCCTGCTGCTGATAATGTAAAATTTATGAATCTAACAGAACCTATTGATCAGAACTTGAAAGTCATTTGTAAGAAAAAGAGTGGTTATGCATCTGACCTTAATTTTCGATGATAGTTGCACATGTTATCTTAGAGAACAATTTAGTACTTTATGGTTTATGTCTAGTGTGTAGATGTTGCTAAACTAGATCTGTATCTGATTGAAAGGTGTGCGATGTCATCAGACTCTAATCTAAACACTCTGGAAGAGAATATATGTTGTGTACAAGATAAAGTTAACATTTAGGAATGCTTTTTAATACGACGATTCTGAAAAACATTTATACTAAAGCTTCTATTTGAGACTTTGTTATTAAGCCTTGAAGGCTTTCTAAAAGATGTGCTTCTATTGCTACAAGTTCTAAAGTTTTTGAAGACAAGGTTCTGTTGAACGAAGTTCTAAAGATAATTTCTAAAGTTCAAGTTCTGAAGTTTTTGAAGACAAGGTTTTATTGAACGAAGTTCTGAAGGTTCTGAAGATATTATTTCTGAAAATCAAGTTTTGAAGATAAGGTTTTGTTGAACGAAGTTCTGAAGACTCTGAAGATAAATATGTGCTGAACATGTTCTGAAAACTCTAAAGACGAGGTTCTATTGAACGAGTTCTGAAGATTCTGAAAACATCACTTCTAAAAGACTAAGTGCTGAAGACTCTTAAGATAGTTCTGCTGAACGAAGATCTGAGACTCTGAAGACTTAGGTTTTGAAGTAACAAGTATTGATCTATCTACAATATGCTTCATCAAATCTACATATGAAGCCTCTGAAGAATTAGAAGACAAAAGATTAAGAATGGTTTAATAAAGTGTTGAACATGACCTCTACCTAGGTTAGATGGCACAAGGAAAGCTTTTTTGTATCATGATGTGACCATTCCTTCAATGAACATTGGGATATTAAAGTTGGAATATGTTACCTATTATACCCTCCAACGGATCTATTCTCAAGATCTATGTATTGAAGATCTGAATGCTTGAAAAAATGTTGTTGTGTGTTGAGCACAAATGCTAAATATCGAAGTGCTAAATGTTGCAGTACCAAGAGCTAGAAGAGCAGAAAAGAAAATCAAGAGAAAGTAACTAGAATAAGAAGTAAAAGAGGTGAAGAAAACACGAGAGTATGTGTGCAAGGCGGAAGCAAGCACCAAGTTGTAAGCTCAAGAAGAAGATGCTCAATGCTCAACTAAATTAGAGCACTACTCTACAAGAAATGAGAGAAGCATTTAAAGAAGATTTTAAGCTCAAAAACTTATGTTGATACGATGCAAGTCTCTAGGAGATTATTCTTAACATAGTTTTGTAAATTAGCAAGGAGTTGTTGTTCATATCTTGCTAAAAACACTTTTGTGTTATTGTACTTCAATTGTGTCATCAACTTTTTTAGAAGCAATTCATATACACACATTTGTAACACTTTTTAAAGTGTAGATTCCTCAAGTGACTAAGTCATTAGTCTAGATACTTGAGAGGGCTAAGTTGTTTTATAACACTTAGAGGTTATAATTTGTTGATATTATTGGATTAAGTCCTTGTCTAAGGCGAAACCACCTTGGTGGGCGGATTGGGGTAACTTTGTTAACAGTGAACCAGGATAAAAATAATCCTGTCTATTTATTTTTATTTCTCTTGCAAGCATTGATTGTTAATTCTGCATAAAAATTCATAGTTGGTGAAACCCATTTCAAACCCCCATTTCTTGGGTTTCTCACCCCTTCAATTGGTATCAGAGCCTAGTTCTGGTATTGATGTTTATCAAACACTTAATCGTGTCAGATAAAGATCCATACGAGCTTTGAGAAACACCTTGATGGTTTCCACTCCACCACTTGTTATTCCAACTCTCAAATACTCTCAGTTTTTATTTTCCACCATTGTTGGTGAAAATGTTGAGCATTGGAAAGATGAGCTAGAATGTTCTGTCTAAAAGGTGATAGTGGTCATTTGAATATGGTAGTTGATAACTAAATATCTCCCTCAGATGATACCGGTAAAAGGTTGAAATCAAATATGATTAACAATTGGAAAATGATGAAAAGAATCATTAGAAAGCAAGAAGTTCCTTGTTTGCTGAAAGTTAATTCTGACTAAGTATGGGATGTTTTCAAAGCCAGATTGCTATGTCTTTTTTACTTTCTCAAAAACTCATTAAGAACTCCTTTTAGTCAAGGAAACAATGCTCGTTTTTTGATTCTGAAGTATGGAGACTTCAAGATGAAGGATGTTGAAGAAGATTGAAAACTTGTTATCAAGTTTTCAAACCATGGCTGTAGAACTTAGAGTTCTGAACTGAGGTTCTCTCTTCGTTAGTCCTCCTGAAGAAGACTATCAAAATCTTGTCATTCAGATAGAAGCTTATACGTAATTTGATCAACGTTTCTCTAGAAGAATTTGTGAGCCCGTGCTGATAAAACATGAAGGTTAAGCTACAACAATTTAATGCAGATGAGAGGAAATCTGTTATGCTTACATCTATTAGAAGATCTAAGAAGATCAGAGGTTCTTCAACTAGAAAAATCAAGAATTTCGAAGATGATGAAGATGAAGAACCATCTATCTCAGCACTATTGGCTTATGCTAGAATCTTTGATGAAGAATATCTCTCTAGAAGATAAAGTAGTTTATGTCTTTGATTCAGCATAAACTATCTCTGTTATAGAAGTTCTAAGTAGCTCAGTTAAAATTTTGGCCTTATCACCAGGATTCTAACTGCTTGCACTATTTATGTACACTGACATATTTGAACCAATGAAATACTATGGTATGAAGTATTGATTAAGTTACTGTTAGAATTTTCAAAATAGACTTTGGTGAAGGTTCTTGACACAAGGATGATTTCTTCTGTGTTCTCTTCTCTCTAAGTGAAAAAGTGTTTGTCAGAGAATGTTCAAGGTTAGAAATAATCTTGGTCAGCAGACTAAGAACAAACAGCTTGAGAAGTGATTTGATGAGAACAAGTTCTTCATATCTTTGTTCTTTACAACCAGATACAGATGTAAAAAGGAGAACATAATCTTGAAAAGAAATGGCTAAAATCATGATTTTTGTAATTATCATAACAAAGCATTTCTAAGGAAGTTGTAGCATGCTAATCTGAACAGATCTCCTTTCAGATCACTTTTGATGCATTATGATTAGAATGCTCAAGTCTTCAAATACTTGGAGTTGAAGTACTTCTGCAGATGAATCAATTTGAATCATATTTAATGATAAGCTTGGTAGTTAAAAGCTGAAGTTTATTGGAAGTTTACAAATCTAGAAATTACCTTTTCAGGCGCTGAAGGTAATAAAGCTACTGAAGAAGTACAAGATGAAGAAATCAGAAGATGCTCTATCAGAAGTTGTCGCAGTTCTTACTCCTCTGATAAAGCTTAGATATAAGTCTTTACTTTCTAAAGTACTGATTATGGGTGTTAAAAATAAGCCAGTAAGAACAAGATTAACATTCAAACCCTATGAAGAAATATTTTATGGTTTGATGTTCTTAATGATATCTACATCTATTGAGGAAGGGCGTCTGATCAAAGACTGTACTCTAGTGACGTAAGAAGAATTTAACTAGTTCTCTAAACTTATAGCATCTGGGTTTCTAAATCTAGAAATAAGAATTAGTTTATTAAATCAATTGACTTGCTGGAAACAAGTCTTAGAGAAGACTGAAGTATTTGACCAAAAGCGGAAAGCTAAAGGGATTACTCAGATTCCTCTAATGATCTGGATACAACAAACATCAGGAAAAATGTTTCATCCATCAGAGTGAGAAGACTAAAGAAGCTATGAAGTCGATCTTGTCTCTGCACTAGACTCAAAGACTCCTCTGCATCTCATTCAAGAAGAAAGAAGATATATGAAGACATTTTCTAAGGAGAATTTGCTCTAGTGGTCCAGATAGAGACATCATCAACAACGTCCTCAAATGCATAAGGAAATTGAGTGGTGATTCTGAATAAGCACGCACATCTACAAGACACAACGCAAGATGGAAGCCTACTAGATAATTAAGTAACATTTTTCTAACTCTTACACTTTTTCACTTAATTGTCTAAGAATATATTTTTATATTCTAGGATTAAAATTTTGAGATTATGTTCAGAAAGCAACTATTCTTTTAGTAACCCTTTGATACAGTTTCTTCTTATGGCTATTATATTTTTCAGAGCCCCTTGTTGAATATAGACTTATTCTCATTCCAACATATGAACTTTGTTCTATGTCCTGAATGAAAAGAAGTATCTCAGAATATATATATCCTCTAAAATAGAAAAATATGTTTCTCATGTTTAATTCATAGTGTTCTACTTCTGAGATGTGAGGCTTCTAACGAGTGAAGTTCTCATGTATCTGAGGTATCCAAGGTCAGGATACTCTATTGAGTTTGTTTTTTACCATTGGAAGTTGAAGAGTTTACTTCATCAACATGTTGTTAGGATAGTGAAGAGTTTGCGTTTCATTATAAGTCAGATATCTTTTAATGAACGTCGCTTCACGCTTAACGTGACATATTAGGTGACGAGACTCTTGGATTCAAGCTGATAAATCATCACTTTGTTTCTTGTCAAATTAATTCTTTTACTGTTAACTTTTTATATCTTTGTCAGTTGCCTAATAACTTTTAGGTATCCATTCGTCTATTCCTTTATTGAAATAATGAAAGTATTTAAAGAATCTTTACTACTTCACTTTAATTTTGTTTCATGCGTTTATATTTCCTATGCGATACTCTCTTTGGATATAATGGTAGTCCATTTTATTGGTCAAACATTTATTGCTTTGTGTGTTTTGAATTTATATGTCTTAATTATTTTCTCTCTAGTACATTGTTTCATCCCATCATTTGTTTTATTTACATTCTTCATTTCATCCTCTATCTGTCATTCCCAACTCTCCACCTTTGTTAAAACCTTCTCTACTTTCTTTCCTTCTTCTCCTTTTCACCCTACAATATCTTAAGAGGTCAGTATAAGTCCTTCATACCTTATGGAAGGATTCTATATGAACTTTTTTATAGGACTGAAATCATTGGTTTGGCTAAGAGGTTTGGACTAGATGTTACGGCTGCTAATGTAAGGTGAGTGATGGTTACAAGTTTGTTGGATTGGTAGTTGTGTCTGCTGGATAGATGTGTGGTGTTTTTGGTGCTTTTGTGTCTTGTGGCTTCTGTGTCTGTGGTCGGGTGGTTTTTGATGATGTTCGTTTTCATGTGGTCTTGTTGTTACCTGGTTTTGGTTGCAATTGCTTTATCCCTAACTTTTCCCTTAAAATGTCTGACATGTATTCCTTTATAATATTAATGAAGTTTTCTATTATTTTCTATTATTTTTTATTTCTCTTAATTAATTCTTGGCATTTCTATTAGTATTTTTTTAATATTTCTTTCTCTTTATTTATTTCTTATTAATTGTTTAATTGTTGAATGAATATTTCTCTTTCCTTATTATAATATTCATGTTTTCTTTTACTATCTCTTTAATTTCATTCTTGATTGTGTTCTTGGTTTCAAATATGTTTTATGTTCTTCATTAGAGAAACTAACTTCACATCTTAAGACTTCTCAAATACAAATTAGGAGGAGCTTACAAATCTCTTCTCTAAGACTATTTGGCACAGGGGGAGCTTACAAACCTCAGACCCTAAAAGTTTTTTATCGTGTTGTTATTTTCCTAGTTGTTATGGTTCTACTCTGATTTGTTTGTACTCCTTTCTTGATAATAATTTTTTTATTATTTTGATCTTTTATCTTTACTAGTTTTTCTGTTTTTTTTTACCTTTCTAATTTTTGAGAAAGGGGGAGAAAGTGAAATGATTTTGATATACCTATTCCAAGAATCATGATTCCAAGTACATATCTCAATATGCTTTTACCACTAACCTTTGTTTAAAATTGATTAGGAACTTTGTAAAAGTTCACTACCCTTTAGAACAGGTTATTAGAAGATATGTTCAAGAAACAAAAAGAATGCTTTAAATGAGTTTGCTCTGATGTAATACATTATTCAATGAAATATTGGCTCTCAATATGCTTTTACCACTAACCTATGTTTAAAATTGATCAGGAACTTTGTAAAAGTTCACTACCCTTTAGAACATTTTATCAGAAGATAAGAAACAAGAAAAATGCTCTAAATGAGTTTGCTCTGATGTGATACATTATTAGATGAAATATTGGCTTTGACCACTCATTAATCAGAAGCAAAAAAACAATCTGAAAGAACGTCTATGAGTGCTTTGATACCTCGGGCATGTCAGAAGTTATGAACCCTCTGAAAGCATGGTAGCTAAACTCTAGTATTTTAAAGATTGTGGACCTTATGGAAATCAAATCAAGAAATGGTCATTCAGGAAATGTTCAAGTTTTGAACTTTCTGATGATATGTTGATTTATGCACCTTCTGGTGACTTGCTTAAAATATTAAAAGAACCTAGCTCTGCTATATGATGCGAAGCATCAAGAAAATTACAATCAAGATTTGATTACGTCAATTATGCTCTGATAGCAAGCCAGGTTCTGAGATGAAGACCAGGCAGTTCTAGTCAGACTCTGATGAAACGTATCTAAGAAGTATTCCTTCTTTGTTTGTATGCTCTATAGTTAAAAATTATTTTATAAGTCTTGGGATCAAGGGAGACTCTGAACAAGCATAAATGACTTTTGAGAGTAACAGATTCAGGGGGAGCTGGTTAGCTTAACGCTGATTCTGTGGTTTTATGGTTATTACTCTATATGAATTGCTCTATCAAAATACATGGTTTGTCATCATCAAAATGGGGGAGATTTTAAGAACAAGAGTGGTTATGCATCTGACCTTGAGTTTTTATGATAACTTCATGTTGCAGTGAGAATCGTGATGTCAAGCTATTGATTAACTTGAATCTTAATTCATTAAATTCACAATCGGACTTTGATTTATCCAAAGGAAAAGTTAAATAAATAAAGACCTTTTGCGCAATGTAACAACAACGCTAAGACATTCGGGGATCGGGGGTTGGTTATGCTTAGGGTAGGTATTTCACATCCTAAACATTTGTAGTACTCTACAGGAACCTTCTGTGTGTGTATGATAAACATGCTAATGATTTTTTCTATGGTTTGGGATTAGGGTTAGGGTAAAGACCTAAGATTAAAGTTTCTAAGTTTGCTCGCAAAGATATCGCACCTTCTGCCTACGTATCCTAACTAGGATAGAATCAGAGCAATCGTAGTTCACCTTACTAGGGACAGATGAACACTTGATTATGATCAAGGTTCAAAGGGGAACAAACATAACAATGTTTGTATAGAGTTTAACAAAACTCTCTATTCTAAGTTGTACACTCAAGAGGATTGACTTTGACAAAAGCCAATGGGGGGAGTAAGTAATCATGACAATGATCCTTACATAGAGTTGACAAACTCTATTATAGGGTTCTAGTTGAAGAACACTCCTAGTAAAGGTGGGTATTTTAGACTTAAGCAAAGTATAATGGCTAGTGGGTTCTAACTTAACAAATCTAGGGTTCAAGATGACTTAACAAAGTCATAGGGAGGGTAATGAGCTATCTATGACCCAAGTGTCAATAGAAGACTTTCCTTTGGACACAAGGAGAAAGACAACTTGATGTGAACTAGAAAGTTCCATCACTAGGGAATAACTTGACAAAGTTGAAGAAATAAAGCAAGAATATGTAATAACATGTAAAAATAATCAAGATCAACATTTAACATCTTAACAAAGATCAAGAAGCAAAGAGGTAACAACCATCAATGCAAGCAAAGGACATGTGTAATAATAACAAGTTCATCTATAACATTCAAACATGATTAATGCAAACAAGTGACAACTTAAAGCAAGCATATTATAAGGACCAAATGAGATCAAATGTAACAACATAAGACCAACTAAACATGTATTGATGACAATCAAACAAGCAAGAATACCAGAAATGTTACAAAAGTTCAAATATGAATTCATGATTTCATGGGGGAAAAGTAAACAAGTTTCATGGTAACAACCAAGTCAAAAATCAAAACCTAGCATGTTATTGTTCTAACAAGACACATGAACAAGTAGAATGAGACATGGCAAGTATATTCAAGAGGTCAAGACATCAAGAATCATGTCAAAGTTCATATATAAAATTCAAAGTACACCATGCATATTCAAACATTCACAAAGGCAAGAAATAAACCATAAACATGTTATGGTTCTAATAAGACACATAAAAAAGTAGAATCATACATGGTAAACACATTCAAAAGGTTACAACATCAATAATCATGGCAAAGTTCACAGATGAAGTTCAACATGCCATTTTCACATATATGCATTCACAAAAGCAAGTATGAACATGGTAAGGCAATGAGTCAAACATATTTGAGCATTTAAACATGTTAAAAAACATATTGGAATCATACAAGACCAATATCACAATAAAAATCAAGTTACAAGTTGAAAAAGTTTGAGAACACCAAGGTAAAAACCCTAAAAACATATGTTTTTCAAGTGGATAAAAGTCTTTCTAGGATAACAATACTTGAATTCTTTCTTCACTCAATGAAAATAGACATGTTAAGGAGTAGTTTTCAAAAATAATGGGATCAATAGCACAAAAAATGAGCAAGTTATGGTCAAGACAAGTTGGTGCGCCAAAGGGGGCAAAACTAGGGCAAGGTTAGGTCACAACCTAAGGATCATTTGCATGTGTCGCTACGCGAAAAATGACACAGAGTCGCCACCGGATTTTATTTATCCCAAATAGGGAAATTAAAATAGCAATAAAACCTTTAGGGAAAAAAACATGGTCATCACAACCAAGTCTTAGGGTTCGGGAGTCGGTTATACGAGGGGAAGGTATTAACACCCCCTCGCATCCATCGTACTCGATAGGAACCTCCTAGGTTATTTAGCGTGAATGGGTGTTTTTATTAAGAGTTTGCTTGCTTAAGGAAAAGAGGGGTTGGTTTATTTATTTTAATGCTCGCCAAGGATTGTGGCCCTTGTGCCTACGTATCCTCACTTAAAAGAAGTGAAGAATCAGAGCTCCATAGTTCGAAGGCTTATGAAATAGTTGTTTGTTGGTTGATTTTATACCTTGAAAAAGGGTTTTTGATTGATGCCCTAAGGCGAAAAAGTAGTTTGATGAGTTGATGTTATTTTTAGGTTTTTTTGAAGAGAAATGGTTCTTGATTAGTGTTACACAAAAGGACCTTGGATAGAGATGAATGTTTCAAATAGCCAAGTCGAGCGTCTTGTATCCAAAACATTCGGAACGAGCGTAGGAGGATTCCATTCTCATTCCTTCTCTACCACTTTAAAGCTCATGGTGCATAATTCTAATTGTATATTTTATTGTGTTTTGGATTTTTATGAGAAAAAAGGACCACTTGACGTTGGATCAAGGTTTATTGTTTGTAAAAGTATTTGAGGTGATACGAACAAGGTCGATGGCGGTGCTCAAGGCAACCGACTTACAAGGTTAAAGATGGCTCGACAAAATCGAGAGTTTATTTTTGAAAATGGTTTTTGGAATCAAAATTCAACAAGGGCAATAGAAATATTCACACTAAAATCATGCAAACATATGGGATTAATCGGCTAAAAAAAATCGAGACATGCAAAAAAAACGGGAAAAATTTTTTTGGAGGTAAAATATCAAAAAAAGTGAGAAAACAGTGGTGTAACACGGGTGGCCGTGTTGTATGACACGGCCCGTGTCATAAGGTACATGCAATATGAGTTTTGAGGCTTGACAGAGGTGTGACACGGGTGGCCGTGTTGTGTGACACGGGTGACCGTGTTGTGTGACACGGCCCGTGTCATGAGGTATGGGCAAAAAATGTTTTTTTGAGGCTTGACAGGGGTGTGACACGGCCCGTGTCAGGGGTCCTGGGCATTTTGTGTCATGAAAATGCAAACAGATGTGCAACACGGCCCGTGTCAGGCTACCAGATAAAAAAAACTAATTTTTTTCTTTGTTTTCCTTCATTTTATGGTTTCTTGAAAATGGTTTCTTGGTCCTTATTGGGACCTTACATGATATATACAGTACAACAACACATAAGAGAGTAAATGAAATGAATATAAAGGCAAAAGGTAAAGGGAGAAAGGTTTGAAGAAATGAATACCAAGAGCTTTCTATCCTTCTTGCAGGTACTCCAATGACCTTTGTTGGAGGTGCTCTCCACTCTTCACTCTATGTTGTGAAGATTCTGCTTCTCAATGGTCCTCTTATGCTTCTATATCACTCTCTTTTTTCTGGTTTTTCTTCCTTTCTATTTTTCTGGTTTTTTAGGGTTTCTATTTCTCTCTCTATTTTTCTAGTTTTTTCAATGTGTGTAGAATGGATGTTGAATGAATGAACTCTCCTTTACAGCCCCCTCCTTCTTATCTCAGCTCCTAGGGTTTTCTCTTCTTCCCACATATCATATTTTTTTCATGGGGTAATGTCGCTTACCACCTTTTCTCATGTCACTCTCTTTCTTTCCATTTCCATGCAAGGTGTTATGCTGCATTTTCTGCACTACTTGTCTATGCTATTTTTCTGCAGCACCTTGTGTCTTGCACCCCTTTGTTGGCTTGTGTTTTGACAGCTCTTGTGGTCAATGCTACCACCTTTGACAGCATTTCGAAAATTCTGATATGTAGAAGCATTGTCACATGTTATTCCCTTGGTCTTGTGACATGTGATCTTGTGACATGAAGAAATTTGTCACCTCTTGCATGGGGCTGTTTTGCCATGATTAAACATGCATAATCTTGGTCTTAAAACATTCCAATCTTGATTTAATTCTTGCATATTTCTTGGATGTTTGAAAGCATAATGTGGAATTAGTGTGGCATTACCATAACATGAATTTGATTAGAAGCTTGGATTAAGACTAGAAGTAGCTTATTTTTCTAAGCATTATCAAGTGCTTGAGACTTTGCAATAAATGTGACATTTTTGCAAATGTCATGAAATTTTTCTTTGCCATATTCTTGAATCTAGTCTTGACTTCATTAATCTTGAACTTTGAATTATGCACTTGTGATCTTGACTCATGCTTTGCAAATTTGAACTCCACTTGACCAAGAATTTGAAACAAAATTGGGTGAAGCAATCTTGAATTATGCCTTGCATTTCATGGTCATTAGGAATATATCTTGCATATCCTAATATTTTGTCAAGTAACTTCTTCTTGAAGAAATCCACATGAGTAGAATTTCCAATTTAGATCAAACCTTAGATAATGAACCTTTTCTTCCATGTAGCCCAAGATAGACAAGCTATCTCATTTGAAATGTAAAATAACAAATCGACCTAGTTCGTACCTTGTGAACCCGCATGCTCGATATTCAATAGAACAATGTATGTTATGCCGAATGCAGGATATAAAGGCTAAAGGTGAAAATGAGGGTGTGACAGCTGCCCCTATTTAATCCTCTTGGACCTGAATATCTGGAGGATAAAGGTGCTTGAACATTCATGGTAGAAGAGAATTAAATACTAGAATGCCCGGGATTTTCAACTGGAGAGGTGTGGGGTGAAGGTAGACAGTCAATGAGATGGCTTGAAAAAGGTGACTTGTTATTGAAGAAGGGGTATGAGGGATATGATGATATGCTTGAGATGCAATGCAGAATGAACATGAGTGCTTTGCCAGCCGGAAGAGGAGGCACCTCGTAATATGGACACATAATTGGCCAAGAGATATTCCTTCTATAAAAGATAGAGAGGACTCAAGAAATAGAAATGTGAGATATTCCTTCCACGAAAGGGAGAAAAGACTCTAGAAATAACAATGAGATATTCCTTCTACGAAAGGTAGAGAAGACTCTAGGAATAACAATGAGATCTTCCTTCTACGAAAGGTAGAGAGGACTCTAGAAAAATGGTTTTCCTCTTACAAAAGGCAAGGAGGACTCCCGAACAAAAGGTTTGGAGAAAATGTTTCCTTCTACAAATGGTAGAGAGGACTCCAAAAAAAAAAGGTTTTGAAGACAAAATAACTCCTTCTACATTATGCAGAGGAGATTCCCTTGGGAGAATACGATCGCATTTCCTTCTGTCACGGCAGAAAGGACTCCATAACAAAAGGTTAGGAGAAAATGTTCCTTCCACAAAAGGTAGAGAGGATTCCTAAACAAAAGGTTAGGAGAAAATGTTCCTTCTACAAAAGGTAGATAGGAAACTCCCTCGGGAGAGGATGATCGTATTTTCTTCTGCGAAAAACAGAAAATATTCCTGAACAAAAGGTTAGGAGAAAATGTTCCTTCTACAAAAGGTAGAAAGGATACTTACGAAAGGTAAGCTGAAAAGAATCTGTACAAAAGGTACGAGAGGTCTTGTTAAAGGTAAGTTGAATCTGTTGTGAAAGGCAAGGCAGGGATATTTTGAAAAGACTTACAAAAGGTAAGTTAAGGGCAATAACCATCCTCTTGCAAAAGGTAGAGGAAATTTCATAGGGTATTAGAACATCATTTGATCTCACAGGCACAACGGCGGAGATGATATTCTTTAAGCATGGTGACCATTCAGTTCTTGGCCACATAGGCATCAAGCGTCCAAATTGATCGAAGATACCCAAAACAAAGTTTTGTCGCATGTAAAAGATAGCGGGAAACACTTACAAAAGGGAAGCAAAGGGAAAAGATTTCACGCAAAAGGCAATGAAATCCCTTACGAAAGGTAAGGTGAGAAAATATCTCATGTAAAAGGCTCAAAAGGACTTACAAAAGGTAAGTGAATGGATAAACACTCCAAAAGGATCCTGCCAGGATTTCCACAGGAAATTCGCATCTTTGAGAATGACTGGCTAAGCACATGTAATGATGCAGCATGTATGCAAAAATGTCAGGGACGTAAGGACATGAAGGTTAAGGGTGATAATTTATGCCAAGTGATTGGGCTTTGATTTGGGGCGTCGAGTTTGACTTCCCAACATCCTCGTGACGAAATTTGGATTATCTCCAGATGGTCTTATCAGACAAGTTGTGCTGGCCAGTCAGGTTGCCCCTGATTTGGTCAAGTTCCCGGCGAACTTTATGATCAGACGATGCTTAGTGTACACGTGCGCCTATTAGAGATCGCTTTTACCCTTCATACACCTAGGTCGAAGAGCAACTTTATGCTTTCTTTTGTTATTATTATCATTATCCCACAATTTTCAATGCAATATTTATTAAGAATGAAGATTCCACTTTTTGCAAACATAGAAGAAAATAAATGTGACACACTAATTGATGAAAGAAATTTTTATTGATGATAAAGTGACCCATAAACGGGTAATTTTACATAAGGATACAATTTCTAAAAGAGGTAAATTGCAAAAAAATATGACAAAAAACACAGTGGCAATGTGAAAAAAGGATCGGATTTCCACTGAGTTCCAATTCTGCTATGATCCATATGGCCTTGAAGCTTCTCGTACATTGCCTCTGAGGAAGGTGGATGGATTGATCTTCCCCATGTGTAATTCTCCTTATTCTGATGATGAGCTCACAGACTTTTCGCATACCTCAGTCTTTTCTTTTTTAGGTCCCTAACTTTTGCCTAGACCGCCCTTTCGGGTTTTCAGTCTACCGGGATACCCATTTTTTGCCTAAGTTTCCCCTAAGGGTTTTCAACTTATCGGGTATTATTATTATTTTTTATTTTTAACCCTAATTTTTGCCTGGACTTTTCTTTTTGTTGTCCACAAGGTCTGCTCTCAAGCGTAGTATTTTTTGACTGCGTCTGTGTTTACAGGGGATGATAGATCTTCACCGTCCATGTTGGATAATATCAAGGCCCCTCCGGAGAAAACCTTCTTTACAACATATGGACCCTCATAGTTAGGTGTCCATTTTCCCCTTGGGTCTGTGTGGATCGGCAGAATCTTTCTTAATACCAAGTCTCCCACTTCGAAATCTCGAGGGCGAACTTTCTTGTCAAACGCCCTTTTCAACCGCTTTTGGTAAAGCTGGCCATGACAGATGGCTGCCATGCGCTTTTCATCAATGAGATTAAGTTGATCAAATCTCGCCTGCACTCATTCTGCTTCGTCAAGCTTGACATCAGTCAGAATTCTCAGGGAAGGGATTTCTACCTCAACAGGGAGTACCGCATCCATGCCATACACAAGAGAAAATGGAGTGGCCCCAGTAGAAGTGCACACTGAAGTGCGATAGCCATGCAAAGCAAATGGTAGCATTTCATGCCAATCTTTATATGTTTTCACCATTTTCTGAACAATCTTCTTGATGTTTTTGTTCGCTACTTCAACGGCGTCGTTCATCTTCGGGTGATATGGTGATGAATTATGGTGCTCGATCTTGAAGCTTTCACACAATTCCTTCATCATCTTGTTATTGAGGTTTGAACCATTGTCAGTAATGATTTTATTTGGGACCCCATAATGACAAATGATTTCCTTTTTGATGAAGCGAGTGACCACTTGTTTGGTGACAT
The DNA here is from genome assembly GCA_963859935.3 of Lathyrus sativus. Taxonomy (NCBI): domain Eukaryota; kingdom Viridiplantae; phylum Streptophyta; class Magnoliopsida; order Fabales; family Fabaceae; genus Lathyrus; species Lathyrus sativus. Next base: position 436,163,104 of record OZ012740.1, on the reverse strand, counting down.
TGGCATAAGATGCGGCTTCCACCCATTTAGTAAAGTAGTCAATGGCCACTAAGATGAAACGATGACCGTTTGAAGCAGTTGGCTCGATGCGTCCGATCACATCTATGCCCCACAAGGCGAAAGGACAAGGCGACGTCAAGACATTCAGAGGAACTGGCGGCACATGTATCTTGCGGTGAATGGAATGTGGAAACCGGTAGGAGAGGTGAGGATTGCCCCTATCCCATTGCCTTGAGCATTTGCGGCACCATCGAACACGAGCGTCCATCGCGATCCTGGTTCGGATCCTTCGTCTGGGCCTAACGTTTCATAGTCTCTAACAAACATGATATCTTCATCAGGGAAGTCAAAACACATCGGCTGGTAATCTTCCATGGGTTGGTGGGAAAGATATTCAGATAACACACTCCCTTCGATAGCTTTTTGTGAGACGTACTGGATGTCATATTCTGTCAGTACCATTTGCCAACGGGCTACTCGTCCGGTAAGGGCAGGCTTCTCGAAGATGTACTTGACTGGATCCATCTTTGATATCAACAATGTGGTATGGGTCAACATATACTGCCTTAAGCGTTTGGCAGCCCATGCGAGTGCATAACAAGTCTTCTCCAACACTGAGTATCTCGTTTCACAGTCAGTAAACTTTTTTCTTAGGTAGTAGATAACATGCTCCTTTCTACCTATTTCGTCATGCTGCCCCAACACGCATCCCATGGATCCTTCCAGAACGGTCAAGTACATGATGAGAGGTCTTCCTGGCACGGGAGGCATCAAAATCGGTGGTTCTTGCAGATATTCTTTTATTTTCTTAGATGCTTTTTGGCAATTGTTATTCCACACGATTGCTTGATCTTTGCGAAGCAGCTTGAATATTGGCTCACAGGTGGGTGTTAGGTGAGATATGAATCTGGCAATGTAGTTTAATCTCCCTAAGAAACCACGAACCTCCTTCTCGGTTCTTGGAGCTGGAATATCTTGGATAGCTTTTACTTTGTCAGGATCGACTTCAATCCCTTTTTGGCTCACGATAAAACCTAGCAATTTACCAGATCTTACCCCAAAGGTACATTTATTCGGATTGAGCCTTAGCCTGAACTTTCTTAGCCTAGCAAACAACTTTTCCAAGTGGATGAGATGTTCCTCTTCAGTTTGGGATTTTGCGATCATATCGTCTACATAGCATTCAATCTATTTATGTATCATGTCATGAAAGAGAGTCACCATCGCTCGTTGATATGTTGCACCAGCGTTCTTCAGACCAAATGGCATAACCTTATAGCAGAAGGTTCCCCAAGGGGTAATGAAGGTAGTCTTATCCATATCCTCTATAGCCATTTTGATTTGGTTGTATCCGGAGAAACCATCCATGAAAGAGAACACAAAGAATTGGGCCGTATTATCCACTAACACATCAATATGTGGCAGCGGAAAATCATCTTTTGGGATGGCTCTATTTAGGTCTCTGTAGTCAATGCACATCTGCACCTTACCTCCTTTTTTAGGCACAGGTACAATGTTGGCGACCCATTTAGGGTATTTTGATACTGCCAAGAATCCGGCATCAAGCTGCTTTTGTACTTCCTCCTTAATCTTAAGGGTCATGTCAGGTCGAATTCGTCTCATCTTCTGCTTTACAGGCGGACAATCTTCCTTGAGCGGCAATTTGTGCACCACGATGTCTGAATCCAATCCGGGCATGTCTTAGTATGACCAAGCAAACACATCTGCGTACACGCGTAGGAGCTCGATCAGTCTTCTCTTCACACTCTCTTCTAGAGCAGCGCCTACCTTGACCTCTTTCTTATCCTTTTTGGTTCCAAGATTGACAACTTCTAATGACTTTTGATGTGGCTGAATGATCTTTGATTCTTGCTTCAATAGTTTGGCCAACTCCTCGGGGAGTTCACAATCTTCCTCACAATCTTCGTCAGCGTGGTAGATTGGATTATCAAAGTCATATGGAATCGTAGCAGTATCGTTATCAATGGAATCCAGGGTAGATCTGCATGATTGGTGATTTTATACTTTATTTTGTGAAGATGAAAAAGAAGAATGCAAGAAAACATTATCATTTATTTATGCAAAAATAAAAAAGAAAGACAGGGAACACAATTGAATGCAAAAGGTTCATTTCATTCATGATAAATATTAATTGAAAACATGGGGGGCCCTACAAAATAATCCTTATGCCTTGGGCAGAGCATAGGATTTGAAAGCAAAATAAGGAAAATTACTCTTTGACAAGGGTGATTTCCGGTATCTCCGTAACAGTCCAATTGTTGAGTTGTTGATTCGGTGCCTTTGGGTACACCATGCGGACTTCCTTTAGTGCATCATCTTCAGCTTCCACAACGGCCACCTGATCATCCACCATATGTCCACCACTAACAAAGGCAAGTGGAGAAATGAACCTTTTGCCCTTGTCAATGGTTATCTTCTGCTGATCTTTGTGATTGCCTGGGTAACCCAAACCAGTTCTGTTTTTGTTGATGGGTAGCTCCAACACTCTTCCCCAACCTTCGGGGTGACCGACCTCAATTACGGTCCTTGCGTCCTTCCAAGTAACCATGGGGGACCCTGACCTTTCTGATTTCTTTTCTTCCTTCTTAGCAGGGATCATTTCCACACTTATCACATCAAATGCTTGAAAAGGGGTCTCATGAACTCCCCGTCCCACTTCCACATAGCGAAATGAAGACAGATGACTTATTAGCATATCCTCTTCTCCTTCGATGACAACAAGCTGGTTGTTAACCATGAAATTTAGCCTTTGGTGAAGAGTGGATGTTACAGCACCGACTGCATGAATCCAAGGACGACCTAGCAGGAAACTGTACGCCAGGTAGATATCCATCACATAGAATGTGATAATGAAAGTGTGAGGTCCTATTTTGATGGGGAGATCAACTTCCCCTATCACGGTCCTTCTTGCCCCATCGAAAGCTTTCACTATCACTGAACTGGGTTTCATCATCAATCCTTCAATGGTCAGCTTGGCCAATGAATTCTTTGGTAAAACATTTAAGGATGACCCAGTATCTACCAATACTCTCGACAACACAACATCAACACATTCAATGGAGATGTGCAAAGCTTTATTATGGTTCTTCCCCTCGGGGGGCAACTCTCCATCATTAAAGCTCAGAATATGTGCGAAGGCAATGTTCGACACCACTCCTTCAAATTGTACAATAAATATTTCTTGGGGAACATGAGCAGTCTTCAAGAACTTGATCAATGACTCCTGATGGGCAGGGGATCACATTAGCAATGACAACATGGAAATCTTTGAAGGTGTTTGGTTGAGCTGGTCCACCACCTTATAATCGCTTTTTCGGATGATTCGTAAGAATTCTTCGACATCTTCATTGGAACTCCTTTTTTGAGTAGAAGTCTGCCCCTGCTCAATCGTTGGCTGCTTTTCACTTGTACCGTTTGGTGGTGGTACGGACGCAAAAATCCTCCCACTTCTAGTTATTTCCCCGGTCCCAACCATGTTCTCTACAGAACTATCAACTTTCACAGCATCCTCTTCCACCTTCTGCCCATTAATGTAAGCAGTTGGCTCGTATTTCCAAGGGACAGCCTTGGTGCTCTCAAAAGGGAAAGGAGCAGGTGTAGATATCACTAATGGAGCAAGTGAAGATGGAGACAATGGAATCTCTACTTGATCATATGGTATTTGCAATGGTTCATGAACTTGATTGTATGGGGTCTGAACAGAATGCCAATCATAATTACATGGGATTTCCAAGGGCGCACGAGACTGATCACATGGAATTGTCAGCGGTGTAACATCATACGGGATTTGTAGTGGAACTTGGGTAGGATACCAATCTTCATCATACGGAATTGTCAAAGGTACACGGTTTTGACCATACAAATTGTTCAATAGTTCTTCATCATAAGTAAACTCCATTGGATCATAGGGAATATCAAGAGTTGCTACTTCTTCTGCACTAGACATCTGTTCTATCAATATGACACCTTGATCTAACAAATTTTGGATGCCCATCTTCAATTCGTGACAGTTTTGGGGATCTTTCAAACAGTGTTAGCAATCCTCGGTACATCCTGGGACAATATTCTTCATTAACAATTGTTCTTTAACAACAGCAAAGGGGGTCTTCATTTTATCAACTTTTGATACCAACTTCTTTCCTTTAGATTCTTCAACCATGTTTGTGGCATGGTGCGGCATTGGATTTTTAGTCACGTTGGGATTATTTCTAGCAAAATTGATGGCCTTTGAATCAATGAGATCTTGCACCACGTACTTCAAAGCTTTGCAGTTTTCAATATTATGTCCGGGAGCCCTAGAATGGAACTCGCAACAGGCATTTGCATCATAGCCAGGAGGTAGGACAGTGGGAGGAGCTTTCATTTCTCTCAACTGTACTAAGGAACCCTTAAGCAAGAGTGGAAGCAACCTAGCGTACGTTGTCGGAATAGGATCGAATTTTTTCTCAGGTCTTCTTTATCTTGGCAAACCTTGATAATAGCCTTGACGTTGTTGTTGATAGGGAACTTGAACAGCCAGTTGACTTGCGGGTATGGAGAGAGGTTGATTTGGAGTAACAGCGGCCACATGATGATAAGAGCCTTGGTGTCGCTTGCGCGAAAATAAGGTGCCGGCATGACAGAAGAGTCGCCACCTTTCGTTATTTATCCCTCAGAGCGGGAAAGGAAACGATCGGAAAAACCTGACGAAAAAGGGTAAGACAAGGTCGTCGCAACCATTGTCTGGGTTCGGGAGTCGGTTACGCAAGGGGAAGGTATTAGCACCCCTCACGTCCGTCGTACTCGACGGGATCCTCGCTTGTTTGTTTACTTGGACGGGTTGGTTTTAATCTATCTACCTATCAAGGCTGGCTGAAAAAGAAAAGAAAAATGACTCGGCAAAGCATCGCGCTTTATGCCTACGTATTCCCATCAGAGAATGAGAAATCAGAGTCAACGTAGTTCGCCCTACGAAGGATTATGGGGGAAGGTAGCTCGCCAAGACATCGCCATCTTGTGCCTACGTACTCTCAACAGGTATGAGAGATCAGAGCTCACGTAGTTCGGGAAACTACGGGTGAAAAATGGCTCAACTAGGAGGGAGACTATCAAGTCCTACTGTTATCATACCATGGATTCATCCTATGGTTGAGGTTTGAACAGGGAACTCCTAGAAGTTGTCATGCATAGGTTTCAACCTAAGAGTCTATCATCAAATCCTCATCAGAGGAAATGAGAGTCCTAAGGGATCATGTCAATGATACACCAAAACAGACAAAAGCATCAGCTTTAACAGTAAAATGCATGCAATGCAAGTGAGGGAGGAAATGTGTGTGGGGCTTCAGCCTCCACAAGCTCGTCTCGACCTCAAGCCAGTCATGAAATAACAGCAATCATACTGAAAATAAGCAACATGCTATCAAGCAATGAACCAGATAAAAGAAGGGAAGTACCATCAGGTAAACAAAACACACATGCTTGAGAAAGAATCAACTCTCTAATCCTAACCCTAATCACAGAATCTGAACAAATCTAAGCACTAAAGCAAGACCCTGAACAAGAGAAATCAATCCCAGTCTTCAAGCTTCAGAACAAGCTTACCAAAGAAAGGGAGCTAAGCAAGCAGACTCATAGTGTCTTCCTCAGGAGAACACTAGGAGGTGTATACTCAGGAGTTATATCCTATGTGGCTCAACCACTGTGATCAGTTTATATTCCTCCTCAGGAGAAATTAAACTCACAAGCAGGCTCCAACATCACTGGATATTTAGGAAATCCTATCTGAACTAGTGGAACTAAATGAACAGACTCATAGGACCTTCCTCAGGAAAGTACTAGGAGGCTTCCACTTAGGAGTTGTATCCTACGTGGCTCAACAACTGTGATCAGTTTACATTCCTCCTCAGGAGAAATTAAACTCACAAGTTGGCTCCAACTTCATTGGATACTTGAGAAATCCTAGATAGACTAAGGGAACTAAGTGAATAGACCCATAGGACCTTCCTCAGGAAAGTACTAGGAGGCTTCCACTTAGGAGTTGTATCCCATGTGGCTCAACAACATGTGATCAGTTTACATTCCTCCTCAGGAGAAATTAAACTCACAAGTTGGCTCCAACATCATTGGATACTTAAGAAAGAGGTGAGAAGAAAGAATGAAAGTCATTCATAGTACCTTCCTCAGGAAAGTACCATGAACTTCCTTCAAACTTCAGGATCTCAAACCTCACAGGCAGGGAACAATCCAAACTCTGGGTCTCTGAGTCTTGATCTACAATCTTCTCTTCATCATGCTCTTCAACAATATCTTCAAGGCAACACAAGCCCCTCAACAAATTCCCCACAATGAACCCCAAAGATGAACAGATAACCACAGGGGAGACAAAATCAATAGGCAACTTCAGAAAATACCTAAAAAATACTAAACTAATGGGGAAAAATCTAACAATTATTCACAAGGGTCCTCAACACCTACTCATAACATCTACATAGGCATCTACCTAAAAATCAAGACAAAACTTATTCAAAGAAAGATGATTCTTCACCTAAGCACAACCTAAACCCTAATTAGGATACCCTAAGTCTACCCTAATTAAACTAATCAAAATTTAATTCTAAAATTCTAGAAAAAATCCTATGGGGAACTATGATTCATCATCTAATTGCACAAAAAGGAATGGATTAAAAACCCTAAGGGAAGGTCCTAAAACAATTCCTACAAAATCATGCATCAACTAAAATAAGGAAAATACACTATGTTAAAGAAAATATCACTAAAAATTCCATATTAAAAATAAACTTCCATTTTTATTTTTATATTTTTCTACACAAAATCATCTAATCATAGAAAAAAGAAGAAGTCAAAAATCATTTTTTATCATTTATTTATGAATTAATCAAAACAGAAAAATATTAAAACAAAATTAAAACAATTAAATCAATTAAAAGGGAGGGGGGTATGAATAGCACACGCGCCAGTTGAAAACATATGGGCCAGAAATAGGGGGGTGTGGATAGCGAGATAAGCCCAGAATGGCTTTAAGTGAAACGACCGCGTTTCGCTTCATTTGAAATTTCCCTCCATCACTCAGATTCAATCACAGCCACTGGATCTGATTAATGAGTCAAGGGATGGAACTTAATCCAACGGACGATTGCCATCGTCCCCAACTGCTTGCTAGGGTTTTCAGAACCCTCTCCTCCATGCATCAAGATTCAACTGGTTCGTTCTCTTCACTCACTCAACGAAATCAAAAGATTCCAAGGGCAAACATGATCTACTAATTGCCTAGAACACAACCATGCGTGCACTTTCCCTTAATTCTCCCTAGATCACCCTAACAGAGAGGTTCAAGATCATGGTTCAAAAATATTTCTCTGAGATTAATCCTAATAAAACTCGAAACTAAAGCTGCAATCTTGCTCCCTATGCCACCCTAATCACTATAATCCATGTCATGTTGATTAAAGCCTAGCACACAGTTCATTCTTGCACATCAAAGATTTATGCACCTGTTACAAACCATCATGGATCGTGCCCTAACTTTCAGTATTTGATCATCTACCCTAATACATTCATTCCATGCCTACAAAACTAATTGAAACTAGCTAACTTAAGAGATACAAGGAGAAGAAAGAACCTGTCAAAGGGATGATGGTGAGGGCTCGTGGGGATGCTTGCAGGCCTTGGAATTGGTTCAAGATGCTCCTTGGATGATCCACAACCTTCTGTTTGCAAGAGTTGTTGATGGAAGATGCTTGTGATGAAGAAAACTCAAGTTGCTTGATTGTGAAGGTAGCTCTTTAATGGCAATGTATCTCTCTCTTTCTCCTCTGACTTGACTCTCTATCACCAACCTTGAACACTATGAAGATCATCCTTCTTATAATGATGGATGGAAGAAGCTGGATCCTTCTAGAATCATCTAGAAAAGTGTGGAAAGTTCTTGAAAATCTCATGACATGCCATATTGGTTATCTCATATCTCATATGTTATGCCTTGCAATTCAGTCTTAAAATATCCTTACATGAGTTATTGAGTGTGGATGAGTGAAAAACAAGCTCATCTTTGGCTTGTGTGAGGTTTTTCAACATTGCCTTCTTTTTCAAGTAACAACTTTTCAAAGCATCACCCATTTTAAAGCTCCAAATCAAAATTCTAGCTAAACCAATGTTCTCAAAATGATTTTTCCAATCAAAATGATATATTGGATGACCTATTTTGGATTTGTGGATCTTCCAAATCACTTTTCAAATTCAACTTTTCAAGTTTATAAGCCATTTTTAGTTCATTTTTGACCAATCATGTAATCTCATGCTATGAGCTTTTCCAACAATTTGTGACCTTTTTTCTAGACTTAAAATCACATTTTGAGCAACTTTCATGTTTTGAGTTTTTTCATTTGAGGCTTGGAAATAGGAGTTTTAGGCATTGGCTAAAATGACCTATAACTGACAAATGACCAAAATACCCCTGTCTTGTTCAAACCATAAGTGGAGTTCCACAAATCCAATCAAGGACTTCTACCACTCAAATTAAAGCTAAGAAGATGCTCTTCAACATTCATGTTGCCCAAGAAATCATAGGAATCCTCCTACTAGGGCAAAAGTTGTCTGCAAGTTGGGTGACTTTCAAGGACCCAGATTCACACACCTCTGCTGACCTGTAATTTGTCAAAACCATAACTTGAGCTCTGTAACTCCTATCAAGGACTTCCACCACTCAAATTAAAGCTTAGGACAAGCTCTACAACATTCATGTTGTGGGGAGGATGAGATATCAATCACACCTAGAGCTAAAACTGCCTGGAAAATAGGGATCAAATTAGGGTTTTCTCACTGACAATCCTCAGAAACCCTAACTCAAAACTTCTCAAACTCCTCAATCATGATGAGTTGGTCTAGGAATCATCTTTATAACATCTCTATACATCATTCCATGATCTCATGGCCCTTGGATTAGGTCTCAACCTTCTCCAAATTTTCAGTTGACTTAGGGTTGACCCAGTCAAAACCCTAATTCTACCATTCATGGTTGAATCTTCTGAACTCTTGCATAATGACCTCTCTGGGCTTCATGATGGCTATCAAGACATCTCATAGGCTTTCTCAAAACATCAAGTTTATTATCAAAGTCTCAGAATCATCTGAGGAGCACCCACAACTCTCAAGTTATGAAGCACACAACCCTGGTTTCAAACCACTTCTCTGAGGATCTCTTGAACTTTCTGATGAAGGTATCAACTTTCAAACACTCAATGAATAAATAATTGTTGGTCAAATTTTGGGGTGCAACAGCTGCCCCTATTCAAACGGCTTGAACCTGACTGGGTGAGAAGCGAACGACTCTCAACCAATCAAGGTACGAGACGGTTGAATATCGGTAAACCCGAAAATTTGCCAACTGCACGAGCACACGGTACTCTGCGGGGAACAAATCTTTGAATACTGCAACACTAGCCGCACGACAACTAGCTGGAGACATATCGATCTGACGTCATCGTCAGTTATCCACATTAAATTCTTCTGATATTGCCTTCAGACAACCACCACCCCCAACATCGCCGCTGGAGAAAATACATCTCTAAACAAAGTACCCCGCTCACCGCTGGAGAACTGCATCTGACATCGCCGTCGGACAATCAAAATACCCCGCATCACCGCTGGAGAACTAAATCTGACATCGCCGTCGAACAATCAAACTACCCCGCATCACCGCTGGAGAACTAAATCTGACATCGCCGTCGGACAATCAAAATACCCCGCATCACCGCTGGAGAAACATCTTTGACTTCAATCAGAAGACGTATCGTTCACTTGATCGCACTCAATCATCACCTCAGGATAACTGACTTGGTCTTCAGACCCACGCGGATCACTCTGTTGTATCTACAACTCCGGGACCTTGTCTTCATCCACCCGTTGATTCTTCAACACGGAAATCTGGACTTACAGGAACCTTCTGATATCGCCTTCGGGCGCTTACGAAATCCATCTTCAGATTGGACATCATTGTTGGAGCAGACATATCATGCTGCTCAGGACTTCAAGAATCATCTTGACCAAACAGATCCGTCGGGCATCTTCAAGAATCGTCTTGAACTGATAACCTTCCCGGAGCAAACCTTCTGGTTATCCCCGAAATCTTCCGGGGCAACTCCTGCTGGAGGCGCTATTGGGGAGCTCAAGTATCATACTAGGCGAACCACTCGGGAAGCTGTACTGGGGTCTTAAGAATCGTCTTAAGCAAATGGCCCTGCTGAGGGACTTGAGAATCATCTCGAACTGAGGACTTCGCTGGGGATCTCAAAAATCATCTTGAGCGAGCGACCGCGGGGATTACACCGGGGTCTTTAGAATCATCTAAGAAAACAACCTTGCTGGGGAGAACATCAAGAATCGGCCTGAGCAACTGGTCTTTTGGGGATACACCTGTTCAACAAGGATGATGATGACCTAGATCATGCTTATGATGCGTATGCTTCTGCACTACGCCCCATACAGTGGGAATGATATGCTTTTATGCTAAATGCCATGCAATCATGCACAATGCTATGCAACGTTTAAATGCTATGCAGTCATGCACAATGATGCGATCCCGTCAGCAAAATAAATGCCGAAGGGGAAATCCTCCTGTCAAGGAGGAAGAACCATTCAGGTAGAGGAGTCATCCTGCTAAGGAGAATGTAAACACGCCAATATCAATTAGGCTCTGTCTGGGGAATTGATCTTCCGCGAACTGCTGCAGGGGAACAACTTCAGCTAACTGCTGCAGGGGACGAAGTTCTACGAGAACTTGGATCTGCTGATATCAATCGCGAGAATGAATTGCGCGGCCGTCATGGCTACTCTTCTGGGGATAACAACTCTGTGGGGAACCAACTTCAGCTGCTCAACACTCCGCTGGGGAAAAATCAATCATGATCTGATCAACTTCTAAGGATTCGGATCTCTTGGACATCTGCAAACTCGGATGAGGAAGGAGAAATCATTCTGCTTCGAGGGAGAGAGTGCGACTCTGGGGAAATACAACACTAGTTGCCCCACGCTCTGCTAGGGAACATCGATCATGACCTGATCGACTTCTAAGGATTCTGCTTTTCTGCGGACTCAGCCGGGGAGAGAAATCATTCTACTTCACTGGAGAGTGCGACTCCGACGGGGAATTCGATTCCACTGGGGAAGAAAGGATCATCTGCCTTCGGGGGAGAGTACAACTCTGCAAGGGAATACAACATCAGCTGTTCCAACACTCTACTGGGGAAGAGGGAGTCATCGGACTCCAGGAGAGAGCCTGACTCTGGTGAGGAATCTCAATTCCACTGGAGACTTCAGTCTGGCACCATCAGTTACTGCATCCTTCGGCATACGAACAACCTCCTGCGAAAAACTGCACTTGTGACCCGGTGCGGGGGAGACACCTGCTTCGACGACTTTACTGGGGAAAACACGAGCTTCGGCACCCGAACACTTCTCTGGAATCTGCACTTGCGACCCGGTGCTGGGGAAGACGACATCATTCCTCGGTGCTTGACTCAGCCGATGAGGTGACATTCCTTCAGGATGCGTCTGCTTGGGAAAGAGAATCCTCTCCTGGGGAAGACATATCAATGCTCGCCATCTTGCGTTCAGATTCTGCGGAGGAGAGACTACTGAACTTTGTTGGGGAAGGAGGACTCATCCTGCTTCGGGGATACGCACGGCATATCTTCTGGCAAGTGCTACACCTGCAACAACACAAACAAACAGACAAGATACCCTCCTCACAGGGGCCTATCCAGGTTATTATCTCGTGACAATGTTCAGTTAATTAGTTGTTGCAACAATCAATGGGCCTAGGCCCGCAAGTTTATGTATGCGCATTTTATCAAAAACACATCGGCGTTATCATTCGCAAACAAAACAGATAAATGCTAAACAGACAAGTAAAATTGCTGAATAATGTGCATTTTATTGATGATGAGCCCCTGAATGGGCAAAAATGTTTTACAACAGAGGCAAGCTCCTGGAATGAGGAAGCCGCGCAAAAAGAAAACATAAATATACATCAGTATATACAAATGTCGGCAATCGAGGCGTAGACGAACACCATAAGTTGATCCCTCTAAGACCCACTCGACTTCGATACTTCTCCGATGCTTCAGCTTTGGAAGAGATTGATTCAGATAAATGGCCCTCAGGTCTTCCGAACCGCTAAACAATGAAAGTCCATACGCGGAACGCAGTCATTTGCTTATTCAAATCCCTAACTTTTGCGTGAACCGCCCTTTCGGGTTTTCAGTTCACCGGGATACCCTTTTTTGCCGAAGCCGCCCAGTGTAGGTTTTCGACTTCGCGGGTATACATTTTTTCAATATATCCCTAATTTTTGCTCGAACCTTTTATTCTGTTTTTGGTTCGCCGGGATGCCCTTTTTTGCCTGGACTCTTTCTTTTTTGTCCAGCGGGTCGCTTTCAAGCAAAGTATTTTTTAACTGCGTCCGCGTTCACCGGGGATGCAAAATCTTCACCATCCATCGTGGATAACAACAAAGCTCCTCCCGAGAAGACCTTGCTGACGACATACGTCCCTTCGTAATTCGGAGTCCACTTGCCCCGGTGATCGGAGTGTGGCGGAAGAATCTTCTTCAGGACGAGATCACCCGTCTGAAAGCTTCGAGGACGCACCTTCTTATCATAAGCTTTCTTCATTCGGCTTTGGTACAGGCGACCAAATGCAATCGATGCTAACCTCTTCTCGTCCATCAGGCTGAGTTGGTTCAAGCGATTCGTAACCCATTCTGCCTCATCTAGCTTCACATCAACCAAAACTCGCAAAGAGGGAATCTCCACTTCTAGCGGTAGGACAGCTTCCATACCGTACACCAAGGAGAAAGGAGTTGCCCCGGTCGACGTACGCACCGTCGTACGATAACCGTGCAAGGCAAACGGCAGCATCTCGTGCCAATCTTTGTACGTCACAACCATCTTCTGAACAATCTTCTTGATGTTCTTGTTGGCCGCTTCAACAGCGCCGTTCATCTTCGGCCGGTAGGGAGATGAGTTGTGGTGTACGATCTTGAAGCTCTGGCGCAGCTCCTTCATCATCTTATTATTCAAATTCGAACCATTATCAGTAACGATCCGCTCGGGAATTCCATAGCGACAGATGATGTCCCTCTTTATGAACTTAGCTACCACCTGCTTGGTCACATTAGCGTACGAGGCTGCCTCCACCCACTTGGTGAAGTAGTCGATAGCTACCAGGATAAAACGGTGACCGTTGGATGCAGTGGGCTCGATCTTGCCTATCATGTCGATGCCCCACATGGAGAACGGCCAAGGGGAGGACATGACATTCAATGGGCACGGCGGCACATGAACTTTATCAGCATAAATCTGGCATTTGTGACATTTCTTCGCGAATCTGAAGCAATCCGACTCCATAGTCAACCAGTAATATCCTGCTCTCAGGATCTTTCTCGTCATGGCATGCCCGCCGGCGTGCGTACCAAATGTGCCCTCATGGACTTCTTCCATGAGCATACTTGCCTCTTTCTCATCCACACATCTGAGTAGCACGAGATCGTGGTTTCTCTTATACAGCACTCCATCAGGGTTGAGGTAAAAGTTTCCAGATAGCCTCCTCAGAGTCTTCTTATCCTGGGTTGACGCACCCGCAGGATACTCCTTAGTCATAAGGAAGGTCTGAATGTCGTGGAACCACGGCTTGCCGTCAGTGGCATCCTCGATTGCGAACACATATGCTGGTCTGTCAAGACGCGAAAGAACAATGCTTGGAGCTTCATTCCAAAGATTGACCTTATACATTGAAGCCAACGTGGCTAAAGCATCAGCCATTTGATTTTCAGCCCGGGGTACATGATGAAGTTCTACTCGGTCGAAGAACGGAAGCAGCCTCCTGGCGTAATTCATGTACGGCACTAGATTCGGTTGACGAGTTTCCCACTCCCCTTTGATCTGATTGATTACAAGCGCTGAGTCACCATATATGTCTAGATTCTTGATTCTCAAATCAATTGCCTCTTCTAGACCCATAATACATGCTTCATACTCGGCTTCGTTGTTGGTAACTGAAAACGTCAGTCTTGCAGTAAACGGGATGTGGGATCCGTGAGGAGTCGTGATGATAGCCCCGATACCACTTCCATAGGAATTAACCGCTCCGTTGAATATCAACTTCCACTGAGACTTCCTATCCGGCCCCTCATCGGGCAATGGCTCATCGCAATCCTTTGCTTTGAGAAACATAATGTCCTCGTCAGGGAATTCGAACTTCATCGGCTGGTAGTCTTCGATGGGTTGTTCGGCAAGGTAATCAGACAATACGCTTCCCTTAATGGCTTTCTGAGAGACGTACTGAATATCATATTCTGTTAACACCATCTGCCATCTGGCAATCCTGCCCGAAAGAGCCTGCTTCTCGAAGACGTACTTGATCGGATCCATCTTCGAAATCAGCATAGTAGTGTGATTGAGCATATACTGTCGTAGACGTTTGGCAGCCCAAGCTAATGCACAACACGTCTTCTCCAGCATCGAGTATCGAGATTCACACTCAGTGAACTTTTTACTCAAATAATAAATGGCATGCTCCTTTCTACCCGTCTCGTCGTGCTGACCGAGAACACACCCCATACTATTCTCCAGAACTGTCAGGTACATGATTAATGGCCGTCCAGCCACTGGGGGTATCAAGATTGGAGGTTCTTGAAGATACTGCTTTATCTTATCGAATGCCTTCTGGCAATCCTCATTCCAAGTAATCGCCTGATTTTTCTTTAACAGCTTGAACATCGGTTCACAAGTGGCCGTGAGCTGAGAGATAAACCTTGCAATGTAGTTTATTCGGCCCAGGAAACCACGAACTTCTTTCTCTGTTTTCGGCGCTGGCATTTCTTGGATAGCTTTTATCTTCGCAGGATCAACTTCAATACCTCGTTCACTAACGATAAACCCCAATAACTTTCCGGACCGCACTCCGAAAGTGCACTTGTTAGGATTCAGCCTCAGCTTGAACTTCCTAAGCCTTTCAAACAGCTTCAATAGGTTGACCAGATGCTCCTCCTCCGTTTGGGACTTTGCAATCATGTCATCAACATAGACCTCGATCTCATGATGAATCATATCATGAAACAAAGTTACCATTGCTCGCTGGTAAGTGGCCCCCGCGTTCTTCAGACCGAAGGGCATTACCTTATAGCAAAACGTGCCCCAGGGGGTAATAAACGTCGTTTTCTCCATGTCCTCCGGCGCCATCTTAATCTGATTGTAACCGGAGAAGCCATCCATGAACGAAAACACGGAAAACTGGGCTGTATTGTCGACCAACACATCGATATGAGGCAACGGGAAATCATCCTTAGGGCTCGCCCTATTCAAATCCCGATAATCGACGCACATGCGTACCTTACCGTCCTTCTTTGGTACAGACACTATGTTGGCGACCCACGGAGGGTAAGTGATAACGGCTAGAAATCCTGCGTCCAACTGCTTCTGGACTTCTTCTTTGATTTTTACAGCCATGTCTGGTCTCGTCCTCCTGAGCTTCTGCTTGACTGGAGGGCAATCTTCTCGCAACGGCAAGCGATGAACCACGATATCTGTGTCAAGTCCGGGCATATCCTCATATGACCAAGCAAAGACGTCACTATACTCTCGAAGCATCTCGACCAGTCTATGCTTGACATCATTCTGCAGCGCAGCCCCAACTCTGACATTCCTGATAAGCTCCTCAGAACCCAGATTTATGATCTCAATATCCTCCTCATGAGGCAGAATAACCTTCTCCTCTTGTCTCAACAAGCGGGCCAACTCTTCCGGAAGGTCTTCGTCTTCATCAATCTCATCCTCGGCTTGATAGATCGGGCAATCAAAGTCGTAGTGAGCCGTAGAGGGTCCAGAGTCGATGTCATCTGTTACGTGGATCCTGCAATAACAAGGGTTAAGTTTAAAGCAAGAATATGCAGGTTAGCACGAACCTCGTTGCCATTTTGCTGTTTTTCAAAACAAACATAAAGCATGAATAACAGAGAACACAATATTTGATTACGAAGAAAACGCCTTTTATTTATTAACAAAATGCATACACATAATCCAACAAGGCCCTGACAGTAAAACCAATATGCCCCGGGCAGGACATAGGGTTGTACAAAGATTGTAAAAAGCAAATCATTACTCTTCACTTGTCAGCTTGATAATCTCCTTGATGGTTCAATTGCGGAGGCGCTCGCCTGGCTTGCTCGGTTGAATCCAGGCATCAAGATGGCAATCACTGTCTCCGCTGTCCTCCGACGTAGCGTTGATACTCTCGAAGATTACTCCCTCCTTGGTGAATAAGATCGGCCCTTTCCCACGAGACGAACTGCCAGAAGAAGATGAAGCTTCAGCTTCTGGAGAATATCCCAATCCAAACTTATCCTGTTTGATTGGTATATCCAAAACATGCCCCCAGCCTGGGGTGGAACCAGCTTCGACAACAGCCCGAGCTTCCTTAAACGAGGAGAGGTTCAACTCTTGCTTCTCTGCAACAACGGGAGCTACCTCCTTTACCCTGACGGTTTCAAAAGCCTGGCAAAGGGTCTCATGGATCTCACTATCCATTTCAACATATTTAAAGGACGACAGGTGGCTTACCATGATGTCCTCCTCTCCACAGACTGTCACTATGCTGCCCCCAACAGCATATTTAAGCTTCTGATGCAGCGTGGACGTTACGGCACCAGCAGAATGGATCCACGGCCGACCTAAGAGGCAGCTATAGGCGGGCATGATATCCATGATATAGAACACTGCATTGAACGTCTCTGGACCAACTTGAATTGGCAGGGTCAATTCTCCGAAGACGTGGCGCTTGGTTCCGTCAAAGGCCTTCACGACCAGATCACTGGGCGTGCACAGCAGTCCCCGGGTATCCAACTTCATCAGTGCCTTCTTCGGAAGCACGTTTAGCGAGGAGCCCGTATCCACTAGGACATGTGACATAATCGTGCCTCTGCACTCTATCGAGATGTGCAAGGCACTGTTGTGATCTCTTCCCTTGGGAGTCAGCTCCAGATCTGTAAATCCCAGCCCATTACCAGCATTGACATGGGCTACCACTTCCTCGAGTTGGTTCACTGATATCTCCTGTGGCACGTATGCAGCATTCAATACCTTCAGCAATGCGTTGCGGTGCGCTTCAGAACACAGCAACAGGTTAAGAATCGAGATCTTTGACGGAGTCTGGTGAAGATGATCTACAATCTTGTAGTCACTTTTCCTGATCAGTCGCATGAACTCTTCAGCATCTTTAACCAACAAGTCTTTCTCTGCCCCTGCAGGAACCTCTTCAACAGCTTTACCTTTGCCTTTATCCACAGCGTCAGCTCGGACCGCTTTCTCTGCTGCAACCTCTGCCGGTGCGAACACTCTTCCGCTTCTAGTGATACCACTGACCTCAGCAAGATTCTGCGCAGTCGATCTGGACGGCTCAAGCTCTATCTTCTGACCATTACAATACACTTCGGCGCCGTAATGCCATGGGACGGCATTAGTGCTCTCGAATGGGATTGGTCCGGCCCTGGTGATGGTGATAGTAGGCGGTCGGGGCGCAGAAATAGTGATAGGGTGGCGAGGAATAGTAATGGTAGCAACTTCGTCCGCCTGCTTCAGCATGACTTCCCCTGACGCATTCTCAACGCTCCGACTGAACTGCAAAATACCCTCGGTCATCAGACTTTGGATACCTTCGATCAACTGCTCACACCCATCAGGAAGTGTAGCACATGCCATACAAAACTCTCCACATCCGGGAAAGAAGCCTTTCTTTAGCAACTTGGCCTTGACAAAACTCAATGGCGTCTTCAGATCTTTGACATCAGTCAGCAAGTCTGAATCCTCTTCAGTGATAACAGCATCTACTCCGCCCCCCCCTATGATGAGGCATTGGATTTTTGGTGACGTTGGGCACGTTGTCAGAAAAGTTGATAACTTTGGCGTCGACCAAGTCCTGGACTTTGTGCTTAAAAGCTTTACAATTCTCAACTGTATGGCCAGGTGCCCCAGAATGGAACTCACAAGTAGCGTTAGCATCATACCCTGGTGGTGGTGCCCCTGTCAAGGGAGCCAACGTCCTCTTTTGAACTAATTGGAGCTGAAGCAGCGTTTGCAGAAGCTGTGCATATGACATAGGAGGAGTTTCCAAATGACGGTTTGCGAGGGGACCCCGATTCTAATATCTCTTATATCCCGGATTATTCTGTTGCTGGGGCTGCTGCTGCGGCTGCGGGGGTGCAGCTGGGATGTTTATGCTAGCGATCTGAGACTGAGGGCCCTTGCCCTTTCTCCTAGCATTAGTGACAGCACTGGCATCTCCCTCTCGACGCTTGCCAGTATAGGGTTTCTTGCTAGCTCCTCCAGCTGAGGATGATTCGCCCTGAATCTTTCCGATCTTTATACCGTTCTCAACATGCTCGCCCAAAGTGATGAGGGCCGAGAATGTTCCAGACATGCCACTGATCAGCTTCTCATAATAGACTCCGGGAAGGGTAGCCACGAACATTTGTACCAACTCACGCTCAACCATCGGCGGTTGAACCCGAGCAGCCAATTCACGCCACCGCTGGGCGTACTCTTTGAAGCTTTCATTGCTCCGCTGCGAGAGATTCTGAAGCTGAACTCGGTTGGGAGCCAAGTCGCTATTATATTGATAGTGGAGGACAAACGCTTCAGCGAGATCTTTCCACGTGCGCACAGCAGCGGGCTCCAAACCCATATACCATTCGAGCGATGGGCCAGAAAGACTATCCTGAAAGAAGTGCATCAGCAGCTTCTCATCGTCAGAGTAAGCGGACATCTTTCTGTAATAAGATCGGAGGTGAACACGGGGACAAGTAGTGCCCCTATACTTCTCAAAGATAGGCACCTTGAACTTGTGAGGTACTTTAAAGTCAGCAATCAACCCTAGCTTGGACATGTCAACGCCCAATGTGTTCTGATTTTCTATATCTCTCATTTTATCTTCCAGCGCCTTGAACCTGAGTCGAGCCTCAGCAGTCAACTCAGCCTCTACACCTCTCTGAGAGAAAATGTCATCCTGATGGTCCTCCAGCCACGGTTGAGGCACCACCATATTTCCTGCACCAACATTGCCGTTGACCGGCCCCACGTTAACATTGGCTCCCAAACCACCATTGCCGGCGCCCGCCGCATTAAGTCCGAGATTAGTCATAAGATTGTCGTTAGCACTACCGTTGCCTCCGGCAGCAGGAACAACGTTCTGTGGAGTATCCCCTTGAGGAGGAGTGGGTACGGCCCCGCCGTGAAGTATTCCATTACTGTCAACCCTGGAGATGAGAGGTTGAACCAAAGTACGAAGCTGGTCTTGCCCATTCGCAACTACTTGCATCAGCTCCATAAAACGATCCATGCGTTCACGAAGCTCCTGAACATCTGATTGTACCTGGTCCATGATTCTCGTCTGATTGGCGCGAGTTGAGTAGCGGTGGATGAATCTTTGATCAATCCTGGAGATCGAAAACAGCTCGGAACCTGAGTACCTAAAAAACCTGTCAAAGATCAAAGGTTAGGAAAAGGTAACAGAATGTATGTCATGCAAGAATGCTTCATGCGGATGCATGCGTGTGTCTGTGTGCTTGAGAGATTTCCCCCCCGATCCTGGCACCTGCTGGCAATAATAAGGAGAGGAATCCAGGCCCAATCATGGAAATAGTAACCTCACATAGCAATAGTCAGATTCGACACATCAAGGACCGAGAACTCATACGCAACAGTCTTTCTGAGAACAGCTGCAGTAACACAATGAGAGATCTTGGATCGGGGAAACGGTACCTGTCGCAGACACACGCCAATGGAATGCGAATGATTATGCAAGCTAATGCAAAATGCAGGTATGCAACAATATATCCGGGTGGCTGCTGTGGAGATTCGATGTCAACAGTCACTGATGAGAAGGAGACCCCGGTGTAAAACCACTGATCTGATCTGCTATGAATAACCATATGATAGGATCGAGATCAAACTTCTGCTCTGTCAAGAACGAAGGCTTGATAATAAAGACCCCGGATGCAAGATCAAGGAATATCTGTTGATGAAGTCTTCGGACCCCAAATCACAAATCTGCCCTCTCAAGAACAAATACAAAGCTGCTGATGAGATCTTCAAACCCCACTCAAAATCTGCCCTATCAAGAACAAAATAACAACCGCTGACGAGATCCTCAGACCCCACTCAAAAATCTGCTCCATCCAGAACAAACCACTGGCGATAATACACTGATCAAAGCCTGCTCTATCGAGAACAGACAAACACCCGATGATAAAATCCTCTGATCAAACCCTTGCTCTATCAAGAACATCTCTGCAACTGAGAACCCAACATAACTGATTTACTGTCAAGAAAACCAGGTAGTCTGGAGGTCAAAGTTTCCTGCAATATCCCAACCCCACTCACAGGTATGATGGACCTAATCCACGGACAAAGGTACGGCATCCTATGCGGTCGTCAGCGTCACAGACTTTCATGAGTGACAATACGATTCCCAGAAGGAGTGGCATCGTCAAGTCATGAAGAGGCCTCTCTTAGCTGACTTCCAAATGATCGGTCCCCAGAGTCGACAATCCTCACGTCTGGACTCCCCTCAGATCCTCAGGACCGGAAAGGAGCACCTCTGCAAGAATCTCGTCTGAGCGCAGATTTTCGTAGGGAACTGTGCCTGCTCAGCAGACAGGTTCGTCTACTACTTCTCCGCAACTATATCTAGGTGTGTACTTAAGCCCAGGTCCGGCTTTTCACTCACAGTAACATCCCTCTCCCACAGCAGCACAGATAATCATATCAAACTGGAAATAAAATGCGGGAAATAAAGTGCGGGAAGTAAAGATGCGAGAAGTAAAAATGCGATAAATAAACGCAACCCAACAAGCAAACACACAAACGATAGGATTGACTCGCGTAGGGGATGGGAAACGGTCCCAGCATAAGGGATGGGAAAAGTCCCTAGATGCTATATGTCCCCAGCAGAGTCGCCAGCTGTCGCTTGCGCGAAAATAAGGTGCCGACATGACAGAAGAGTCGCCACCTTTCGTTATTTATCCCTCAGAGCGGGAAAGGAAACGATCGGAAAAACCTGACGAAAAAGGGTAAGACAAGGTCGTCGCAACCATTGTCTGGGTTCGGGAGTCGGTTACGCAAGGGGAAGGTATTAGCACCCCTCACGTCCGTCGTACTCGACGGGATCCTCGCTTGTTTGTTTACTTGGACGGGTTGGTTTTAATCTATCTACCTATCAAGGCTGGCTGAAAAAGAAAAGAAAAATGACTCGGCAAAGCATCGCGCTTTATGCCTACGTATTCCCATCAGAGAATGAGAAATCAGAGTCAACGTAGTTCGCCCTACGAAGGATTATGGGGGAAGGTAGCTCGCCAAGACATCGCCATCTTGTGCCTACGTACTCTCAACAGGTATGAGAGATCAGAGCTCACGTAGTTCGGGAAACTACGGGTGAAAAATGGCTCAACTAGGAGGGAGACTATCAAGTCCTACTGTTATCATACCATGGATTCATCCTATGGTTGAGGTTTGAACAGGGAACTCCTAGAAGTTGTCATGCATAGGTTTCAACCTAAGAGTCTATCATCAAATCCTCATCAGAGGAAATGAGAGTCCTAAGGGATCATGTCAATGATACACCAAAACAGACAAAAGCATCAGCTTTAACAGTAAAATGCATGCAATGCAAGTGAGGGAGGAAATGTGTGTGGGGCTTCAGCCTCCACAAGCTCGTCTCGACCTCAAGCCAGTCATGAAATAACAGCAATCATACTGAAAATAAGCAACATGCTATCAAGCAATGAACCAGATAAAAGAAGGGAAGTACCATCAGGTAAACAAAACACACATGCTTGAGAAAGAATCAACTCTCTAATCCTAACCCTAATCACAGAATCTGAACAAATCTAAGCACTAAAGCAAGACCCTGAACAAGAGAAATCAATCCCAGTCTTCAAGCTTCAGAACAAGCTTACCAAAGAAAGGGAGCTAAGCAAGCAGACTCATAGTGTCTTCCTCAGGAGAACACTAGGAGGTGTATACTCAGGAGTTATATCCTATGTGGCTCAACCACTGTGATCAGTTTATATTCCTCCTCAGGAGAAATTAAACTCACAAGCAGGCTCCAACATCACTGGATATTTAGGAAATCCTATCTGAACTAGTGGAACTAAATGAACAGACTCATAGGACCTTCCTCAGGAAAGTACTAGGAGGCTTCCACTTAGGAGTTGTATCCTACGTGGCTCAACAACTGTGATCAGTTTACATTCCTCCTCAGGAGAAATTAAACTCACAAGTTGGCTCCAACGTCATTGGATACTTGAGAAATCCTAGATAGACTAAGGGAACTAAGTGAATAGACCCATAGGACCTTCCTCAGGAAAGTACTAGGAGGCTTCCACTTAGGAGTTGTATCCCATGTGGCTCAACAACATGTGATCAGTTTACATTCCTCCTCAGGAGAAATTAAACTCACAAGTTGGCTCCAACATCATTGGATACTTAAGAAAGAGGTGAGAAGAAAGAATGAAAGTCATTCATAGTACCTTCCTCAGGAAAGTACCATGAACTTCCTTCAAACTTCAGGATCTCAAACCTCACAGGCAGGGAACAATCCAAACTCTGGGTCTCTGAGTCTTGATCTACAATCTTCTCTTCATCATGCTCTTCAACAAGATCTTCAAGGCAACACAAGCCCCTCAACAAATTCCCCACAATGAACCCCAAAGATGAACAGATAACCACAGGGGAGACAAAATCAATAGGCAACTTCAGAAAATACCTAAAAAATACTAAACTAATGGGGAAAAATCTAACAATTATTCACAAGGGTCCTCAACACCTACTCATAACATCTACATAGGCCTCTACCTAAAAATCAAGACAAAACTTATTCAAAGAAAGATGATTCTTCACCTAAGCACAACCTAAACCCTAATTAGGATACCCTAAGTCTACCCTAATTAAACTAATCAAAATTTAATTCTAAAATTCTAGAAAAAATCCTATGGGGAACTATGATTCATCATCTAATTGCACAAAAAGGAATGGATTAAAAACCCTAAGGGAAGGTCCTAAAACAATTCCTACAAAATCATGCATCAACTAAAATAAGGAAAATACACTATGTTAAAGAAAATATCACTAAAAATTCCATATTAAAAATAAACTTCCATTTTTATTTTTATATTTTTCTACACAAAATCATCTAATCATAGAAAAAAGAAGAAGTCAAAAATCATTTTTTATCATTTATTTATGAATTAATCAAAACAGAAAAATATTAAAACAAAATTAAAACAATTAAATCAATTAAAAGGGAGGGGGGGTATGAATAGCACACGCGCCAGTTGAAAACATATGGGCCAGAAATAGGGGGGGTGTGGATAGCGAGATAAGCCCAGAATGGCTTTAAGTGAAACGACCGCGTTTCGCTTCATTTGAAATTTCCCTCCATCACTCAGATTCAATCACAGCCACTGGATCTGATTAATGAGTCAAGGGATGGAACTTAATCCAACGGACGATTGCCATCGTCCCCAACTGCTTGCTAGGGTTTTCAGAACCCTCTCCTCCATGCATCAAGATTCAACTGGTTCGTTCTTTTCACTCACTCAACGAAATCAAAAGATTCCAAGGGCAAACATGATCTACTAATTGCCTAGAACACAACCATGCGTGCACTTTCCCCTAATTCTCCCTAGATCACCCTAACAGAGAGGTTCAAGATCATGGTTCAAAAATATTTCTCTGAGATTAATCCTAATAAA
Organism: Lathyrus sativus; assembly: GCA_963859935.3. NCBI lineage: Eukaryota > Viridiplantae > Streptophyta > Magnoliopsida > Fabales > Fabaceae > Lathyrus > Lathyrus sativus. Next base: position 436,139,283 of record OZ012740.1, on the reverse strand, counting down.
ACTCGAAACTAAAGCTGCAATCTTGCTCCCTATGCCACCCTAATCACTATAATCCATGTCATGTTGATTAAAGCCTAGCACACAGTTCATTCTTGCACATCAAAGATTTATGCACCTGTTACAAACCATCATGGATCGTGCCCTAACTTTCAGTATTTGATCATCTACCCTAATACATTCATTCCATGCCTACAAAACTAATTGAAACTAGCTAACTTAAGAGATACAAGGAGAAGAAAGAACCTGTCAAAGGGATGATGGTGAGGGCTCGTGGGGATGCTTGCAGGCCTTGGAATTGGTTCAAGATGCTCCTTGGATGATCCACAACCTTCTGTTTGCAAGAGTTGTTGATGGAAGATGCTTGTGATGAAGAAAACTCAAGTTGCTTGATTGTGAAGGTAGCTCTTTAATGGCAATGTATCTCTCTCTTTCTCCTCTGACTTGACTCTCTATCACCAACCTTGAACACTATGAAGATCATCCTTCTTATAATGATGGATGGAAGAAGCTGGATCCTTCTAGAATCATCTAGAAAAGTGTGGAAAGTTCTTGAAAATCTCATGACATGCCATATTGGTTATCTCATATCTCATATGTTATGCCTTGCAATTCAGTCTTAAAATATCCTTACATGAGTTATTGAGTGTGGATGAGTGAAAAACAAGCTCATCTTTGGCTTGTGTGAGGTTTTTCAACATTGCCTTCTTTTTCAAGTAACAACTTTTCAAAGCATCACCCATTTTAAAGCTCCAAATCAAAATTCTAGCTAAACCAATGTTCTCAAAATGATTTTTCCAATCAAAATGATATATTGGATGACCTATTTTGGATTTGTGGATCTTCCAAATCACTTTTCAAATTCAACTTTTCAAGTTTATAAGCCATTTTTAGTTCATTTTTGACCAATCATGTAATCTCATGCTATGAGCTTTTCCAACAATTTGTGACCTTTTTTCTAGACTTAAAATCACATTTTGAGCAACTTTCATGTTTTGAGTTTTTTCATTTGAGGCTTGGAAATAGGAGTTTTAGGCATTGGCTAAAATGACCTATAACTGACAAATGACCAAAATACCCCTGTCTTGTTCAAACCATAAGTGGAGTTCCACAAATCCAATCAAGGACTTCTACCACTCAAATTAAAGCTAAGAAGATGCTCTTCAACATTCATGTTGCCCAAGAAATCATAGGAATCCTCCTACTAGGGCAAAAGTTGTCTGCAAGTTGGGTGACTTTCAAGGACCCAGATTCACACACCTCTGCTGACCTGTAATTTGTCAAAACCATAACTTGAGCTCTGTAACTCCTATCAAGGACTTCCACCACTCAAATTAAAGCTTAGGACAAGCTCTACAACATTCATGTTGTGGGGAGGATGAGATATCAATCACACCTAGAGCTAAAACTGCCTGGAAAATAGGGATCAAATTAGGGTTTTCTCACTGACAATCCTCAGAAACCCTAACTCAAAACTTCTCAAACTCCTCAATCATGATGAGTTGGTCTAGGAATCATCTTTATAACATCTCTATACATCATTCCATGATCTCATGGCCCTTGGATTAGGTCTCAACCTTCTCCAAATTTTCAGTTGACTTAGGGTTGACCCAGTCAAAACCCTAATTCTACCATTCATGGTTGAATCTTCTGAACTCTTGCATAATGACCTCTCTGGGCTTCATGATGGCTATCAAGACATCTCATAGGCTTTCTCAAAACATCAAGTTTATTCTCAAAGTCTCAGAATCATCTGAGGAGCACCCACAACTCTCAAGTTATGAAGCACACAACCCTGGTTTCAAACCACTTCTCTGAGGATCTCTTGAACTTTCTGATGAAGGTATCAACTTTCAAACACTCAATGAATAAATAATTGTTGGTCAAATTTTGGGGTGCAACACTTGGTATGCTTTGGCCTTCCCCTTATCCATCAAAGCAGCGCTCGTTTCGCCTTCCCTTTTCCTTGCAAAACCTTGGTAGGGCTTCTTAGAAGCTCCATCAGCAATTTGAATCTTTCCAATTTTTATCATATTCTCTATCCTCTCACCGGCCATCACTAAAACTGAGAATACAGTAGATGTGCATCCTGCCAAGCGTTCTAGGAAAGGACCTTGAAGAGTCCCCATGAACATGTCGGTCAATTCTCTTTCAAGAAGAGGAGGTTGGACTCTAGCAGCTAAGTCCCTCCACCTTTGGGCATAGTCCTTGAACGCTTCACCAGATTTCTGGGTAAAGCCTTGGAGTTGTGTGCGATTAGGCGCCATGTCAGAGTTGTATTAGTAGTGTTTCAGAAATGCCTCGGCTAACTCTTTCCAAGTCTTGATGTGCGTACCTTCTAACTGCATGTACCATTCAAGGGAAGCTCCACTGAGGCCATCTTGAAAGAAATGCATTAGTAGTTTTTCATCATTAGAGTAGGCAGCCATCTTCCTACAATAAGATCGGATGTGAGCTCGGGGACAGCTTGTCCCTTTGTATTTTTCAAAGTCAGGGACTTTGAACTTGAGTGAAATTTTAACATCGGGTACCAAACACATATCTGCAGCCTCTAACCCAAAAGTGCTTGGGCCTTGTAGTCCTTTGACTGTCTCTTGCAAGGCGAGTACCTTCTTTTCCAAGTCAATAGTTGGTGCTCCAGAACCGTCTGCAGCCAAGTCATTATGAGAGTTGTAGAAACCTTCATGATCGTCAAAGTGAGTTGGTGGGGTAACCGCACCATTTCGAGGAGTATGGACTATGCCTGCGCCCGCAGGAGTAGGGATTGCTCCCCCAAGAATGGGAATTGCACTTGCAGGAGTTGGAACGACTTCGTCAGAAGTGGGAGTTGAGCCTACAGTAGTATGAACTGGAGTGTTGGCAGCATTTCTCTACATAGCTTGCTTCATCTCTTCTTGTCCTTTAGCCATAGCCTGAATGACTTCCATCAACTGGCCCATCTGAGTCTTCATGTGGGTTATCTCGTCTCTGAAAGCGGCTTGAGTCTGCTCAATTTGATCCATTAGTAACATTTTCTTGCCACGAGTGTAGTAGCGATGTTGGGAAGTCAGCTTGTTTACTGCGAATGGAGGTCAAGTTTTGGTAAGTTTTGGTTTTGTTTATATGAAATGCGATATGATGCGTATGGAGTGCATATGAACAATGTTATGTGCAAAGCTCTTAGTAACCTTGTTAGTTATTGTTAAGAATATAAACATTTTCCATTGCAATTAATTAGAAGAGACATAATAGAACAAAAACTCTCGTTTCATTAAGGCTTAAAGCCAAGTTCAAATACAAAATACAAAAGATACACTTCTTAAACAAATTACAAATCGACTCTAAATGTGACTCCTTGGGCTCTGCGAACCGCCTCTAAATCTATAACAAGTTCCCCCATTGTTTCCTTGCAAAACTTCACAAAGTCGAACACAGGGACAGGAGTGTTTTCAGGAGTCATCACTTGATCGACTACCTTCAATCTTTCAGGGATCTGCTGAAGCACAAAGTTGGAGAATCCTGCCAAGTTCATGAATTTATTCTTCCACTCCTCAGAGAATTTAGAGATCATGGATGATGTCATCTCTCTGAAGTACCGCAGCTTCTGCCTGACGACAACTTTCTTCCCAATAGTGGCAGTTGTCCTTCAACTCCAGATATAGCTCATCATATATTCCATCTTTCAGTCTTCGGATTTCTTCGATAGCTCTACCCAACTGGTACTCTGCTTGCACGAAGTCTCGCTGCACATTCTCCTTTTCCAATAGCTCACGAGCTAATTGATCTTCGCAGCCTTTCATAATGCCTTTCAACTTGTGAATCTGAGCTTCAAATTTTTCCCTTTCATCTTTCTTCATCTGGGTGGCTATTCTCACATCATTTTCTAAGTCTCTGACCTTTCGCCACACTTGGTCCAATTTTTCATTTTGGTAATCCAAGTCGGCGTTGGCGTTTTTGAGAGCTCCACCAACCTATTCTTTCTTTCCTTTTTCTTCCCTAGCCCTTTTCTTGCTATCCTCGAACTTTTCTTTCAACTCTTTGCTTTTGTCTTCCCAAGCTTCGCTTTTCTGCTTAGTCTCGTTGAGTCGAATTCAAAGCTGAGTGTTCTCATCTTCAAGTTCTTGGATTTTAGCCTTAAGTTTCTCCATATCCTCGGGTAAGATAGGCTCGGGCTCAGGATTCGATGGGAAAACATATGCATCAAAGACAAAGGGTAATCTAACCTCTTTCACTCTCTCTTTCACCCATTTGACATAAGGTTCACGAGCAAGGATGTTCTTCCACCTATTATCTGGATTGCTTCTTTGGATGTTTACCCATGCTCTTCTTGCCCTTCGTACAGATGGATCACTTGGATCGGCCGTATTGACAAGGAATGACACCAAATCTTCTTCTTTAAGAGGGTCATCCATAGAGTGTCCAAATTGTCTCTTGAGTAACACCGGGTTGTAATTGATGCAACCTCGCGTCCCCACAAGAGGCACGTTGGGAAATTCTCCACAAGAAAAGATAATATCTTTGGTTTCCCATTCCCTCTTGTACCATGTGATGGAACTAGCGGTGAGTGAAGCGAATCTTTGAGGCCATGAGAGTTCCTTGGAAGCAAAAGGACCTTTTTCGGGCATGTGGGTCCTTAGCCACTTATACAGGAGTGGAGCGCAACAAAGGAACATTCCACCTCCTTTTGTATGTCTTGTATGGAGTGTGTGGTAGAAGTCACCTAAGAGGAAAGGCACAGGGTTCTTGGTCAAGAAGATTTCCACAGCTACTTGGTCCACAAAATTTTCCCCATTTGGAAACATCACGATTCCATAGACCAAGAGTGTCAGAATTGAACGACATATTTCCTATTTCTCTTCCTTGGCATACTTCCACGCTTGTTCTTCTAAGAATTTCCTCGAGAAACCCCTAGCTCCTTTGGGTGCCCAATTGGCTATCACATCTGATGTGGGAATCCCTAAGGTAGAAGCCACTTTCTTCAAAGTGAACTCTTCTTCAAGCTTTGGAAAAGGGTTGCGATCTTTGATGGAGAGGTTCAAAATCTTCTCAAATTCTTCCAAAGTAGGAGCTATCTGAAAATCGACGAAGGTGAAACAACGTAGGGAAGTGTCATAGTACTGAGCCAAGGCTGTGAGAGCTTCAAACTCTATCTTCAATGTCAACAGATCCAAAATTCTCCCATAAGAAGAGTGAAATCTATTGTGCTTGATGGGAGTAATCTTGGCACTTAGAGCTTTTAGACTGTCGATTGAAGGATCTTTGTATTTGAAAGTGAAAGTACTCTTTCGGTCGGTCTTCTTGTTTAGCTTCATTGTTCCTAAATTCACATTCATCATGACTGCTTCTGAAAAATGCTTATATCTGCAACAAGGACAAGACACTAAGAGCTTTGTTTTTATGAAGTATGTATGTATGAACGGATGCAGAATTCGAGCATATGGGTTCATAAGTCCGTGGTATGGATAGGGACGATACTGGCTGCTTTATGAAAAGGTTCTCACAAGGTGTGATTTAGGGTTTAAAAGGGATCCCAAAGTCATGGATTCACATGACTGTTCATCATACATGACATGAATATGTCGGAAGATGACTCCATCACATGAATCTCTTTTGGGTGAGGTCCTCGTACCGACCCATACGAGAAGAACTTCTCGGGGACCCATACTACGAGACACATTGACATTGGGTTCTAGATAATGATTTCAGAGTCATGGACTTTCTTGACTATTTGTTACGTATGTCAGTCATTGCCAGGCAACAACTCCATCAAGAAAGTCTCTTCTGAACAAGGTTTTCGTATCGATCCTCATGAGAAGAGCTTCTCAAGGACCCATACTACACGACCATCAATCTTACTTAGCCAAAGGTTTAGGGTTCTAAAAGGTCCTTAGAGTAATGGATTCTTGAGAAAACATTGATCAAACACGCCAAGAGCTTGACGGTTCTCATCATTCCCAAATGAATCTACTCTAAGTGAGGTTCTCGTATCGACTATCACGAGATGAGCATCTCGGAAGCCCATACTACTCAACCTCTCCCATCTCAATTTTAACACTCTAGACTCGGGTATAGAGTCTTTCCCTCAAGGTTTGCCACCAAAGTTTCCAATCCATACCAAGAACCAATGAAACCAAACACGGTGAGATACAACTGAATAAACAAGGAAAGCGATAAACAAGAAAAAGGAAAAACCCAAACAAACAAAAACAACCTAGGTTAGGCTTGACTTGCTTAGGAAAAATTCCCCAGCAGAGTCGCCATCTGTCGCTACGCGAAAAATGACACAGAGTCGCCACCGGATTTTATTTATCCCAAAGAGGGAAAGGAAAATAGCGATAAAACCTTTAGGGAAAAAAACATGGTCATCGCAACCAAGTCTTAGGGTTCGGGAGTCGTTTATACGAGGGAAAGGTATTAGCGCCCCCTCGCATCCATCGTACTCGATGGGAACCTCCTAGGTTATTTAGCGTGAATGAGTGTTTTTATTAAGAGTTTGCTTGCTTAAGGAAAAGAGGGGTTGGTTTATTTATTTTAATGCTCGCCAAGGATTGTGGCCCTTGTGCCTACGTATCCTCACTTAAAAGAAGTGAAGAATCAGAGCTCCGTAGTTCGGAGGCTTATGAAATAGTTGTTTGTTGGTTGATTTTATACCTTGAAAAAGGGTTTTTGATTGATGCCCTAAGGCGAAAAAGTAGTTTGATGAGTTGTTGTTATTTTTAGGTTTTTTTGAAGAGAAATGGTTCTTGATTAGGGTTACACAAAAGGACCTTGGATAGAGATGAATGTTTCAAATAGCCAAGTCGAGCGTCTTGTATCCAAAACATTCGGAACGAGCGTAGGAGGATTCCATTCTCATTCCTTTTCTACCACTTTAAAGCTCATGGTGCATAATTCTAATCGTATATTTTATTGTGTTTTGGATTTTTATGAGAAAAGATGACCACTTGACTTTGGATCAAGGTTTATTATTTGTAAAAGTATTTGAGGTGATACGAACAAGGTCGATGGCGGTGCTCAAGGCAACCGACTTACAAGGTTAAAGATGGCTCGACAAAATCGAGAGTTTGTTTTTGAAAATGGTTTTTGGAATCAAAAGTCAACAAGGACAATAGCAATATTCACACTAAAATCATGCAAACATATGGGGTTAATCGGCTAAAAAAATCGAGACATGCAAAAAAAATGGGAAAAATTTTTTTGGAGGAAAAATATCAAAAAAAAGTGAGAAAACAGTGGTGTAACACGGGTGGCCGTGTTGTGTGACACGGCCCGTATCATAAGGTACATGCAATATGAGTTTTGAGGCTTGACAGAGGTGTGACACGGGTGGCCGTGTTGTGTGACACGGCCCGTGTCATGAGGTCTGGGCAAAAAATGTTTTTTTGAGGCTTGACAAGGGTGTGACACGGGTGGCCGTGTTGTGTGACACGGCCCGTGTCAAAGGTCCTGGGCATTTTGTGGTAAGAAATTTCAAACATAAGCACAACAAGGGTGGCCGTGTTGTGTGACACGGCCCGTGTCAGGGGTCCTGAGCGTTTTGTGTCATGAAAATGCAAACAGCTGTACAACACGGCCAGCCGTGTCGTGTGACACGGCCCGCGTCAGGCTACCAGTTAAAAAAAACTATTTTTTTCTTTGTTTTCCTTCATTTTATGGTTTCTTGAAAATGGTTTCTTGGTCCCTATTGGGAGCTTACATGATATATACAGTACAACAACACACAAGAGAGTAAATGAAATGAATATAAAGGCAAAAAGTAAAGGGAGAAAGGTTTGAAGAAATGGATACCAAGAGCTTTCTATCCTTCTTGCAGGTACTCCAATGACCTTTGTTGGATGTGCTCTCCACTCTTCACTCTATGTTGTGAATATTCTGCTTCTCAATGGTCCTCTTATGCTTCTATATCACTCTCTTTTTTCTGGTTTTTCTTCCTTTCTATTTTTCTGGTTTTTTAGGGTTTCTATTCCTCTCTCTATTTTTCTGGTTTTTTCAATGTGTGTAGAATGGATGTTGAATGAGTGAACTCTCCTTTACAGCCCCCTCCTTCTTATCTCAGCTCCTAGGGTTTTCTCTTCTTCCCACATATCAAATTTTTTTCATGGGGTAATGTCTCTTACCACCTTTTCTCATGTCACTCTCTTTCTTTCCCTTTCCATGCAAGGTGATATGCTGCATTTTCTGCACTACTTGCCTATGCTATTTTTCTGCAGCACCTTGTGTCTTGCACCCCTTTGTTGGCTTGTGTTTTGACAGCTCTTATGGTCAATGCTACCATCTTTGATAGCATTTTGAAAATTCTGATCTGTAGAAGCATTGTCACATGTTATTCCCTTGGTCTTGTGACATGTGATCTTGTGACATGAAGAAATTTGTCACCTCTTGCATGGGACTGTTTTGCCATGATTAAACATGCATAATCTTGGTCTTAAAACACTCCAATCTTGATTTAATTCTTGCATATTTCTTGGATGTTTGAAAGCATAATGTGGACTTAGTGTGGAATTACCATAACATGAATTTGATTAGAAGCTTGGATTAAGACTAGAAGTAGCTTATTTTTCTAAGCATTATCAAGTGCTTGAGACTTTGCAATAAATGTGACATTTTTGCAAATGTCATGAAATTTTTCTTTGCCATATTCTTGAATCTAGTCTTGACTTCATTAATCTTGAACTTTGAATTATGCACTTGTGATCTTGACTCATGCTTTGCAAATTTGAACTCCACTTGACCAAGAATTTGAAACAAAATTGGGTGAAGCAAACTTGAATTATGCCTTGCATTTCATGGTCATTAGGAATATATCTTGCATATCCTAATATTTTGTCAAGTAACTTCTTCTTGAAGAAATTCACATGAGTAGACTTTCCAATTTAGATCAAACCTTAGATAATGAACCTTTTCTTCCATGTAGCCCAAGATAGACAAGCTATCTCATTTGAAATGTAAAATAACAAATCGACCTAGTTTGTATCTTGTGAACCCGCATGCTCGATATTTAATAGAACAATGTATGTTATGCCGAATGTAGGATATAAAGGCTAAAGGTGAAAATGAGGGTGTGACAGCATGAAGGATTGGAACTCAGTCAAATATTAAACGAATGAGGTGAAACAGAATTGAAAATTGTGTATTTTTGAATAAGGAATTCAATGGTACCATTTGTTTTTCCATACCATACACCCACAAGAAAACCTGATAGCATAAGTGTTTGGGCAAGTTTGGTGACAACCAAAAGCATGAACATGTGAACAACATTGTGTAGTGGTGTGCTTTATGAAACAAGTGTATAAAAATCACATATACATCATATATATATAGGTTGGCACAAGAGAAATCAAGAAATGAACACATGGTTTGGCAGATTGGATGCATCATGTCAAAAGTGACTAGGTTGGGCCTAGTTTGTGACCTGTCCAAAAATTACAATTTTTGCTGCAAGAAATGGTTCATACATGACACATAACATACGTAAGACATTTCAAACAATGTATAACACAATATCATAGCTAGAACTCATGGTAGCATGTGAAATGCAAGTGAAAAGTTTACATTTTGGAGTTTTAGGCTTACCTCTTGAAGCAAGCTTGCACAATAAGAAAACCAGAAAGTTTGAGTGCTCCCCCAAGGTTTACAAATTCTCCTAGGATAATGAGAAGATTCTACAAATCAACCTCAAACAAGTTGGTGGGCAGAATGCCTTGCAAGTGAAGAAAAACCTCCAAAATCCAAGGATTTTCAAAGACAACTCCTTCAATCCTTGTCACAAAAGTGTGGATTGATTATGGACAGCTCTAACACATCATTTTTGAAGTGTTTGAAGCTTTGTTTGATTTGAAAGTGTTTGGAAATGATTAGAGAAGTTGAAATGCAAAACAGATTTGGAAGTTGTTTGGAAATGTGGTTCAAGCTTGCAAGAACATTGTGATTGAGTGGGAGGAAAAGCTGCAGTTGGTTCTTAGCATGTCACTGGAGTGTTTATGATGCAATAGGTGAATTATATTTATAGGCAAGTGCTTTGAACAAGAGGTATGGGCAGAATGGTGTAAAATGTCAAGTTTAGCCTTTGTAACATTGAAAATATTGGAGTTTTCCAATGCAATCTCCATTTCTGACCTTGAGTCACCCTAACAAGAGGTTCTCTATACCCTATAGGTCATTTGCATCATGCTTTAGGGGGTAGGAGGGGACTGGTTGCAGCCAAGTTGGTGGTTTGATGATGGTAGCCACCATTTTTCTCTTTCCACACTATTCACTTTTGCAACTTGCATTAAACAATGATTTTTTTTTATTTTTTATGCCAATTTCGTGGGATTTGATGCTAAACATGTTAAAAAACAATGTAAACATAATAAATGAAGCTTAAACCTTGATTAGAGATGATTTGGGAAGCTTTGGAATCAAGTTACTCATGTTGAACTAGTTTTGCAAAGGTGAGTTTTTGTCAACTTGTGGACCTTGGTTCTCTCTAACCATGAAGAGTTATGAAACCCACTTGTAATTTTTGGAAATCCCTCATTAGGTACTACAACATTTATGTTTGATATAGGAACACATTCTACTTGAAACTAGGTCAAAACCCCTTGTGAAGATGCTGAAAACTTGACTTACAAGTCAAGAAATCTTGAAATTTCTAAGTGTATTTTCCCCCTCTTGCCTTGTTTTTGCTCATAACTCAAAATCCATGCACTTTCTGCTAATGATTTCCTACACCACTTTTGAAGAACTCATTGAGACCTTTCCAACAAGCTTTGAACCACTCCATTTGAATGTGTGTTTAGAAGTTATGGCTTGGCCCTTTTCAAAACCCTAATTTCTCAACTTTTCGATTACTTCTCAATTCTTGATTAATTGGTCACCAAACTTCATGATTATATGTCAAATGTAGGGAACATAGTTGGCTTCAGTTTTGGGTTAAAACCCTGTTGGTCAATGGGTTGACTTTTCAGCCAGACGAACCGAACGATCGAAAACCTCTGAATTGACTGTTGGTGTTCTAGGATCTTTGAGGCCTTGAAACTTCTTGGGTAGACTTCATTAGGTCATATGAGCCTTACGGACCACAATTACCTCATTGGAAAACCTTCTAGACCAAAATTCAAATTACAATTGACTTTCCTAGTCAGAAACCCTAATTAGAGTTCTTGCACTGCACTGCTCTTCTTTCTTGGGTGACAACCTCAAATTGGATTCATTCTTGATCCAATGTGATATCCTTTATGACATGAAGACTTTATATATTGAGGATTAGTCCAAAACTTTGACTGATCCATCCCTTGAAACCCTGATTTTTGACTGTGTGAAACTCTAATTCACATGTATCTTGACAAAGATCAAACTTGAAATAGGTTAAGGTTAGATAATCAATGTTGATGCTCCTATAATGATTATGGAATCTAGGGGTAAAATTTTGGGGTATAACACTGCACATGTTATCTTAGAGAACAATTTAGTACTTTGTGGTTTATGTCTAGTGTGTAGTTGTTGCTAAACTGGATCTGAATTTGATTGAAAGGCGTGTGACGTCATCAAACTATGATCTAAACACTCTAGAAGAGAACATATGTTGTGTACAAGTTAAAGTCAACATTCATGAATGCTTTTTAATACGACGGTTCTAAAGAACGTTTGTACTAAAGCTCCTGTTTGAGACTTTTTTATTAAGCCTTGAAGGCTTTCTAAAAGATATGCTTCTATTGCTACAAGTTTTGAAGTTTCCAAACACAAGGTTCTCTTGAACGAAGTTCTGAAAATTCTAAAAACATCATTTCTGAAGTTCAAGTTCTGAAGTTTCTGAAGACAAGGTTCAGTTGAACGAAGTTCTGAAGATTCTAAAGACATTATTTTTAAAGATCAAGTTCTGAAGACTCTGAAGATAAGGTTCTTTTGAGCGAAGTTCTGAAGACTCTGAAGACAAATATATGTTGAACAAAATCTGGAGATTCTGAAGACAATGTTCTTTTCAACGAGTTTTAAAGATTTTAAAGACATCACTTTTAAAAGACCAAGTGCTGAAGGCTCTTAAGATAGTTCTGCTGGACGAAGATTTAAGACTCTGAAGGCTTGGGTTTTGAATTTATAAGTATTGATCTCTATACAACATACTTCATCAAATCTACATCTAAAGCCTCTGAAGAATTAGAAGACAAAAGATTAAGAATGGTTGGATGAAGCGCTGAGTATAAAAGTACAAAATAGTATGTGACCTCTACCTAGGCTAGGTGGCGCAAGGACAACTTTTTGTATTATAATGTGACCATTCCTTCAGTGAACGTTGAGATATTACAGTTGGAATATGTTTCCTATTATACCCTTCAAAAGATCTATTATCAAGCTCTATATATTGAAGATCTGAATGCTTGAAAAAATGTTGTTGAGTGATGAGCGCAAATGCTAAATGCTGCAGTACTAAGAGCCAGAAGAGAAGAAGAGAAAATCAAGAGAAAGACACTAGAACAAGAAGTAAAAGAGCTGAAGAAAACACGAAAGTATGTGTGCAAGGCGAAAGTAAGCATCAAGTTGTAAGCTCAATAAGAAGATGCTCAATGCTCAACCAAATTAGAGCGTTGCTCTACAAGAAATGAGAGAAACATTAAAAGAAGTTTTGAAGCTAACAAAACTTATATTGATATGATGCAAATATCTACGAGATTATTCTTAATATAGTTTTGTAAATTATCAAGAAGTTGTTATTTATATCATTTTAAAAACACTTTTATGTTATTGTACTTCAATTGTGTCATCAGCTTGTTTAGAAGCAATTCATATACACACATTTGTAACACTTTTCAAAGTGTAGATTCCTCAAATGACTAAGTCGTTAGTCTGGTCATTGTTGATGATTTCAGCAGATGGACTTAGGTAAAATTTCTCCGATTTAAAGATGAAACATATGAAGTATTTAGCACCTTTTGCATTCAATTACAATATGAAATGGAAGTAAAAATCTTAAAAGTTAGAAGTGATCATGTTGGAGAGTTTGAATATGAGTCATTTGAATCTTTTTATGAAAGATATGGAACTATCCAGCAATTCTCTTCTCCTAGAACTCCATAGCAAAATGGGGTTGTATAAAGAAAGAACAAATATTTACAAGAAATGGCAAGAACCATGATACAAAAAAAACAAACTTTCAATCATTTTTTACTTAGTCAAAGTGGGTAACTTTTTAATGTGTATTTAGGTCCTTAATCAATTTCCTTTGGCTTGTTTCTTGATTCCCTTTGATTTGGGTGATTATTGTGAATATGATACATCTTGTTTGAACCTTGTTTGATGTTGTTAACATTTTTCAATTGGTTTTTCCCAAGTTTGTCACCCTTCGATACTTGATTTTTATGTGTATATACCTTGAACTTTTAATCTTTGCCATGAACATTTGCCTTGCCTTTGATGTATGATGTGAATACACTTGCTTGCCTTTTCATACCACATTGAACATTTGATACATATTTGATAACATGTCCATATTTTTTAAAGCTTTAATATCATGCCTTTGTTGGATTTCATGTTCATTATATTCAAAACCTTTTGAAGTGTTTAGACTTGTTGTAATCACAATAAACCCTTGACATAAACCCTTGGTTGTTACCCTTATGTCTTGAACCATGTCTATCTTGTTTTTATTATCAAGTGATGTTTAACTTGTTTTCAGTCATTAAGTGAAATCGTAACTTGTATTCATGATTAAGTGGTTTTAGTGTACCCTAAGCCATGTCACAATCTTGACCTTAGTTCATGCTCACTCTATTTGTTCATACTTGAACTTTTCATCCATATTCTTTGTCCATATGATGATAGGTTTACCTTTTGACTTTATCCCTACATGTTTGATATTTTTATATCCATGACATGAACCTTTGTTTGATATTGTTATATCCATGACATGAACCTTTATTTGACATTGTTATATCCATGATTCACATGTTAATTTGAACCTTTGTTTGATATTTTTATATCCTTCATGTCCATGATGATGTTGTTAATGTTGTTACATTTATGTCCATACTCATATGTTGTTACTTATGTGGTTATATTCCATGCTTACATGTTATTGTTATAAACATGCTATGATATGTCATACTTGTATTGTTACTTTGGTTTTGTTAGAACCAAATCTCATGTATGTTTTGACTATGCATCATTCATGCTTATGTGCCCATGTTTTAGTTGTTAGCATGATTATTTATGACTTTGTTAAGTCTTACCTTAGATGTTTTCATATCTATATTTATGTGTTGTTTACCTTGGTTGTAACCATGATTTATTTATGACTTTGTTAAGTCTTTGTCTTAGACGTTGTCACACCTACCTTCATGCTTTGGTTGTTACCATATTCATTTTGACTTTGTTATGTCTCATTTCATATCATGCGATCCTTTGATTAATATCATGTTTGAACATCATATTTGTCATTTATTATTCACGTTAATTGATGTCATGTTTGGACATCATTTTATCACTCTTTATCCACTTTGGTTGATATCATGTTTGACTGCCATCCTTTATCATATGTTGTTTACTTTGATATCATGTTTGAATATCATTCTTATTCATCACATCCATTATCACCCACATGCTCATGTTTATTTTGATTTTGTCAAGTCATCCCCTAGTGATGTTATCTTGTTAGCTCTCTTTCTTCTCTTTTCTTTCATTGCCTAAATCCAAGGGAAAGATCTCTTTTGTTGACTTTATATCATAGGTAGTATAACCTTCCCTCAAATACCCCTTTTGACTTTGTTAAGTCATTAACCTTTCAAAATAACCTTAGGTTAGAATTTGTAAACTCTTTGACTTTGTTAAGTCATGTAAGTGTTATTGTTATAAACACTTACTTCCCCTTTGGAACCTTGATCACTGTCAAGTGTTCTTCACCCGTAGTTAGGTGAACTACGATTACTCTAATTACATCCTTGTTAGGATACGTAGGCATAAGATTGTGAAGTCTTGATGAGCACACTAACAATAAACCTCCTTAGGTTCCATATCTCATAAAACCCAAAAATAGAACATTTCTAAACATTAGCAAGCAAACTACCATAACACAATTACTTTCAAGAGGTTTCTATAGGATACTATAGATACTTAGGGTGCTAGTACTTCCCATATTATAACCAACCCTCGAACATTTATATCTCTCTGCATTGTTGTTACATTGCACAATTAGGGTTTTATTCGATCTTTTACCTTTCCATTGGATAAATTAAAGTCTGGTGGTGAACATTCAATGTTTTGTGATTCAAATTAATATAATAGCTTGATATTTGATTCGCACCGTGATAGTATCAATTGTGTTTTGTGGAACATGTTGCATTTATTTCAACTTTCATTTGAAAGTTCTTCGTGGAATGCAAGTCCATCCTCTGTCATGTGTATGGTGAGGTAATATCATTTCAATCCTTTTTCTCATTATTTCGTGAAGATATGTGATGAAATATATGTGTGAAATTTGTGATGTGTGTTTACTTCCAAAAATTTCAACGTGACTGTTGTATGTTGTATTTTATATGTTTACAGTAGCTACTTATAACTAATTGTCTTCATATGTCATATATATCTTGAACCAACACATGCATGAATATTAGATGATTGCATGATTTAAGAAAACAAACCATACAAATCTATCAAATGCATGTGTTTTTCATCTAGTTAGAGTGCATGAGTCATTATTGTCTCTACAAGTTCAAATTGAGTCATCATTAGTCTCTAAAAGTCCATTGGAGTCATAATTTTGAACTTTTGTAGTTTTCAGGTCAACACATTCTAGCACAGGTCGACCTATTCAAATTAAATCTTGCATTTGTCTGAAATGTTCTAGTTCAGGCTGACACATTTTAATTTGTTTTTTTTAATTTATTTGTGATTTCGCTTCAGTATGTGTCAACCTATAACTTGTACAGGTCGACACATATGCTCTGAGGTCAACTCATAAGCTGATTTTGGACATTTCACTTCATTTGTTCTTGTCTCTTGCATGCAAACTCATCTAAAGCATCTCAATACATGTTCAACAATTCAAATTCACCTAAAATTCGTGTTTGATTTCATCCCATCATCACTACCTCATCACTTATTCTCAAAATCTTCCACCATATTCTTCAAATTTCATCTTCTTTCTCCATTTCTCTTGTTAAACCCTAAACTCATTCCATATCATCAAAAATTCAAATTTTCCTCTTGTTTGTTAATTGTCATTGTTCCTTTGTGTTGATTTGTTGTTATTCTTTATGTTGGAGTGCATGGGTACTCTAGGGTCTCTCATTCTCTCATATTTTACATTTAACACTTTTAATAAACACTTGGTGTGCATCTCTCAAAATTGATTTTCTCATGGTGCCGCAACTGTGAAAAAAAACCGGAGAAGAAACATAAGAGTCACCACTAAACATTATTTATCCCAACGGAGGAAAGAAAACGATCGAAGAAATCCTCAAAAAGAGAGAAGACATGGTCTCGCAATCAAATCCTAGGTTCGGGAGTCAATTACGCGAGAGGAAGGTGTTAGTACCCCCTCGCATCTGTTGTACTCAACGGGATCCGCGCTTGTTGTTCTAATCAAAGGGTGTGCATATCTAAAGCCTATCTACTAACAGAAACAAAAAGGGAAAAATAAAAAGAAGACTCGATAGGAATTTGTCGTCTTAGGCCTACGTATTCCCTCGTGCAATGGGAAATTCAGATTCAACATAATTCGGAGGACTACGGATATTAGGGGGAAAGGTTGCTCGCCAAGACTTCGCTGTCATGTGCCTACGTATCCTCATTTGGTATGAGAAATCAGAGCAGTCGTAGTTCAGCCCACAAATTGTTAAGTGTTTTTTATGAGCGACATTAAGTTCATGTTCTAGCAGTTAGGGTTGATACTTGTTTGCGGTAGAACAGAAATAACGTGCCCTTTTTGAAAAAAGATTTGATAAACAATCTCGAAGGATAAAATGATTCAAATTTTGTTTGTGAGTTTTAACAGAAGTGGGTTAGCTTTATTTGAAATGTGAATCGCACTAAAGTCTATAACATAGGATCGAATACTTCACGCTAACGATCTAAGCGTCTCACACACAAAGTACCGTAAGATGAGATTATAAATTCATCCGCTCATCTTTTCTCATGTGCTTAAGCCTCGTGGCGCGCAATGTATATCATATTTATTAAGTGTTTTAATGTTGTTTTGAGAAGAGAAAGAAGACTCAAAGGAAAAAAAATCTAAAGGGGACTCACATAGATGTTGCCATGCAATACAACCCTAGAGTTCAGGATGAATAAGGGAAGTCTACCTAATGTTATCATACAAAGATGGACCTAAGGTTGAGCTCAAGAAAGGACTACTCTAATGTTGTCATGCAAAGGATTGAGAGCCTAAAGTCTATACTACTTTGGACCTAATAAAAAATTAAGTTCAAATTAGGAGCCCTACGGGAGCATGTGATCAAGCACAAGTAAACATTAAACAAACTCAGTCTAAAACAACATATATGAATTCAAAACCCAAGAGAAAAGAGATGAAGAGAAAGAAGGTGTCAAAGTAACATAAGATGAAAGGCATCAACGTCAATGCACAAGTTTCAAACATCAAGGAAGGGATCAAAGTATGCTCATCAAATGAATCAAGATATCAAAGAAGAATAAAGCACATAATCAACATATTCAAACATTACATATCATGATTAAATTGTTCACACTTTCAAGTTCAAGAGGAAAGATGAAAACATTCAAGGAAGTGCACAAGCAAACTTGTTTTTGAACCATAATTAAACATCATTAACCATCATACAAAGACAATATAAGTTAAGCAAGATAAAAATCAAACAAAGTCAAAACTCACACCATGTCATGATGAATTCAATTCAAAGATGAAAAGAGAGGCACCACACCATCTAACATGAACCACAACAAAGACTATGCATTCATTAATCATCAACCAATAAAAACAAGTCAAAAATGGTTCAAATAAATGAAATGAGGTCAAGGAATCAAGATGGGAAGTAGCACGATCATGAATATAAAACCAAACATTGACTCATGGATAGCCAGAAGAAACCTCAAAGATCAAGTTTAAAGCATGCATCAAAACTAGGTAAGCATACACCATGCTCATCTTCAAAGGAAAGTATGTGTTCAAGCATGGTACAAAAGCAAAAATGATCAAGTAATGCACATCATAACATGAAGTTTAGGAAAAAAAACTCAAATGATTTAATTCACATTAAATTCAAATATATCAAGCAAGTTGAATAAGGATCATGTTCAAATCATGCACAAGAAACAACTCAAATCATCCATACAAAGAAACAAAAGATCATGTGAAGAAAGAGGTGAGAAATAATCACACAACAGACATCATAACATGAGGATCATAATCTTAAATATATCAATCAAAGCCCACAAGAGTCCACAAGCATCCATTAGGTCTTACAAGAAAGCATCTTAAGGAATTAGGCCAAGAGCATGGCCAAAACATCATCAACTTGGAAATTCAACCACAAATAGAAAAATAACCAAACTAAAGTGAATCCAAATCTCTAATCAATTCAAGACAACATGTAATCACATCAAGTAAACATCTCAAACTTCACTCAAGTACAAGTGCACGAACTGGTTTAAAACTAGATCAAACATCATGCACGCCTAACTCAAAACCAAATCACATCTAGGCATCAATAAAAAATAGAAAAATGACCTATTGAATTACATTAAAAGGCTCTAACACATGTTATATCCATCAAAAATAAGTGAGCAAAATATCTCAAGATGAAATGCATAAATGCATCACAAATTGAATCAAACAATCTCATACAGGAAGTTAATCGAGCAAGAATCGAGGATCAAATGAAACCAAATGAAAAACATCCAAGAAATGATCGCCAAGGAATCAAAATCACATTAAAAAATCACCATTCATATGTCAAAACATGTAGAAAAGATTGGATAAAAAATGCATAGTAAAGCCATCAAAAGGTCAAACCTTAATTAAGGACACAAATGGAAAACCGCCTCTCAAAATAAATCCAAATAAAATACAAAAATAAATTAAAAAATATGGAAATTATCTCAATATGTTGGAGGATTAAAAATATATTTTTGACAATTTTTAGAATAGATGAAAATATAAAAAAAATCAAATCGAAAGTGTGGCAAAAATAAAATAAATATGAAATGAAATAGAAAAGGAGGTGCAAGAGCAAAATATATTAGCTTAAAATAGTATTGAGCCCAAATGAGGGGTGCAAAAAGCAGCCTAGGCCCACCCCAATATTGTGCCAATTATCAAATAAAACAAATAAATGATTAAAAAAAAGGTAATGTAACAAATAATATGTAACATGAATATCAATTGGTCACATGTCATTTAAGTTACTACAAGACAAAAACCACAAAAGAAAAAAAAACATCATCTTCTCCAATTAGCGAAAACCAGGCATCGCCCCCTTCATGCATCAGCCACCGTGTCGATGCCCTAACTGCTGTGAGTCGTCGAACCGGCGCCGGCCGTCGCCAGTGGAGGTCATGGTTGTCGGTGGCGCGTCAGAAAAAATAGCCTACCCCACCCGAAATTTTGTGTAGATTCCGAAAAATTCGACTCCCACTCTAACACCCAGAAAAATAGCCATGAAAGTAAGATACATAAATTTGAACTTCAACAAATCAAAATAACATAGGTACCAACTTCAAGGGTTTTTGTGTAGATTTCAAATATGTGAATAGTTTCTAAAAGCAACCATTATTTATTCAAGAAATCAAGCAACAAAATGAGCATTCAAAAATGGAGCCTCATATATTTATGCACAAACAGAGCCTACATGAGATAGGACTTCAGCTCATGTTCCAATATGCTTCTAACAAAAAAAATGAATCTAAAATGATGCACAATAATATGGTCATGAGTTAAAGTTGTTACCTAATGGAGAAGCTTTGTTGGCTCTTTGAATCTTGAGCAAAACTTAGAAGCAACCACTCCTCTTTCTTTTAGAGACCTCAATAATGATGGACAAGTCAAAGGAAGGAAGAAAACTTGTGATGAAAACCAAAAACAAAAATGGATGCTCTTGAGAGAGAGATATTTTGCTTTGAAATTCTAAAAATGAAGCTTCTCCTCCACTTCTTAGGGTTTGTCAAGCATTTATATGATGGGTTTTGGTGATTTTTGAGGCCCAAACCAAAGGATGAGTTGTTTGAAAAAATTTGGTCAAAAAAAGAAGGTGAATAGTGTACACGAATTTTTCTATTATGGGTGGTGTTATTAGTGATCAAAATAAGTAGAATATGTATATAAAGAGCATGAGGATGTTTGGCACATGATAGGAAGTGGGAATAAAGTTTCTTTGTGTGTTTTGCAACATTTCTAAGTTTGGCTAAAAAAAATCAAAAATGGTGCATGGGAAGTGTGATTTGTTGGCTCACTTGTGGTAAGGAATATATGATATCATTATGTTATGAGTATTCATTGCAAGAGGAATTCAATTTGGTATGGAGATGACCGGGTGAATATTGATTGTGCAAAGTTGTTGATTCTTGCTCATCATGTCTAAATGATAACATGTTGATACTTCTTTATTATTGTTGCATGTTCATCAATAACTCCTTACTTAACATTTGTTCATGCTTGATTCATACAATTCATATGTATTTGTTTAAATGTGAAAGCATGCTTTTGTTCATTTCCTTTGATGCATGATATGCTTGAATGTTGGACATGTTTGTTGCGGATTAGTTAATCTTTGATGCATGCTCAACATGAGATTGTGTTGTTACATGATTATCCATGCTTGATGCATATTTTTGAGCATTTGTTTTGATGCATTGCATGCTGCCTTGGTGTATGCACTGTTGTTGTGTTCATTGCATGTTGTTAAATGCTTCCTTGCTTGCCTTGCTACTTTTTACACCTGTCCTATTCTTGAAATGGTAGCTGTTAAATGTTGTTTTTGTTCATTTATTGGATTTTACTATTGTGTTATGCTAGAGCGCTATAGTAGCTACTGTTTTTGTTTTGTTTTCTCCGTTTTGGTTTGTTCTTGTATGATCCCTCAGGGCCTCCTAGTCCAACTTAATTTTGGATTAAGCTTGGAGTAGGATAGACATTAGGAGTTTAATCCATGCATGATAATGATAGGTTAGTCCCTTTTAACCTTAACCTTAGGTTCATCTTTTGCATACTAGCACTAGGATAGAGTTTTCTCTCGCATCCCGATCTTAGGGCCATTTTGCATGACAACGTTAGGACCAAGCTTTCCCCTTAGACCTTTCGTGCATATTTCTCTTCTTCTCTCTCAAAACAACATTAAAAAACTTAATAAATGCGATGAATATTGTGCGCCACGAGCCTTAAGTATATGGGAAATAATTAGTGATGGGTCTCTCTTTGCTTCGTCTAGAGTGTTTAGTAGACTTCCCGTTTGGGGGCGATCATGTGATGCATTTGCTCATATATCATAGACTTTAGTGCAATGTGAATTTCAAACCAATTCAATTCACTTATCTAAAACTCACAAAAAAGTTCAAATCATTTTCATCTTTTGGGATCGTTTGTCAAATCATTTTTAGATAGAGTACATTATTTTTTTGTTCTACCGCAAACAAGCATCGACCCTAACTGCTGGAATGGAAACTTAACTTTGCTCATAAAAAACACTAAGAAACCTGTGGTGAGCCGAACTACAGCTGCTCTGATTTCTCATACGAGATGAGGATACATAGGCACAAGACGACGAAGTCTTGGGGAGCAACCTCCCTTCCTCCTATCACCTGTAATCTTCTGGACTACGTTGACTCTGACTTTCCCATTGCACGAGGAATACATAGGCCTAGGAAGGCGAAGTTCTATCGAGTCTCCTTTTATTTTTCCCTTTTCGTTCTCGTTTATGTTTAGTAGTAGGCTTTAGATAACACATCCTTTGATTAGATAACAAGCGTGGATCCCGTTAAGTACAACGAACGCGGGGGGTGCTAATACCTTCCTCTCACATAATCGACTTTCGAACCCCGAATTTGGTTGCGATGACCATGTCTTCTCCCTTTTTGAGGTTTTCTTTGATCGTTTACTTTCCCCCGTTGGGATACATAACATTCAGTGGCGAATCTTCTGTTATTTTCTGTCGTTTGTTTTTCGCAGTTGCGACAATGACCCAAAAATAAAATTCTAACAATCTCCCACTGGTCATATATGTAACTCTATAATGTGTTAGACTTTATGAGCTCAAAAAATTTCCATTATAAACATTGGAAATATCCTCACTCATCCATTAGTTACATTACTACATAGAACTAAAGCGGTTTTCATTATATCAATCATAATTAAACCCATCAATGATCAAAATATAAACACAACTAAATGACATAGATTAATCATGAAATGTGCAGCATGAAAATCACATGAAGGTGATCAATACATGTCAATTTTCAACTGGTCCTCCTTACTTTAATGAGATCAATATTATCATACAAAGTGTAATGAACTGAACAGCCAAACTTTATTTCTGATCATAATGTAATACAAATATACGAGTATGTATATATATTCTCAACCATAGAACACAAGAAACAACAATAACTAACTCCCACTAAACCAAATGATCCCCTGATTGTATAACACCCATGTGAGCAGTGTGCTCATGAAAGACCTTGGGAGGAAACCCATTTGTCATAGGGTTCGCTATCATGGAGTTCATCCCTAATTGTTCTATATAAATTTGTCCACTTTGTACTCTCTCCTTCACAACTATGAACTTGATGTCAATATGTTTCAAATTTGTCGAGCTCCTATTGTTATTGGAGTATAAGACGGTTGATTTGTTATCAAAAAATAACTTGGTCTTTCGATTTCTTCTATAATTCGCAACCTTGTGACAAAGTTCTTCAGCTAAATCCCATGGTTTTATGCCTCACAACATGCTACAAACTCCACCACCATGGTGGATAAAGATACAAGAGTTTGCTTGGAACTACACCAAGAAATTACACCACCAGCCAACATATATATAGCCTGAAGTGGATCTTCTACTATCTTGGCATCCAGCAAAATCTGAGTCAGAATACCCAATGATATCCAGAGAATCTAACCTTCTATATGTGAGCATATAATGTTTTGTTCTTTTTAAATATCTCATAACTCTTTTAGCTTCTTTCCAGTGATTCATTCCTAGATTGCTTAAATATCTGCCTAACACTCGAACAATGTATTTTATGTCTGGACGTGTACAAACTTGAGCATACATTAGACTTCCTATAGTTGATGCATAGGGAATCTTTTGTATTTCTTGAATTTCTAAATTTCCTTTTGGGCACTGATTTAGACTAAATTTGTCTCCCTTAACCACCGAGGTATCTCCTGGTTTGCAATCATGCATGCCAAACCTTTTAAGCACCTTATCAATATAGCCCATTTGTGATAATCCTAAAGTACCTCAAGAGCGATCTCGATGTATCTGAATCCCTAACACAAAGGAGGCATCACCAAGATCTTTCATCTCAATATTTCTTGATAGAAATCTCTTAGTTTCATGCAACATACCTATATCATTGGTGGCAAGCAGTAAGTCATCAACATACAATACCAGAAAAATATATTTTCTCTCACTGAATTTATGATACACACATTCATCAATTACATTCTTTTCAAAATCAAATGAGAGAATTACATGATGAAATTTATGATACAACTAACGAGATGCCTGTTTCAGCCCATAAATGGATTTGGTCAATTTGAAAACTATTTTCTTTGGATCTCCGAACACAAAGTTTTCTGGTTGCACCATAAAAATTGTTTCATCAATGTTTCCATTAAGAAATGTTGTTTTGACATCCATTTGATGAAGCTCCAAGTCATAACGTGCAACAAGAGCCATGATTTTCCTAAAAGAGTCTTTCGATGAAACTAGAGAGAAAGTCTCTTTAAAGTCAATCTCTTCCTTTTGAGTATAACCCTTGGCTACAAGATGGGCCTTATACCTTTTCACGTTACCTTTGGAAACCCTTTTGGTCTTAAAAATCCATTTGCAGCCAATAGATTTCACACCTTCAGGTAATGGGACAAGTTCCCAAACTTTATTATCTTACATAGACTTATACTCTTCATTCATTGCTTCAATCCATTTTTCTGAATTAGGATCTCCTAGGGCTTGACGAAAATTAATTGGATCATTTTCCATAATGCCAACATTTTCCTCATGCTCTTGCAGAAATACAACGTAATAATTTGGAATAACATTTCTTTTTTCTTTTATGGATCGCCTCAATGCCATTGGTTCTTGAAACACTGGTTCTTGAGGTGGTAGTTCTTGAGGATCTTGAGTTTTTTCTTCAGTATCAATGGATTCATCTTGAATGGGAGTTTGAATGACCATGTTTTGAAGATATTATGAATTTGCTTTGTCAGAGGTAAATGAATCAATCGGTTCTGGAATTGAAATTGATTCTTCTTCAAAATCAAAGTTTTTAAACTTATTTCTCCCCCCAAACTCAATATCCTAAAAAATGTGGCAGTTTTCATCTCAAAAATTGTCTTTAATTTGGGATCATAGAACTTATAGCCCCTGGATTGTTCAGAATAACCAATGAAGTAGTTATTCACTATTCGATGATCTAATTTCTTTTCATTCGGCCTATAAGGTTTGGCCTCAACCAGATATCCCCATATATGAAAGTGATTTAGACTAGGCTTTTTTCCTGTCCAAAGCTCATAAGGTGTTTTGGAAGTTGCTTTAGTTGGTACTCTGCTTAGAATGTAAGTTGCAGTCTTTAGTGCCTCTCCCCAAAGTGACTATGGTAAAGTAAAATGACAAATATGCTTCTTACCATATCCTTAAGAGTCCAGTTTCGACTTTCAGATACACATTTCATGGTAGGTGAACCTGGCGTGGTATACTGTGAGATGATCCCACACTCCTCTAGGTACTTGGCAAATAAACCAAGACGTTGTTCACCTGAACCATCATATCTACCATAGTATTCACCATCACGGTCAGATCTGACACTTAATTCTTTTGTTGAGTTGATTCTCAACTTCGGCTTTAAATAATTTAAAAATGTCCAATGATTGAGACTTTTCATGTATAAGAAATAAGTATGCATATCTTGATTAATCGTCTATGAATGATATAAAGTATTGTTGGCCATTCCATGACAGTGTTGGAAATGGCCCACAAATGTCTGTATGTATCAATTCTAAGACATTTGTAGCTCTATATGCACCTAATTTCTTGATTTTGGTCTGTTTTCCTTTAATGCACTCAACACAAACATTAAAGTCTGTGAAGTCAATGGAATCTAGGATCCCATTAGACACAAGTCTTTTAACTCTATTTTTAGAGATGTGACCTAGACGCTTGTGCCACAGTGCTCCTGAATTTGTGTTTTTGATTTTACGCTTAGTACCATGTGATTCCACATTCAAGGTTTTATTATAAGAAGCATAAATATCAAGTAAATATAGATTATCATATGCCATAAGAGTACCATATCCAACAAAATTTGAATTAATAGATAAACTAAATTTATTATTTCCAAATGAACAATGGTAACCAAATTTGTCCAATGAAGAAATAGAAATTAAATTTCGTCTAAATGACGGTACAACAAAAGTATCTGTTAAATCCAAATAATATCCAGTACTTAATAACAAACTAAAATTCCATATTGCCTTTACTTCTACCGACTTTCCATCTCACACATAAATGCATCTTTCAGCATCATTTGGCTTTCGATAACTCAGGCAGTCCTACATTGTAACACTAATATTAGTAGTATCACCGGAGCCTAACCATCATGTGTTGCTTGGTACTAAAGCTAAATTTACCTCAAAATAGACCAAAGTAAGGAACATACCTTCCTTTTCACACCATGCATGATACTTGGCACATTCCTTCTTTGCATGTCCAATCATTTTACAAAAGAAGCAACCATCGCCCTTATTTTGCTTCTTTGGTACCGGACCCTCAGCAACTTCATTCTTTACATCCTTATATTTCTTCCTTTTGCCCTTGCTTTTAGAGGTACTTGCCAAGTGAGCACTCTATATCCTATCTTGCTTCATTTTTTCTTCTTCTTGCACACAATATAAAATGAGCTCGTTAAGAGATCACTTCTCCTTTTGACAATTATAGCTTATCTTAAATTGACCAAATTGTGCAGGAAGATATATTAACACCAAATAAACGAGTAAATTATTCGACAACTCAAGTTTAGTGCCTTAAGTTTGGAGGAAAACATTTCCATAATATACTCTCTTATATTCCTTTTGCCTTTATACTTTATACAAATCAAGTTTTGAAGGAGTGTGCTTGTTTCCGCATTATAACTTTTAGTAAAGCGCTTTTCAATTCAGCAAGAAAGTCTTTGGCACTTGTTATTTCTTCAGATATAGTACCCCTAAATGCCTCTGGAATGTCGCGTTTTATGATTATAAGACTCATGCAATTGGAGCGGTCCCACTTCTTATAATTTTTCCCTTCCTCAGAGGTGTCGCTACTGCGAAAATCGGCACCGTCTGAACAGAAGAGTCGCCACCGTGCGTTATTTATCCCAAAGGAGGGAAAGGAAACGCTCAGAGTAAACCTACCGCAAAGACGGGAAAGGTATGGTCGTCGCAACCAAAACCTGGATTCGGGAGTCGGTTACGCAAGGGGAAGGTATTAGCACCCCTCACGTCCATCGTACTCGATGGGATCCACGCTTGCTTGGTTTGTCTAAAGGATGCAAATCAATCTATCTACGGCTGCTAAATCTAAACGGAAGGGAATTGACTCGATAGAGCGTCGCACTTTATGCCTACGTATTCTCAAGAGAGAAAGTCAGAGTCAACGTAGTTCGGGACTACGGGGAATTGGCTCGCCAAGACTTCGCGTCTTGTGCCTACGTACTTCCACACAGCATGGAAGATCAGAGCTTTCATAGTTCAGGCTAACTACGGCTAAGCTGGGTATTCTCACACAGAAGTGAGAAATTAATCTGGTTTTGAAGGTACGAGAACCTATGGGAACTAAAGCTACGGTCTGGTCTCAAATGCACTCGGGCAAGAGAAAGGATAACAATCAGTCGTCAGCGGGAAAGTCTCGATCGCACAGCAGCGAGAGAACAAAATGTTAGTTGTTAGTGTGCTCGCTAAGATATTGCATCCTATGCCTACATATTCTTGTCTGGTACAAGAAATCAGAGCAGCTGTAGTTCGGCTACTTTCGGGACCACAGCTCAAATCTCGTTTTATTAATATTCTGAAAAATGGTTACAATGATTGAGAACTGAAAAATAAACTCCTAAAAACCCTATCCTATCCATCTATAATGGAAAATCAAATGGAAAATAGTCCCCTAACAAGTGGACTTCTAACACTACCTCTAAAAAGGTAAAATCAACTCTATGAAAAATTGTATCCTAAAAGGAAAATATTCAAATCTATATATTCTCTATTTTTTATTTCTTTATTTTTTCACATATTCTTTTTCAACTATTTTTCTTCTTTTTTTCCAATATTTTCTCTTAATATTCTTTTTTTTTCAAATATTCTTTTTCAATTCAATTCTTTTTTCACTATTCTTTTTTTTTCAATATTCTCTTTCAATATTTTTTTCATATATTCTTTTATTACAATGAAATGAACATAAAAGGAAAATATTAAAAAGAAAATACAAAAGGGGAAGGGGGTTAATTACAGCCACAAGGGGTAAGCTAGCAGAAGAAGAAAAAAACAAAAAACAAAACAGCATTGCAAGATTGGGCCCAGCCCACTAAGTAATTCAGAAAAACAAATAGAAAAACAAACAGGGGATGCAGCGCTGAATCTGGAGGGTGTACGACTAGCAATCTCGTTGGGCCCGTTACTTCAGCCCACAACACAAGCGACGGGGGTGTAGTGTGGAATGTAGGCGTACAGATCAGGAAATTCATTGGGCCCAAAAAAAGTCAGCCCAATCCAGTCTCAACCTTTCCTCTCTCAAACCCTATTCTGCAACCCTAACTTCTTCCTCTCTTCTCCCCAACCACTGTTCACGGCCGCCCAACCTTCAATCTCCCCACACCTCTCTCGTTCCAGATCTTCCTCTCTCAATCTTTCTGGAGCTCTCTCATCTCAGAGCTTCCCTTCTCCATCTTTCTTTCTAACGAACTTCACACCAGGAAAAAGCAAAACCGCAAACAAAATCACGATCTGGAGACGAATCATCCACTCTCCTGACGTCCTTGAAAACGATCTTTGATGACGATTCTTGAAGCAATTTTTTGAAGTTTTCTGAAGAATGTTGATGGTGGTGAATCTTGGACGAACGAAACTAGAAGGTTGTTTGAAGATCTTTGGAGACTCTTGATGACTAGGATCGAATGAATTTGACGAACATTCTTGGAGTTCGTTGGAGTTTTCTGGAACGGATGAGCGCGATGAAGATTATACAGATTCTGGAAGAAAGCTAGGGGGAACGTATGAAGGTTGCATGAGTTTGCTCGTGAAGCTTCTGGAAAAAACTCTTTGAAGGTCGATAATGTGGGTGAGAGTTAACGAACACAACGAGTTCTGGAGATTTTCTTGAATGGTGATTGAATCTGATGAATCTAGATCAGAGAATGTTATCGGTGAAATCTAGAAGAAGCATAAGGATGGATGATTGATGTTGGTTGGAGTGAAGATTGATTCTGATGATGATCTTTGAAGATTCTAGAAGAATGATGAAGTTGAGGATGCATGCGTTTCTTGATGAAGATTCCGGCGAGATTGATGAAGATTGTTGATGAAGGTTGATCGGAGAAGATAAGTTTCTGGTGATTGAAGGATTTCTGGGAAGTTATTGAAGAACATTGATGGAAGTTGAAGAAGATTCCGGCGAGGTCTTGAGTTTTCCAACGAAGTTTTGCAGCTACCGGTGAATGTTAGATGAAGGTGATGGATAAAGAAGATGAAGATGCGATGAATTCTGGGGATTTCTTCCAGTTTCCGGCGAGTTTTTGTGGTTCCGGCGAGGTGGTTAGTCTGTTAGGGTTGCCGGAAGAGGTTGGGGGCGGTGGTTGCATGGCCGCCGGCCATGCAACCGGTGAATCTCCGGTGAGGACAAGTGTCACGGGGAAGTCAGAGGGCAGAGCTGCATGTGTGCCGCGTGGAGGGGAGAGGAGAGAGTGGAGGGTTACGTGTGAGATGGGGGAGAGAGAGAAAGGTGATGTGTCTGATGCAGGGTGAATTGCAAAAATGATGTGGCTTCCCCTTAGTGTAACACGTGGTGGGTTTTATAGGACAATTGTTTGGACTCTGAAGACTGGGAAATTGGGCCTTGACTGATAATACTTGGACAAAAAGCCCAATACGAAAATACCAATGATGCTGATTAATGGAAATGGATTAAGGACTAATACAATAAAAAACGCAAGATTAACTTCAATTAATGAATCACTATGAAGCTGAACATGATTAATGAAGGACTAATCAAATAAAAGCACACTAATGATGATTAATGAACTAAAGTGGATTAATGCAAATGCAAATGACAATTAATAAACCTAATTCTAAAAGATTAACTTTCTAATTAAAACTAACACAATTAAAATTCTAAACTATTTAATATTCTAATATCCTATATTAAAAAAATTAAAACTAATATCTATTAACACTATTTATTAAAAGGCTAAAATTTTATTAAAACTATTCTATTTAAAACTATTAAATCTCTATCTAGAATTCTATAACAAGAAAAATTATTTATCTAAATCTATTGTATTCTATTAATATTTAATATTCTAAAAACTGATTAAAAGCTATTTAATATTCTAAAAAGCTATTAAAACTATTAAAAAAACTCTATAAATTCTAAAAATGATTTAAAACTATTAAAAATATTAAAAGAAATCTATCTAAATTCTAAAAATCTATAAAGCCTATTTAAAATCCACAAAAGGCTATTAAATCCTAAAAAAACAGACAAAGGCAAATAACCAACATAAAAGAGAGCGCAAGACCAGATCGAAGCAAACAGTAAGCCCGGACACCAAGAATCTCCCAAAATTACTGCGTAAGCTAAAAACACCCAGGAAGCGCGTGACTCCTCAAAATAAACTCCGATTATCCGAACCGGTCTGAGATACCCGTAAAGCGACAGCAGGGCTGTAATCCCGATAAAATCACCATGATTGAGGAAATGCATTGTATGCAGTATGTAAATGCGAATGCGAAATGCGTCGAAACATCAAGCCAGATGCGGGACCCGGTTGGTCAAATTTTAGGGTGCAACAGCTGCCCCTATTCAAGCGGCTTGGACCTGAATGGGTGAAGAGCGATCAGCCTTCAAACATTCAAAGGTAAATGACGGTTGAATACCAATGAAACCCTGAAATTTGCCAACCGCAAAAATAAATTGCGCACACCACTGCTTGGGGAGAATTAACCAGGGAACTGATTTCCGTTGCCACAGCGACAACTGAACACCTATCCATCAACCTGCTTATGAAATAATTTGATATTGTCCATAGACCATCCCATTCCGAAGAAGTGAGCATACACTGAACAGTGAGAAATTGTTGATCTCTCTTATCAACCTTTCACATCCGAAGGAACGAGCAAACGCTTAACCAAGCGAGACAATGCTGATTTCACTTATCAACCTTTCGCATCCGAAGAAACGAGCAAACGCTTAACCAAGCGAGACAATGCTGATTTCACTTATCAACCTTTCGCATCCGAAGAAACGAGCAAACGCTTAACCAAGCGAGACAATGCTGATTTCACTTACCAACCTTCCGTTCGTACCTGAACGAGCAAACGCTAAACAGCGAGAAAATGTTGATTTCACTTACCAACCTTCCGTTCGTACCTGAACGAGCAAACACTAACCAGCGAGCAAAATGTTGATTTCACTTACCAACCTTCCGTTCGTACCTGAACGAGCAGACGCTAAACAGCGAGAAAATGTTGATTTCACTTACCAACCTTCTGTTCGTACCTGAATGAGCAAACGCTAAACAGCGAGAAAATGTTGATTTCACTTACCAACCTTCCGTTCGTACCTGAACGAGCAAATGCTAAACAGCGAGAAAATGTTGATTTCACTTACCAACCTTATGTTCGTACCTGAACGAGTAAACACTAACCAGCGAGCAAAATGTTGATTTCACTTACCAACCTTCCGTTCGTACCTGAACGAGCAAACACTAACCAGCGAGCAAAATGTTGATTTCACTTACCAACCTTCCGTTCGTACCTGAACGAGCAGACACTAACCAGCGAGAAAATGTTGATTTCACTTACCAACCTTCCGTTCGTACCTGAACGAGCAAACGCTAACCAGCGAGAAAATGTTGATTTCACTTACCAACCTTCCGTTCGTACCTGAACGAGCAAACGCTAACCAGCGAGAAAATGTTGATTTCACTTACCAACCTTCCGTTCGTACCTGAACGAGCAAACGCTAAACAGCGAGAAAATGTTGATTTCACTTACCAACCTTCCGTTCGTACCTGAACGAGCAAACACTAACCAGCGAGAAAATGTTGATTTCACTTACCAACCTTCCGTTCGTACCTGAACGAGCATTCGCTAAACAGCGAGAACATGTTGATTTCACTTATCAACCTTCCGTTCGTACCTGAACGAGCATTCGTTAAACAACAAGAACATGTTGATTTTACTTATCAACCTTCCGTTCGTACCTGAACGAGCAAATGCTAAACAGCGAGAAAATGTTGATTTCACTTACCAACCTTCCGTTCGTACCTGAACGAGCATTCGCTAAACAGCGAGAACATGTTGATTTCACTTACCAACCTTCCGTTCGTACCTGAACGAGCATTCGCTAAACAGCGAGAACATGTTGATTTCACTTACCAACCTTCTGTTCGTACCTGAACGAGCAAACACTAACCAGCGAGAAAATGTTGATTTCACTTACCAACCTTTCGTTCGTACCTGAACGAGCATTCGCTAAACAGCGAGAACATGTTGATTTCACTTACCAACCTTTCGTTCGTACCTGAACGAGCATTCGCTAAACAGCGAAAACATGTTGATTTTACTTATCAACCTTCCGTTCGTACCTGAACGAGCAAACGCTAAACAGCGAGAAAATGTTGATTTCACTTACCAACCTTCCGTTCGTACCTGAACGAGCAGCCCAACGGGGACACGAGAAACTTAACCAAGCAACTCTAAGAGGACAATTCTGACGACGGCCGTCAAATACCTATTCTGGTAATAGGTATCCTGAAAACACTCCGCTGGGGGAAATTGGGAACTTAACCAAGCACCTTGACGAGAATAACTTTGGCGAAAATACGAGGAACTTAACCAAGCAACTCGTTGATGTAACACCCTGCTGAGGAATATAACTCTGCTGGGGAAACTACGGGTAACCACCCAAAAATCTGCTTTACCATCTTCCAATGCTGACACCACAGCATTCTGAGAAGGACTCAACTGGGGGGAAAAAGGTGCTTGACCAAGCAAACTCTGCTAGGGGAATATGACATGACGAACACGACTACTGCGTGTCTGGCCCCCCACCTAATCTCCATAACAAGATGAACACGATCACTGCGTGCCTTGCGCAACCACCCTCTTGACAGGAGGAAACACGATCACTGCGTACTTTACACCACAATCCTCTTGACAGGAAGAACACGATCACTGCATACTTTACACCACAATCCTCTTGACAGGAAGAACACGATCACTGCGTACTTTACACCACAATCCTCTTGACAGGAGGAACACGATCACTGCGTGTCCTGTGTTACCAAAAAAACATACTGGATGAATACGATCAATGCGTACTATACCATCAATCCCTACAACATAACGATGACCACGATCACTGCGTGCCCTGCGCCACAACCCTCTTGACAGGAGGAAACACGATCACTGCGCGTTCTGTGCCACAAACAAAACATACAGGACGAATACGATCACTGCGTACTCTACCACAAATCCCCACAACATAACGATGACCATGATCACTGCGTGCCCTGCGCCACAACCCTCTTGACAGGAGGAAACACGATCACTGCGCGTTCTGTGCCACAAACAAAACATACAGGACGAATACGATCACTGCGTACTCTACCACAAATCCCCACAACATAACGATGACCACGATCACTGCGTGCCCTGCGCCACAACTCTCTTGACAGGAGAAAACACGATCACTGCGTACTTGGCGCAAACCGAACATATGCACATCTCTGTAAACCACGATCTCACTTATCGACAGAGAAAATACACCTGAAGCTGGTGGGTAATCAATCCTGCTTACGTTTCCAAATGCACATGTTTGATAATGCCGTAATGCTTCCATACTGCATGGAAATGCTACGTATTCGTGTAAAATGCAAGTGCTTATGATGCATGCTTATGCAAAGAGTTTCTTCAGCAAAATAAATGCTGAAGACAAACTGGATCCGCTGGGGATAAACCAGAATACTACCGATACGGTTCCAACAAAATAAATGCTGGAAAGATGAACTAACTCCGCTGGGGATAACCATCCTGCTGGGAAAGTAGCTCACAAACTCATAACTTCAAACTCTGCTGAAAATGATCATCCTGACGAGGAAGGATCAGCCTGTTGGGGAAAGAGAAAAGCAATCCTGGAAACTGCTTTCAAAAGGTATCAACACTCTGATTACGCCCTGTGGGGATAATTCATCCTGCTATCACTGAGCTGGGGACTGACCGGTGTGCTCTGATTCGCACTACACAAGACTCTTTGGGGGAGTTAATCATATCCGCCTGGACCCTTGCTGGGGAGGACTCTGCTCTGCTTGATAAGCCAATTCTGAACTACTGAAGATACTCTGACCTCGCCTTTGACGCAATCTCAACTCTCCTGGGGAGACAACATTCAATTTTGCCTGGGGCGACTTCACTGGGGAAAGACACAACATTCGTCCTCTGGAGAGGGTACTAGCCTGACATGGACTCTGGCGGGGATAAACAGACTGGCTTGAATAACTTGCCCCAGTGCACTCAACTTGCCCTTATCTAACTCTTAGGAATACTTGCTCTGAACAGCTTGCTACGAGACGACCTCGAGATTACTTGCCCCGGTATCTATACGACAAAAGGATTCAATCTCCATTAACCCCGATCAACCCAGTTGGTTTCAACACTCTCTGCGGTGACTTGCCCCTGAATGAGCGTTCTAGCGACTTAACCTGATCTGATTATCCACCTGAAGTATCTGCTTTCAAATCTCCACGTTCCGTATAATTGCCCCTGATTGGCTCTCGAGAAGACTCATTTCTGATTAACTGCTTCTCAAGCATACTGCCCCTTGATCAACTGAAGCTTCGGGACTTGTCCTCAGACTAACTGATTCCGAACTCACTGGAAGTCAATGCCCCGGATTTACAGGGCTTCACAACATACACCATCCTGGTTCAGACTGCTGAATTACTCGGTCCTGCTCGATTATTCCCTGTTGGAATCTCCTTCATGTCAACTACTAACCTGCAAGTAAAAATCGTCTGTTCACGAATGGTAATTCTAATGCAATGTTTATGCAGATTTTGAAGAAATTTGTGCTGTCACTCATTTACATGTCATGATTGAGTGACGAATGAACCAAAGTTCAAACGTAGTGCTTACGTGGTCAGTGAAAAACACAACAAGGATGTGACTATCAAGTCACGAAGGAGTCAGGTTACTCAACCTTATCGTAATGAGCTTTCAGAATAAACCCTACCTCAATTAGGTCTTTTAAGGGTTGTATCATGGTCGGGTTCACGGTTCGTGAAGCAAAGGATATTTTGCTCAAATTTTGATTTGTACCCACCCCTTCTACGTGATGATCTCCGATCCTAAGGTTTAGCTAACCTGGCACGAGCGCTCGCCTCTTCGAGAGGTATGTTGAATGGTAAGAACCACAGTTAAGGAACTCACAAGAATTTCGGAGTGACAGTTACTCCTTTTCGTTTTCGGTGTCTGTGTACACGACCTTGTGACTTCACTGGGGATTTTTCTATTGATATCCCTTCTTTTCCATTCTTTTGATTCCCTAATTTTTTCCTGGACTGACTCCTTTTGAGTTCTTTTCGTTTTTTCGTTTTCTTTTGAAGTCCAGCGGGATGCCCTGATTTTTGCCTAAGTATTAGCTTTCCAGCTTTTTCTTTCTTTTTACTTAGCGGGCTTTCTTTTTCTTTCTTTTGGAACAAAGTCGTGTGACACTGGTTGTCTTGATTGCTCCGAAAGGATTGTAACTGTCTCACTCCTGATTGGTGAGGTTTAACCACTGTGGTTGACGAGGTACGACCTCTTGAGAGGCATAAACTGTAATTGGTCCTCGAAAGACAACACTCCTCTGTAAGACTTGAATGCTCGGTCAAGCTACTGACAACTACCCTGCCCCGGGTTAAGATGTGAGGGTTTAAAAGTCCGAAAAAACTTCTACTTCCTGGCTCGAAGTGGTTAACAAGGGACTAACTCCTTATATCTCCAATGTTTAGGGGGTTTGAAACAATGCCTTGTACGTCATCGGCAAGGTTTTATCTGAAAGCATACGATCATCGGTTATGAGTTTATTTCGTCATCCTCCCTCTACTCTTTGCTAATCACAGTGATAAAGTGGAGTGAATAAAATGCAAGTGTCAGTGCAATGCAGTAAATGAGCGACAGCGACATGATTAGTTCAGAAAAATGCATAGTCACTTTATTATTATTACCATTCGAAACATACAATGTTTACAGCAAGTAGTAACTAACAGAAAAGAAACTACAAATGCAAATTGTCGCTACTGCGAAAATCGGCGCCGGCTGAACAGAAGAGTCGCCACCGCGCGTTATTTATCCCACGGGAGGGAAAGGAAACGCTCAGAGTAAACCTCACACAACACGGGAAAGGTATGGTCGTCGCAACCAAAACCTGGATTCGGGAGTCGGTTACGCAAGGGGAAGGTATTAGCACCCCTCACGTCCTTCGTACTCGACGGGATCCACGCTTGTTTTCGGGTATGAATTTTTATTCTATCTAAACTAAAGGTCAAGGGTTAAAAGAAGAGAAAATGACTCAGCAAAGTATCGCACTTTATGCCTACGTATTCCCGTCTGGAACGAGAAATCAGAGTCAACGTAGTTCGCCTACCTACGGAAAAGGAGGGGAAGGTTGCTCGCTAGGATATTGCATCCTATGCCTACGTACTTTCATACAACATGAAAGATCAGAGCAAACGTAGTTCGGGCCACGTACGACACAAGTCTGTCTTGATTATTTTTATCTCCTTATGAAAAAGGGTTTTTCTGATTAACAGTCCAAGCGGACAAAAATGACGTCTTGATGAGTTCACATTCTTTTACGGAAGAAGTGTCTTTTATTGTGTTTGGAATCTTATTGTGTTTTTCTGTTTGTTTTGAGAAAGAAGAGACAAAACTCTAACCTACGGTTGGGAAGGGAATCAAACTATCCTAATGTTATCATGCATGGGTGACCTAGTGTCTATCATGCTCCTCTCTTGCACAGAGAGAAACAGAGATCCTAATGGGATAGACGGAAACAGAAACAATAGCAGATATATACAGTAATACGGTAAAATGCATGGATGCAACAATACAAGCGAGGCAAGGGAGTCCCACTCAACCTCGAACCTAGAAAACAATAGGCAAAAGTGAACAGACTTCACTTTCAACCCAACAGGGTAAACAGCAAACAATACAGTCAGGAAAACCAAGCAATACGTCAGAAATGAAACACAGCAGGAAAAAAAAACAGCATCAGCAGCTCTGACTTCAAGCTTCAGCAAGCATCAATCTCCATCTCCACAGCATTCAAGCAAGGTCTTCATTATCAGTCTTCCATCTGCAATGGCTTTTCTTCAAGTCCCAATCTCCAGGAGACACATCAGTCAACAAGATGAAGTGAATGAATGTTAGACAGTTAATTACCTACCAAGGGTGGTTCATCAACTGTTAACATTAGACAGACAGTTTCCTCTCAAAAGTTCTATCTTTCAAATACATTCACTGATCCTTCCAAAGGAAGGAGGTGGATATCTGAAAGAGACTTTGAATCATAGAGAAAGGATGGATGCAGACAAAGCATTCCATGTTTGAGAAACAAGCTTTCTAATCTAGAGCTCTGTCTAGCCCCTAAACCCTAATCTCCTCAGCAGCTGCTAGCAGGAATCTCCTCACCAACTCTGGAAGTTGGTCTTCAGTCTCTGGATCTCCAATGGCTTCATCATCATCAGTCTTCAGCTCCCCCAATCCCCAAGCAATCCCAATACCCACACAGGCAAATAATAATCCCCAGAGGGCACACCACACCAGTCAGTCAAATATAGCAGTATATACTAATAGCAGTAGGGGAATCCTAGTGATTTCTAAGGGGATCTATCCTATACCCATAACCCCTATAGTCCATACCCCAAAAATCAAATGAAAATTTCCTAAAAGAATTAAACTATCTCACCTAAGTTGATTTAAAACCCTAATTTCATTCATGTCATTCACACCTAAACTAAAACACCTAAAATTAAATCCTAAAAAATGGGAACTAAATTGCATATACAAGCTACATGTCTAAACTAATCAACTTAAAAAGAATGGATGAAAAATATTAAAGCAACTAGTAGAACAAAAATTATCAAAATCATGTATGAAATGAAACACCTAAAATATGCATTTATTTGGAAAATATGGGAAAAATATCAAATAAAAAATAAAATGCAATTTTATTTTTTATAATTTTCTAGACAGAATTATTGACCTATAGAAAAAACAAGAATCAAAAAATATTAATTTTTCATTTTTATATGATTTTTTGAAAATGCATGAGAATGAAAAGAAATTAAAAATTAAAATATAAAGAAATAGAAGGAGGGGGTGAGAATAGCCAACGCGCTCAGTTGTTTTTCCAGGTGGGCCATGAAGTGGGAGGTGCGGATAGAAGGATCACTAGGCCCATGAAGCAATCAGAAACAAACAAAAATAAAAAAAGTGAGAACGGTGCAAATAGTAAAGAAACCAGTTGAATATCATTGGGCCTGGCAATTGGGGTGGCGAATAGCAAAAGAAGTTTGAGCCCACTCAGAAACTTAAGTGAAACGCATCGTTTCACTCCTAGGACTTCCCTCCGTTTCCAACTTCAAACCACAGCCGTTGGATTAGATTCAAAGTCAGGGTCAAACAAGAGATCCCACGGCTATCCATCATCGTCCCCAATTATCCTCTAGGGTTTCAGAAACAACCAGTCTCATGCACGATTCTTCCATCTC
Organism: Lathyrus sativus; assembly: GCA_963859935.3. NCBI lineage: Eukaryota > Viridiplantae > Streptophyta > Magnoliopsida > Fabales > Fabaceae > Lathyrus > Lathyrus sativus. The sequence continues at coordinate 436,101,141 of OZ012740.1, read as the reverse complement.
TTCGTGCTCTCTCCATTCTCCATGAAAGCTCATGATGCAAAGAGCAAAGATGCTCTATCAACTCTCCTCTACACAACCATACCATTATCTCTTTCTGAAACTCACTCAAGAAGCAAACCTGATAGGTGTAACAGATAGAATCCACCATGAACACCTGTCATCAACCATACCAAACCTTGCCAATCTTTACCCTAGCATGATCTACATCTTTCGCTGATCATCCTAAGCAACTAATCTAGGATTATCTTGCATTATTCTTGATGTTCTAAGCTCCAACAGAATTAGTGCACCATTGATAACTTCCATTAAACATCTCCAAACTTTGTAAAAATCATCACCTAACCACCTAGGTCTCTAATATACTAAAAATCTTATGCCATGAGCACTATGCTAGCTAATTCGAAGGAAAACATACCTGGTGCAATTTCTTGAAAACAGATGCTAAGATCCTTGAATCTGATGCTTGTGATGAATGGAAAATGATCAGGGAGCTTGATTATGAATTATGTATGCAATGAATCTTGGCCAAACTCCTTGAATCTTGTACTTGAAACCTTCTTGCAACTTGGATGAAGAAGATGGATGGTACAATCCTTGCTCCAATCTGCAAAATCTTTGATGGAATTTTGATCTAGGAAAGGTATTGATGATGATCCAAGCAAGAAATGTGGAAATTGATGGAGATTTGAGAGGGTTTGAGAAGCTTTTGCAAAATGAAGAAAGTGAGTGAAACTTGTGATTTTGAGAGAATGAGATCACCAACCATGGCATGAACCATCTCATATCAATATATACATGAGGTTAGAAACTCCTAGAAGCTTGGAGAAACTTCCCATGTGTGATTTCCCTTGGATTTGGTTTATGTATCTTCCATTACAAGTAACCATGAATAACTCCCAAAATGTGAACTAAGCTCAAAATTCTACTTTAGCCAATGTCTTTAAAATGATCTTTCCATTCAAAATGACCTATAATTTTGCTTCATTTGGCCAAAATATGAAAAATCTCATTTTTAAGTCCATTTTTATTCATTAAATCCAACAATTTTGAAACCTTGTGCTATGAATCTTTCCAATCTCTCATGGTCACTTTTCTAGACTCAAAATGTCATTTGGAACAAGTTTGATGTTGTAAAGTTTTCCATTTGAAGCTTCCTTGTATGAGTTTTGGGCATAGGCTAAGAATGACCTGTAATTCTCAAATGACCAAAATACCCTTTGCTTGCCAAGACCATAAGTAGAGTTCCACAAATCATATGAAGGCACACCATACCATTCTAGAAAGCTAAGACAATTAGGAACAACTCTTATGTTGACTATAAATTCATTTGAAATCTCCTTGAGGGGTAAAAATATCTTGGAAGTCAAGTCATTTTTACAGACAAAATTTTAGATACCTCAGATGACCTGTATCTTGCAAGGACCATAACTTGAGTTCTATAAATCTCCTTGATGTCTTCCACCACTCAAATTAAAGGTCTTGATATCCTCTACAAGTTCCATGTTGGCCAAGGATCCGTGTGAAGCTTGAATTTTGACTTATCTTGCTTGGAAATTTGACCTAAACTAGGGGATTTTACATAGAAACCCTAATTTAGAAACTCCTCTTCTCCTTGATTTCTCTTGATTTCTTCTTGACATATCACCATATCCTTATTTACATGTAAAATGATGAACCCCACATCTCTCCAATAGCCCTTAATGCCTTTCAATCAGTCAATTGACCTAGAGTTGACCCAGGGTTGACCCAGATGAAACCCTAGTTGACTGTCTTCCTCCACAACTCTTGTGATTACACCAATGACTTGTCTCCTTCTCCAAATGACTCTCTAAGTCTACCATGATGTCCCCATACTCTCCATGCTCAGCCCACAGCTCACAATTTCTTTGTTGATTCTCAGATACCCTCAGCTAGGAGATAGACTCAATGCTTGATCCACTGACTTCTCCAACTTTCAAATTCTTTTCTGATGACTTGAATGAGATTGGATCAGGATAATAACCTCTTGATAGGCCTCTAGAGATGAGAATAATGATTGGTCCCCTGTTGGATGACTTGCTATGCTTATGCTATGCAGATGATGAGACTATATACATGACTCTATATGCAAATGTTAATGATATTGAAACATAAACTAAGTGAATAAGGTTGGGCAAATTTTAGGGTGCAACAGCTGCCCCTATTCAAGCGACTTGGACCCGATTGGGTGAAGAGCCCGGAGCCTTCAGACATTCGCGGTACGAGACGGTTGAATACTAAGAACCCAGAAATTTGCCAACCGCAGAAATAAACTGCGCTCCGGCTTGGGGAACGACATTCATCAGTTGAATCTAACTGTTACGACAACCCACTGATCTCATAGCGACCGTGCTGGGGATTATTTTCATCATCCTGAAAAAGATTCTATCATCGAAAAACTCTCAACTACACCTGTCCACGTTAGGACTCCACCTGCTATCAACACGAAAAATCTCGGCGACTTCGCTGGATCTGTCCACGTCAGGACTAAACTCTCTGAGTTATGAATACTTCATCCGTGTTAGGACTCACCCTTCCATGCTAGGAATGAACTTCTCCTTCGTCAAACTCTTCCACGTAAGGAATATGTCTTCTCTTGAATCTGTCCACGTCAGGACTAAACCCCTTCCACGTTAGGAATACACTCTTTCTTTCCACGTCAGGAATACAAGCTTCTTTCCACGTAAGGAATAACTTGTCCACGTTAGGACTACATCGTCCACGTTAGGAATAATCTCTTTCTTTCCACGTCAGGAATCAATCTTGATATGTCCGCGTAAGGACTCAGTTTTTCCACGTAAGGAAACCAACTTGATCTGTCCACGTAAGGACTCCGATTTTTCCACGTGAGGAATACATCGCTTTCCACGTAAGGAATCAATTTTTGCTCGATCTGTCCACGTAAGGACTCTAATCTTTCCACGTAAGGAAACAATCTTTCCACGTAAGGAATAAACTTGTCCACGTTAGGACTACATCGTCCACGTTAGGACCCACTTTTCCACGTTAGGAATAATAATCTTCTTGATTTGTCCACATAAGGACTCCCATTTTGCTATGTCCACGTAAGGACTCAATCTTTCCACGTAAGGAAACCAACTCGTCTTTTCTGCGTCTGTCCACGTCAGGACTGAACTTGCTTTTCCACGTAAGGAACTGAAGCTTCTCTTTCCACGTAAGGAATACACCTGTCCACGTCAGGACTCTCGTTTCGTCTTGATTAGTCCATGTAAGGACTCACCTCTTGACTTGCTGAGGAAATAAAACCTTTGTCCACGTCAGGACTCATGCACCTTTGACCTACTTGGGAAGTGAGACTTGTCCACGTCAAGACTCACATCTCAACCTGCTGAAGTAATAGAACCTGTCCACGTCAGGGCTTGCGCGTCTTCGACTTGCTGGGGAAATAAGACTTTGTCCACGTTAGGACTCATACTTTGCTATCAGCCCGAAGAAGGATAAAATTGTCCACGTCAGGACTCTCGCATCTTGCTATCGCGAAGAACTACAAACTTGTCCACGTCAGGACACACATTTCACCATTACGAATAGAAACATCTACTGGAAACAAAATGATCCACGTCAGGACTCCAACACGAAGAGTAATCGACCTTGTCAACGTTATGACTTCATACTCAATCAATACTGAGAACTTGAATCTGTCCACGTTTGGACTAACACATATCGTCAACCGGAGGAAATGTCCACGTTAGGACTCCACATTCCATCGATTCTGAGAAATCGAAACTGCCCACGTTAGGACTAGCACCTCCCCTCAGCCCGGGGAATTAAAACTGTCCACGTTAGGACACCACTTCTCTAGCCCGAAGAAACTCGTTGATAGAATTGTCCACGTCAGAACTCATTCCTCCATTGACCCCAACCCACAACTTCTTAGCATCGACGTGACAGCGACTTTGAGGCGGACTCTACTGGGGTATTTGAAAACCAAACCACTGGATGCCTGTTCTGATAACTGGCGGTGGCCTCTGAAATTCTGGTTCATGAAACCTTTTAATGCTGACGTAACAACAACTAAAGAAACTTCAACAAGAACCCTGGCGGGGAAATAAGTAACTCTGCTTAGGGACGAAGAGAACTTATCCTGCTGACTCTGCGGGGAGTAGTGCCACAGCGGACACTTCGTCGAATATCTCACGTCGAGATCCTGAATGTTTTATTGATTCACCTGAGCAAGGGCTCTCTCTACCTGCAAGAGAAACAATACTTGAAACCAAACGGTTAGCCGACCTAGTTTATGTTTCAAAATGCGTGCGTTCGACAATGATGCAACGCTCCATTCGACATGGAAATGCTACGCTTTTATTTGGTGGATGCAAGTATGACACTATATGCCGATGCAAATGCAGACTCGAACTGCTGGGTACAGAAACTGCTTCAGCAACATAAATGCTGAAGATAGTGCCAACTCCGCTGGGGATAGCCAGGTGCTACAGAATTATTCCAGCAAAATAAATGTTGGAAGAGTGAAGTCGACTCAGCTGGGGAATTAGGAACTTAAACCAAACCCCTCGTTGAAGTGATACCCTGCTGGGGAATACAACTCTGCTGGAGAATAACAGATGCGCCTGGTATAATTGGACTTCTGCTGGAAAGTGAACGGATATCACACGGTATTTTGACAAAATAAATGCCAACGCGCCACACCAACTCTGCCGGGGAGAGTCTTAATCTTCGAGTTCCACTGGGAGGAATGAAAATACTTGCAAAGAGAACTCCGATGGGGGTGGGATGATTCTCTTGGGGAAAATTAACTGACTCCGCTGGGGGAGAGTAAATGACCCTGCGGGGAAAGGTAAACTGCCTGAATACCGCTCACCAATTTGGGAAAATTAATCTTCTGAGGCTGAACCACTCTGCTTGAGATGGGGAATCCTTCTGGGGGACACCACACTGCCTGCATACAGTCTACATTTTTGGGATCGTCAATTCTGTTGAGGATAAACGACTGTGCTGGAGAATATCCTTTGGATAAGCTACGACTAGCTGGGGAAATTCGATCCTTCTTCAGGAAGAACATGCATGACCTGCGTGGAGATCAAGTCTTTCGTTATTGCAATCTTTTGATCATCTTCCTCGTACGGTTATGAAACCTGCACCAACACAAACAAGACAAGACAAGCCTATGCAACCAAATTGATTCAGGTTAGTGACGTTATTTTCAGTTAATTCAAAGCTTTAGCAATTGTTGGCAAGGGCCAGTGATGTTATACACAAGCTAGTTTCAGTAAACTTAGGCGCTTTATCATGCACAAAACAGTAAAGAACCAGCATCAAGTACTGAATAACATATTTTATTGATTGGGCCCCTGAATGAGCGGAGTTTTGTACACGGGATGTAACTCCTGAAAAGAGGAAGCTACGCAAAGCAAATATACAAGTATGCACAAGAAGCATAAATATTTTGACAAATTAAATTTGTACACATGTCGGCAACGAGATGCAGACGAACACCACGAACTGATCCTCCTATGACTCGTCCGACTCTAATGCTTTCCCGGTATCCACACGTACGAAGAGATTGTATCTGATAATCGACATCTCAGGTATATTCTCCCGCACCAATGCTCAATGCAGTATCAAATTCGGACTGCAGTCATTTGCTTTTCAAATCCCTAACTTTTGCGTGAACCGCCCTTTACGGGTTTTCAGTTCACCGGGATACCCTTTTTTGCCGAAGCCGCCCAGTGTAGGTTTTCAACTTCGCGGGTGTATATTTTTTCAATTTTATCCCTAACTTTTGCCCGAACCTTTCATTCTGTTTTTGGTTCGCCAGGATGCCCCATTTTTGCCTGGACTCTCTTTTTTCTGTCCAGCGGGTCAATTTTAAGCAAAGTATTTTTTAACTGCGTCCGAATTCACAGGCGACGTAAAGTCTTCACCATCCATGATGGACAACAATAAAGCTCCTCCTGAAAAGACTTTTCTGACAACATATTGCCCCTCGTAATTGGGGGTCCACTTGCCCCTGTGATCTGCCTGCGGCGGGAGAATCCTTTTCAGCACAAGGTCGCCCGTCTGAAAGCTTCGCGGATGTATCTTCTTATCATATGCTTTCTTCATTCGGCTCTGGTACAAACGACCATATGCTAGAGAAGCTAGCCTCTTCTCGTCCATCAAACTCAATTGGTTCAACCTGTCTTTCACCCATTCTGCCTCGTCTAGCTGAACATCTCGCAATACCCTCAGAGAAGGGATCTCCACTTCCAACGGTAATACCGCTTCCATTCCGTATACTAACGAGAACGGGGTTGCCCCGGTTGATGTGCGTACCTTCGTACGGTAACCGTGCAAAGCGAAAGGTAGCATCTCATGCCAATCCTTATAGGTCACCACCATTTTCTGAACGATCTTCTTGATATTCTTATTGGCCGCCTCGACAGCGCCATTCATCTTGGGTCGGTAAGGGGAGGAGTTGTGATGCTCGATCTTGAAATTCTGACAGAGCTCCTTCATCATTTTGTTGTTCAGGTTTGAACCGTTGTCCGTGATTATCCGCTCGGGGATCCCATATCGGCAAATGATATCTCTCTTGATGAATCTGGCCACCACCTGCTTAGTTACATTTGCGTAAGACGCCGCTTCTACCCACTTGGTGAAATAATCGATTGCTACTAGAATGAATCGGTGCCCATTAGAAGCTGTCGGCTCGATCTTTCCAATCATATCGATCCCCCACATCGAGAATGGCCATGGCGATGACATCACATTCAGAGGACTCGAAGGCACATGGATCTTATCAGCATAAATTTGGCACTTGTGGCACTTCCTCGCAAACTTGAAACAGTCAGTTTCCATAGTCAGCCAAAAATAACCTGCCCGCAGCAGCTTTCTCGTCATAGCATGTCCACCAGCATGCGTACCAAAGGTACCTTCGTGTATTTCCTCCATGAGCAGCTTCGCCTCTTTCTCGTCTACACAACGCAACAGCACCAAATCGTGGTTTCTTCTGTATAGGACGCCATCCGGATTCAAATAGAAATTACCCGCTAATCTCCTGAGAGTCTTCTGATCTTGACTGGATGCCCCAGCCGAATACTCTTTATTCTTCAGAAAATTAAGGATATCAAAATACCACGGTTTGTCATCGGATGCTTCATCAATAGCAAATACGTAAGCTGGCCGGTCAAGCCGAGAGATAATAATTATGGGTGCCTCATTCCAGAAATTGACTTTGTACATGGAAGACAAAGTGGCCAGGGCGTCAGCCATCTGATTCTCTGCTCTCGGTACATGATGCAATTCAACCTTGTCAAAGAAAGGCAACAATCTCCTTGCATAATTCATGTAATGTATCAAATTGGGCTGACGCGTCTCCCATTCCCCTTTGATCTGATTCACCACCAGAGCTGAGTCTCCGTATACGTCCAGATGCTTGATTCGCAAATCAATGGCTTCTTCAAGCCCCATTATACAAGCTTCGTATTCGGCCTCATTATTGGTAACAGCAAAGGTTAATCGGGCAGTAAACGGGATGTGCGACCCGTGTGGCGTAGTAATGATTGCCCCTATTCCGCTACCGTAAGCATTCACAGCTCCGTCAAATATCATTTTCCATTTGGAACCCAATTCTGGCCCCTCGTCCGGCAATGGCTCTTCACAATCTTTCATCTTTAGGTACATGATATCCTCGTCAGGAAAATCAAACCTCATCGATTGGTAATCTTCAATAGGCTGCTCCGCCAGATACTCAGACAGCACGCTCCCCTTTATAGCCTTTTGTGAGACGTATTGGATGTCATATTCAGTCAAGACCATCTGCCAACGGGCAATTCTCCCTGACAACGCCTGCTTTTCGAATACATATTTGATAGGATCCATCTTCGAGATGAGCATGGTTGTATGATTCAGCATGTATTGCCTCAAACGCTTGGCGGCCCAGGCTAGCGCGCAACAAGTCTTCTCCAGCATTGAGTATCGAGATTCACAATCTGTAAATTTCTTACTCAAGTAGTAGATTGCATGCTCTTTTCTCCCTGTCTCGTCGTGTTGACCGAGAACACAACCCATGCTTCCCTCAAGAACCGTCAAATACATAATCAAAGGTCTACCTGCCACTGGGGGTATCAAGATACGAGGCTCCTGCAAATACTGCTTTATTTTATCGAACGCCTTTTGACAATTTTCGTTCCACGTTACAGCTTGATCTTTCTTCAACAGTTTGAATAATGGTTCACACGTGGCAGTTAGGTGAGATATGAACCGAGCGATGTAGTTCAACCTCCCTAAAAACCCGCGCACCTCTTTCTCTGTTTTAGGCGTCGGCATTTCTTGAATCGCTTTTATTTTAGCAGGATCGACCTCTATTCCTCTTTCGCTTACGATAAATCCCAGCAGCTTGCCCGATCTCACCCCGAAGGTGCATTTGTTAGGGTTCAGTCTCAGCCTGAACTTCCTAAGCCTCTTAAATAACTTCAGCAGATTCACCAGATGCTCTTCCTCCGTCTGGGATTTGGCAATCATATCGTCAACATAAACTTCGATCTCTTTATGCATCATGTCATGGAAAAGAGTCGTCATTGCACGCTGATATGTTGCCCCAGCATTTTTCAAACCAAAGGGCATCACTTTGTAGCAAAATGTTCCCCAAGGCATTATGAAAGTGGTCTTCTCCATATCCTCTGGCGCCATTTTAATCTGGTTATAGCCTGAGAAGCCATCCATGAAGGAGAATACGGAGTATTGAGCAGTATTATCAACTAGCACGTCGATATGAGGAAGTGGAAAATCGTCTTTTGGGCTTGCTTTATTCAAATCTCTATAATCCACGCACATTCGAACCTTGCCGTCTTTCTTTGGCACTGGTACGATGTTAGCAACCCATGAGGGATATTTTGTCACAGCCAGGAAGCCAGCGTCCCACTGCTTTTGAACTTCCTCTTTAATCTTTACTGCCATGTCTGGTCGAGTTCTGCGAAGTTTTTGTTTGACTGGCGGGCATTCTTCTTTTAGTGGCAGACGGTGCACAACCATGTCTGTATCGAGCCCTGGTATATCTTCATACGACCACGCGAATACATCACTATACTCTTGGAGCATTTCAACCAGTTTTCGCTTGATATCGCTCTGCAGTGCGGCACCGATACGAATATTCTTCTCAACCCCTTCCGACCCCAAATTGATAATTTCGATGACCTCGTCGTGAGGCAGAATGGCTCTTTCCTCTTGCTTCACCAACCAAGACAGTTCTTCAGGAACGTCACTATCTTCGACAACCTCTTCTTCGGCCTGAAATACCGGATGCTCAAAGTTGGGACGAGTCATAGGTGGTTCAAGGATGTCATCTGAAAATGTTATCCTGCAAAAGGAATGGTTAAGTGCTTCAAAATGCGTATAAAGCGAATAACCACGTTGCCATTTTATTGAAAAAGATAAAACAAGAAAGACAGAGATTACAGTATTTGCACATGAAAAAAACGCCATTTATTTAATGATTAACACGCAATGTTCATAACAACACAACCCTAAGCAAATCATGATGCCCCGGGCAAGACACCAGATTATTCAACAATTAATAAAGCAAAGCATTACTGTTTAAGAGTCACAGGAACAAGCTCCTGAATAGACCAGTTGCACAGTCCCTGTCCTGGCGTGCTTGGCTGAATCCAAGCATCCATATCACAGTCGCTGTCTCCTTCGTCAGACTCCGAAGCAGCATTGATGGTTTCATGACATACTCCACTAGTAGAGATGGTTATTGGCCCTCTGAAACGGGGTGCCCCCACAGCAGGTGTTGACGACGACGGTTGGTATCCCAGCCCGAACCGGTCCATCTTCACAGGAATATCCAGCACTTTGCCCCAACCCTTTGCTTCTCCTGCCTCCACCAGAGCTTGAGCTTCTTTATACGACGAGACGGCTATCTCTGACACTTTGCTCGGCCCGGGACCTTTGTCATTGATACGCAACCCTTCAAATGCCTGGCAGGGTGTTTCGTGGATCTCTCCGTCGACCTCCACATATTTAAATGACGACAGATGGCTGACCAGGATGTCTTCTTCTCCACATACGGTGACTATGCTGTCTCCGACCATATATTTCAACTTCTGATGCAGGGTAGACGTGACTGCCCCAACCCCATGAATCCAGGGTCTTCCGAGCAGGCAGCTATATGCGGGCTGTATATCCATGATATAAAACTCAGTTGCAAATACCTCCGGCCCCACCTGTAGAGGCAATGTTATCGATCCAAAGACCGTTCTTCGCGTGCCATCAAACGCTCTGACTACCAAGTCACTGGGCGTGCACAGGATTCCTCTGACATCTAGCTTCATCATCGCCTTCTTGGGTAGCACATTCAAAGACGATCCAGTGTCGACCAATACATGCGACATTACTGACCCTCTACACTCAACAGATATGTGTAGAGCCATATTATGATCTCTCCCTTTTGGGGTCAAGTCGAAGTCGGTGAAGCCCAAGCTGTGGCCTGCATTTACATGTGCTAACACTCCTTCTAGCTGATTTACAGAGACGTCTTGGGGTACAAAAGACGTATCTAGGACTTTCAACAAAGCATTTCTGTGAGCTTCCGAACACAAGAGCAATGACAAGATGGATATTTTGGATGGCGTCTGTTGCAGATGTTCCACAATCTTGTAATCACTTTTTCGAATTAAGCGCGTGAACTCTTCTACATCCTTCGATGCCGCTTCTTTTTCGCTTGCTTGCACTGGGACATTCTCAATCGTCTTCCCTTTTCCTTTCGCTAGTCTTTCGGCCTCCACCTAAGGCGATATAAAGATCCTACCACTTCTTGTCATACCTCCTGAACCAACAACGTTATCGACAGTCTCAGCTGGCTGCCTATTAACATCAATCTTTATCCCGTCACAATACACCTCCAACCCATATGACCAGGGGACTGCTTTCGTGTTCTCGTACGGGGTTGGCCCGACCTTAGTTATGGTGATCGGTGGTCGCTGGACCGGTGCTGCAATGGTGATTGTCTTCCGAGGAATCATTACAGTGGCCACATCACTCTGATCATCTGCTACTGCCCCTGCAGGCTCTTCAGTTGCTGCTCGGTCAAACTGCAATGTGCCTCCATCAATTAAAGCCTGAATGCCTTTCTTCAAATCATCACACCCCCCAGCTAGGGTCCAGCATTCTAAGCAATACTCGTCACATCCTGGATAAACACCCCCTTGCAACAATCTGCTTTTTATCTCGCTCAGCGGCGTCTTTAAATCGTCGACATTCATAATCAGATTCAACCCTTCCTCAGTCAGAATGGCGTTCGCCCCATGATTAGGCATGGGTTTCTGCACTATATTTGGACCTGCCGTTCCGAAATTGATAGTCTTATTGTCCAAAAGATCCTGCACAACGTGCTTAAAAGCATGGCAACCCTCTATATCGTGGCCCGGAGCCCCAGAATGAAACTCACAGTGCCTGCTTGCATCATAACCATACGGAGGAGTTCCCGTTATCGGTGGCAAAGTTCTCTTCTCTACCAAATTTAGATCCAACAGCGTCTGCAACAAATCTGCATATGTTGATGGAGGCTTCTCAAACACTCTTCTCGGTTTACCACCCTGGAATCTTCGCTGAGCCTGCTGCGCACCCTGCTGTGGCTGCTGCTGCTGTTGCTGTTGTTGCTGCATTGGCTGCTGCTGAAACGGTTGTTGTGGTTGAAGTGGTTGTTGCTGATATGGGATAGTAACACTCGCCACCTGCTGCGGCTGATGATATTGGTTTCGCCCCCTGCCTCGGCCTCGGCCTCGGCCTCCAAACACTGCGCTTGCCTCGCCCTGACGGCGCCCACCAAAAGCCTTCCTATTACTGCCAGATGCAGTTGATTCCTCAGCCTGGAATTTTCCTTGTTTAATGTTACGTTCAATCTTTTCTCCCATCAGAATTAGGTCTGAAAAACTGGCTAGAGATGTATGAAACAACATGTCATGAAACAAGCCTGTGAATGTACCGACGAACATGTCATTCATTTCCTTGTCTTCTAAAGGAGGACGGACCCTGGCAGCCATGCCGCGCCACCTTTGCGCGTACTCTTTAAAGCTCTCCCCCTTCTTCTGAGACAGCCCTGCCAATTGGACCCGATTGGGCGCCAAGTCGCTGTTATACTTGTAGTGAGCTACAAATGCCTCCGCCAATTGCTTCCATGTCTTGATATTGGTTGGCTCCAACCCCATGTACCACTCTAAGGAAGGGCCCGACAGACTATCCTGAAAGAAATGCATTAGCATTCTCTCATCAGTTGAGTACGCAGACATCTTTCTGTAGTAAGCCCGCACGTGCACTTTCGGACATGTGTCCCCTTTATACTTATTAAACGTAGGAGCTTTGAATTTGATTGGCACCCTCAAGCCAGGTACCAGACCCATTGTTGCCATGTCTAAGCCCACAGCACTTTGGTTCAGGACCCCCCTCATCTGCTCTTCTAGCATTCTGATCTTCTGGGAGTCATCCATCGGCCCTTCGAAACCTCCGCCGGAGAAAGCGTCCTCCTGTTGATCTTCTTGCCACATACCATTCCCAACTCCATACCCATCATATCCATTATTACGGCCAGTCCTGATCTGATTCATCACTGGGCCTCGCCCTCTGTTGCCGTATCCCTGAACACCTCCAGCAGGCCCAAAAGCCATTAACCCAGCGCCGTTTCCATTTCCGAAACCTCCGTAACCCTGATTGGCCACACCATAACCATCTTGCCCAAAGCCTTGAGCATTGAAACCATATTTCCCAGCGTTATCGAATCCCTGATCATTGAACCCGAATCCAGTATTGCCGAAGCCATTGCCTCCCATATTATCACCCACGTTGATATCACCCAGCCCAACGTTATGGACAGCAGTCTCGTTCCCAACTCCGACGTTACCATTCCCAGCAGCGGTAGCGTTGTTGACATTGGCAGCAGGCATATTGACTACAGGTGGAGCCACTGGCATGGGAGTGCCGTCTCCATGAGCAGTGTCGACTCGCACGGACTGATGATCCTCATTACCGTGACCGGCGTTTCTGGCCAACAGAGGTTGCACCATGGCTTGCAAATTCTCCTGACCTTTTGCAATAGCTTCCATGGTCTGCATAAAGAGAGCTAACTTCTCGCGCACATCTTGCATCTCGTTCTGCATTTGATCCATGATTCTTCGACAGTTGGTGCGAGTGGAATAGCGGTGCGGGTGCTGATCTGCAATCCTGGAAAGTACCTGAATCAGAGCAGGAAATAAGACACCATCCAAAGATTACCTGTAATGCAATATGAATATGAATGCAATGCAATGTGTGTCTGTGCATTAGGGAAATTCATTCCCCGATTCTAGTGTGAAGGTGCTGGTGCAGACATTACAAAGATCGGAGTTGAATCACAGAAAGCCTCATATATTGCTGAGAAATTAATAAGCCCGGAATACAATGTCACTAAGAGTACAAAGAGAAGGCATGACCTCAACCAACAATCCTGGTGATGGTCAGCACTATGCAAATAAAGCATACAAGTTACTACATGAAATGATCAAATCCTCCCATAAGTCTGGTACTCTTCTAGCAGCTTCTTGGTCTCCGGATGACTTGGTCGAGCAAGCAGCCCTTCAACAAGTTGGTTTCTTTTCTTAAGAACACGGCGTACGTCTTCAGCAGTTTCTTCCCATGCCCCCTCTCCGAAGCGATCCTCTAGTTTACGCTTCTGAGACACAGCTTCATCTCTGCCATTGATGGCCTTGTTCAGCGCATTCTGGAGACTATACCGGGTCATCACTTCTTCTTCACACTTCTTGATGCTGGACTCCAACTGCTCTTCGAGGTCGGAGATTTGCTGCTTCAACTTATCCTCCCTCTTCTTATTGTTGGTGAGCGTAGCATTCCAAGTCTTATTGCAAGAAGAGATCTCTCGGTGAGCGATGTCAAGCGTTTTCTTCTTGGATTCAAGCATGTCATGGGAGCTTCTGAACTCTTACCCCAAACGTTCGCGCTTCTTCCTTTCCTCAGTCAACTCAGCCCCTAATCTGTTCACCAACTCAATCTGCTGTTGGAAAGCATGGACGGCCTTTTTTTTCTCACTGCGTATCTGGGCTAGCTCCTGCTCTAACCCTTTGTTGATCTTCATCAAGGCTTCTTTTTCTTTCACAACTTGCTCGTAGGCCTCCCTAGAAACAGTAGTTGGCTCTGCCACCGGAATAGGAACAAGAACTGGTGCATCTGGAAATGGCATCCTCAACTGACTGGCTCTCTCCTGGATCCACTCTCGGTAAGGTGCATAGGCCTGACAGTCATTCTTCCCTAACAACGGCTTCCCTCTTCGGTTAATACGCGTCCAGGTATGCTGCAGCTTGGCTAGTAACTCCCCCTTCAAGTCTCCGGTGAAGTACAGAGATTCCTGTACTTCTTCCTCCTTTGGTGGGTTCTTCAGCGCATATCCGAACTGACGGACCAACAGCGATGGGTTGTAGTTGATGCACCCTTTCCTTCCTATCAGCGGGACATTAGGGTAACCAGAACAGCTGAAGATAAGCTCGGACCCCAGCAGATCTCTATCAAACCATTCAACGTCTTCGGAAGATAGCCTCATCAGGCGCTCTGACCAGCTAGCGGTGGTTGCACTCTCCACAAAAGACCCCTTCATGGGAAGATGACTCTTGAACCACATATTCAACAAAGGAGCACAACAGTAAACAACCTTTCCCCTTCTGTTTTCATTCTTGTAGTGCAAGGAGTGGTAGAAGTCTCCGATCAACGTTGGCACTGGATTGCCGGCAGCAAACAGATGGAAAGCGTCCAAGTCTACGAAATTGGGCAAGTTAGGGAATAGCACAATCCCATAAATGCATAGAGCCAAAATAGCATTGAAAACCACCCAACATCCGCTCTTGGCATACTCCTGAGCTTTGCCAACCAAGAAATCAAGAGAGAAACCTGAAACCCCAAGCCAAGAAGTCACTAACAGTTCTGCAGCGTCCATATGCAAGGCTTTGGCTAAGTCCTCCAACTTGGGCTCAGCAGTAGAGTGAATAAAGGGAACCTTGTTCTGCACGGGTAACTCAGTAAACTCCACATACTCCTCAATGGTGGGCCCTAGAATAAAGTCAGCAAACGTAAAACATCTCAATGCGGGGTCATAGAACTGCATCAAGGTATATAGCCCGTTCATCTCATCAGCAGTGGGCTTGCAGACTAATCTCAGTAACCTCCCGTGATTCATTCTGAAGCTTCTCCTAACCTCCTCATCAGCAAGAGATATCAGACCAAGCAAAGAAGTAATATCAGGTGTAGGCAGCTTATACACAACTGTTTTCCTCAAACCAGCCATAATCAATACTCAGAAGTCTGGGCACTAGAATCAGAGGATATGCAAATGCACCTGCAGCACAGACACACGTTAATGGGATGCAATGATAATGGGTATGCAAACAATGCAATGCAAGTAACATGCAACAGGGACCAACTGTCGTAGCTGAATAGCCTGAACCATATCAAGAAGTCTCGGATAGACTCTAGAGAAGTCCTCAAACCCTGGTCTCAGATAGACCTAAAAACAAAGCTCCAACAATGGTCTCTGACAGACCTCAAGCCATGACTCTAACTGGTCTCTGGCAGACCTCAAATCACATCTCCAACTGGTCTCTGACAGACCTCAGAACTCTCCAACTGGTCTCTGACAGACCTCAGAACTCTCCAACTGGTCTCTGACAGACCTCAGAACTCTCCATAAATACCCAGGATCTCTGATCAAGGAACAAACCGGTAGTCTGAAGGTCTAGTTACCTGCATAACCCCAAACCCTCTCACAGGTGGATGTCCTAGTAACTGACAAAGGTATGGCATCCTGTGCGGTCGTCAGCGTCACATACTTTCAGGGTTGATGATACGATTCCCAGAAGGAGTGGCATCATCAAATCCTGAAGAGGCCTCACTTAGCCAACTTCCAAATGATCGGTTCCCGGAGTCGACAATTCAGCTGACCAACAACCCCTTCGACCCAAAGGGTAGAAAAAGAAGCCAACCAGAAGAACCTCGTCCGAGTGTAGATTTCATGAGACACTAATGCAAGCAAAGCCGGCACACGCCCACTACTTTCTACTCTAATTCTAGGTGCACTCAAGCCCAGGTCCGGCTTCTCACTCAATATCAGAACACCCGTCACACCCCAATACAGCAACAATAATCAATATATATAATGCTGAAAGATAAAGGTCGGAAATATAAATCCATACAAAATCCTCGACGGGAAAACAAGCGTTAGGATTGACTCTCTTAAGGGACGTTGGATCCCAAATGCATAAGAACTATCGAGGTCCTTAGCAGCCAGGGGACGTTGGATCCCCAGCAGAGTCGCCAGCTGTCGCTACTGCGAAAATCGGCGCCGGCTGAACAGAAGAGTCGCCACCGCGCGTTATTTATCCCACGGGAGGGAAAGGAAACGCTTAGAGTAAACCTCGCACAACACGGGAAAGGTATGGTCGTCGCAACCAAAACCTGGATTCGGGAGTCGGTTACGCAAGGGGAAGGTATTAGCACCCCTCACGTCCGTCGTACTCGACGGGATCCACGCTTGTTTTCGGGTATGGATTGTTATTCTATCTAAACTAAAGGTCAAGGGTTAAAAGAAGAGAAAATGACTCGGCAAAGTATCGCACTTTATGCCTACGTATTCCCGTCTGGAACGAGAAATCAGAGTCAACGTAGTTCGCCTACCTACGGAAAAGGAGGGGAAGGTTGCTCGCTAGGATATCGCATCCTATGCCTACGTACTTTCATACAACATGAAAGATCAGAGCAAACGTAGTTCGGGCCACGTACGACACAAGTCTGTCTTGATTGTTTTTATCTCCTTATGAAAAAGGGTTTTTCTGATTAACAGTCCAAGCGGACAAAAATGACGTCTTGATGAGTTCACATTCTTTTACGGAAGAAGTGTCTTTTATTGTGTTTGGAATCTTATTGTGTTTTTCTGTTTGTTTTGAGAAAGAAGAGACAGAACTCTAACCTACGGTTGCAAAGGGAATCAAACTATCCTAATGTTATCATGCATGGGTTAAGACCTAGTGTCTATCATGCTCCTCTCTTGCACAGAGAGAAACAGAGATCCTAATGGGATAGACAGAAACAGAAACAATAGCAGATATATACAATAATACGGTAAAATGCATGGATGCAACAATACAAGCGAGGCAAGGGAGTCCCACTCAACCTCGATCCTAGAAAACAATAGGCAAAAGTGAACAGACTTCACTTTCAACCCAACAGGGTAAACAGCAAACAATACATCCAGGAAAACCAAGCAATACGTCAGAAATGAAACACAGCAGGAAAAAAAAACAGCATCAGCAGCTCTGACTTCAAGCTTCAGCAAGCATCAATCTCCATCTCCACAGCATTCAAGCAAGGTCTTCATTATCAGTCTTCCATCTGCAATGGCTTTTCTTCAAGTCCCAATCTCCAGGAGACACATCAGTCAACAAGATGAAGTGAATGAATGTTAGACAGTTAATTACCTACCAAGGGTGGTTCATCAACTGTTAACATTAGACAGACAGTTTCCTCTCAAAAGTTCTATCTTTCAAATACATTCACTGATCCTTCCAAAGGAAGGAGGTGGATATCTGAAAGAGACTTTGAATCATAGAGAAAGGATGGATGCAGACAAAGCATTCCATGTTTGAGAAACAAGCTTTCTAATCTAGAGCTCTGTCTAGCCCCTAAACCCTAATCTCCTCAGCAGCTGCTAGCAGGAATCTCCTCACCAACTCTGGAAGTTGGTCTTCAGTCTCTGGATCTCCAATGGCTTCATCATCATCAGTCTTCAGCTCCCCCAATCCCCAAGCAATCCCAATACCCACACAGGCAAATAATAATCCCCAGAGGGCACACCACACCAGTCAGTCAAATATAGCAGTATATACTAATAGCAGTAGGGGAATCCTAGTGATTTCTAAGGGGATCTATCCTATACCCATAACCCCTATAGTCCATACCCCAAAAATCAAATGAAAATTTCCTAAAAGAATTAAACTATCTCACCTAAGTTGATTTAAAACCCTAATTTCATTCATGTCATTCACACCTAAACTAAAACACCTAAAATTAAATCCTAAAAAATGGGAACTAAATTGCATATACAAGCTACATGTCTAAACTAATCAACTTAAAAAGAATGGATGAAAAATATTAAAGCAACTAGTAGAACAAAAATTATCAAAATCATGTATGAAATGAAACACCTAAAATATGCATTTATTTGGAAAATATGGGAAAAATATCAAATAAAAAATAAAATGCAATTTTTATTTTTTATAATTTTCTAGACAGAATTATTGACCTATAAAAAAAACAAGAATCAAAAAATATTAATTTTTCATTTTTATATGATTTTTTGAAAATGCATGAGAATGAAAAGAAATTAAAAATTAAAATATAAAGAAATAGAAGGAGGGGGTGAGAATAGCCAACGCGCTCAGTTGTTTTTCCAGGTGGGCCATGAAGTGGGAGGTGCGGATAGAAGGATCACTAGGCCCATGAAGCAATCAGAAACAAACAAAAATAAAAAAAGTGAGAACGGTGCAAATAGTAAAGAAACCAGTTGAATATCATTGGGCCTGGCAATTGGGGGTGGCGAATAGCAAAAGAAGTTTGAGCCCACTCAGAAACTTAAGTGAAACGCATCGTTTCACTCCTAGGACTTCCCTCCGTTTCCAACTTCAAACCACAGCCGTTGGATTAGATTCAAAGTCAGGGTCAAACAAGAGATCCCACGGCTATCCATCATCGTCCCCAATTATCCTCTAGGGTTTCAGAAACAACCAGTCTCATGCACGATTCTTCCATCTCTTTGTGCTCTCTCCATTCTCCATGAAAGCTCATGATGCAAAGAGCAAAGATGCTCTATCAACTCTCCTCTACACAACCATACCATTATCTCTTTCTAAAACTCACTCAAGAAGCAAACCCGATAGGTGTAACAGATAGAATCCACCATGAACACCTGTCATCAACCATACCAAACCTTGCCAATCTTTACCCTAGCATGATCTACATCTTTCGCTGATCATCCTAAGCAACTAATCTAGGATTATCTTGCATTATTCTTGATGTTCTAAGCTCCAACAGAATTAGTGCACCATTGATAACTTCCATTAAACCTCTCCAAACTTTGTAAAAATCATCACCTAACCACCTAGGTCTCTAATATACTAACAATCTTATGCCATGAGAAATATGCTAGCTAATTCGAAGGAAAACATACCTGGTGCAATTTCTTGAAAACAGATGCTAAGATCCTTGAATCTGATGCTTGTGATGAATGGAAAATGATCAGGGAGCTTGATTATGAATTCTGTATGCAATGAATCTTGGCCAAACTCCTTGAATCTTGTACTTGAAACCTTCTTGCAACTTGGATGAAGAAGATGGATGGTACAATCCTTGCTCCAATCTGCCAAATCTTTAATGGAATTTTGATCTAGGAAAGGTATTGATGATGATCCAAGCAAGAAATGTGGAAATTGATGGAGATTTGAGAGGGTTTGAGAAGCTTTTGCAAAATGAAGAAAGTGAGTGAAACTTGTGATTTTGAGAGAATGAGATCACCAACCATGGCATGAACCATCTCATATCAATATATACATGAGGTTAGAAACTCCTAGAAGCTTGGAGAAACTTCCCATGTGTGATTTCCCTTGGATTTGGTTTATGTATCTTCCATTACAAGTAACCATGAATAACTCCCAAAATGTGAACTAAGCTCAAAATTATACTTTATCCAATGTCTTTAAAATGATATTTCCATTCAAAATGACCTATAATTTTGCTTCATTTGGCCAAAATATGAAAAATCTCATTTTTAAGTCCATTTTTATTCATTAAATCCAACAATTTTGAAACCTTGTGCTATGAATCTTTCCAATCTCTCATGGTCACTTTTCTAGACTCAAAATGTCATTTGGAACAAGTTTGATGTTGTAAAGTTTTCCATTTGAAGCTTCCTTGTATGAGTTTTGGGCATAGGCTAAGAATGACATGTAATTCTCAAATGACCAAAATACCCTTTGCTTTCCAAGACCATAAGTAGAGTTCCACAAATCATATGAAGGCACACCATACCATTATAGAAATCTAAGACAATGAGGAACAACTCTTATGTTGACCAGAAATTCATTTGAAATCTCCTTGAGGGGTAAAAATATCTTGGAAGTCAAGTCATTTTTACAGACAAAATTTCAGATACCTCAGATGACCTGTATCTTGCAAGGACCATAACTTGAGTTCTATAAATCTCCTTGATGTCTTCCACCACTCAAATTAAAGGTCTTGAGATCCTATACATGTTCCATGTTGGCCAAGGATCCATGTGAAGCTTGAATTTTGAATTATCTTGCTTGGAAATTTGACCTAAACTAGGGGATTTTACATAGAAACCCTAATTTAGAAACTCCTCTTCTCCTTGATTTCTCTTGATTTCTTCTTGACATATCACCATATCCTTCTTTACATGTCAAATGATTAACCCCACATCTCTCCAATAGCCCTTAATGCCTTTCAATCAGTCAATTGACCTAGAGTTGACCCAGGGTTGACCCAGATGAAACCCTAGTTGACTGTCTTCCTCCACAACTCTTGTGATTACACCAATGACTTGTCTCCTTCTCCAAATGACTCTCTAAGTCTCCCATGATGTCCCCATACTCTCCATGCTCAGCCCACAGCTCACAATTTCTTTGTTGATTCTCAGATACCCTCAGCTAGGAGATAGACTCAATGCTTGATCCACTGACTTCTCCAACTTTCAAATTCTTTTCTGATGACTTGAATGAGATTGGATCAGGATAATAACCTCTTGATAGGCCTCTAGAGATGAGAATAATGATTGGTCCCCTGTTGGATGACTTGCTATGCTTATGCTATGCAAATGATGAGACTATATACATGACTCTATATGCAAATGTTAATGATATTGAAACATAAACTAAGTGAATAAGGTTGGGCAAATTTTAGGGTGCAACACAAATGATATAAAGTCTGAGGACTGCCAATGCTGAGGGCACCTGCCTGTCTGGACCACTGGCTTTTGCTGGGGAATACTTTCCGAGTCTACGAGCTTAGACAGCTGAGAAGTTAGTATGAACAAACAGAAATCCTTCTCGAAAGGAAATGCAATCCTGGTCGATCAACTGTTGTACCTTCGCCTGAAACGCTTTACAATCTTCAGTTGAATGCCTCGGTGATCCGCCATGATAACCACACTGAACATGGGGATTATACCCAGGAGGGTAAGGTTCTGGCACGGGCTTGAGAGCTTTAGGCTCCACCAAAGCGTTCTGAACCAACTGTGGCAAAAGCTGACTGTACGACACAGGAATTGGGTGGGAAGGACCATTCCTTCGTTCCAAGTTGTTACGAGGTCGATTCTGAATCTGAAGCTGATTTTGATAACCTCGGCTACGAGTTCGCTGATTTGCAAGGGAAGCGACGTGACGTTCCTGATATGGTGCTCTAGGCACAGCTGTCTGTCCAGCATAACAAGGCACAGGAGATACTGATCCAACAGATTTCACCGGTTCATCTCGAGGATACCCAACATCTGGCATGACTGCATTGATTACAACTCCTTCTTTCTTCTGATAGTCATGAAGAGATTCAGTTTCACTAGCCTGGTTGCTTGAATCAATCTGGATTTTCCCGATCCTTATAGCATTCTCAATACGTTCTCCCACTCCCACTAATTCAGAGAAGTTCAGCGGAATCCCAAGCAATCTCTCGAAGTACGGGCCTTGCAAGGAGTCTACGAACATGCTTGCTAACTCTCGGTCTAGAAGTGGTGGCTGTACTCTGGCAGCAAGTTCTCTCCATCTCTGCACATACTTCCTGATAGGTTCATCGTTCTCTTGAGACAATTCTTGCAACTGCACGCGATGAGGAACCATGTCTAGGTTGTAGTCGTACTACTTCAGGAAAGCTCTGGCTAAATCCACCCATGATCGAATCTGATTACTCATCAACTGCATATACCACCTCAAAGATGCCCCAGTCAGACTATACTGAAAGCAATGGATCATCAGCTTGTCATTTTGCACAAACGAAGTCATTCTACGACAGAACATCGCCAAATGTTGCTTCGGACAGCTATCTCCTTCGTACTTCTCAAATCCCGGCACTTTGAACTTATAAGGCAATACCAAGCCAGGGACCAAGCACATGTCTGCAGCATTCAGGTTAACAGCATCTTCGACCTTCAAAGCTTTAACTCTTTCTTCCAATACTCGGAGCCTTCTATCCCCTTCAAGAGCACTTGAGTTTACAGTCCTGGCTACCGGGATATCTCTGTGTGGATTCCTCTCAGGGAAAATAGCACCTTGGTTGTTAACAGGAGGAGGGCGCTCATTTCGGACAACAAACTGCTCATGTCGATCTTGGTCCATAACAGGAGGCTGTACAACTTGATCTGCAGTAAGATTGTTCACTTGCAGAAAGTCTGCCATAGAAACATACAGAGGGTTGGACGTCACAGTGAACCCTGACAAGGCGTTGGCAGGCTGGAAGTTGCTCTCAGACATAGCTATCAATTACCTTCAACTGACCACACTGCTTGATTCTCAAATCTGCTCAAGTCTGTTCCAACCCCTTGGTCGTCTTCTAGCAATCCACACTTGTCTCGAACAATCCCCCGAGAATCACCCTCTGAATCAAAACAAAGGCTGGATAAGGACTCTGGCCAGCTAGAGAAATGCTATGCAATATGATGCAAAGATGCTTATGCAAATGCAATGCAATGCAGCAAACACGGGATCACAGCCCCCACAACACGCTCTGAATACTGCTGCACTGCTGACGGAGATAATCACTCTGAAGCGAGAACCAAAAACCGGGTCGTCTGGAGGTTAGGTTTCCTGCAAAAACCCTCCCACTCACAGGTATGAACCTAATCTGACAAGGTACGGCATCCTATGCGGTCATCAGCGTCACAGACTTTCATAAGCGACGATACGATTCCCAGAAGGAGTGGCACCATCATCTCATGAAGCGGCCTCACTTAGCTGACTTCCAATTGATCGGTCCCCAGAGTCGACAATCCTCACGTCTGGACTCCCCTCAGATCCTCAGGATCGGAAAGAAGCACCTCGGAGAGAACCTCGTCTGAGCGTGAATTTCGTGGGGAACTTGTGTCTGCTCAACAAACAGGTTCGTCCACTAATCTCCACAACTACGTCTAAATGCATACTCAAGCAGCCCAGATCCGGCTATCACTCAAAGTATCACCCTCCCTAGCACGACAGCAACAGCTAGTCGCAATACAGAAATAAACACCCAAAAAAGACAAGAAAACAAACGCTAGGATTAACTCTCCTAGGGGACGTTGGATCCCACATGCATGGGGAACATATGTCAGTCCCCAGCAGAGTCGCCAGCTGCTGGGGATGACCCAGGCAGCTAGGAAAAAAACCTAAGGCGTAGGGAACCGTTGGAGTCGCCAGCTGTCGCTACTCGAAAATCGGCGCCGGCTGAACAGAAGAGTCGCCACCGTGCATTATTTATCCCAAAGGAGGGAAAGGAAACGCTCAGAGTAAACCTACCGCAAAGACGGGAAAGGTATGGTCATCGCAACCAAAACCTGGATTCGGGAGTCGGTTACGCAAGGGGAAGGTATTAGCACCCCTCACGTCCATCGTACTCGATGGGATCCACGCTTGCTTGGTTTGTCTAAAGGATGCAAATCAATCTATCTACGGCTGCTAAATCTAAACGGAAGGGAATTGACTCGATAGAGCGTCGCACTCTATGCCTACGTATTCTCAAGAGAGAAAGTCAGAGTCAACGTAGTTCGGGACTACGGGGAATTAGCTCGCCAAGACTTCGCGTCTTGTGCCTACGTACTTCCACACAGCATGGAAGATCAGAGCTTTCGTAGTTCAGGCTAACTACGGATAAGCTGGGTGTTCTCACACAGAAGTGAGAAATTAATCTGGTTTTGAAGGTACGGGAACCTATGGGAACTAAAGCTACGGTCTGGTCTCAAATGCACTCGGGCAAGAGAAAGGATAACAATCAGTCGTCAGCGGGAAAGTCTCGATTGCACAGCAGCGAGAGAACAAAATGTTAGTTGTTAGTGTGCTCGCTAGGATATCGCATCCTATGCCTACATATTCTTGTCTGGTACAAGAAATCAGAGCAGCTGTAGTTCGGCTACTTTCGGGACCACAGCTCAAATCTCATTTTATTAATATTCTGAAAAATGGTTACAATGATTGAGAACTGAAAAATAAACTCCTAAAAACCCTATCCTATCCATCTATAATGGAAAATCAAATGGAAAATAGTCCCCTAACAAGTGGACTTCTAACACTACCTCTAAAAAGGTAAAATCAACTCTATGAAAAATTGTATCCTAAAAGGAAAATATTCAAATCTATATATTCTCTATTTTTTATTTCTTTATTTTTTCACATATTCTTTTTCAACTATTTTTCTTCTTTTTTTCCAATATTTTCTCTTAATATTCTTTTTTTTTCAAATATTCTTTTTCAATTCAATTCTTTTTTCACTATTCTTTTTTTTCAATATTCTCTTTCAATATTTTTTTCATATATTCTTTTATTACAATGAAATGAACATAAAAGGAAAATATTAAAAAGAAAATACAAAAGGGGAAGGGGGTTAATTACAGCCACAAGGGGTAAGCTAGCAGAAGAAGAAAAAAACAAAAAACAAAACAGCATTGCAAGATTGGGCCCAGCCCACTAAGTAATTCAGAAAAACAAATAGAAAAACAAACAGGGGATGCAGCGCTGAATCTGGAGGGTGTACGGCTAGCAATCTCGTTGGGCCCGTTACTTCAGCCCAAAACACAAGCGATGGGGGTGTAGTGTGGAATGTAGGCGTACAGATCAGGAAATTCATTGGGCCCAAAAAAAGTCAGCCCAATCCAGTCTCAACCTTTCCTCTCTCAAACCCTATTCTGCAACCCTAACTTCTTCCTCTCTTCTCCCCAACCACTGTTCACGGCCGCCCAACCTTCAATCTCCCCACACCCACCTCTCTCGTTCCAGATCTTCCTCTCTTAATCTTTCTGGAGCTCTCTCATCTCAGAGCTTCCCTTCTCCATCTTTCTTTCTAACGAACTTCACACCAGGAAAAAGCAAAACCGCAAACAAAATCACGATCTGGAGACGAATCATCCACTCTCCTGACGTCCTTGAAAACGATCTTTGATGACGATTCTTGAAGCAGTTTTTTGAAGTTTTCTGAAGAATGTTGATGGTGGTGAATCTTGGACGAACGAAACTAGAAGGTTGTTTGAAGATCTTTGGAGACTCTTGATGACTAGGATCGAATGAATTTGACGAACATTCTTGGAGTTCGTTGGAGTTTTCTGGAACGGATGAGCGCGATGAAGATTATACAGATTCTGGAAGAAAGCTAGGGGGAACGTATGAAGGTTGCATGAGTTTGCTCGTGAAGCTTCTGGAAAAAACTCTTTGAAGGTCGATAATGTGGGTGAGAGTTAACGAACACAACGAGTTCTGGAGATTTTCTTGAATGGTGATTGAATCTGATGAATCTAGATCAGAGAATGTTATCGGTGAAATCTGGAAGAAGCATAAGGATGGATGATTGATGTTGGTTGGAGTGAAGATTGATTCTGATGATGATCTTTGAAGATTCTAGAAGAATGATGAAGTTGAGGATGCATGCGTTTCTTGATGAAGATTCCGGCGAGATTGATGAAGATTGTTGATGAAGGTTGATCGGAGAAGATAAGTTTCTGGTGATTGAAGGATTTCTGGGAAGTTATTGAAGAACATTGATGGAAGTTGAAGAAGATTCCGGCGAGGTCTTGAGTTTTCCGGCGAAGTTTTGCAGCTGCCGGTGAATGTTAGATGAAGGTGATGGATAAAGAAGATGAAGATGCGATGAATTCTGGGGATTTCTTCCAGTTTCCGGCGAGTTTTTATGGTTCCGGCGAGGTGGTTAGTCTGTTAGGGTTGCCGGAAGAGGTTGGGGGCGGTGGTTGCATGGCCGCCGGCCATGCAACCGGTGAATCTCCGGTGAGGACAAGTGTCACGGGGAAGTCAGAGGGCAGAGTTGCATGTGTGCCGCGTGGAGGGGAGAGGAGAGAGTGGAGGGTTACGTGTGAGATGGGGGAGAGAGAGAAAGGTGATGTGTCTGATGCAGGGTGAATTGCAAAAATGATGTGGCTTCCCCTTAGTGTAACACGTGGTGGGTTTTATAGGACAATTGTTTGGACTCTGAAGACTGGGAAATTGGGCCTTGACTGATAATACTTGGACAAAAAGCCCAATACGAAAATACCAATGATGCTGATTAATGGAAATGGATTAAGGACTAATACAATAAAAAACGCAAGATTAACTTCAATTAATGAATCACTATGAAGCTGAACATGATTAATGAAGGACTAATCAAATAAAAGCACACTAATGATGATTAATGAACTAAAGTGGATTAATGCAAATGCAAATGACAATTAATAAACCTAATTCTAAAAGATTAACTTTCTAATTAAAACTAACACAATTAAAATTCTAAACTATTTAATATTCTAATATCCTATATTAAAAAAATTAAAACTAATATCTATTAACACTATTTATTAAAAGGCTAAAATTTTATTAAAACTATTCTATTTAAAACTATTAAATCTCTATCTAGAATTCTATAACAAGAAAATTTATTTATCTAAATCTATTGTATTCTATTAATATCTAATATTCTAAAAACTAATTAAAAGCTATTTAATATTCTAAAAAGCTATTAAAACTATTAAAAAAAACTCTATAAATTCTAAAAATAATTTAAAACTATTAAAAATATTAAAAGAAATCTATCTAAATTCTAAAAATCTATAAAGCCTATTTAAAATCCACAAAAGGCTATTAAATCCTAAAAAAATAGACAAAGGCAAATAACCAACATAAAAGAGAGCGCAAGACCAAATCGAAGCAAACAGTAAGCCCGGACACCAAGAATCTCCCAAAATTACTGCGTAAGCTAAAAACACCCAGGAAGCGCGTGACTCCTCAAAATAAACTCCGATTATCCGAACCGGTCTGAGATACCCGAAAAGCGACAGCAGGGCTGTAATCCCGATAAAATCACCATGATTGAGGAAATGCACTGTATGCAGTATGTAAATGCGAATGCGAAATGCGTCGAAACATCAAGCGAGATGCGGGACCCGGTTGGTCAAATTTTAGGGTGCAACAAGAGGTAGTGGAGTTTGTAGGAGAAGAGGGTTGCTTTATCCTTAATTTAAGGTCAAGATCCATGCAACCAAGAACAATTAAAATGTTCTTCTTCCACTCCTTAAAGTTTGCACCATTAAGAGCCGGGATTGAATTCATGTTAGTAGATATAGTACCAATATTAACTGTAAAGAAAACAAAATGAAATAATATAAATATGCTCACATAATCAATTATAAATCAACTCAAATAATATATGTTCAAATAATGTCATGATTACTTTCAAGATATCTAGTGCAACATTAATATAAATGTCTTTGGACAATAGTATTAATTGTTAGTGATACTCTTGTTGTAATGATCAAATATTAACATCAATGTATGTCAAATAATAAAACTATCTTTGGATTGATTTATTATTCACATAGAAGGCTCACTTTGGTGATTTTTAGTCTCAATAAAATCATTTAAAATATCTAATTATTATATAAAATACAAATCATAACCAATAATTTGAACATAAAAAAATACTAAATTCAATGGACAAAAAATTTGAGGGATACCGTACAATCCAACACAACATGCTTACTGTCTCTTTAGTTTATAAGAAGAAGAAAAATAACCAAATTTGTCGGAAACAAAAAAAATTGCAATTATCATAACGTTGTAATAATTACGTGAAACGATACAAATAGATATTACGCGAAACAGTACAAATGACTAATACTTTTTGTGTTTGTAGTAACATTAAACTATATATGTTCTTCATGTGTATAGGTTCTTTACGTAAGAATGAAAATGAAATAATATGATTAAAACCAATTGTACAAAAACACGATAGAAAACTCATTAATTATTTCAATTAAAATCAATTGTTTGCTTTTTTATAATGAAATTCTATTTTGAAATTCTAATTTCAATAATTATCAAAATTCACACATAAATCAAGTATGAGTGGCTTTGATACCACTTGTTGGAATTTTATTAATTAACATACATTAATTTATACTCAATTCAAGATGAAATAGAATGCGGAAGCGTACCTTTAGGATCCATTTAATTTCAATGAGAAGATGATGATCTTGATAGAGCAATGACCTTCTAATTGTAGATTTTTTTAATTTCTTAGTTCCTCTTTCAATGGGATAAAGAGAATAAATATTTTGTAATATTTTTTAGTATCTACAATTGAGAACCATAACCCCTTATTTATCAGAATCTCAGGCCCTTTCATGAAGAGTCATGTTTGTTCAAGTTTAGAATCTCATGCCCTTTAATGAAGGGTCATGATTATTCAAGTTTTCTTATTCCAATTTTACCCATCAAAAAATAGAAATAAAACTTTTGGTATCTACACAATATTTTTCATGACAATTATATCCATAGTCATAAACCTTATATTAACTAGATCACTTTAATTTGACTAATTAAATAATGGTTCTAACACATTAATTTATTACATGTATAATCCAAAAATAAAATTCCATCCGGTTCATCTATGATTTGTTATTTGTCCATTTTATAATGTCATGCACTAGGATAAATAACACTTTTTTATGACGGAACTTTTACCTCGAACATGCCAAAATTGAGCGTATAAGTCCTGGGAGCGACATGTTTGATTATGTTCTGGACTGGGCCCCGGGCTGAACTATGCTGGCCCGACCCAATAATGTTCCACCAGGCCCTGCCCGGTCCAGGCACCACGTCGAGCACAATATCCCTTACACACTAGAAAGATCTCCCCGCAAGGGAGAACCGTCCCAACCACGCCGGGCAAGCTATCGCCCGCACGACCAAGCACCACCCTCCGCAGGCGGTATTCCCCATGCCATCGAGCAAGACCCATGGCTCTCCCACGTCCCCGTGTGCTCCCCTCCGCGGGGAGAATGACACACCTCCGGGGAACCTCACGAGCTCCCCTCCGCGGGGAGGATAACGTGTCATGCGCACGTTCTCCACGTGCTCCCCTCCGCGGGGACACGTCATCCACCAACTGCCCACCTCCGAAAGAGCAGGTGAACCCTCTTTCCGGAGTTCACGGAGCAGTTGAACTAGGGCGAAGACCACGTCCTGGTCTTCACTACGCCACGTAAGCCCTAGTAGTCATTTGGGTTGGGCCTGGCGATCCAGCCCAACATAAATGACTGTTGGCCCAGCGCTGAGGTCTCTCTATAAATACCCTCTTCCACATGAGGGTCAGGTAATTCACTTCTTACCCATTTTCTGTACTTTGCTCTCACTCTGCCCAACTCCTTACTCTGGCATCGGAGTGTCTTGCAGGTACACCCCCTTCTCTTCCTCATCACCGGTGAACAGGTAGCAGTCCAACAGCGTGTGGCCAGCCCATGATCCCCTTCTGATCAGGTCAGATCAGTGGTGCCGTTTGTGGGAATAGAAACTTCCTCGTTACTCCGAGCAGAAAACCAAAGTTTCTCCAGCACTCCACGATCATGGCTAGCCCACACCACGACGATACCGTGCGTGACACCGTACTCAACGCCGTCGCCAACGGCAGCAAGCAGATAGAGACGTCACGCCTAGTGGAGACCGACGAGAGAGACGGCCAAACTGCTTCTCCGTCATCCGCAAAACCGATGCGCCAGGCCGACCACCGGCCCCCGAGCCCGTCGGCGTTCCAACCCGTTCCTATCCCGGCAGGCGCGAACCCAACAGTAGCCACCCTCTTTGCGGCCATCAACCAGACGAATCAGTTGCTGTTCCAGCAGAACGCACGAATTGGAGCGCTGGAGCAGGAGGGCCTCCCAAGATCCCCTCTGCGAGGAGACCAGAATGGGGGCTCGAGGAGTCCCTCACCTCAACCCAGAAATCGCCGACCTCGGCTGGAGAGGCCCCGAACAGAAGTGGTGCGAGAGTGCACCAGATCCCCGGCAAGACAAGTTCGCGGGAGACGGCAGAACACCTCAGCGGTCCCGGCAAGAAACCCGCGCGTCGAACCCCTGGTCAGGAGGCCGAGGACCCGAGACCAGGTGCCTATCCTAAATGGCCCATCTCCTCCTCAGTCACCCACTCTCAGCGACGAAGACGACTACCAGACTCCGTTGTCCCGGGAAATCATGGCCGCCCCCATCCCTCACGGGATGGAGAAGCCCCCGACGCTATCGACGTACGACGACACATCCGACCCAGATGATCACTTGGAAGACATCGAGGCCATGCTCGATTACCGAAACGTCCGAGGAGCTATCAAGTGCAGGCTATTCCCGACGACCCTGAGGAAAGGCTCCATGACGTGGTACAAAAGTTTGGAGCCCGAATCGTCATGTCGTGGAGAGTCCTGAAGGACCTATTCTCAAAACACTTCATAGCGTCTCGGCGCCATCCGAAGACGGAGGCCGTCCTCGGGGCGATAATCCAAGCCCCTGACGAACCTCTCCGAAAGTACATCGAAAGATTCACCCGGGAAGCGGTGTAGGTAACGGCGTCAGACGAGATGAAGCGCTACCTAATGGAGCAGGGTCTACGCCATGACTCCAAGTTCTATGAGGCCGTAGGCATACACCGGCCAGCCTCCCTACAGGATTTCCTCGACAGAGCCGCGCATTATATCTGATTCGAGGAAACCTAAGCAGCCAACTCCGCGCGAGACACACGAGATAGGGAGGTCCTCCATGGGCACCGAGATGACGGAGCCTTGAGCCATCGGCGGGGAGGTGATCGTCGTCGGGAAGATCGCCCTTGTGAACAACATGGCCCTGCCGGCCGATTCACGGAATACACGGCCTTAATCGCTTCCCGTGAGCGTATAATGGTCGAGTGCGCCAAAACCGAATTTGTCCAGGGAGGTGTCCGCTTCCCTCGGCCGAAGCCCCCCAAACCCAATGTGGACAAATCGAAATACTGCCGATTCCATAGGAGCCACGGGCACGTAACCGAAGACTGCATCCATCTCAAGGACGCGATCAAAATCCTGATTAAAGACAGCCACCTAAAGAGATACACCCGGGGGGTGAGGCCCCGAGGCCAAGAAAATCGAAGAACTCCCCTCTTCTGACGGCAACAGCAGACTCCAGGTCGCGTTGTGTGTCAGCCGCCCCGAGGACTGGTTCGCGGATAGAGAGTTCGGCCTCCCCGAAGGCCCCGACCTACCCAGCGAGCCAGTCCGGCCAACCAGTCGCTAGGAATACTTCGCCAGAGCCATGGTCATCTCGGGTGGCGCCACAAGGAGCATGTCCATAGGATTAGTGAAAAGAAAGTTCGACGAGCTTATCACGAGCAACTCCAGAAAAATGAGCACGCTCGAAAGATTCCGCGGTCGATCCAATCCGATCACATTCTACCTCGAGGAACTCCCCGGGGGATCCCCCAACTCCAACATTCCCCTGCTCATACGGGCGCGGATGGCGAACTTCAATGTCAGGCGCATCCTCGTCGACGGAGGCAGCTCGGTGGACATCATGTACACCCACCTGTTCACAACCCTCCAACTCAACGAATCCAACCTTTCCCCCTATGTAGGCTCCGACCTTCAGGGGTTCAACGGGACGGTGACGAGACCTTGGGGGTACGTGGAGCTGAAAGTCACTTTCGGAGAAGAGGAAACGGCCAAGGAGATCAGCATCCGTTTCTTAGTCATCGAGTGCCCGTCCCTCTACAATTGTATCCTGGGCAGAACAATGATAGCAGAACTCACCGCGGTACCTTCCACCGTCCACCTAAAGATGAAGTACTACACGAAACGGGGGGCCGTGGTGACCCTTAACGGAGACATCGAGGCCGCCCGGAGGTGCTTCGTGGCCGCGCTAAAAGGTTTGGACACCATCGCTCCAGCAACCAAGAAGGCGACCCCAATCGTATCGCCGAAGAGCAAACCAAAGGAGCTGGTCGGATTCGTGGACCTCGACAGCCGCTTCACCTAGGAACGCGATCACGCAATAAGGACCAGCGAAGCCAACGAGCAACCCGCCCACCCGGCGCTCCCCATCTCGGACGAAGAATTCGAGATCGTCACACTCGGGGAAGACAAGAGCAGAACCGTGAAGATCGGCCTCGGACTCCCAGACTTAGCGAAAAGACAGCTACAAGCCTGCCTCCGTGAGAACGCTGACCTCTTCGCATGGAGCGCCGTAGAAATGCCCGGACTCGACTCCGAGGTCGCTTGCCACCAGCTGTCCATCAGCCTGACCGCGAAGGTTGTAGTTCAACGTAGGCGTAGACAGTCCCCTAAAAAGTCGGCAGCAGCCGAGAAAGCTGTAAAAGACCTCCTAGAGGCAAATTTTATTTCGGAAGCCCGGTATTCAACTTGGTTGTCCAATGTTGTACTCGTTAAAAAGAATAATGGAAAATGGCGCATGTGTGTTGACTATACCGATCTCAATCGGGCATGTCCTAAGGACGCCTACCCCCTCCCCAACATCGACAAACTCATCGACAACTCTACGGGCTTCAGGATCTTGTCCTTCATGGACGCATACTCGGGGTACAACCAGATCCCGATGGCCGAGCACGATAAACAGAGCACGGCCTTCATGACGGCGTCGGGCAACTATTACTACAACGTAATGCCCTTCGGCCTAAAGAACGCCGACGCCACATACCAACGGATGATGAACAGTGTCTTCTGGGGCGAAATCGGCGACATGCTCGAAGTATACATGGACGACATGATCGTCAAATCCTGCACGGAAGTCGACCACATGGCCTATCTTAGGAAGGTCTTCGATACCGCGAGGACATGCCGAATGCGCTTCAATCCGGAGATATGCACCTTCGGTGTCCGTCCAGGAAAGTTCCTCGGCTACTACCTCACCGAGCGTGGGATCAAGGTAAATCCGGACAAATGCCCCGCCTTTTCGGAAATCACCACACCCACCATGAAGAAGTCCATCCAATCTCTCAACGGCGTGCTCGCCTCACTTTCCCGGTTCATCGCCAAGTCCGCTCAACACGCCCTCCCCTTCTTCAAACTCCTCAGGAAGGAGACCACGTTCGAATGGACAGAGGAATGCGAGCAAGCCCTCCACCACCTCAAACGCGTCTTGTCCGAACCACCGGTGCTGACACGCCCCGTGATGGGCGAAACCCTATACCTATATCTGGTTGTGGCTAACGAAGTCGTCAGCGCCGTTCTCATCAGAGAAACTGAGGAGGGCCAAAAACCAATCTACTTCACGAGCAAAGCCCTCCACAGTCCCGAAGTCCGATACCAGCTGATCGAGAAAGTTGCCCTAGCCATCATCACCACAGCACGACGGCTCCGACATTACTTCCTCGCACACACCGTCGTGCTCCGCACCGATCAGCCCATCCGCCAGCTCCTCGGCCGACCCGACATGGCCGGACGCATGCTGAAATGGTCGTTAGAACTATCTAAGTTCGACATCATCTATGAAGGCCGGAAAGCCATCAAAGCTCAAGCCCTGGCCGACTTTGTTGCCGAGATGACCTCTTCACCCAACCCCACCACCGGGAGCCACATCTGGACCATTTTTGTGGACGGCTCTTCCATCTCCACGGGAAGCGGAGCCGGCATCATCCTCGACAACGAAGAGGGCACCCTCATCGAGGTCTCCCTCACCCTGGCCTTCCCGACAACTAACAACCAAGCCGAGTACGAAACGTTCCTGGCCGGACTTCGCCTGGAATCAGACCTCGGGGCCAGAGACATCTGAATCTACATAGATTCCCAACTAGTCGCTTCGCAAGTACGAGGAGAATATCAAGTGAAAAACGACAACCTCGCCGAGTACTTAGCACTTATCACTGAAAAACTGCAAAGTTTCGACTCCGCGGAGATTCAGCACGTCCCGCGCGAGCAGAACACCCGCGCCGATATCCTCTCAAAGTTGGCGAGCACCAAAAAGCGAGGAGGCCACAAGTCGGTCATCCAAGAAGTCTTATCGCAACCGAGCACCAAAGCAACCACCGCCCCGCTCGACATCAACGCCGTAGGAGATACCGACTGTTGGATGACACCACTACACACCTACCTTAGCACCGGCCGCCTACCAGCCGACTCTAAAGAGGCAACCACAACCAAGCGACGAGCCTGCTCGTACGTCCTCCTCGAAGGCAAACTATATCTCCGAGGCTTCGCGATCTCACTCCTCAAATGCATCGACAACTCCCAAAGCGCAGCCGTCCTAGAGGAAATCCACGAGGGCATCAACACGCAGCACCTCGGAGGACGATCCCTGGTGAGAAAGGCTCTACAAGCAGGCTACTATTGGCCCTCGATGCAAACGGACGCGAATGAACACGTCAAACGATGTGACAAATGCCAAAGACACTGGGACATGCACCTCTCCCCACCAACCGAACTCAAATCCCTCTCCTCCCCGTGGCCATTCGCCTGGTGGGGGTTGGACATCCTCGGGGCCTTCACCCTGGGGTCCTATCAGAACAAGTACCTCATCGTGGGCGTAGACTACTTCACCAAATGGATCGAAGCCGAAGCCCTGGCCAAAATCACGGCCCACAACATACTCCGATTCTATAAATGAAACATCCTTGCAAGATTCGGGGTCCCGCTCGCCATCGTCACCGACAACGGCACACACCTCACGGACAAAAACTTCTGCGACTTCGTCACCAAGCTCGGAACCAAACACCACTTCACCTCGGTCGAGCACCCCCAGACAAACGGCCAGGAAGAATCCGCGAACAGGGTCATCCTCAGGGGACTCAAACGAAGACTCGGTGACGCAAAGCGAGCATGGGTCGAGGAGCTCCACAGCGTCCTCTGGGCATACCGCACTACTCCCCACTTAACCACGGGGGAAACCCCATTCCACCTCACGTATGGAACCGAAGCCGTGATACCGATCGAGATACGCGAGCCATCCAGACGAATTGAAGCTCCCCTCAACACCGACGACAACGACGGCACCTTAAGTGAAGAGCTCGATCTCGTCGAAGAGATTCGCTCAGGAGCAGCCCTCCGGGAAGCCCGGCTGAAACAGCAGGTGGCACTTCGCCACGACAACAAAGTCCTCAAACGCGACTTCCAAATCGGCAACTTAGTTCTGCGCAGAAACCAGAAAGACTCACACGAGGGCAAACAGGCTGCGAATTGGGAAGGCCCCTACCGGGTCCGCGACAAGACGGAGCACGGGGCCTATTACCTTGAAAACCTGCACGGGGAACAACTAGCTCGACCATGGAACGCCGTGAAACTTAAGCGGTACTACAGTTAAACACTGCCCGTGACGACCCATCGTCACGACCACTGGGGGGCGACATGGTACCACCGCACTTCCTCGCGTCTACTAATGACCAGAGAAAAGCAAGCCCTGCCTCTTGTGTGCGCGGGCAGAAGGCCTTGCTCGGAGGGGAACACCTCGACCGAGATTCCCCACCGCCGTACCAAAACGAGTAGGACGCCCAGCTCGCGATGGGACGTCCACGCCACGGGGAGAACTACCCCCGAACCAGTCAGGCAGCAACGCCGGCCAACCGGCCAGTTCCCTTCACCGTCGGTAACAAGTATTGTTGAGCTACCACCTGGATAGGCCCAAAGGCATACTAACACATGCATATCAAACATATATATCTCAAGCATACAAATACGTGCAGAAATAAAACGAGCATAAACAACATGCAAAAACGAGGCACACACTTAGACAATTTTCAAAATATATTAATCAAAAGCGGGCACCAGCCCAGTAGTCAACATTACATAAACAAGGGCGCGCAGGCCCGACAAAGCAAACAACAAAATACAAAATATGGCGCACAGGCCGAAATACGCGGGCACGCAGGCCCGGGACCAATCTAAGCTCCCTCCTCTCCATCAGCTCCAGGCTCCAGGCCAGGGACGACGGTGCCAGCCTCCTCGGCGCTGGGGTCAACCACCCGACCATCAACTATCTCATGGAAGGGGCCGATCCCGTCCTCAACGAAGGAGACCCCGAAGTTCACCACCCTGAGCTGAGCAACAGCGTTGTTGAAGCCCGCAGCAAAACCATCCAGGCAGTCCCCTTCCAGCACGCGTATCCTGGCAAGCAGATCAGCCCAGGTAACCAGCAGCCGGTCGTCGTCGGTCTCATCATCACCAGGAAAGAGATCACCCTCGAGCTCCGCCACCCGAGCTTTCGACGCCCGCAACTCTGAAGGTGAGATAATACTTAGAAAGGGGGGGATTGAATAAGTATGGAAAATTAATACTTGAAAATAATCACACAATTATTTTTATCCTGGTTCGTTAAACAACTACTCCAGTCCACCCTTCCAGAGTGATTTGCCTTTCTCAACAAGGACTTAAACCACTATTAAATCAAACTGATTACAATAGTATCACCTAAGAACAACAGTTCTTAGTCTTCTCAAGAGCTACTGATTCTAACTGAATCCTCTTAAGGAAAATCCTTTACAATCAATGTAAATTAAATACAAGAGTTTTTAATGCTTCTATAAAGCTATAATCACAACAGTGATTTTTCTCTTAAGTTTAAGTACAACGAGATTCTATGAAGAATAAGAATGAGAGCTTTTAGAATATTATGATTTCTTTTCAGCAAGTGTGTAGCACTGAAGAATGAAGTGAAGATCTCCTTTTATAGGCAGCTGAATCATGCAAGCTGAACATTGAAAAGAGAGTCTCAAAAGGTCTGAGCCTTTTTGTCTTCACATGCACTGACCTTTCCTTGAAATAGATGGCACAGAAAAATCCTTTTTGTCTGTGTAAGTGTGTCTAGCACAAATAAGGAAAGAGACGTTGAATAGTTCCAACGGATATATTCTGGAAAATACTTCTTCAGTTTCAGCAAGTTCTTCAGAGTCTGAATGGATCAGAGTCTTCTAATGAAATCCAGAACTATGTTGTATCAGAGTCTTCTGCAGCGTGTGTGCTTCTAGCGTGTTGATCATCAGAGCATTTTGACACAGAGCTTTAGACAAGGCAGCGTAGGTACCTTCAGAAACTTCTGTAGACTAATGCTTTGAGAAACTCTTCAATCAATATTCTTCTATACTTCTGACTATCTTCAGATGCTTCTGATTATCTTCAGATGCTTCTGATTATCTTCAGATGCTTCTGACTCAGAATGTTCTGGAGCTTCTTTCTTCAGATCCTTCTGGAGACTACGCTCAGGATCTTCTGTGAGGGCCAAACAGATTCTTCTGTGAGGTGCATCTGGCGCTTTAGAGTCAGAATAACTTCTTGTATTCAAGGCAGATTTTCTTCTAGAGAGTTAATATAATTTTAATCTGCAATAAAACTCTCAAACAAATTTTAGAGTATATAATTCTTAAATATAAATTTCCTAACAGTTATCATCAAAACAAAGAGTAATTATTAAGAACCAATCTGTGTTCTAACAATCTCCCCCTTTTTGATGATGACAAAAAGTATCAGAAATTTTATTTAATTGAACATAAAGAATTATAACTCCCCCTGAGATGATGAATCTCCCCCTGAGTTAAATATGAAAAAGGAATAGAAAACTTCCCTTTTTATCTTGAGTAATCTTCAGAGTCAGATCTTGTTTGTCTTTGTAATAATTAAGGGTCAGAATATCTTGCAGATATGAGATTCAGAGTTTGATAAAAGATAAATGATCTGAGAAGCTCAGAGATTCTTTTATAGAGTGTTCTTATCAAAAGTTCTGAAATAGTCAATTTAGATATTAGAAAGAGTAGATATGTCTGAAGATCCATTCTAGTGAAATTATATTAAATAGTTCAGATCTTTATTTTCTCCCCCTTTTTTGTCATAAGCAAAAAGTAAAAACTTTTAATAAAGACAAATAAAAGGAACAAGAACAGATAATTCAATGGAGAATAACAATCTGATTCATTTAATCATAACAGAGCAAAAGTACATTGGAAAATATCAGAAGATATAACAATAACATTCAGATGCAAAAACAACAGATGCACAAACATGAGAAAAGAAAATCTAGGAGTGTTTTGACAAAAGCATCTTCAATAGGTCTGTGATCTCAGATTGTGATTGCTCTTGCTTTGACATGAACTTGGTTATTGTCTCATTCTTCTCATCTTGTTTAGACATCCACTCTGACATGTCCTCAGATTTCTTGTCTTGCTTCGCCATCCAAGATCTTATTTCAGATTGACCAGCTTCCAGAGCAGCAATCTTGTCTCCCAAATCTGGATTTTCTGTCTTTATCTCTGATGATGGAGGTTCTGTATCCTGAACAGAGTCAATTGCCATATGTTCTGGAGATCCTGAAGAGGGTTCTACCAGAGTCATAGTCAATGCATTTGCAGTTGGTTCTGGTGGAGGAGGAGGAGGAGCATCCAAACAAAGCAGAGGTTCAGTCTTATTTACAATCCAGAATTGAGTTCTTTCAGCTCTGAGCTTTGCATCATCAGAACAAATGTTCTTCAGATTAGAAGTTACTGTGTTGAATCTATTGACAAAACCTTTCCAGATGATGTCAGTCTCATTTGCATCCATAGTTTCAGAGCATCTCTTCTGAACAGTACCTAAAGACATCTGTATTTCTTGCAAAAACGTTTGAAATAAATGATCAATATTAAGTCTGGGTGGTTTTTTAAGCAAGGTTTCCAGAGTCATCTGTTTAGGTTTGGGAGTTGGTGGTATCAGTGATTTTGAGATGGAAATCAGAGGTGGGGGAACATATGGAAAGAATGGAATTTCTGGTTTTTGAGGTAAGGATCTGTTTAATGCATTAAGCAGAGTTGGTTGAGGTCTTGTGCATGGGTAAACAATATCAAAAAATGCATTGGAGTATGGTACGAATGCAGAGTTTGATGGCTTATCAGATGCAACTGTGTTATCAGATGCAGGATGCAGAGCTGAAACAGCAGCTTTACCAGATGTAGCAGCTATGGTGGCTAATGATCCTTCATTGTTCATAGATTGAATATATGAAAGGATTACAGATGGAAGGGCCTAAATGAGCTTTGGTTTCAGAGGTTCCAAAGGTTCAGAAGGCTCAACTCTATCATAAAAATCTTTTAGTTTGAAACCATAAGATAAATTATGATAAAGAGAAGACACTTGGGCACAAGAGATTCCAGATGATGATGGATTGGAAGAGGGAACAATCATCTCAGATGAAGTTGCAGGTGGAGGTATAGGGTCTGGAATGGTAGTTTTAGCAGGTAAGGTTGATTCAGGTTCAGGTTCATGAACAGGGTATTTGGATTAATCAGAAAATCAGGATGAATTTCTGATTCAGATGAATTTGAGGATGTTTCAGGTGTACAAGAGGTAGAAGAAACTTGAAACACTGTTTTTAATGGAGTGATGTCAAGAACTTCTGTCTCAGGGATATGAGATGGTTCTGAAGGAATATCAGATTGTTGTGAAGGTGGTTCAGATGAAACAGGAGCAGAAGTTACTTTAGAGGGTTCAGAAGTAACAGGTGCTACAGGTTCAGAAGATGGAATGTTTGATGGTGGTATGACAGAGTCTTTTTGTGGTTGATCTTCTGTGGTTTGTTTTTCTGGATGATTTTCTGTTTGTGGTTGAGCAGAGTTTTGTTTATCAGAATTTTGTGATAGTTCTGATGGTTGTGGTTCTGTTTGTTGTGGTTCTGTTGGTTGTGGTTCTGTTGGTTGTGGTTCTGTTGGTTGTGGTTCTGTTGGTTGTGGTTCTGTTGGTTGTGGTTCTGTTGGTTGTGGAACAGTTGGTGATGGACGTGGAGTGAAGTGTTTGATGTGTATTTTAGGTTGAGGTGGTTTTGATACAGAATCAGTTGTTTGTTTCTGAGGTGAGACAGAACAAGGGGCAACAACAAATGTTGTTTGAGTGACAGGGGGTTTGGGTACAGACTTAATAGATGAATCATTAATAACAACATTTTTAGAAATAACAGAAGCTTTAGTACCTTTGAGTTTAATCCTCTTAGCAGATGCAGAGGCAGCTTCTCCAGAGTCCTTTCTCTTTAACAGATCCTTTGGTTTCTCAGCAATCTTAGCCTTCTTCTGGACAGGTTCAGATTCTGCTACAGGCTGAGATCTTTTCCTTTGAAGTGGAACTTCTTCTTCTTCTCCTGCATCTGGCAGTGGTTGCTTGACAAGTTGAAACACATTGGCTGGAACAGGCACTCCTTCCCTTTTGCATTCCTCTATATACATCAGAATAATGTGACTAGGTTCTTCAGCAAAGAATAGAGGAAAGTCAGATACTGGAATCCTCTTATTCAGATCAGACATATTTAACCTCTTTGGAGCAGTAGTAAGTTCATCTATAATCTTGAGTCTCAGAAGGCTTTTAGCGTTCAGAGGCTTTCCCATAATGAACTCTAGTTCTTCTGTAACACCAGCATCATACAGAGCAGCCACTAAACCATTTTCAGTGAGAAGATCTGATAGCAACCTTCCAAAAGGTATCCAAGTCCTGATCTTCTGGCCTTTTTCTTTGACAGATTCTCTAGATGCATTGATGTGATTCCACAGATGCATGAACAATATGTAAGGAAGATCTACCTTGTTGCTCTGACTAAGGCAGTACATAAAATAGATTTGTTCATTGTTGACATAATCTGGGGAATTTGTTGACTTTCTGTGATGTATGCATCCCATGAAGATCTTGGCCCAGATCTTGTAATCAGGCTTCAGATCTTTGAATCTGTTAGAGGCTTGTCCAGCAGTCATAACCTCCTCATAAACTTCATCCATATCAACACGCCCAGCTGGCAGATGTGAAACACCATCTGTTTCTTCATAACCAATCAGTCTTCTAATCAGATCCTCTATGATGATGATCTCCTTTCCCAGCACAGATGATAGAATAAACTTTGGATATACAGATGCATGAATCCAGAATTCTTTAACAAGCAGAGGGTAAATTGGTCCAAACAGTCTATCAAAGTATTTCACCCAACCTTGAGCTCTAACAATGGAGCGAAAATCAAACCCATTGTCAGCCAGAGAATCAAATTCCACCATAGATTCACACAATACTTCTAGTTTATCAACTGGTGTGAGAAGAGTTCTCTTTGGAGGAGTATATGGAACAGCACCTAGGTTGTCTGAAGTCACAGCAGCCATTGTGGATTGAAACTGTGCAGTTGTTGATGAAGAAGACGCCATTGAAGATTGCTTTTTAGAACACTTAGGTTTTGAGTTTTTATGCAGAGAGAACAAAAGATGAAAATGCATATAAATTCTGAGAGTGAAAAGTGTGAAAGTGAATACACATCAAGTATTTATACTAATCACATAGGCACACCAAGAGACAGAAATAACGCACGTTTGAGCAGCATTAAATGAAGAGAATAAAATCATTTCAAATAATAAATGCTTCTGACAGATTTGGGGGGAAAACCAAGATATTTACTATTCAAATTTCACCTCAAACATCTTTTCAGTTGTCCACACGCCACCTCATTAGATTTTGTGGGACACGTGTTTGCTTGCATGCTGTTCTGAATTCTCTCAAGAAATGAAACGTTAGCCAACGTTCAGATCTTCTAAAGATGATTAGTTCAGATTTTCACATCAGAAATATTAATCAGAATAGAATAAATGAACAGAAGAAATACTTCAGATGAATTAAGCATGTTTGCATCTGGAACAATTTGCTTCTGATAAATATCATTCTGGACAAACATCCATACCAATATTTTTCAGAATAAAATTGAATCTATCTTCAACAAGGGGTTTTGTAAAAACATCTGCCCATTGATGATCTGTGTCAACAAAGGCTAAATTTATGATTCCCTTCTGAACATAGTCTCTGATGAAATGATGCTTAATTTCTATATGTTTTGCCTTAGAATGTAAAATAGGATTCTTGGACAAACATATAGCAGAAGTATTATCACAAAAGATAGAAATGTTACTCTCAAAAATTTGATAATCTTCTAGTTGACTTTTCATCCAGAGCATCTGCGTGCTACATCCAGCAGCAGCAATGTATTCAGCCTCTGTGGTTGAAAGTGCAATTGTGGGTTGCTTCTTGCTGTACCAGGAGATTAGATTTCTTCCTAGAAATTGACAACTTCCAGAAGTACTTTTTCTTTCCACTCTGTCTCCAGCATAGTCAGCATCACAGAATCCAACTAATTTGAAATCATCAGATTTTCTGTAACACAAACCCACATTAGAAGTACCTTTCAGATACCTTAGAATCCTCTTGACAGCTGTCAAGTGTGATTCTCTAGGATCTGATTGGAATCTAGCACACAGACAAACACTGAATAATATGTCAGGTCTAGAAGCAGTAAGATAAAGAAGAGAGCCAATCATACCTCTGTAGAGCTTCTGGTCTACTTTCTTACTTACCTCTTCTTTGCCAAGTGAGCTAGTAGGATGCATTGGAGTCTTTGCCACCTTGCTGTCAGACATGTTGAATTTCTTCAGAAGTTCTTTAACATACTTTGTCTGATGTATGTAGGTGCATTCTGGAGTTTGATTAACTTGGATTCCTAAAAAGAATCTGAGTTCTCCCATCATGCTCATTTCAAATTCTGCCTGCATACATGTAGCAAACTCCTTTCCAAGCGTAATATTTGTTGATCCAAAAATAATATCATCTACATAAATTTGGAAAATTAGAAGATCTTTCTTTATGGTTTTACAGAATAAAGTTGTATCCACTTTGCCTCTGATAAAATTCTTCTCCAAAAGAAAATTACTCAATCTCTCATACCAAGCTCTGGGAGCTTGTTTTAATCCATATAGAGATTTCTTTAATTTGAAAACATGATCTGGAAGTTTTTCATTTTCAAAACCAGGAGGTTGGTGGACATAAACTTCTTCTTCTATAATGCCATTAAGAAAGGCACTTTTAACATCCATCTGATATAGAGTGATGTTATTCTGTGCAGCAAAAGAAATAAGAAGGCGTATAGATTCTAACCTTGCCACTGGAGCATATG
The DNA here is from genome assembly GCA_963859935.3 of Lathyrus sativus. NCBI lineage: Eukaryota > Viridiplantae > Streptophyta > Magnoliopsida > Fabales > Fabaceae > Lathyrus > Lathyrus sativus. Next base: position 436,058,174 of record OZ012740.1, on the reverse strand, counting down.
TCTCAGTGTAATCAATACCTTCTTGCTGACTGTAACCTTGAGCAACCAGCCTTGCCTTATTCCTTTCTACTTCTCCCTTTTCATTCACTTTATTTCTGAAGACCCATTTTGTACCAATAATATTAAATCCTTTAGGTCTAGGAACCAGATCCCAAACTTCATTTCTGGTGAATTGATTCAGCTCTTCTTGCATAGCTATAATCCATTCATTATCTTCCAGAGCCTCATCTACAGATGTTGGTTCTATTATTGACACTAAGCCAAATAAAGAAGATTCAGAAGTTCTGAGAAATGATCTTGTCCTTATTAGATCATCTTTCTTTCCAATTATCACATCTTCTGGATGAGAAGATTTGATTCTGGAAGAAGATCCTTTGACAGTTGGTCTTTCAGAAATATGCAAGTTGTTTAGTTGGGAGGTCAAAGGTGTAGCATCTGGGGTTGCTTCAGATTCTTTGATTTTTTCCTTTTCTGCCTATGAGGCTTCAGAGTCTGTGAGAATCACTTCTCTATCTGCAGAACTTTCAAACTGCTTTGGCTTTTCAGAGCCAAGCTTATCATCAAATCTAACATGAATAGATTCTTCCACAATCTGTGTTTCAGTATTGAATACTCTGTAGCCTTTAGAGCGTTCAGAATAACCAAGCATGAAACACTTCTGTGCTTTGGAATCAAACTTGTTCAGATTATCTTTAGTATTAAGCATAAAACAAATACATCCAAAAGGATGAAAGTAAGAAATGTTAGGCTTTCTGTTTCTCCACAATTCATAGGGAGTCTTTTCCAGAAGAGGTCTTACAGACACTCTGTTCTGAATATAACAAGCTGTGTTAATTGCTTCTGCAGAAATGTTTTGCCAGATTTGTCTCATTGATCATGGTTCTGGCCATTTCTTGCAATGTTCTATTTTTCCTCTCTACAACTCCATTTTGTTGTGGAGTTCTAGGGCAGGAGAAATCATGTGCAATGCCTTTTTCAGAAAAATATTTTTCAAAATGTTTATTTTCAAATTCTCCACCATGATCACTTCTGACTTTAATAATTTTGGAATCTTTTTTAGTCTGGACTTGATTGCAGAAGTCAAAGAACACAGAATGAGACTCATCCTTGTGTTTTAGAAACTTTACCCATGTCCATCTGCTGTAGTCATCTACAATGACTAACCCATACTTCTTGCCTCTGATGGATGCAGTTTTCACTGGTCCAAACAGATCAATGTGAAGTAATTCCAATGGTCTGGAGGTAGAAACAACATTTTTTGATTTAAAATGAGATTTTGAAAATTTACCTCTTTGACATGCTTCACACAGAGCATCTGAGTTGAACTTCAACTTAGGAAGTCCTCTGACCAGATTGAGTTTATTAATCTGAGATATGCGTCTCATATTAATATGCCCCAATCTTCTATGCCAGACCCATTGCTCATCATTCACAGATAAGAGGCATTTTACATTTTGAACTTTAAGTTTTGAAAGGTTAATTTTATAAATGTTGTGTTTCCTCTTTCCACTGAATAGGATAGAACCATCCTTTTGACATACAGCTTTGCAACATTTTTGATTAAAGATTATATCATAACCATTGTCACTTAATTGACTTATGGACAATAGATTATGTTTCAATCCTTCAACTAACAGAACATTAGTAATAGAGGGAAGTTTACCATTTCCAATAGTGCCAGATCCAATGATCTTGCCCTTCTGGTTCCCTCCAAACTTCACGTCCCCTCCAGATCTAAGTTCCAGGCTTTGGAACATAGACCTTTCTCCTGTCATGTGTCGTGAGCATCCAGAGTCCAGGTACCATGATTGGTGTCCTGACCTTGCTGCTAAGAACATCTGCAACAGGAATTATTTTGTTTTTAGGTACCCAGATCTTCTTGGGTCCTTTGGGGTTAGTTGGTTTGCAGGTTTGTCTAAACTTCTGTTTTGCAACATAATGTTTATTCTGACTTGCCTTTGGTTTAAACACATAAGTACTCTTCTCAGAGCTTGTGTGTTTAATGTCATTCAAGTGACCAAATTTGAATTGAGAATACAGAGGTGTCTTCCTGATGAAAAGTTTGTCAACAGGTTTTGGATTGTTTCCAGATGAAGACTCATATCAAATGCCTCTTCTGTTGTTTCCACTAACACCATAGATCATGGAAGCCATCTTGCTTCTGTCTATGCTCTTAGTGAGAAACCTCTGAAAACTAGAGTCATATTTTTCTAAAATATTTTCACATGACTTAGTCTCAGATTCAGATTCTTGTTGAGTTCTATCAAAGTCATTTTTGATTTTTAAATTTATTTCTTTCTGCTCAACAAGTTCTGTTTTCAGAAGATCAATCTCAGATTCAAGATTGTTTTTAAGCTTCTTGTATTTGAGTTTGATGTTGTTATAACTTTTAAGAACTTCTGTTAAAACTTTAATGAGTTCTTCTTTGGTAAGTTTAGCCATTACCTCTTCTGCATCATCATCAGATTCAGATTCTGATTCATATCCAGAGGTACCTTCCTCTTGATCCTCTGTCCTGGCCATCAGTGCAACGTTTGCACATTCTTCTTCTGATTCAGAAGATGACTCACACTCATCTGAGTCATCCCATGTTGCCATCAGAACCTTCTTCTTTTTGTTGAACTTCTTCTTAGGTTTTTCTTTCAGAAGTTTGGGACAGTCATTCTTGTAGTGCCCAGGTTCTTTGCACTCATAGCACACCACTTCTTTCTTGGCAGATCTTCTGTGACTAGAAGATTCCTTTCTGTTGTCAGATCTTCTGAAGTTGTTAAACTTCTTTCCCTTGTGCTTCCAGAGTTTGTTAATCCTTCTGGACAGCATGGATAACTCATCTTCTTCTTCAGAAGAATATTCTTCAGAGCTTTCTTGAATAACCTGCAAAGCTATAGCAGTTTTGTTAGATTTTAAAGCTATGGATTTACCTTTATCTTTCTTCTGGGGTTCATCTTCCTCCAGCTCAATCTCATGGCTCCTTAATGAACTGATGAGTTCTTCTAGAGAGATCTTGTTCAGATCTTTGGCCATCTTTAGGGCAGTCACCATTGGTCTCCATCTGATGGGCAGACTTCTGATGATTTTCTTTACATGATCTGACGTGAAATATCCCTTGTCCAGAACTTTCAGCCCAGCAGTGAGTATCTGGAATCTGGAGAACATGGCTTCAACATATTCAGAGTCTTCCATTTTGAAAGCCTCATACTTCTGGATCAGAGCCAGAGCTTTTGTCTCCTTAACTTGAGAATTTCCCTCATGGGTCATTTTGAGTGACTCAAGCATGTCATGAGCAGTATCTCTGTTAGTAATCTTCTCATACTCAGTATGAGAGATTGCATTAAGCAATATAGTTCTGGCTTTGTGGTGATTCTTGAAATCTCTTTTCTGCACTTCAGTCATTGATTTTCTATCAATCTTTTTGCCATCCTCACCAGTAGGATGTTCATATCCATCAATGACCAAATCCCAAAGATCAGCATCATACCCAAGAAAAAAACTTTTTATTCTATCTTTCCAATAGTCAAATTTTTCTTCATCAAACATTGGAGGTTTGGTACTGATCCTATCCCTCTCTTCATATTTATTGTTGATATTTGACATTGAATTATCAACCATGATAACAAATAAATATATTTATCAAAGTATATCTCTCTGGATCTTTACTGACACTATTAAGTGATAGCACACTCAGAACCGGAGCTCTGATGCCAACTGAAGGTGAGATAATACTTAGAAAGGGGGGATTGAATAAGTATGGAAAATTAATACTTGAAAATAATCACACAATTATTTTTATCCTGGTTCGTTAAACAACTACTCCAGTCCACCCTTCCAGAGTGATTTGCCTTTCTCAACAAGGACTTAAACCACTATTAAATCAAACTGATTACAATAGTATCACCTAAGAACAACAGTTCTTAGTCTTCTCAAGAGCTACTGATTCTAACTGAATCCTCTTAAGGAAAATCCTTTACAATCAATGTAAATTAAATACAAGAGTTTTTTATGCTTCTATAAAGCTATAATCACAACAGTGATTTTTCTCTTAAGTTTAAGTACAATGAGATTCTATGAAGAATAAGAATGAGAGCTTTTAGAATATTATGATTTCTTTTCAGCAAGTGTGTAGCACTGAAGAATGAAGTGAAGATCTCCTTTTATAGGCAGCTGAATCATGCAAGCTGAACATTGAAAAGAGAGTCTCAAAAGGTCTGAGCCTTTTTGTCTTCACATGCACTGACCTTTCCTTGAAATAGATGGCACAGAAAAATCCTTTTTGTCTGTGTAAGTGTGTCTAGCACAAATAAGGAAAGAGACGTTGAATAGTTCCAACGGATATATTCTGGAAAATACTTCTTCAGTTTCAGCAAGTTCTTCAGAGTCTGAATGGATCAGAGTCTTCTAATGAAATCCAGAACTATGCTGTATCAGAGTCTTCTGCAGCGTGTGTGCTTCTAGCGTGTTGATCATTAGAGCATTTTGACACAGAGCTTCAGACAAGGCAGCGTAGGTACCTTCAGAAACTTCTGTAGACTAATGCTTTGAGAAACTCTTCAATCAATATTCTTCTATACTTCTGACTATCTTCAGATGCTTCTGATTATCTTCAGATGCTTCTGATTATCTTCAGATGCTTCTGACTCAGAATGTTCTGGAGCTTCTCTCTTCAGATCCTTCTGGAGACTACGCTCAGGATCTTCTGTGAGGGCCAAACAGATTCTTCTGTGAGGTGCATCTGGCGCTTCAGAGTCAGAATAACTTCTTGTATTCAAGGCAGATTTGCTTCTAGAGAGTTAATATAATTTTAATCTGCAATAAAACTCTCAAACAAATTTTAGAGTATATAATTCTTAAATATAAATTTCCTAACAGTTATCATCAAAACAAAGAGTAATTATTAAGAACCAATCTGTGTTCTAAGCAACTCCTCCTCGGTAACCTTCAGCTTCTCCTAAACTCCACTGCATCTTTTGCGCTCGAGGTCAACCTCCCCCCGAACCTTCTCCAGCTCTCCGGTCAGCTGAGTCACTTTCCCTCGGCTCGCCTCCAAATCCTCGGCCGCCTTATTCAAACGGGACTGCGTGAACGCGAGATCCCCCTGCAGCTTTGACAATTCCACGACCGAGCAGCTCTTTTCGCTCAGAACCAACGCCATAGTAAAATTTTGCATCAACGCAGCAAAATCCTCGGTCAGAACCTGCCTCCTCGTAGCGCGGTCAGCGCCCAGAATCGCTTTCACCTTCCCCGTCGGAATGTTGGGCGACCTAGCCCCATGGAAGTAGCCGGGATGCTGGTGACAAGGAGCGATGGTGTAACCCTCCTCGGAAGACTCTGCCGATAAATCGACCACGGTGTTGCATCCCAAAATTTGCCCAACCTTTATTCTCACTTGGTTTATGTTTCATTGCATAGCATAACATTGTCCTAACATAGTTCTAGAATTTGCATATCATTACATTAGAATTTAACAGGGGATCAAGTGTGATACATGTCAAGAGAAGCCTAACCAGAGGTATTATTCAAGCTTAAGAAGTTATCAGGGTCATCAGGTAGATGGTTGAGTTCTTGAGAAGTTTGAATGCTTGTATGGGGGCTCATCTCCTCACTTGGAGCCAGTTGAAGATCAGAAGTGGATTGTAAGGCCTTGATCAGAGAGAGAATGTGTGGTTAGAGCTCATTGAAGTACCTTTAAGGTTATGTTGGAGCTCAATCAAGTCATTTTATCAAGTGCAAGAGCCACAGTTGAAGAGGATGTCACTGGGGTTTCATCTGGTTAACCCTAGGCCAGGATGAGCAATTGAAGAAGATCAAAGCCTACTTATAGGTCATTGAGATCATGAAATGATATGTTGAGGCATATTAGAGATTGTTTCAAGATCAATTTGAGAAGAATCAAGAGTGGTTGGAGTTGCTAAGTCAGGGTTCCTAGGGTAAAATCCCCTATTTAGTGCCAAACTTCCAAGCCATGTAAGTCAAGATACAAGTTTCATATGACTTTGGCCTCCACATGAATGTTGTAGAGGATGATCTTAGATTTAATTTGAGTACTATAAGTCCTCCATTGGATTTATAGAACTCAAGTTATGGTCCAGACAAGTTACAGGTCCTCAGATGCATCTGAAATTTGTCTGCGAAAATCATCTGACTTCCAAGCTATTTTTGACCTAGAAGGAGGTTTCACCTGAACTTTTGGCCAACATGAAAGTTTTTCCTCATGATCTTAGCTTTCCAAATTTTATTATAAGTATTCCATCTGATTTGTAGAACTCAAGTTATGAGGTTTACAAGTTAGGGGTATTTTGGGAAAGTGAGATTATAGGCCATTTTCAATCATAGGTCAAAATCTCCAACTTGCACTTGTCAAATGGATTTTTGTTCAACATGGAACTTGTTTAAAATGTGGTTTTAAGGCTAACCAAGAACTCATGGTGAATTTATTTGTCTCATATCCAAGATTGGTGTGAAGTGGTTTGAATAAAGAAGAATTTCAAAGGCAATTTTGGTGGGAAATTGAAATAAATTATTATGGGTCCAAAACAAAATCAAATAACCACTCATTTTAATCAGAAATCATATTTTAGAAACATTGGAAATTGTGGAATTTTTATTTGAAGTGTGCTTCATGGCCTTTCACAAGATTTTTTCACGTAAAAGTTACATCACACAATTCCTTCACAAAGGCAATTTGGAGACTCCTCTTGGGTTGAATTCATTCTAAATGGAATATGCAAGTCATCCAAAGCTTCCAATGCAAGCTATGAAGCCAATTTCATGCATTGCCATAACCAAAATTTTGAAGAAAAGTTGGATTTGGATTTTCAATTTTGGGCTTGGGCCTGAGCTCTAGAAGGTTCTAAACAATCCTATAAAGGTCTAGGAGCTCATCAGAAACAAGGTTGGTGATTGATTGGGGTTGAGATCAAATATTGCCATTGAAGCTTGAAGAAGAAAAGTGAAAGAGTGAATTTCTGTTTGAGGACGTTTCAAGCACAATTGAAGCATTAATCTTCTTCTAACATAATCACTCATTGGATCTGGAACGTGTTGGATCAAGAATCAAGCCAGAAACGACTCCAATTGAAGCTTGAACTCAGGTTTCTTTTTCTTGAAATTACACTCCATTTATGTGTTTTCAATGCATTAGAATCATGTGGTTAGGTTCACCTTAAGTTGTAGATGATTTCTGGGCAAAGAATTTGATGTTTAGTGACATTTTAGGATTAGATCCGTTTTAGGTTGAGATGAAGAATTTTTTATTCGTGGATTTTTAGACTGTTTAAGTGGTATATTTGGATTCCTCTCGAAATTTCATGCGAATTTTGTTCAAGAATCATCGTGTTTGGTGTATTATTGAGGGAGATATGGCCACTTGAAGTTGGCCGGAAAATTTCGCTGTCGCTGGCCATGGATGTGCGCGCGGGCTGCTTGCAATTCTGTAGAATTTTTCAAAAGGTTGAAGATGAAATCGCTGCCGTCCGTTCGCGATGAAGAAGATGACTTGGTCTTCCAATCCAAGCGCGTAGAGAGCGCCACGTATACGCCCCTAAAACGCTGCGTTTTGGGTTAGTGGGATTCCAAAGCATTCAGCGCACGCTATGTTAACCATAAGAGCACCAGTTCGAATCTTGCATGTGCATTTTATTTTAATTGCTAACTGAGCTGAAGTGTTATTTCGTGTGGGCCTTGGTGTAATACGCTTCTCGCACCTCCCATATTTAGGCCCAGCAGGTTTAACTCATGAATTGCTGGCTTGTTGCACCTCCTCCTGAACATTCTTGTGAGAATGAGTTTTTTTGCTGAATTTTTGATCATGTGGGCCTTGCGCCCAAGTGTTATGCGCACCCCCTCTCTTGGGCCCAGGCGTGATTAGTACTAGGATTTCTTACTAGCTGCACCCCAGTTGTTATTCCTTTTATTTGCTTTTCTTTATTTTTTAGTTTAATTGATTGTTAGAAAATAAATCATAAAAAATAGTAATTCTTGTGAATTAATTCTGAAAAAAATTTTGAATGTAAATTTAAATGTTTAGAATTTTGTCATGCTTTACATTTTATTATTTCATGTATTTTCCATATTTTTCTTTTTAGTGCATTTTGTAATAATGAAATAATGATGTTGATTTTGTTGATTTTCTTTCTCTCTCATTTTTTTGAGTTTGATGTTAAATTTTTGTGTGTTGTTTGTACATATGGTAATGTTGATATATGATTTTTGCTTGATTTTTTAGATGATTTAAATAGGATTTTAGGTTAATTGTTTAGGAGTATTTCTTTAGTGATTCCTTTAGTACACCCTTGAGCTTTGGATTTGATTTGAGCGCTTTGGTTTAGATTTAACCTCTGATTTTTCTACCATAGAATGTTAACACCTATTAGATGATGTAGGATTTTCCGTATATTTTTTTAGGATTGATTTTCCCTTATTTCCCTATTTTACCAATTTGACCTTAGAATAGGTAGTTTTTAGGAGATAACACTTGTGGTTTCTTTAGCAATTCAAGTAGGTGATGATCTTTCCTTAGGATTAGTTCCCTTTCAACATTCCTTCTCTTAATTAGGATCCTTCATTGTGGGTATAGTTCCTCCTGTGGAGGAATTCCTTGCCTTTCACATTGAAGTTGAGACTAAGCAAGCTTTCTAAAGGAAATGGATTTGGTTGAGTGTCTGTGGCAGGTTCCTGTGGAACTTACCTTGCTTCTCATTTCCATTCTCCTAAAATTCTCTCATTCTTTCCTCTTTAGGAACCTTCTTGAGGTAGCACAGTCCCTCCTGTAGGGGGAATATGGCACACCTCTTGAAGGAGCTAAACCCCTAGGTTACCCCAAAGATCTTTTTGTTGGTTGAGTGCCTAGGATAAGCTCCTGTGGAGTTTACCCTAGCTTCCCAACACCAAATTTTCCTCCTTAGGGTAGAAGCTTGCTGGATTGCTTGTCTTGATTTCCTTCTCTTGAAGATAGTGGACTTGAAGAACAGTTACAGACTTTGGATTGGATTGCTGTCAGAAGATTGCTCTGCTGTGGAGATTGCTAGCTTGTTTTCCCTGTCTGTTTTCTTCTTGTTTAACTGTATTGATGTGTATTGATGTGACTTACTTGGTGTGTTGCATTTAGATTAGGTCATGTAGTTGAATAGGCCTAAGAGCATCCTAAGGGTTGAGTTGCTCCCCTTGCTTGTATTGCATTAGAGGTTGAGTTTCTCCCTCTGCTTTTATTTTTACTGTATGGCTTTACTTGCTGGTATTCGGTAGAGCTCCGCTCTCTTGCCTGTGTGGTTTGTGGTTTGTTTAATTGCATTTACTTTCTTTTACTGTCTTTGCAGTTATTCATATCTGGCTTGAGGTTGAGATGAGCTTGTGGAGGCTTATGCCCCACACACATTTCCTCCCTCACTTGCATTGCATGCATCTTTATAGTAATTTCTTGTACAGTTTTTTCTGTTTACTGTTTGATTTCCATTACCATGATCCCCTAGGAGCTCTGACTTCTCTTCTTCAAAAGAAGTTACGACAGGCATTAGGATTCTAACCATGCATGATAACAGTAGTTAGTTTCCCCTCTAACCTCAACCGTAGGACGAATATTGCATGATAACTGTAGGATCGAGTCAGTTTCCCCGTAGAGAGTCTGTTTCTCTTCTTATCTCAAACAACAACAAAAAACATAATAAAGGCAAGTTAGTACAAGTGCGTTACGAGCCTTAAGCTACTTGGGCAATGATGTTTGAGCGGTCTCCTCTCAATCATATAGCGTGTTTAATATATGTCCTTTGGACGATATGCGACGCATTCGCTCCTAATTCATAGTCTCTAGTGCTGTACAAACTACAGACAACTAAAAAAATACTTCTCTCCGTAAAAAATAGAAAAACAAACACTCAAATCCTTTTTGTCCTCTCGGACCCTTAAATAGGAAAACCCTTTTTCAGAAGCAGAAGTTCTGTTAACTTTCAGTTCTGCCGCAAACGGTAATGCATAGGTCTCCAAGGATCGAGTTGCGAATACCAACTGCTGGAACCGTCTGTTAACTTTACTTGGATAAAAAAACAGCTGAACAAACTTGTGTTCTCCGTAGCCCGAACTACGTTTGCTCTGATCTTTCATGCCGTATGAAAGTACGTAGGCACAAGATGTGATATCTTGGCGAGCAACCTTCCCCCCTTAACCCGTAGTTAGGCGAACTACGTTGACTCTGATTTCTCGTTCCAGATGGGAATACGTAGGCATAAAGTGAGATACGTTGCCGAGTCATTTTCTTTTCTTTTTAGACCAGACCCTAGTGTAGATAGATTGACAAACCCGTCAGATAAGCACAACAAGCATGGATCCCATCGAGTACGATGGACGTGAGGGGTGCTAATACCTTCCCCTTGCGTAACTGACTCCCGAATCCAGACAATGGTTGCGATGACCTTGTCTTATACCTTTTCGTCAGGTTTTTTCCGATCGTTTCCTTTCCCGTTCTGAGGGATAAATAACGAAAGGTGGCGACTCTTCAGTTTTTCCGGCACCTTATTTTCGCAGTAGCGATAGTTGGCGACTCTGCTGGGGACTCCAACGGTTCCCTGTGCGAGTCATTCCTAGCGCTTGTGTGTTTACCTGTTGGGTAATGTTTGTTTATTGCTTTTTTACTTTCCGCATTTATTTTCAGTATGATATTATTATTATTGTGTTGTTGTGGGAAGGGGCTCTGATGAGTGATAAGCCAGACCCAGGCTTGAGAGCTACATAGATTTAGACGCAGATTTGTGGTGGACCTGTATGTTAGGCATGCACTAGCTCCCATGAAATCTGCACTCAGACGAGGTTCTTTGAGATGATTTCCATTTCCAGCCCAGTGGGTCGTTGAAAGGATTTCAGATCTTAGGATTGTCGACTCTGGGGACCGATCATTTGTGATTCAGCTAAGTGAGGCCACTTCAAGAGATGATGATGCCACACCTTCTGGGTATCGTATCATTGTTTCTTGAAAGTCTGTGACGCTGATGAACGCATAGGATGTCGTACCTTTGTCAGTGATTAGGTCCATACCAGTGAGTGGGGTCGGGTTTTTTGCAGGAAACTGTAACCTTCAGACAACCTGGTTTTCTTGTCAGTGAATCAGTTTTGTGGGTTTCAGTATGCCTTTATTACCAGAGTGTGGTATTTTCTTGCTGAAGCTAAATTATGACCTGCCACAGCACTTCACCGCACATCACTTGATCCCCTGCTGCATTTTGCATCTACATTTACATTTTCATATTGCATTGCATCTAACACGTATCTGTGTTGCAGGTGTGCAGTTCCCTTCGATTCTAGCAATCTTGTCCTTTATGTGTCCATCATGGAGCCCAGTGTGAGAAGAACTTTGGCCTACAAATTTCCTACTCCGGATATCGCTACTCTGAGAGGTTTGATTTCCTTGCCCAGTAAAGAAGTGATGGGAGATTTTCGAAGAACTTATGGGAAGCTGCTTAGTATTGTGTGCAAACCGTCGGTTTATGAATTGAATGGACTTCGGACTCTACTTCAGTTCTATGATCCCCCGCTGCGTTGCCTCACATTTTCGAGTTATGTGCTAGCCCCCACTCTGGAAGAGTTCTCTGTCCTATTAGAGATACCCATTCTTGCGCAGGTACCCTTTTGGCCTATCGATCAGGAGCCAGATCTGGCTAAGATTGCTCCAGCTCTGCATGTTGATGTTTTTGAGTTAGAGGGAAAGGCTTTCAAGAGAAATGGAGCCTGGGGATTCCCACTATCTTTTCTAGTTGAGAGAGCCCAGCACTACGCCAAGAAGGAATGTTGGGTGGCGTTCAAAGCTATACTGGCCTTGTGCATATACGGTATCATGTTATTTCCTAATATCCCAGACTTCGTGGATGTGGATTCCCTTCGTATCTTCGTCTCAAAGAATCCTATCCCGACCTTGCTCGGAGACGTGTACCATTCGGTGCACTACAAGAATGAAAATAGAAGGGGCAAAGGTGTGTCTTGTTGTGCTTCATTGTTCTACAGGTGGTTTGTCACTCATCTACCGAAGGATGGTCCTTTTATAAAGACGGCAGAGACGAAGGAATGGTCAGAGCAACTGATGAGCTTGTCTGCCGAAGACATCGACTGGTTTGATAGAGAACGTCTGGGAAGTGAGATTATCTACAGCTGTAGGAGCTTTCCTAATGTCCCTCTTGTGGGTAGGAAGGGTTGTATCAACTACAATCCATCCGTTGCTATCAGACAATTCGGGTATGCTTTGAGAGGACCTCGTAAAGACGAAGAGGTACAGGAATCTCTGTACCTCACTGGCGTATTAGAAGGAGATGATCTGGTTAGGTTTGAACACGCTTGGAACAATGTTCATCGAAAAGGAAATACCTCATTAGGAAAAAGCAATAATCAGGCTTATCCTACATAGGTGGACTGGATTCATAACAGAGCAGCGAAAGTGTTGATGTCTTTTCCTCCTGTCAAACAGGACGAACCTTCTGAGCCTACCATGATCGAGATCCAGAAGTACGAGCAGCTTCAAGACAAGAATGCAGAGCTAGTCAAAGCCAATGAAGAATTGGAAAACGAGATCGCTCAGCTTCGAAGAGAAAAGAGTGAAGTCGTCTACACCTGCAAGAGGCAGATAGAGATGATCAACCACCTGGGTGCCAACTTGACTAAAGAGACCGATGCAAGAGAGCGTCTTGGGTTGGACCTAAAGGCAGTGCACGGGGTATTAACTACCAAGAAGCAGGATCTAGATAGGGTATACCAGAAGTTGACCCAATCCGAGAGGCTATGGAGTAGTACCTTGGCTAGCCACAAAGAAAGGGAAGAAAAGTTGAAGCAGCAAATAGTCCAGTTGGAAGCACAGGTTGAGGCCAAAAACAAGAAGATAGAGGATGAAGCCTCACTTTGACGAGATGCCCAATTTAAGGTGGTTGAGCTCAAAGCTAACTTACTGGATTATTAACTTCGGGCTGACGCCAAAAGAAGTAGGGTGGGGAATCATTCTGAGGAAGGTATGTATGGGAGCATCACTGAGAACCTCCCGGATGCCATCAGGCAAAGGGATCTGTTGATTCAGGGCCTGCTCACCCAGCCTGACCATCCTGATACGAAGAAGTTACTAGAGGATTTCCGTGCCCGCGACCGCACCTGATTTTCTCCTTGTATTTCTTTATATTTTATGCATTAATGTGCTGATCACCACCAGGCCTGTTGTTCAGGGTCATGCTGCTGATTCAGTTGTACTTTGCTTTTGTTGTACGCTACCCACGCGGGCTTTTCATTAATATATGAGGATTTATTTTCCATGATTGGACAATAGACTTTATTTGTCTTGGAGCTAGAATCGAGGGGGACTTCCTCCTAATGCATAGATATGTGTTTGCATCTGCATACATCATTTGCATGACAGGGACTTTGTATTGTATTCCCTAACCCTCTGTTGATGCAGGTTCCAGGATTGTCGAACACCGAACTCACTGTTACTCAACCCGGAGCAACTGTAAGAAAGTCATGGACCAGATGCAGTCAGAGATGCAGGAGATGCATGACCGCATGGCTCAGTTTATGCAAGTGATGGAGACCGTGGCTAAAGGCCAAGAACAGCTCCAGACTCTCGTGCAGCCCCTGATTGCACGAGTTGATAGCAACAGTGTGCTACATGGGGGTACATATGCTAATCGTCCTCATGGTGAAACTCCTCAGGCTGGTGATGTTATACCAATGGGCGGTCTAGATGCTGGTGAGAACGTTCTAGGGGCTGGTAATGGGAATGTTGGTAATAGGAACGGTAACTTAGAAACCAATGGGAACGTTGTCGGCAATGGTAATGCTGGTTTCAACACTGGTTCTGGGAATACCGATGTGAATGTGGTCAATGGTAATACGGGCTTTGCTGGTGTGAATATGGGCTTTGGTAACGCTGGTGGTGTCAATGCTGGATTTGGTAATCAGGGTTTTGGAACTATGAGTAACAATGGTTACGGAATGGGTGCCTACAATAATGGCTTTGGGACAGCGGCTGCTAATCAAGAGCTCGATAATTTGAGGTATGACCCCAGGTTCTTCTAGAATGGGCATGGTCGCAATGCTGCGTATGCTGGGTACGACAATGAGGGTCCTTATTGGGGTGAAGACCGCCAGGAAGATGCTTTTTCTGGTCAAGGCATGGGTTATGAGAGGCTTACTGAAAATGATCGCAAGTTCAAGATGCTAGAAGAGCAGATAAAAGGAATAGCCAACCAGAATTCTATGGGTTTGGATATGGCAAACATGGGATTGGTTCCTGGGCTGAGGGTGCCACTCAAGTTTAAGGCTCCTGCGTTTGATAAATACAAGGGAGACACGTGTCCCAGAGTGCACGTGTGATCTTATTATAGAAGAATGTCGGCTTACTCCAATGACGAAAAGATGTTAATGCACTTCTTTCAGGATAGTCTGTCCGGGCCGTCGTTGGAATGGTACATGGGCTTGGAACCTACCCAAATTGGAAGTTGGAAAGAACTGGCAGAAGCTTTCGTGAGACACTACCAATATAACAGTGATCTTGCTCCGAATCGGGTTCAATTGCAGAATCTCTCTCAAAAGACTGGGGAAAGTTTCAAAGAATACGCCCAGAGATGGCGCGAGTTGGCTGCAAGAGTACAACCACCCATGGTGGAGAGAGAGTTGATAGATATCTTCGTAGGTACATTTTCAGGGCTGTATTACGATAAACTTCTCAACGGTTCAATGAGCAGTTTCTCTGACTTGATTCTGTTGGATGAGCGAGTTGAGAATGGAATTAAGATTGGTAAGCTTCAGACTGGTGAATCAACCTCAGCTGGAGGTGGCAAGAAAGCTTTCGGGGGTAAAAAACAAGGAGACATTAACTCCGTGTACAGCGCTCGAAGGAAGAATAGGAGTCAAAACTGGCGTATGCAGCAACAAGTCGCTAGTGTGACGATCCCTGCACCGCAACAGCAACAGCAACAACAATCTCAGCAGCAGCCGAGGCAGCAGAATACTAATCAGCAAAGAGGTCAGAATCCGAGGCCGAAAAGGATATTTGATGTACCTCTAGTATCGTATGTTGAACTTCTTCAGACTTTGTTGAGATTACAATTGGTTGAGAAAAGGACCTTGGCCCCACCGACGGGCACGCCACCATATGGGTATGATGTTAATGAGCATTGTGAATTTCATTCCGGGGCGCCCGGTCATAATATTGAAAATTGTCAGGCTTTCAAGCACAAGGTGCAAGATTTACTTGATAGTACAGCCATTAATTTCGGTACGGAAGGACCCAATATTGTACAACAGCCAATGCCAAAGCATGGGGCAGCGGGAGCGAACACTATTCTGACAGATGCAGGGTTAGATTTGGTTGTGAATGTGGAGGAACTAAAGACACCTCTGGGTTACGTGAAAAGTCGTTTGTTGAAAGGGAGAGTTTACCCCGGATGTGATGAGGGTTGTATAGATTGTTCAACTAGGCCTGCGGGTTCCGATAGTTTGAAAAGAGGAATTCAGAGTCTGATTGATGAGGGTACGTTGCAATTTGATTGCACTGCTACCGAAGAGAAGCCTGTCGAGGCAATGGTCGAAGAGCAGGGTGAGATTTCCATTGTTACGATACCATTCAAGTCTGTCACGATATCGGCGCCTGCCAAGTGGCCGACTATCACCATCACTAAAGCAAAACCCATTCCATATGAGAGCACCAAGGTCGTCCCTTAGAGTTATGGAGCTGAAGTTTATTGTAACGGTGAGAGAATTAATCTGGATGATCTGCCGGTGGAATCAGTTGATAATATGGTAGGAGCGGGCGGTATGACCCGTAGTGGGAGAATCTTTACTTCGCCAGAAGTAGTAGCAGAAAGAATTGCGAAGGGTAAAAGCAAGGTGAATGAGGGTGAACCTTCCCAAGAGAAGGAGAAAGAACCATTGAATAAAGATGTGGAGGAGTGCATGAGGCTAATTCGAAAAAGTGATTACAAGATCGTTGATCATTTACAGCAAACTCCTTTAAAAATCTCCATTTTGTCTTTATTGTTGTGTTCCGAAGCTCACCGGAACGCCCTATTGAAAGTGCTAGAGACGTCTTCCGTACCCCAGGAGATTTCTGTTAATCAACTTGAGGGGGTAATAGCCCATGTGAATGCGGGGCACAGTTTGGGGTTTACTGATTTTGACTTGACGCCTAGAGGTCGCAACCATAATAACGCTTTGCACATTTCAGTTGAGTGCAGGGGCACCGTCATGTCCCATGTTCTTGTTGATACCGGGTCATCCCTGAATGTGTTGCCTAAGAAGGCACTGTTGAAATTAGATACTCGAGGAATAATTTGCACGCCCAGTGACCTGGTCGTAAGAGCATTTGATGGAACTAGAAGGTCTGTATTTGGGGTGCTGACGTTGCCAATTCAAGTGGGTCCAGAAGTATTTGACATTGTGTTCTATATTATGGACATCCAACCAGTGTACAGTTGTCTACTTGGAAGACTGTGGATCCATTCCGCCGGGGCTGTGACATCCACGCTTCACCAAAAGCTGAAATATATGGTTGATGGCAGTATTGTTACTGTGTGTGGTGAGGAGGACATTCTGGTCAGTCATTTATCATCCTTCAAATACGTCGAAGTGGACGGAGAAATCCACGAGAAGTTGTGCCAAGCCTTCGAAGGAGTGAAGGTTAAGGATGAAGCTCCTGTGAGCAGCAAAGGGCCGGAAGTGGCCATGTCTTCGTATAAAGAAGCCCAGGTGGTGGTGCAGACCGGAGAGACTAAGAGGTGGGGTCAAGTCCTGGATATTCCAGTCAAGCAAGACAAATTTGGGTTGGGGTACCGCCCATCGTCGTCATCTTCCCCACAAAGCGCACCGAGGTTCCGAGGGCCAGTTGTGTTTACTCCTGGAGGAGTCAGCTACGAGAGAATCAATGTTGTGTCCGATGCTGAAGACGAAGACAGTGACTGCGATATGGATGCTTGGATCAGACCCAGCGTACCAGGGCAGAGCTTATGCAACTGGTCAATCCAGGATGTTATCCGAGTGACAACGAAACAGTAATGCTTTGTTTTCCAGTTATTGTATAATCCTGTGTCTTACCCGGGGCATAGAGATTTTATTTCAGGGCCTGTTTGCTTATGTGTATGTTTTGTTTAATCAATGAATAAAGGCGTTTTTCCTTACAAATTTTGTGATCCTTGTTTTTCTGTTTTTACTTTAGCAATAAAATGGCAACGTGTTTATGTGCTTTGTTTGCATATCATTTGAAGCGTTTAACCATTTTTTTCTCGCAGGACTCACATGATTTCAGATGACACCGACCAAGAACTTCCTATGACTCGCTTCGACTTTGAGCACCCGATCTTTCAAGTCGAAGAAGAGATTGTTGAGGATAATGACTTATCAGAAGAGCTGACTCGACTATTGAAGCAGGAAGAGAGGGTTATTCTGCCTCATCAGGAGGAAATTGAAGCCATTAACTTGGGGTCCGAGGAATGTGTCAGGAATGTTCGTATAGGGGTTGCACTGCAAAGTGATATCAAGCAAAGGCTTATCGAGATACTTCGAGAGTATAGTGATATATTTGCTTGGTCTTACGAAGATATGCCCGGGCTGGATACTGATATGGTGGTTCACCGTTTGCCATTGCGAGAGGAATATCCGCCGATTAAGCAGAAACTCAGAAGAACTCGACCAGATATGGCTGTGAAAATTAAGGAGGAAGTGCAGAAACAATGGGACGCTGGTTTTCTTGCTGTTACAACTTACCCTTCTTGGGTCGCCAATATCGTACCTGTACCGAAGAAAGACGGTAAGGTGCGGATGTGCGTTGATTACAGAGATTTGAACAAGGCGAGCCCAAAGGATGATTTCCCTCTTCCTCACATTGATGTGTTGGTTGATAATACAACTCAATTCTCAGTGTTTTCCTTCATGGACGGCTTTTCGGGCTATAATCAGATAAAGATGGTGCCGGAGGATATGGAGAAAACGACTTTTATTACCCCGTGGGGAACGTTCTGCTACAAAGTGATGCCCTTTGGTTTGAAGAACGTCGGGGCAACATATCAGCGAGCTATGACAACACTCTTTCATGACATGATGCATAAAGAGATCGAAGTCTATGTTGACGATATGATTGCCAAATCCCAGACGGAGGAAGAGCATCTGGTCAATCTTCTGAAATTATTCAAGAGGCTTAGAAAATTCAGGCTGAGGCTGAATACTAACAAGTGCACCTTCGGGGTGAGATCTAGTAAGCTACTGGGGTTCATTGTTAGCGAAAAAGGAATAGAGGTTGATCCTGCTAAGATAAAAGCTATACAAGAAATGCTAGCACCGAGGACCGAGAAAGAGGTTCGGGGGTTTTTGGGGAGATTGAACTACATTGCCCAATTCATATCTCACCTAACTGCCATGTGTGAGCCAATGTTTAAGTTGTTGAAAAAAGATCAAGCAGTGGTCTGGAATGAGAATTTCCAAAGGGAATTTGAAAGAATAAAAGAGTACTTGCAGGAACCTCCAATTTTAATACCCCCAATAGCCGGGAGACCATTGATTATGTATCTGACGGTTCTTGAGAACAGTATGGGTTGTGTTCTCGGTCAACATGACGAGACTGGACGGAAAGAGCATGCGATTTATTATTTGAGTAAAAAATTCACGGATTGTGAGTCTCGATACTCTATGCTCGAAAAGACGTGTTGTGCACTTGCTTGGGCTGCCAAACGTCTGAGACAATACATGCTGAATCATACAACCATGCTGATTTCGAAGATGGATCCGATCAAATACGTCTTTGAGAAGCAGGCACTTTCTGGAAGGATTGCCCGATGGCAGATGGTACTGACAGAGTACGATATACAGTATGTCTCACAAAAGGCTATCAAAGGTAGCGTACTGTCAGAGTACCTGGCTGAGCAGCCCATCGATGATTACCAGCCGATGAAGTTTGATTTTTCTGACGAGGATATCATGTACTTAAAGATGAAAGATTGCAAAGAGTCGTTGCATGGTGAAGGTCCTGAGCGGAATTCCCAATGGCAATTGATTTTTGAAGGTGCTGTGAATTCGTATAGAAGTGGAATTGGGGCAATCATCACGACTCCCCATGGGACGCACATCCCGTTCACTGCCAGATTGACATTCCCAGTTACTAATAACGAAGCCGAATATGAGGCGTGTATCATGGGTCTCGAGGAGGATATTGATCTGAGGATTAAAAACCTTGATGTGTATGGAGACTTCGCGCTAGTCATAAACCAGATCAAGGGTGAATGGGAGACCCGTCAGCCCAATCTGATACCGTATATGAATTATGCAAGGAGACTGTTGCCTTTCTTTGACAGGGTAGAGTTTCATCATGTGCCACGGGCAGAAAATCAGATGGTTGACGCTCTTGCGACTTTGTCTTCCATGTACAAAGTTAACTTCTGGAATAAGGCTCCCATAATAGTTATCTCTCGCCTTGATAGGCCTGCCTTCATATTCGCCGTTGAGGAAACCTCTGATGGCAAGCCTTGGTATTTTGATATCCAGAATTTCCTAAAGAACCAAGAGTATCCGACTGGGGCATCCAGCCGCGATAAGAAGACTCTTAGGAGATTGGCTGGCAACTTCTACTTGAAGCCGGATGGTGTTCTGTATAGGAGAAACCATGATTTGGTGCTTTTGCGATGTGTTGATGAGAAAGAGGCTAATTTACTCATGGAAGAGGTCCACGAGGGAACCTTTGGCACGCATGCTGGCGGACATGCTATGTCTCGGAAGTTATTACGGGCAGGATATTATTGGTTGACAATGGAACGAGACTGTTTCAAATTTTCAAAGAAGTGCCACCAGTGCCAAATTTATGCGGACAAGATCCAGGTGCCGCCGAGCCCTTTGAACGTTATGGCGTCCCCGTGGCCTTTCTCCATGTGGGGCATCGATATGATTGGCAAAATTGAGCCCACCGCATCCAATGGACACCGGTTCATCTTGGTAGCTATCGATTACTTCACCAAATGGGTTGAAGCAGTGTCTTACGCTAATGTTACCAAGCAAATGGTAGCCCGGTTTATCAAAAAGGACATCATTTGTCGCTACAGTATTCCTGAAAGAATCATTACTGACAATGGTCCGAATCTGAATAACAAAATGATGAAGGAATTGTGCCAGAATTTCAAGATTGAGCATCACAATTCATCTCCCTATCGGCCCAAGATGAATGGCACTGTTGAGGCGGCCAATAAGAACATCAAGAAGATAGTTCAGAAGATGGTTGTAACATACAAAGACTGGCACGAGATGTTACCCTTCGCATTGCACGGTTATCGTACGACGGTACGCACATCAATCGGGGCAATGCCTTTCTCATTGGTGTATGGTATGGAGGTTGTCCTGCCATTAGAAGTTGAGATTCCTTCCTTGAGAGTATTGCTCGATGTCCAACTAGATGAGGCAGAATGGGTACGGAATAGATTGAATCAGCTCAGTTTGATGGATGAAAAGAGACTTGCATCTATCGCATATGGTCGATTATACCAGAGCCAGATGAAGAAAGCTTTCGACAAGAAGGTGTGCCCTTGAAGCTTTCAGACGGGCGATCTTGTGCTAAAGAAGATTCTCCCGCCACAATCAGATCACAGGGGCAAATGGACTCCTAACTATGAAGGTCCATTCATTATTCGTAAGGTTTTCTCTGGAGGAGCCTTACTGTTGTACACCATGGACGGCGAAGATTTTTCATCCACTGTGAACTCGGACGCAGTTAAAAAATACTTTGCTTAAAGAGACCCGCTGGACAGGAAAAAGAGAGACTAGGCAAAAATGGGGCATCCCGGCGAACCAAGAAAATAAAGAAAGGTTCGGGCAAAAGTTAGGGATAAAATTGAAGAGATGTACACCCGCGAAGTCGAAAACCTGAGAAGGCGACTTCGGCAAAAAAGGGTATCCTGGTGATTCGAAAACCCGCAAAGGGCGATTCAGGCAAAAGTTAGGGATTGAAAAAGCAAATGACTGCGGTCCGAGTTTGATACTGCATTGCTTAGTGGTTTGGGAGTACCTGAGGGTCGATTATCCAAAACAATCTCCTCCGAAGACGGAGCATCGGGAAAGCGTCGGAGTCAGGCGAGTCATAGAAGGATCAGCTCATGGTGTTCGTCTGTACCTCATTGCCGACATGTATACAATTTTCTCTTTTGTATTTTTGTACATAGTTGCATTTGATTTTGCGTAACTTCCTCCTTTCAGGAGTTGCATCCGATGTACAAACTTTTCCTATTTACAGGCTGTTATCAATAAAACATACTATTCAGTACTTGATGTTTACTTTTTGTTTTAACTTTTACTGTTTTGTTTATGGAAAACGCCGATGTTTTTGATAAACTTACATGTGCATAAGCTTGCAGGCCTCGGCCAATGATTGTTAAAACTTTGAATTAACTGAATAGTTGTCACGGATACTAACCAGGATATTTCCTTTCGCATAGAATGTCTTGTGTTCGTTCGTGTTTTGCAGGGCCGTCACCTTTGCAGCATATATCCAAGGGATCATGGTGTTCCCCAGCCATAGCAGGCTCTATGTGAAACTTATTCCTCCCAGCAGACGGAATCGGCTTTTCATCCCCGACAAATGGAAGTCGAAGTTTTATCCCCAGAAGTTGGGATTGCATCGGAGCAGGATCAGATTATCCTCAACAATTCAGGATTGACTTATTCAGTAGGATAAAGTCATCCCCAGTGGGTCAAGATTTGATATCCCCAGCGGGTCAAGTGACATCCCCAGCGGAGTGTGCATTCCCGGTGGTTGGTTATGAGCACATTAACTCCCCAGAGAGAATTCTCACAGAGTATAATCAGAGTACGCAAATCGATTCCCAGCTGAGTATCCCCAAGATGGTTAATCCCCACAGAGCATGATCAGGTGATCAGTGGTTTGAAAGGAGCATCCCCGAGCAGGGTTTCCTTTTCTCCAGCAGGTTGTTTTTCCTCCGACAGGATGAACATCATCAGCAGAGTTCGTAATTTCAAGATTGTGAGTCGTTCCCCAGCAGGATAGTTATCCCCAGCGGAGTTGGTTCCACCTCTCCAGCATTTATTTTGCTGGAATATGTCTGTGGTACCCGGTTATCCCCAGCGGATTCGGTTTGTCTTCAGCATTTATTTTGCTGGAGTACCCCTTTGCATTTGCATATATCATCATATTTGCATCTACTCACACGTGTAGCATTTCCATGTTGTATGGAGCATTACGCCATTATCAAACATATGCATTTTGAAACATAAGCCAGGTTGATTACCTCTTTGTTTTCAGGTGTTTTTCCCTGCAGATAATTAAGATTATTGTTCAGGAAAGTGTCCAGATATTCAGATTTGTGGCGTGAGATATGCGATGATAGTGTTCGCCCTGTCATATGCTCCCCTAGCAGAGTTACTTGGTTAAAGTTTCTCTTCTCTCCTCCCAGCAGAGGTCTTCTCAGATTGCTGTTACGTCAGCATTAAAAGATTGCATGGTTTAGACTTTCGGGGTTGTCACTCGTGATTTCCCCAGTAGAGTTTTTTCCCCATCAGAGTTGCTTGGTTAAGTTTCTCGTCTTCCCCAGCGAAATTTCCTTCAGACTGCCGTACATCAGTTTTGAAAATCTTGAAGTTGGTACCTATTGTCGAAATAGGTGTCTGACGGTCGTCGTTAGAATTTCCCCGCAGAGTTGATGGTTCAAGTCTCTGGGTTTACACTTTTATTTAGTTCTTTTCTCATTTCTTCGGAAATGGAAGGTTGACGTGATAGTTCAACCGGTCGACGTGATGGTTCGACAACACTCGCTTTTATTTAGCGTGTACTCGTTTCTTCAGAAATGGAAGTTTGACGTGATGGTTCAACAGTCGATGTGATGGTTCGACAACTCTCTCTTTTATTTAGCGCGTACTCGTTTCCTCGGAAATGGAAGGTTGACGTGATGGTTCAACAGTCGACGTGATGGTTCGACAACTCTCGCTTTTATTTAGCATGTACTCGTTTCCTCAGAAATGGAAGGTTGACGTGATGGTTCAACAGCCGACGTGATGGTTCGACAACTCTCACTTTTATTTAGCGTGTACTCGTTTCTTCGGAAATGGAAGGTTGACATGATGGTTCAACAGTCGACGTGATGGTTCGATAGCTCTCTCTTTTATTTAGCGTGTACTCGTTTCCTCGGAAATGGAAGGTTGACGTGATGGTTCAACAGTCAACATGATAGTTCGACAGCTCTCGCTTTTATTTAGCGTGTACTCGTTTCCTCGAAAATGGAAGGTTGACGTGATGGTTCAACAGTCAACGTGATAGTTCGACAGCTCTCGCTTTTATTTAGCGTGTACTCGTTTCCTCGGAATAGGAAGGTTGACGTGATGGTTCAACATTTGACAATCGACGTGATGGCTCAATGGTTCGCTCTTTGAGTTTCGTTCAACAGTTGACGTGATGGTTCAACGGTTGGCGATCGACGTAATGGCTCGATAGTTCGCACTTTGAGTTTGTGATTTGGTTGACGTGATGGTTCAACCGTTCTCACTTTGAGCCCATGATGTGGTCGACATGATGGTTCGACAGTTCGCTCTTTAAAGTTCATACAACAGTCGACGTGATGGTTCAACCGTTCGCACTTTGAGCCCATGATTCGGTCGGCGTGATGGTTTGACGGTTCGTGCTTTGAGTAGTTTTTTTCCCGCTTCTTCGGAAAAAGAAGGTCGAGGACGATATTCAGATACGGTCTTTTTACGATGCCCGCTTATGAGGATGTATTTCAGAAGGATCGATGGTGTTAATCCAGTTTGTTGATTCAGTGCCTGTGGCGTCACGCAGGTGGTTGATGATGAAATTAAGTCAGTTTATCAGATGACTGATCAATTGTCACCGTGACAATCAGATTCAGTTTCTGGATATTGCTTTCCGAGCAGTTTGTGCGCAGTTTATTTCTGCGGTTGGAAAATTTCTGAGTTATATGGTATTCAACCGTCTTCTACCTCGATTGTTTGAAAGTCGTTCGCTTTTCATCCAGTCGGGTCAAAGCCGCTTGAATAGGGGCAGCTGTTGCACCCCAAAATTTGCCCAACCTTTATTCTCACTTGGTTTATGTTTCATTGCATAGCATAACATTGTCCTAACATAGTTCTAGCATTTGCATATCATTACATTAGCATTTAACAGGGGATCAAGTGTGATACATGTCAAGAGAAGCCTAACCAGAGGTATTATTCAAGCTTAAGAAGTTATCAGGGTCATCAGGCAGATGGTTGAGTTCTTGAGAAGTTCGAATGCTTGTATGGGGGCCCATCTCCTCACTTGGAGTCAGTTGAAGATCACCAGTGGATTGTAAGGCCTTTATCATAGAGAGAATGTGTGGGTAGAGCTCATTGAAGTACCTTTAAGGTCATGTTGGAGCTCAATCAAGTCATTTTATCAAGTGCAAGAGCCATAGTTGAAGAGGATGTCACTAGGGTTTCATCTGGTTAACCCTAGGCCAGGATGAGCAATTGAATAAGATCAAAGCCTACTTCTAGGTCATTGAGATCATGAAATGATATTTTGAGGCATATGAGAGATTGTTTCAAGATCAAGTTGAGAAGAATCAAGAGTGGTTGGAGTTGCTAAGTCAGGGTTTCTAGGGTAAAATCCCTTGTTTAGTGCCAAACTTCCAAGCCATGTAAGTCAAGATAAAAGTCTCATATGACTTTGTCCTCCACATGAATGTTGTAGAGGATGCTGTCATCTTTAATTTGAGTACTAGAAGTCCTCCATTGGATTTATAGAACTCAAGTTATGGTCCAGACAAGTTACAGGTCCTCAGATGCATCTGAAATTTGTCTGTGAAAATCATCTGACTTCCAAGCTATTTTTGACCTAGAAGGATGTTTCACCTAAACTTTTGGCCAACATGAAAGTTGTTCCTCATGATCTTAGATTTCCAAATTGTACTAGAAGTCTTCCATATGATTTGTAGAACTCAAGTTATGAGGTTTACAAATTAGGGGTATTTTGGGAAAGTGAGATTATAGGCCATTTTCAATCATAGGTCAAAATCTCCAACTTGCACTTGTCAAATGGATTTTTGTTCAACATGGAACTTGTTTAAAATGTGGGTTTTAGGCTAATCAATAACTCATGGTGAATTGATTTGGCTCATATCCAAGATTGGTGTGAAGTGGTTTGAATAAAGAAGAATTTCAAAGGCAATTTTGGTGGGAAATTGAAATAAATTATTATGGGTCCAAAACAAATCAAATAACCACTAATTTTAATCAGAAACCATATTTTAGAAACATTGGCAATTGTGGAATTTTCATTTGATGTGTGCTTCATGGCCTTTCACAAGATTTCTTCACATAAAAGTTACATCACACAATTCCTTCACAAAGGCAATTTGGAGACTCCTCTTTGGCTGAATTCATTCTAAATGGAATATGCAAGTTATCTAAAGCTTCAAATGCAAGATATGGAGCCAATTTCATGCATTGCCATAACCAAAATTTTGAAGAAAAGTTGGATTTGGATTTTCAATTTTGGGCTTGGGTCTGAGCTCTAGAAGATTCTAAACAATCCTATAAAGGTCTAGGAGCTCATCAGAAACAAGGTTGGTGATTGATTGGGGTTGAGAGCAAAGATTGCCATTGAAGCTTGAAGAAGAAAAGTGAAAGAGTGAATTTCTGTTTGAGGACGTTTCAAGCACAATTGAAGCATGAATCTTCTTCTAACATCATCACTCATTGGATCTGGAACGTGTTGGATCAAGAATCAAGCCAGAAACGACTCCAATTGAAGCTTGAACTCAGGTTTCTTTTTCTTGAAATTACACTCCATTTATGTGTTTTCAATGCATTAGAATCATGTGGTTAGGTTCACCTTAAGTTGTAGATGATTTCTGGGCAAAGAATTTGACGTTTAGTGACATTTTAGGATTAGATCCGTTTTAGGTTGAGATGAAGAATTTTTGATTCGTGGATTTTTAGACTTTTTAAGTGGTATATTTGGATTCCTCTCAAAATTTCATGCGAATTTGGTTCAAGAATCATTGCGTTTGGTGTATTATTGAGGGAGATATGGCCACTTGAAGTTGGCCGGAAAATTCTGCCGTCGCCGGCCATAGATGTGTGCGCGGGCTGCTTGCAATTCTGCAGAATTTTTCAAAAGGTTGAAGATGAAATTGCTGCCGTTCGTTCGCAATGAAGAAGATGACTTTGTCTTCCAATCCAAGCGCGTAGAGAGCGCCACGTATACGACCCCAAAACGCTGTGTTTTGGGTTAGTGGGATTCCAAAGCATTCAGCGCGCGCTATGTTAACCATAAGAGCACCAGTTCGAATCCTACATGTGCATTTTATTTTAATTGCTAACTGAGCTGAAGTGTTATTTCGTGTGGGCCTTGGTGTAATACGCTTCTCGCACCTCCCATATTTAGGCCCAGCAGGTTTAACTCATGAATTGCTTGCTTGTTGCACCTCCTCCTGAACATTCTTGTGAGAATGAGTTTTTTTGCTGAATTTTTGATCAGGTGGGCCTTGCGCCCAAGTGTTATGCGCAACCCCTCTCATGGGCCCAGGCGTGATTAGTACTAGGATTTCTTACTAGCTGCACCCCAGCTGTTATTCCTTTTATTTGCTTTTCTTTATTTTTTAGTTTAATTGATTGTTAGAAAATAAATCATAAAAAATAGTAATTCTTGTGAATTAATTCTGAAAAAATTTGTGAATGTAGATTTAAATGTTTAGAATTTTGTCATGCTTTACATTTTATTATTTCATGCATTTTCCATTTTATTCCATATTTTTCTTTTTAGTGCCTTTTGTAGTAATGAAATAATGATGTTGATTTTGTTGATTTTCTTTCTCTCTCATTTTTTTGAGTTTGATGTTGAATTTTTGTGTGCTGTTTGTACATATGGTAATATTGATATATGATTTTTGCTTGATTTTTTAGATGATTTAAATAAGGTTTTAGGTTAATTGTTTAGGAGTATTTCTTTAGTGATTCCTTTAGTACACCCTTGAGCTTTGAATTTGATTTGAGCGCTTTGGTTTAGATTTAACCTCTGATTTTTCTACCAAAGAAGGTTAACACCTATTAGATGATGTAGGATTTTTCGTAGATTTTTATAGGATTGATTTTACCTTATTTCCCTATTTTACCAATTTGAGCTTAGAATAGGTAGTTTTTAGGAGATAACACTTGTGGTTTCTTTAGCAATTCAAGTAGGTGATGATCTTTCCTTAGGATTAGTTCCCTTTCAACATTCCTTCGCTTAATTAGGATCCTTCATTGTGGGTATAATTCCTCCTATGGAGGAATTCCCTGCCTTTCACATTGAAGTTGAGACTAAGCAAGCTTTCTAAAGGAATTGGATTTGGTTGAGTGTTTGTGGCAGGTTCCTGTGGAACTTACCTTGCTTCTCATTTCCATTCTCCTAAAATTCTCTCATTCTTTCCTCTTTAGGAACCTTCTTGAGGTAGCACAGTCCCTCCTGTGGGGGGAATATGGCACACCTCTTGAAGGAGCTAAACCCCTAGGTTACCCCAAAGATCTTTTTGTTGGTTGAGTGCCTAGGATAAGCTCCTGTGGAGTTTACCCTAGCTTCCCAACACCAAATTTTCCTCCTTAGGGTAGAAGCTTGCTGGATTGCTTGTCTTGATTTCCTTCTCTTGAAGATAGTGGACTTGAAGAACAGTTACAGACTTTGGATTGGATTGCTGTCAGAAGATTGCTCTGCTGTGGAGATTGCTGGCTTGTTTTCCCTGTCTGTTTTCTTCTTGTTTAACTGTATTGATGTGTATTGATGTGACTTGCTTGGTGTGTTGCATTTAGATTAGGTCATGTAGTTGAATAGGCCTAAGAGCATCCTAAGGGTTGAGTTTCTCCCCTTGCTTGTATTGCATTAGAGGTTGAGTTTCTCCCTCTGCTTGTATTTTTACTGTATGGCTTTGCTTGCTGGTATTCGGTAGAGCTCCACTCCCTTGCCTGTGTGGTTTGTGGTTTGTTTAATTGCATTTACTTTCTTTTACTGTCTTTGCAATTATTCATATCTGGCTTGAGGTTGAGATGAGCTTGTGGAGGCTTATGCCCCACACACATTTCCTCCCTCACTTGCATTGCATGCATCTTTACAGTAATTTCTTGTACAGTTTTTTCTGTTTACTGTTTGATTTCCATTACCATGATCCCCTAGGAGCTCTGACTTCTCTTCTTCAAGAGAAGTTACGACAGACATTAGTATTCTAACCATGCATGATAACAGTAGTTAGTTTCCCCTCTAACCTCAACCGTAGGACGAATATTGCACGATAACTGTAGGATCGAGTCAGTTTCCCCGTAGAGAGTCTATTTCTCTTCTTATCTCAAACAACAGAAAAAAAACATAATAAAGGCAAGTTAGTACAAGTGCGTTACGAGCCTTAAGCTACTTGGGAAATGATGTTTGAACGGTCTCCTCTCAATCATCTAGAGTGTTTAGTATATGTCCTTTGGACGATATACGACACATTCGCTCCTAAGTCATAGTCTTTAGTGCTGTACAAACTACAGACAACTAAAAAAACACTTCTCTCCGTAAAAAATAGAAAAACAAACACTCAAATCCTTTTTGTCCTCTCGGACCCTTAAATAGGAAAAACCTTTTTCAGAAGGAGAAGTTATGTTAACTTTCAGTTCTGCCGCAAATGGTAATGCATAAGTCTCCAAGGATCGAGTTGCGAATACCAACTGCTGGAACCGTCTGTTAACTTTACTTGGATAAAAAACAACTGAACAAACTTGTGTTCTCCGTAGCCCGAACTACGTTTGCTCTGATCTTTCATGCCGTATGAAAGTACGTAGGCACAAGATGCGATATCTTGGCGAGCAACCTTCCCCCTTTAACCCGTAGTTAGGCGAACTACATTGACTCTGATTTCTCGTTCCAGACGGGAATACGTAGGCATAAAGTGCGATACTTTGCCGAGTCATTTTCTTTTCTTTTTAGACCAGACCCTAGTGTAGATAGATTGACAAACCCGTCAGATAAACACAACAAGCATGGATCCCATCGAGTACGATGGACGTGAGGGGTGATAATACCTTCCCCTTGCGTAACCGACTCCCGAATCCAGACAATGGTTGCGATGACCTTATCTTATACCTTTTCGTCAGGTTTTTTCCGATTGTTTCCTTTCCCGTTCTGAGGGATAAATAATGAAAGGTGGCGACTCTTCTGTTTTGCCGGCACCTTATTTTTGCAGTAGCGACGCACAAGCGTATCCTCCTGAACTCTCGCTCTCTTTGGAACCCCTTGGGAAGTAGGCGACTGGCAACCGGTCGGGGACGCTGACAACCCCCTTCCATCTTGCTCTGCGGAAGACTGCCCGGTCAACTGAGCCACCCGCGTCTTCGGAGGAACAACAGCCCTTGACATGCGCAGCTTCTTCGCTCACTCCTCGACAGAAGTCGTATTCCGTGCAAGGCAAAAGAAAAACTAGTCAGTAAAAAGATGAGGATATCAGGTCGAAAGGGAACGAGGCGGCCACCACCTAGGTAACGCAGAGCATCCTCCTCCGAGGCACACTCGAGCAGAGCCTTTGTGTTGATCAGCCTCGCCGTCTCTCGAATGTTTCCATAACTGTTGAGGATATACTGACCGTCAGGGGTGACCAGCTTCGACGGCGGTAAGTTTCGCACGAAAGAAACTATCTTCAGGTAGCTGGCCATATCCTCCTCGTCAAGCATCCCCGCCCGCATGATATACCCACTTGTTCCCCGAGAATAATGGTCCAGGGACCACTCCACGTGCACCCGGGGCAGCATGACGGCCTCGCGACGACCATCCACCATCCTCTCCCCTTCCGAATATAACGAGCGGACCCCTTCGTGCGTGATAGGGCTGACCATGAAAAAGCGACTTTTGAAATCTCGGACGGAATCCATGTACGTCCTAAAAAGCCTGTTCGGCTACTTGAATGACACCAAACCATGCTGACCTCCTACCGACTGCTGCTGCAGATGGAAAATACGAAAGAACAGCGGCAGCGTGACGCCGACCTGGAGATATTGGCACACGAGCTCGAAGGCCCGAATAAAAGCCAGGGCATTAGGGTGCAGTTGCGACGGGGCCAGCCTCAGCCATTCGAAGAGGCCCAGATGGAAGTCCGAAAAAGGCAACCTGAGCCTAGCCTCTTTGAAGTAAAACTCGTACATCGAAAAGCGCATCCGCCCGTATTTCGAGCAGATCCGATGACCTGGCCGGGGGCGATAGACTTGCCAGTTTTGAGGATCCCCCTCTTCCCGGTCTTCCACGGTGGCGTAGGCCCCCGTCAGATCAGAAGCGAAGCAGGAGGGCGTGGTGAGGGGCTCCTCGGCCACCCAGTCTCCGATCGGGACGACGCGCTCATCAAAATGGGGGACGTCTGGCTCATTATCCTTGACCATTGCGCCCGAAACGAGCGTAGTCATTAAACACCTGAAAAGCAGAAGGTAACGGTGAATTCGATGACAGAGATCAAATTCACCCTTCCACCGCAAGTCAAGTGAAAGGGCGACGAGGACTCCCCGAGCATCGTCCCCGGTGAATCTGCCCTAACCTACAACCTCCCCGGTTCAGTATGACCCGAACTGTAAACCCTCCTCGGAGGCATCCGTCAGAATAGACGTCGCTCCCCGGGATGTTCATCAGAGTAAAGAATCTTTCCCCGGGGCATTCATCGGAGTAAAGAACCTTTCCCCGGGGCATTCATCGGAAGGAGCTACCCTCCCCGGGGTACTCATCGGAACTAGCGTCTCTCCCCGGTGCATTCATAACAAAAACCTTAAAAAACCCTCGAGAACGGCGAAGATTTCCGCCGCTCCTCGAGGCATTCAAATGGCCCCGGCCACGCTCAAGAAACAAATAAGAAAACTAAGAGGAAAGAAAAATAAAACTTATTATGGTAAAATCGACGACGGAGAACGCGGCGGCTGTAGCGGCGGAGATATCGGACGGTGGTGGAACAGCAGGCTGAAAACTTGGGAGCAAGAGGGCGAAAAGTGAGAAATGAGTAGGGGCTCGCTCACTTATACCCATGCACGGGACTTGAAGCGTCGCTAGACACTTGAGTACCCTAGGGTAGCCGCCCAAGAAGCCACCCAGAACGTGACACATGGCGGAAGCAGACAGACGCGTCTCTTCACCTCTCCCCGCCAATACCCGTCTTCGAGCTCGGCCGATCGACGGTGATGAACGCGCGTCCTCGCACGGAGAACTCTTTCCCCAGACCAGTCCACTTCCCCGGGACGACGTCTTCAAGTCCTCACTCCTATCCTCGAAGCAACGACTTGGGGGGCTCATGTTCTGGACTAGGCCCCGGGCTAAACTATGCTGGCCCGGCCCAATAATGTTCCACCAGGCCCTGCCCGGTCCAGGCACCACGTCGAGCACAATATCCCTTACACGCTAGAAAGATCTCCCTGCAAGGGAGAACCGTCCCAACCACGTCGGGCAAGCTATCGCCCGCACGACCAAGCACCACCCTCTACGGGCGGTATTCCCCATGCCGTCGAGCAAGACCCATGGCTCTCCCACGTCCCCGTGTGCTCCCCTCCGCGGGGAGAACGACACACCTCCCGGGAACCTCGCGAGCTCCCCTTCGCGGGGAGGATAACGTGCCATACGCACGTGCTCCCCTACACGGGGACACGTCATCCACCAACTGCCCACCTCCGAAAGAGCAGGTCAACCCTCTTTCCGGAGTTCATGAAGCAGTTGAACTAGGGCGAAGACCACGTCCTGGTCTTCACTATGCCACGTAAGCCCTAGAAGTCATTTGGGTTGGGCCTGGCAATCCAGCCCAACACAAATGACCGTTGGCCCAGCGCTGGGGTCTCTCTATAAATACCCTCTTCCACAAGAGGGTCAGGTAATTCACTTCTTACCCATTTTCTGTACTTTGCTCTCACTCTGCCAAACTCCTTACTCTGGCATCGGAGTGTCTTGCAGGTACACCCCCCTTCTCCTCTTCATCACCGGTGAACAGGTAGCAGTCCAACAGCGTGTGGCCAGCCCGTGATCCCCTTCTGATCAGGTCAGATCAAATTATTTAAAAAAAAACAACATTTTCCTTCGGTTTTATAAAAAACCGAGTTAATAAGTGAGCGCCGAATTTTTTCATAAAAAATAAATAAACATATTACCTCAGTGTTTTGAAAACCGAGGGAATGTAGAATCCTTGTAACTGCATTTAAGGTTTTTTTCAATGATTTCTCACTTGGCGCCTTCCAATCTTCTCTTTTTTTCTTAGTTAAATTTTTTTCCTTGTTAATCGGTAACTCTCTAAAATTTTGTTATCAATAAAAAAGAATAGACAATAATATGAAAGGAAATATTTTATTAATTAAAAACAGGATAAGGAATAATTATTCCACATATTCAAATTTCTGACTCCACTCAATTTTAATAGTATCACTATTAACTATCTCTAACTGAGAAAAAATTTCAGAAAGAACTCTTTCATATGGTATGAGGAAAGTCAATTCCTTCCTAGAGGTGATTATTATTTCCTTTAAAAAGTTAAAAATGGTAAAAGGCAGATTAACTCTAATGTTTTTGGTAAGAAATAAAAAGATATGTTTGTCATCCCAAGTAAGTGTTTCCAATTATTTCTCCCTTAGATGGAGATTTGACACTAGAAGTTGATACAAAAAAATTTCAATTGGTCGTAGAGTAGCAAGACTGTTGAAACTATCGTTGTTGGCATAAATTAGACGAATGTGATCAGAGTAGGCACCGTTGTATCTATAATGCTCAACACAACAACCTTCTTTTTCACAGTTTATTGTCGCGGCAATAAGTGACTAAGTAATTGTGATAGGAAAGTCATTGACATAGGATTGAATTGACTCAACATCATGACTATATGGCCCAACAGAGACATTTAACCAAAACTCTTTAACAAGATTAATGTAGATGGATCTATGAAGAATATCAAAGTAACCATTCAACTTTTGTTTATGAATAGTTTTCCTTAGATCAAAAACTTTATCTTTCAAATCATAGAAATCAACAAACTTTTCATTGATAACAAACAAAAGATTTTTATCTAAGGTTTTTTAAGACATTTTTGAAGAAAAGAAAAGACTTTGAAACTAGGTTTGAAAACATAAAGAGTTGAAAATATGAATAATGTTTAAATAAAGTGAAAGAATCAGAGAAGTTCAAACACCTCCATGAAAATCTAAAAGATACGTTACATTTTGAATATGAATGATCATTGTTATTTTAGTTATATGATTCCAATGCACACCATAATTTATTTTTTTTAGAAATAGAAACCACATGTTACCTCGATTTTTAACATACCCGAGGGTACAATCAACTTATTATCTTTGTTATTCAAAAAATCAGAGGGGAAAAACATTCCAGGAACCTTTTTTTTATTATATAACTTTTTTTGTAAAATAAATGATATATCCCGTCGGTTTCCTTAATAACCGAGGGATAAGATAATCAACTTTTATTATAAAAAGTACTCGTTAAATCGATTTTACCCTAATCCTAACTTATATGTATCCGCTTCAAACTCGAACACATCATTCTTTTGGGATCCATGTCACAAAATGATGTTGATGTTATTGTTGTTATTGTATTTAGAAGCTTGTAAAAGTTCTCTATGATGGATTGTAAGTGCAGAAAAATATTTTCTCAATATTGGATCAGATAATTCCTTTAGAAGTTGGATACATTCAATTCTAGGAACAAATAACTCATAGAAGTTGGATGCGTGCAATATTTGGAACAGATATCTCCTTACACCAAAATTCTAATTTTGCTGTATTATTATTTTTCAATATTATGTATAAATAATGTAATTTTAAAAAAAATCATGCTCACCTCGGTTTTTAACAAAACCGAGAGGATAACTTAACGTGATAATTTTAGATATTGATCACTGTCCTTAAATAAATCATTTTTGTCCGTTTAATGGTTATTAACGCTCAAGACACTACCATTAGTGATCCACGTGAAGTCTAAAATCTTTTCATTATAAAGACCTTCTGATATCTATAAATAAAGAAATATCATGAAGCGCTTGAAACTATCTACATCATCCACTTCAACTTTTGCCATTAGGAGTTCTCCATGATAGATTGCAAGTGCTAAAAATTATCTGGGTTTAGAATTTGTGTTTTTAAATATTTGTTTGAGAAAAAAATCATTTATTTTTCTAATCCTTTTTTCTCTAACCTTTTTTTGTTTTATATTATAAACAAATACTTACAAGGTGAAGCATTTGATATTGCCCAAACATCAAGGAGTCGAAGATCCAACATACGATCTTCAGGGATAAATTAATTTTTATTTTAATATTATGTGTAAACAATGTAATATTTTAGGTAAACATTGTAGTTTGTAAACAAATTATTTTTATTTATTTTCTATGTAAATAATGTAACGAATTTCAATTAAAAAACCAACAATTTATCTTACCCCTTCGGTTTGATTGTAAACTGAGATGTATGAGACGTTAGTTTTCATGACGCCTTTCATTACCTTGCACCTGCAGCCGAGGTAAAATGTATTTCTCGTCTAATGTGAAAAGCACTTTTTGTAGTAGCGCTGATACGATGACATTGATTTCATACTAAGATTTAACATCTTAAGCCAATATTCAGGTGGTTTCATGTGCTTATATCTTAAACCAAAAAAAATATAATATTTATGTTACTGCAATGTAATAAATAGCAACCTTATTTGTGTAGTCGTAGGGTAATGTTTTTTAGTGATACAATTGCACTGCATTTACTTATTATTTAATGTCTACCAATTCAAGTTTTTGATAACACTGGTATTGGAAAATGTTCAAGAGAACGACTTTGTGATTGTTATAACCCACGAGCATAATTGGCTTCATAACTAGTATTGGAGCGATATTTTTTGGAGGAAAATATCACACATAATTGTGAAAGGCAATATTCATGACAGACTCTCACTAAAGGATCCTAATCATCCTACAAGGTTATTATATGATGGTCTTCTAATGGAAGATCATTGTCGTCTGTTAAGGTAATACAAATATGATGGGCTTTGTCATGGTGCGAAAAAGTACCCGAGCATACGGACGCTCGAAATACAAGAGAGTCTCCACCGAAGTTAACTTTTAAATGAAAAAACATCGATAAAACCCTAAAAGAACAAAAATATGGTCATTGCAACCAAATTCAGGTTTGGGATTCAATTATGCATGGAGAAGGTATTAGCACCCCACACATCTATTATACTCAACGAGAATCGTTTAGTAAGCTTTGCGAATAAGAGTGTTAGCATAATGTGTTTATGATTTCTTCTAATTATTGTGGGATATTTAGAAAAGGGAAAAAATACTAAAAGTAAATTTTTTATTAGCGTGTTTGACAAGATATTGAATCTCGCTCCTACGCATCCCTAGGTGTGATGAGGAACTCCAAGCGAAGTAGTTCTTTATAGAAAATGGTTGTTGGTTAGTTGGTTTTAGTGAATAATGTTTAGGTCGCACTCGAGCGGCTAAACATTGTTTGTTGCTCGTGCATTGGAGATTGGAGCTTTTGTTTGTATGTTGCGTCAGAATGGATCCCATTCTGATCACATTCAAGCGGTTAAACATTGCTTGTTGCTCACACATGGAAGGCTGAAGCAATTGTTTGTGTATCGCGCCAGAATGGATAAAACACAGTTCGTTTATGAAAAAAGTTGTTCGTCGCAAGGAGGCGGAAAATGGATTTGATGAGTTGAAGTTATTTTTAGGTGGGAGACTAGTGTTCGAAAGGCAAACAATACAACAAGTATCCAAATACTCGGGGATCACAAAGATATACATCCAATAGATTCTTTTTCATCCGATTTTTTTTGCAAAAGGTTTGATATGAATCAAATCAAATTCCTTTGAAGATGATAAGTACTCGAAAGACAGGGTATAAAATAAGTATCCAAGTCCTCGAAGATCACATGGATATACATCCAATAGATCCTTTTTCATCCGCAAAGAAACGAATTGAGTTCGATCATGTTATTGTGTTTTGAGTGGAAGACGAGTACTCCAAAGGCAAGTTATACAACAAGTATTCAAATATTTGGGGGAAAGAGGGATATACATTCAACTAGTATTTTTTTCATCCGATTTAATTATTAAAAGGTTTGATATGAATCGAACCAAAGCCCTTTGAATATGGCAAGTACTTGAAAGGAAAATTATACTGCAGGTATCCAAGTACTCGTGGAAAAGAGGGATATACATCCAACTAGTCCTTCTTCGTCTGATTTAATTGTGAAAAGGTTTGATATGAATCGAATAAAAGTCCTTTGAAGATGACGAGTACTCGAAAGGCTATCTATACGACACATATCCAAATATTTGGGGGAAATGATAGATATTACGTCCAACTAATCCTTTTTTATCTGATAAGAAACAAATTGAATTCGATTGCGTTATTACCTTTTGAGAGGATGGAGAATATTCAAAAGACGAGCTATATGGCAGGTATTCAAATACTCAGGGAAAAGGAT
Organism: Lathyrus sativus; assembly: GCA_963859935.3. Lineage (NCBI taxonomy): Eukaryota > Viridiplantae > Streptophyta > Magnoliopsida > Fabales > Fabaceae > Lathyrus > Lathyrus sativus. Next base: position 436,021,738 of record OZ012740.1, on the reverse strand, counting down.
AGATATTACGTCCAACTAATATTTTTTCATCCGATTTAATTGTGAAAAATATTTTGGTTTAATTGTGAAAAGTAGTTTGAAGTAAGTATGATTTTATGATGAAAATAAATTTGATTGAGTTTGAGAAATATGTTTGATTTTGTTAAATATAAAACAATAATTTTATTCATTTATTTTTATAACAATTATTAATTAGTCAAATTAATTAAACAACTAATCAAACTAATAAAACTTAAAAATAAAATAAATAAATAAATAAAAACAAACATGAGGGAGGGGTGTATACATGGGTCAATGAAGTTTGAAATAAAATAAAGGAAATGAGTTTAGGGCCCACAAAACCAAATTAACAACAAAAACACGGGGGTGTACAACACCTAGGCCCAAAAGGCTCATTCCCTCAAAAATTCTAAGAGCCAACAAAAAAGGGACATGGATCACTAACACACCTGGGGCCAACATTTAATTGTCTCACACCAATAGGAGGTGTGAGACTAAATAGAGGAGTGTGACTAAGCAAAAGATTATGATCCAAACACTAGAGGCCTAGAACTCCAAACAAGATTTAAAAAAGCTGGCATGCACATGGCCATCTATTGTGATCAGATGGACCTGATTGCATCTCGTGTTCAAGAAAACAAGGCCATCATATCGTGATCAAAAGGCTAAGGTTTGTGGAACTATGGCGGGAACTCATGTACATGTGCTCCTTAAGGCCATGATTAAGTGTCTCAGTCAAGGCCATGTAGCTCTATATGATTACATCAAAAACACATAAAAATGATGGAGATCCAACATATCTCTTCATTTGAACCATTTTTACTCTCTCATCACGCAGACTCTCTCGCCTATCACTTCGCTTTCATCATCATGTTCTTCATGTTCATGTTCATGAACATGAACAAATTTCCAGAAACCAAACAAAATAATGAATCCTTCAAACATCACATGGTGGATGTTATGTTGCTCGTGGAGACCAACACCCCTTCATGACGATGCTCCCAGTTCAACTAAGAGGTGAACAATGCATAACTAAAATGTGTCGCTGATTTGGTTGATGAAGTAAGAGACAACTCCAAGGTAATGCTAAGAGAAATGCGGGAAGGCAAGCTGGTACTGAGACAAGTGGTTTTCCATGCGTAGTAGGAAAATTTGCAACCCAATAGGGAAGGACCGTGCCACTTATTTTATAAGCTTTTACACAAAGCATACAAGTTGCAAGAGTAAGATGGACAACTCATACCCAGAACTTGGAACTCTATCCGTTTAAAATATTATTATAGTTAAACTATTTGTAATTTTTTTAGGGGGCATATCGCTTACCTATGTACGGACTTTTAAATGTTTATGAGCATGGAGAACATTTTGATTAGGGTATAGGGTGTGTTATACTTTCAGAAGAAGATCCTTGTTGCCTTTCCAGACAATACTACTATGATGGACTTCCACATGAATATTTTTGTTGCCTTCCCAGGCAATACAACTATGTTAGACTTCCACACAAAGATCCTTGTCTCCTTTCTAGACAATACAAAAACGATAAACTTCTGTAGGAAGATCCTTTCCACCTCTTTAGGAAACACGAGCACGTTGGACTTCCATAGGAAGATCCTCGTCGCCTCCTCAGGCAACACAAGCACGTTAGACTTCCATGAGAAGATATTTGCTACCTCTCAATGCGATATGAATATGTAGGACTCCCACGGGAAGATCGTATCCTTCTTTAAGGGAAATATAATTTTATTATCCACCAGGGGCTGCCTCACCTTAATTATTGTCTGAGGGTTTGATCAAAGTCTCGATCTAGAGGCTCAACATCTCTCCTGAGAGACTCCGCGTCTCTTAAAAAAGGTTCAACAATATACTTTCGTCTGAGGGACTAAGAGTCTCATCTTACATGCTTATCTAATGCCCCACCTGAGTGACTTGGAGTTTCCTTGTGCGGGATCTATCCTAAAGTCTCGCCCAAGGGATGCAACCTAAGTTTGGTATAAGAGACTTAACTTAAAGTCTTCTATGATGGCTTGATCAAAGCCCCTCCCGAGAGGCTCAAAGCCTCGCCTGGGAGAATTAGAGTCTCTTCACACAAGCTAATCAATATAATTTTGCCTGAGAGACCAAAAATCTCATTTAATAGACTTACCTAACACCCTACTTGAGTGACGTAGAGTTTCCTCAAGCGGGATCCAGCCTAAAGTCTCGCCCAAGGGAGGCGACCAAAGTTTAGCCCTAGAGACTGAACTTAAAGCCTTGCTTGAGGGTTTGATCAAAGTCTCGCCCGAGAGGATCAATGCCTCTCCTGGGATACTTAGGGTCTCTTTAAAAAAGTTTGACAATATACTTTCGTCTAAGAGATTGAGAGTCCCCTCTAATAAACTTACCTAACGCCTCGCCTGAGTGACTTAGAGTTTCCTCGGACGGGATCCATCCAAAAGTCTCGCCCAAGGGACACAACCGAAGTCTAGCCGAAGAGACTTAACTTTAATTCTTGTTTGGGGGTTTGATTGAAGTCTTGCCTGAGAGGTTCAACGTCTTTCCATAGAGACTCAAAGTCTCATTAGACGTGCTTAACAATATACTTTCGCCTGAGGGACTGAGAGTCATATCTAATAGGCTTACCTAACGCCTCACTTGAGTAACTTGGAGTTTCCTCGGTCAGGATCTAACCTAAAGTCTTGCCCAAGGGATGCGATCAAAGTCAGGCCCAAGAGTCTTAGCTCAAAGTCTTGTTAGATGGTTTGATTGATGTCTCGCCCAAAAGGTCTAACATCTTGTCTGAGAGACTTGAAGTCTCTTTAGATAGGCTTAATAATATATTGTCGCCTGAGGGACTGAGAGTCCCATATAACAAGCTCATATAGATGCCACACCTGAGGGACATGATATTGCCTCAAACAAGGTCCCACATAAAGTCTCGCTTGAGGGATATGATTGAAGTCAAGTTCAAGAGGCTTAACTTGTAAGTCTTGTTTGAGAGCTTTGGCCTAAGTGTCGTCCGAGAAACTCAACGTCGCGCATGAAGTACTCAGATCTCCTCAGATGGATACCCCTAATGCTTTGTCATGTAAAATACCTACAAAAGGCAGGGAGATTACCAACTGCACGAGTGGGAAAACTCTCATATGCCGCCTGCCATTAGTGACCACCTCGCCCTGGGTGCTCCCTGTTCTCTCAATCATGGGAAATGTGAGAAAAAGCGTTCCTTGATTAGAGATAAGTTAGGGTTAACAAGCTAATCCACATATCCATATGAGATAGACATTCAACGATCCACTACTAACTTAATGGGTGGTTATCATCCCTAAAGAAATCCTAGACCCAAGTGCCCCTATAAATACCTCATACTTAGCAGGTGAGAGGACATATCGTAAATACATACGATACACCCCTGAAAGTCACATAACTTCTCACCTTATGTGAGTTTGCTCTCTTATCACCATAAACACTACCAAACAAAATCTCTCATTGTCGCGGACAAGTCATATACCACCAAAAAATACTAAGATCTCTAGTCACCTCTACTAACTTAGGGGTATCTGTATTTTTTTGAAAATTCAATATTTATATTTTTTTAAAACCACACTAATGCATAGTAATTTTTGGTATATTATTTTTAATGTTTAATTGGCTTAGCATTTTTTTTCTTTTCTTGTAAGTTGTATATAGGTAAAAAAAATATATTTAGGGTCCTTTAAATTATTTTATCGTAGTGATTCAGTCCTTTATGTTTTTTTCCGCTACAAACAGGTTCTATTTGTTTTTAAATTGTAACAACCCAGTCCTTCGAGTTTTGTCTGTTGTACAAATTACGATTTTATTATAACAAAATTGCTATAGAATTGCAACACAAAATAGAAAGAATTGAAGAATTAACCATTGTCAACAAGTGTTACATAAATGTACCAAAAATCATGTTTTACGACACTAACATCAAAATTAACAATGATCGCCACTTCTGAACCAAAATACACATCAATATTACAAAAATCAAAACTAACAACATTATAACATAGACTAGCATCTTCAACATCTTAACATGTTCTTCATCATCTCATTAAATGACACGTAGGCGTTGTCAGTGCCATATTAATTTTTTTAAAACTTGAAATTTGTGAAAAAGTTCAACTATAAATTTATTAGTTAAATAGTCAACTTGTAGGAAAAAATATAAAGGATATAATAAAATAACTTAAGAATTACTATTTTTGCCTAGTATATACTCTCTTTGCCCCAAATTATAAGTCATGACATTTTTTCTAATATACTCTCAAGTATTTAATACTATAAAGTCATGTATAATTTATTTTTTTAATAAATTAATAATTAAGTTCTTGCATGAAACCACCAAAACTTATAATTTGGAAAGACAGTATTATTTTTAAAGTCTTAAATCCAAAAATTAACTAAATATACACGTTAAACCAAAAAGTAATCATTTCATTATTGGTCGGCGTGAGTCTCGTTCCTGCAGAATCCCATGGCGGCCGTCACCCGCCTTTCTACGCGCGCGTCTTTCCTCTCTTCCATCGCAAACCGATATCTATCCTCCGAGCTCAACTCCCACGCGCCACTCCGTCTAGTTCCTACGCGCGGAGAAGATCAGAAGAACAGCCACGTACGGTGGGTCTTCCTCGGTTGTCCTGGCGTCGGGAAAGGGACCTACGCTGGCCGTCTATCCAATCTCCTCGGTGTTCCTCACATCGCCACCGGTGATCTCGTTCGCGAAGAGCTCGCTTCTTCTGGTCCACTCTCTTCTCAGGTTTTCTTATTATTATTCTCTTTGAGATTCTTTTTGTTCATATCTAACCTAACCTAATAATCTGAGCTTTGCTTTGAGGATCATTTGTATATTTGATGCAAGAACTTGTAGTTTGTAGTTGCATGTGTTAGTTTAGTTAATTGGTGAGATAATTTAGATAATTTCATGTGTATCTATCTCTAGCTAGCTATGGGAAGAGACTTAGCTGTGCAGAACACTATAGCAGCCGCTATAGGGTAAATAGCGAGATAAATGATTAAGATGTTAAATGTTTACTATTCTTAGTAGCTTGAAAATGGTTGAGCTTTGATAAACACGGATATGTTATATCAATAAGTCATATTGCAGTGACTCGTACGCTAACTGATTTGTAATGTTTGGTGTCTTACAGCTATCAGAAATTGTAAATCAAGGTCAATTGGTGTCGGATGAAATTATTATAAATTTATTGTCAAAGAGACTTGTTGCCGGGGAAGCTAAAGGTGACCTGGGATTTATTCTTGATGGTTTTCCTCGAACAATTAACCAAGCAGTGAGTATATCTTCAACTTGTTAACCTATATGTCACTATAGGCAGGAATACCGGGAACGAAAACATTGATAGTGGATTTTGATACCTACAACTGTAATATCCAATGAACAAATTTTGCTGATTTGGATAATATGCTGATTTCATAGTACTTGTCATCAATTTTTTTTGAAATGCTTTCCTACCATCGAATTACAATGGTCCCGTCTGATGTTCTTTTTATATCAATGTGCATCTATTTTCTGCGGTTGTCCTGTGATGTTTTTCTAAACCAAGTTATTCTCTAAATAAGCAACCTTATTTTCTCTCCTCCAATAATATTTACCTTTATTTTTGTGCTCAGGAAATATTAGAAGGGGTCACTGATATTGACTTGGTTATCAATCTAAGGCTTCGAGAAGATGTACTGCTCGAGAAATGCCTTGGGAGGAGGATTTGTAATCAGTGCGGAGGAAATTTTAATGTTGCTTCCATTGACATCAAGGCTGAGAATGGGAGTCCTGAAATTGTCATGGCTCCGCTTCTTCCTCCTGTCAATTGTATGTCGAAGCTCATTACTCGGTCAGATGATACTGAAGTAGTTGTCAAAGAAAGGCTTCGGATATACAATGAATTGGTATCGCTGCTTTTGTAACTTATTTGAAATTTTCTATTTATCATATTATGAGGGGCTTATGAAAGTAAATATCTGAGTGAAGTTGTATAAAAAAAGTTTATGTTTCTAGTTACATGTTGCTTTTGAATTATAATTAGTTTTCTGTGAATAATTTTTGCTGTTTTATCTAACTGGTTTAGGATTGGTTATCTATTATGATTGCAGAGTCGGCCTGTGGAGGAGTTTTACCGCAATAGAGGGAAATTATTAGAGTTTAACCTGCCTGGAGGAATCCCAGAATCTTGGCCAAAGTTGCTACATGCTCTTAATCTTGATGATTATGAGGATAAGCACTCTGCTGCAGCATAAAGATATAATAAGAATAAGAATAATGTATCATATTTCATTCTTTGCGTGCAATATATGCATGATTGACAATTTTGCAGGAAGGAGAACCAAAGAAAAGGGACTCTATTAGTATTATTTTCAACCTGTAATGATATTGAAAGTGTTGTAATAATATGATAAAACTGATAGGGTTGGGTTTTCTTTTCTTTTTGAATGGTTAAAAGGGTGAGATTCTAGCGACTTTTAAGTTATTTGTGTAGTGTGAGGTAATCACAGTATTGCTACATAGATAGTTGCTTGTCAATAAGGTTCAATACAATTGGTGCATCATTACTGTATAGTTGTAAATTGAATGCAAATGTACTAATTTATTGCGTGATCACACGCCTGAGATTATAGGAATGGCTTTTACTGAAGTAACTTCAGGAAAACCTATTTCATGATATGAATTTCATCTTCCTTTGGTTAGAACTTTTATTTTCCTTCAAGATTAGTTGGTTTAATTCTACTCATTTAATTATGAACTATGTAGTTTGCAGAGATGGAAGAAATAGCTTCTCTATAATCAATTAAGGGTACAAGAGAGTCTTAAAGTGATTCATAAACTAGTGCTAATAACAACAAATTATAAAACAAATTATTTTACAAATATGAATTAAAAAGCTAAAAAGTTACACAAATATGCAGCGTCAATGCAAAGCATATATCTTTTGGCTCACACTTTATTTTGAAATTATGAACGGTCAAAAGTTAGATATAAGTGTTGTGAATCTATCCTCTTTTCTCTATTTTGAATCTTTATTTTTTTTTTATCTCTCTCAACCCTAAATTGATATTTTTCACGTAAATAAGTGAGACAAATGAGTTATTCACAAATCTTCCCTCACAACTATGTGGAGGAAATCGGCAAACCAGTGATATCACAGCAAGCTTCAAATTTTCCTCTTGGTAATAAACTTTAGCTAACTCCAACAACTTAGGATCCAAAACATCATGTATTTAATGATATTTCACATCAATGTGTTTGAATCTATTATGAAAAGTCGGATTCTTACCAAGATGAATAGCGATTTGACTATCAACAAATAACACATTTTTCTTGAACAAAACCAAACTCTTGCAAAAATTTCTTCAACCACAGTAACTCTTTGCATGGTTCGGTAATGAAAATGAACTCAGCCTCTTTAGTAGACAATGCTACGCGCTTTTGCAATTTGGACTTCCAAGCCACAACCCCCTGCAAATTTAATCACGTAGCCTGAAGTGGACTTTCTGGAATCAATGTCTCCAACCATATCAGAGTCAGAGTACCACCACTAGAGTAGGCTTATCTCCTCCAAAACAAAGTCTCACAGAAGTAGTACTACGAAGATACCTTAAAATCCATTTTACAACATTCAATTGCTCTCTACCTGAACATGACAAAAATATATTGAGTGTACCAACAACGTGTTATATATTTTCTTGTACACACTGTTGGTGTAAGCCCTAGAGGCCAATACTTTTTGGTACTTGTATCGGATTATTCGTTTAATAATAAAAGGCATTTCTTTATTATGTTTGTCTTTCAGAATAATAAAGTCCCTAGAATAGTTAGTCTGTTTAATGAAATGTTAAGTGTGACTTAATCATGAGATCCCATTAAACATAAAGACATTATTCTTAAAATATCCGTAGTCAAGCTTTATTGCAAAGTGGGATAACATTAAAAGCATTGAGACTATTATGAAGATAGACTGATGATCACATCTCATGGATCATGGATAAAGAGTTATCAAGTCTTGACATAGGTATAAATATTAGGAGTAATATTAATACCGGATTGACCCGCTATGAGAATACTACATAGTATGTTATGCAAAGTGTCATAAGTTATTCTCATGGTGATAATGGTGTATTACCACCCTTCGACCTGAAACCACTATGGACCCTAGATGTAGAGTCGGGTGCTTTATTGCTGATCAAACATTATCCGTAACTGGATGATCATAAAGACAGTAGATGGGCACTCCACGAAGCATGCTGAGGGACATGAGTGTCCTAGATGGAATTTGTCAATCCTGCATAACAGGAGAAATGTCTAAGGGCCCAATATTGAACTGGACAAGGATGGCACAGTGTATGCCTTGTGTTCAATATAGACATAGGGGCAAAAGGGTAATTGTACAAACATATATTATCACGAAAAAGGTTTTGTCAGATCACATGACATTTTCGTGACTTGGGTAGCAGTGATGTGTTGCTAGATACCGCTTACTGTTTATTATGTTAAATATATAATTTAATATAATTACCAACGTTACGAAATCCTACAGGGTCACACACATAAGGACAGTTTGATGAGAGATAGAAAAATCAAAGAAACACCGTAAGGTACGGTGCACTTAAGTGAAAAATAGAAATTCGGATAATATAATAATAATTATTGTTATTTTATAATGGTTATAAAATAATAATAAAATAAATATATTTATTATAATAATAGTTATTATAATAATATATAATATTATTATGGATCATATGAATTGGGTTTTTAGCCCGCAACCCACAAGAGAGTCTATAAAAGGAACCCTTGTGATGAAGCTTTCACTTGATGCAATTTCGTTTTTGATTCTCTTTTCTCAGTCAAATAATTCCGTTCGTAAGCAGCTAGCACTGTGACCGGAAGCTGTTCGTGTGGACTGAGTAGAGGCGTTGCACTTCATCAACGCTTGTGATTGCTGCATCAAAGATCTGAATCGCCACAAAGAGGTAACGATTCTATCACTGACCATGCTCATTCGTAAGGATCACTAAAGGAAATTTTTGTTTTCCGCTGCGTTTAGATCGCAATTTTCCTTCAGTGGTATCAGAGCCACTTACGAAACCATGGATCTGATAGCTGTTAAATTTCCGTCTTTTCTGTATTTGATTCGATTAAAACACAGAATGAATTTAACAATAAACGATTAATTAAATTTGGCATCTGTTGTGTACGATTTGGATGATTGATGTTGATTATGCTTCAGAAACCGACATTAGTATGGTGAAGTTGTGCGATACATTGATCATCCATAGGTTACACAATTAGATCGATCACTTTTATATAAGATATAAGAAATTCTGATGCAAAGATGGTATATGGGATATACTGTTTTGATTTCATCCATTCAATCACATAAGGATTGTAATTCTTTTTGAAAGATCATCATTTTCATTCGCTTCGGAATCCGACGTTAGTATGGTGAAGCAATGACATGTTGATCTATCATATTGAGTTATCAATCGAGTTGTGTTTGACGGCATGAAATTGTTGCATTAGGATTACTGGCAGTACAAGTGTTGTATTGCCGCAGACTTTTCCGGTTGGGGTTGTAAATGCACAAAAGTTGTGCAGGAAACGACGTGAAATACAATGAAGTGTTCATAAAATTTTTCGCTGGGGCGCTGCCCCTAACAACCCCGCAAGGAGGCGCTGCCCCCTTGACCCCCGTCCGCTGAACGGTCAGCGGAACCACCGTCCGCTGACCGGGCAGCGGAACCCCCGGCTAAGTCTGCAAAGTGTGATCAATCAGCCGAAATTTAATTTAGTTTATTTAATTATCGGAATTTTAAACTAATAATAAAAGTGTGTTTATTATTATTTATTTGTGGTGATCAGTTATGGCCTTAGTTTTTCCTTTATTATTGTTTTGGGATTTTTGAATACGGCCTGCGTGTCGTGCCTCTCTCTCAATCTCTTTATGTAACTTCTTTTCTCATCTCACTCCCTCGTATGTAAAACGAGTTTTCTTATATGTAATGTAATATTATGTTATGAAAAAAAAGGAAGTATTCAATATTAAAGGAGGATAACCTTGGAGATCATGCTTGGAGAAGCTTAGATCGTTATTAGGTTAACTTAGGTTCTCTCATTGGCTTGAGAGAACAATTGCGTTAGGGGCCATAATTGTATCTTTTTATATGTATGTTGATGCATGTAATTGTATGTTGATGCATGTGAGAGACGTTTTGCATGTTAAGCCGGTGAGATCAAACTAATAACAAATTCCCTCAAAGTTAAATATTAAGTTTATGCTTTCCAATTTTAGCACTCATCAAGACTAGTATCGAGCATTGTAGGTTTCGCCTACGCGAGGTGCATGTTCTATATTAGTAAGGTGTGATGGGATAATTGTAATATCCAATTGCTAAAACAATGGGTCAAACTTAACTAAACAAATTATAATAAGATTATATATGTTTAGAAGCAAGAATTGGGAATGATTCATGTGATGGATCAGAATAAGGAGTTATTCACCCAATTGAAAATATTCGAGAGTTGTATGAGATACAATTGGAAGGAGTTCCTACCTAAATAACTTAGTTTTGTGTAATCAGCCTAACGCTGACTTAAAACAAAGTGAAACATGGATCTCGACCCACTAGAAAGTCTTCCAACGGGATTTTCCGAATCAAATGATGAGGGTCATTTGTTTTGAATAAAATAGTGGGAGCATATTTGATTAAAGGCCTAATTAAATATGTTGTTTTAATGATACTTATATTTTCATATTTCTCTTGTAGATTACCATGACAACAAACACATCGAACAATATTTTGCGATCCATCCTAGATAAGGAAAAATTGTCTGGGACAAATTTCCTGGATTGGCACCGTAATCTGAGGATTGTCCTCAAGCACGATAAGAAGCTGTATGTCTTGGAGACACCAGTTCCTGAGGAGGAACCTCCTAGTTCTGCACCAAAGGCAGAAAGAGATGCTTATAAGAAGCATTTCGATGATGCCAATGAAACCGCTTGCCTCATGCTTGCTACCATGAACTCTGAGTTGCAAAAGCAACACGAGAACATGTCTGCGTTCGATATGATCGGACATCTGAAAACGCTTTATCAAGAGCAAGCAAGAAATGAGAGGTTTCAGGTTTCAAAGTCCCTTTTTAACAACAAGTTAGCTGAGGGAGCCCCTGTAAGTCCCCATGTACTCAAGATGATTGGGTATGTGGAGAACCTTGACAGATTAGGGTTTCCCCTTGGAAAGGAACTTGCGATTGATCTGATCTTGCAATCGTTGCCAGAGAGCTTCAGTCAGTTTGTCCTGAATTTCAATATGAATAACTTGGACAAAAGTCTTCCAGAACTGCTAGGCATGTTGAGAACTGCTGAGCAGAATATGAAGACAAAAGGGAAATCCATTCTGATGGTCAGTAATGGAAAGAAACAGAACAAGAGGCCCATCAAACAGGGTGGTAGAGGGAAAGGCAAGGAAGTTGCCAAACCCAAACCCACTCCTCCTGTTTTGAAGCCTAGTGGAGGAATAGCAAAGGAGGGCACTTGTTTCCATTGCGGTAAGACCGGACATTGGAAGAGAAATTGCCTAAAGTACCTGGAAGATAAGAATAATGGAGTAGAGACTTCAAATTCAGGTATTTTTGTTATTGAAATTAATTTATCTACTTCTGCATCATGGGTATTAGATACTGGATGCGGTTCTCACATTTGTACTAATGTGCAGGGGCTAAAAAGGAGTAGAGATTTGGCAAAAGGTGAAGTTGACCTACGAGTTGGCAATGGAGCAAAGGTTGCTGCTTTAGCTGTAGGAACTTATGTTTTAACTTTACCTAGTGGTTTAATAATTCAGTTAGAGAACTGTTATTATGTACCTGCAATTAGCAGGAATATTATTTCCGTTTCTTGTTTGGACAAGTTTGGTTTTTCATTCATAATAAGGAACAATTGTTGCTCCATTTATTTGAATGATATATTCTATGCTACTGCAAAAATGAATAATGGACTATATGTCCTTGATCTTGAAATGCCAATTTATAACATTAATACTAAAAGGTTGAAACCTAATGAGTTGAATCCAACTTACCTTTGGCACTGTCGATTAGGCCACATAAATGAGAAACGCATTTCCAAACTCCATAAAGATGGACTCTTGGACTCTTTTGATTATGAATCATATGAGACATGCAGATCTTGTTTAATTGGAAAGATGACAAAGTCCCCATTCACAGGAAAAGGTGAAAGGGCTAATGATCTTTTGGCACTCATACATACTGATGTATGTGGACCACTGAACATACCAGCCAGAGGAGGTTTTCAGTACTTCATCACTTTTACTGATGACTTCAGTAGATACGGATATGTGTATTTAATGAAACACAAATCTGAGTCCTTTGAAAAGTTCAAGGAATTCAAGAATGAAGTACAAAACCAACTAGGTAAGAATATTAAAGTTCTTCGATCAGATCGAGGCGGTGAATATTTAAGCCTAGAATTTGATGACCATCTAAAAGAGTATCGGATTCTATCCCAACTTACTCCTCCTGGAACACCACAATGGAATGGTGTATCTGAGAGAAGAAATCGAACCTTGTTAGACATGGTCCGATCTATGATGAGTCACGTCGATCTTCCAAACTCCTTTTGGGGACATGCATTATTAACAGCAGCTTACACACTTAACCGTGTTCCATCCAAAAAGGTTGATAAGACACCATATGAGATATGGAGTGGTAAGAAACCACATATGTCTTACATGAAGATTTGGGGTTGCGAAGTTTACGTCAAACGACAAATTTCAACCAAGCTTGAGCCCAAATCTGACAAATGCTTATTTGTGGGGTATCCTAAAGAAACAAGAGGATATTACTTCTACAATCCTTCTGAGGGCAAAGTGTTTGTCGCTCGAACTGGAGTCTTTCTGGAAAGGGATTTTATTTCCAAAGGAAACAGTGGGAGGAAAATAGAGCTTGAAGAAATTCAAGAATCACAAAACATTGAAACACCTATGGAGGAACTAGAGCGGGAAACACAAGTAGTTGTGGAAGAGCAACCTGCTCAAGTAGAACAAGACCAGCGTAGGTCAAGCAGGATACGTCACCAACCTGAGAGATATGGATATCTCATAAGTGATCAGGGTGATGTATTACTCATGGATCAAGATGAGCCTGTGACCTACAAAGAGGCCATAACCGGTCCTGAGTCTGAGAAGTGTCTAGAAGCCATGAAATCTGAAATGGATTCCATGTACACAAACCAGGTTTGGACCTTGGTAGAACCTCCTATAGGAGTTAACCCTATAGGATGCAAGTGGGTCTTCAAGAAGAAGACTGACATGGATGGTAAGGTACATACCTATAAAGCAAGACTGGTTGCAAAAGGCTATAAACAAATTCATGGGGTTGACTATGATGAAACCTTTTCACCAGTTGCAATGCTTAAATCTGTTCGGATTTTACTTGCCATCGCTGCATATCATGATTATGAAATATGGCAGATGGATGTCAAAACTGCTTTCCTTAATGGGAATCTTCTTGAGGATGTGTACATGACACAACCTGAAGGATTTGACATACCACAAGATGCCCAAAAGATATGCAAGTTACAGCGATCAATCTATGGATTGAAGCAAGCTTCCAGAAGCTGGAATCTTCGTTTTGATGAAACCGTAAAACAATATGGATTCATCAAAAATGAAGATGAACCTTGTGTCTACAAGAAGGTTAGTGGGAGCATGATCGTGTTTCTGGTATTATATGTAGATGACATATTACTCATTGGAAACGATGTCCCTACCTTGCAACAAGTGAAGACTTGGTTGGGGAATTGTTTTTCTATGAAAGACCTAGGTGAAGCAGCCTATATATTAGGAATTAGGATCTATAGAGATAGATCACAAAAACTGCTTGGCCTAAGTCAGAGTACATACATAGATAAAGTGTTGAGACGCTTTAATATGCATGATTCCAAGAAAGGATTCATACCTATGCAACATGGTCTGTGTTTATCAAAAACACAATCCCCTTCAACTAAGGAAGAAAGGGATCGCATGAATAAGATTCCATATGCATCTGCAATAGGATCTATCATGTATGCCATGTTATGTACTCGACCAGATGTCTCGTATGCATTAAGTGCAACGAGTAGGTACCAATCTGATCCCGGTGATGCTCACTGGGTAGCTGTCAAGAATATCCTTAAGTACTTGAGAAGGACTAAGGATTCATTCTTGATATATGGAGGTCAGGAAGAGCTTGATGTAATTGGTTACACTGATGCTAGCTTCCAGACAGATAAGGATGATTTTAGATCACAATCTGGTTATGTGTTCTGTCTCAATGGTGGCGCTGTGAGCTGGAAAAGTTCAAAGCAAGAAACAGTTGCTGATTCTACAACTGAGGCCGAGTATATTGCTGCCTCAAATGCAGCAAAGGAAGCTGTTTGGATCAAGAAGTTCATTAGTGAACTTGGCATAGTCCCTAGCATTGTGGATCCCATTGGTTTATATTGTGATAACAATGGTGCTATCGCACAAGCTAAGGAGCCTAGATCTCACCAACGATCCAAACACATACTTAGGCGTTATCACCTCATTCGAGAGATAATCGATCGGGGAGATGTGAAGATATGCAGAGTACCTACACTTGACAATATCGCTGACCCATTAACAAAGCCTCTTGCGCAACAGAAGCATGATGGTCATACTAGATCTATGGGTATTAAGGGTATGCCTAATTGGCTCTAGTGCTAGTGGGAGATTGTTGGTGTAAGCCCTAGAGGCCAATACTTTTTGGTACTTGTATCGGATTATTCGTTTAATAATAAAAGGCATTTCTTTATTATGTTTGTCTTTCAGAATAATAAAGTCCCTAGAATAGTTAGTTTGTTTAATGAAATGTTAAGTGTGACTTAATCATGAGATCCCATTAAACATAAAGACATTATTCTTAAAATATCCGTAGTCAAGCTTTATTGCAAAGTGGGATAACATTAAAAGCATTGAGACTATTATGAAGATAGACTGATGATCACATCTCATGGATCATGGATAAAGAGTTATCAAGTCTTGACATAGGTATAAATATTAGGAGTAATATTAATACCGGATTGACCCGCTATGAGAATACTACATAGTATGTTATGCAAAGTGTCATAAGTTATTCTCATGGTGATAATGGTGTATTACCACCCTTCGACCTGAAACCACTATGGACCCTAGATGTAGAGTCGGGTGCTTTATTGCTGATCAAACATTATCCGTAACTGGATGATCATAAAGACAGTAGATGGGCACTCCACGAAGCATGCTGAGGGACATGAGTGTCCTAGATGGAATTTGTCAATCCTGCATAACAGGAGAAATGTCTAAGGGCCCAATATTGAACTGGACAAGGATGGCACAGTGTATGCCTTGTGTTCAATATAGACATAGGGGCAAAAGGGTAATTGTACAAACATATATTATCACGAAAAAGGTTTTGTCAGATCACATGACATTTTCGTGACTTGGGTAGCAGTGATGTGTTGCTAGATACCGCTTACTGTTTATTATGTTAAATATATAATTTAATATAATTACCAACGTTACGAAATCCTACAGGGTCACACACATAAGGACAGTTTGATGAGAGATAGAAAAATCAAAGAAACACCGTAAGGTACGGTGCACTTAAGTGAAAAATAGAAATTCGGATAATATAATAATAATTATTGTTATTTTATAATGGTTATAAAATAATAATAAAATAAATATATTTATTATAATAATAGTTATTATAATAATATATAATATTATTATGGATCATATGAATTGGGTTTTTAGCCCGCAACCCACAAGAGAGTCTATAAAAGGAACCCTTGTGATGAAGCTTTCACTTGATGCAATTTCGTTTTTGATTCTCTTTTCTCAGTCAAATAATTCCGTTCGTAAGCAGCTAGCACTGTGACCGGAAGCTGTTCGTGTGGACTGAGTAGAGGCGTTGCACTTCATCAACGCTTGTGATTGCTGCATCAAAGATCTGAATCGCCACAAAGAGGTAACGATTCTATCACTGACCATGCTCATTCGTAAGGATCACTAAAGGAAATTTTTGTTTTCCGCTGCGTTTAGATCGCAATTTTCCTTCACACACTATTCCATACATCAAACTATTCACACCAGATGCATAAGGAACACATTTCACATCAAACAATTTATCTTCACTTGAAAGACTTTAATTATAACTCAACTTGAAATGAGTAGCAAGAGAAATGTTTACCGCCTTAGAACTTTCCATTTTAAATATTTGTAGCACTCTTTCGATATAATGTTCTTTTGACATCCAAAGTTTCTTCTAGTTTCTGTCTCACGCGATTCTAATGCGAAGAATCTATTTAACTGCCCCCATGTCTTTCATGGCAAATGACTCTCCCAATTGCTTATTTAACAAATTAATGTTAGAAAAGATTTTCCCTACAACAAGCATATCATTAACATATAACAATAGGATAATGAAGTTATCGTTAGAAAATTTTCTAACAAAGACGTAATGATATGAAGTGGTCTTCTGGTATCCTTTATCACACATTATAGACTTAAACTTCTTGTACCACTTCCTTGGAGCTTGCTTCAATCCATATAAACTCTTTCTTAATCTACACACATGATCTTCTTTGCCTTTAACTTTAAAACCATCGGGTTATTTCATGTAGATCTATTCCTCCAAATCATCATGAAGGAAAGTCGTTTTCACATCCATTTGTTCAACCTCTAAATCAAGACAACCAAACTTAACACAGTTCTAATTGATGATATCTTTACAACATGTGATAAAATATCATTAAATTCAACACCCTTTCTTTGACGGAAACCTTTCACAACTAATATGAATTTATATCTTGGAGACTTAGAGTTGCTCTTATGTTTAACTATCTAAGCCCACCTGTTTTCCAAAGCCCCTTTGACTTTACGCAACTTCATTATATCATAAGTGTGATTATCATGCAATAATTTCATCTCATCATGCATTGCATACAACCAATTTTAATGTTCATCACCTTCCATGGCCTCTTCTTGAAAATACTTGATTCACCCTCATCAGTCAAGGTCACATACTCATCAAAATTATACCTTCTAGAAGGTTGTCTATGCCTGTTAGACCTCATAAGTTGAACTTGAGCTTATCCTGTGACAT
Source organism: Lathyrus sativus (assembly GCA_963859935.3). Classification (NCBI taxonomy): domain Eukaryota; kingdom Viridiplantae; phylum Streptophyta; class Magnoliopsida; order Fabales; family Fabaceae; genus Lathyrus; species Lathyrus sativus. Next base: position 436,004,568 of record OZ012740.1, on the reverse strand, counting down.
ATAGCTTTCCCCTTCACCATATTAGTTGGAATATTTACACCATAATTAGGTGGAAGAAGTGGTATTCACACAAACATTTTCACTCAAGAACACTCATTTCTTACACATAGGTACTTAGAGTAAATTTAGAGTTTTTTGTACAAGGTTGAACATCCTGAATCCTAACTGCTAAGACTCTGTTTATACCAACTTGAAAATAACCGCTATCTAACGATCTTTTCTCCAGAAAGTGTCAAGTCTTCAATCTGCATGTGTTTCGTTATTCCAAACACTCCACGTGTCTTGAGAAACGAATAAGGCCAAAAAGCAGTTAACAGCCTTATTTGAATTGCACTTGTCGAACGCTTATTTAGGTAAGCTTTGCCGAACTCCAGTCTTGGCCAAAAGCATTTCTAAGTCCTAGACTATAACGTCCTCTATGCAAATATCTCTTCGACTAGGTCTTCAATATTTTCATGTCGAAGACAATATTCTTTCTCAGAATAATTCTTCATACTCTAATAACTCATTTTAAATCTTCATATGCTTACACACAAAAATTGGTATTAGGTTTAATCATTTGATCCAAAACACAAACCATGCTTACCAACAATTGACACACCAAATGGGTCAAATTAATTATTTCTTTGGCGATCCTCAAGTGCCTATCCAGCCAATCCCTCAAGTCCAAGCAGGTGGGGGAACTCAAAACCCATATCTCCCTAATAACCCAGGGAAACAACGGGTTGTGCACCAATAAGTCGAACATCCTGTACAAGGGGTAGTCAAAGCAGGTGTGGATCAAAATGGCCCAAAATTGATATTTGTCAATAGAAACCAGGATGCAGTCTGGATGATTAGAAATGTCCAATAAAATAATTTGGGGGGGGGGGGGGATAACATAGCCAATATGGTCGAACAAATCCTAGCCTAAAATGGAATTAATGTTGGTCTACATATACCAAACTTTGTTTCTGCCTTTTCTGAGTATGTATTGCAAACTGAACTCCTTGTGGTTTAGAAAATCTCCATATTTACTAAGTTTGCAGGTGACACCAGTGAGTCTACTGCCGAACATATCGCTCGATACCAAACAAAGGCTGGTGACCTGATCAATAACAAGAATTTAAAGATGAAATATTTCCCTAATTCTCAGACAAAAAATGTTTTCACATGGTTCATTACCCTTCTCCTAAAATCCATATGTAAATGTAATTAATTAGTAAGATTATTCCATGAGAAATTATACACGAGTCACTCGAAGATTAGTCTGAAAAAGTTGGCCAATGCTAAGAGGAAATTTTATGAGTTTATAGATGACTATTTGAATAAGTTTAGGCTAATGATGTCGAGATGTTTTACTCAAGTTCCTGAAAATGAGTGTTGCAGTGAGAATCAGATATCAAGTTATTAATTAACTTGAATCACAAATCTTTAAACTCACCACCGAGTTTTGATTTATCCAAAGGTAAGGGTGAAGATCGAAGAAAGCCCTAAGTGCGCTATGTAACAACACAGCTAAGAGATCTAAGGTTCGGGGGTTGGTTATACCTAGGGAAGGTGTTAGCATCCTAAGTATCTATAGTACTCTACAGGAATCTCTTGTTAATATTTGTGTTATGCTAAAGTTTGCTTGTTAAGGAAAATGTGCTAAGGTAAAGACCTAAGGTATATACACTAAGTATGCTCGCCAAGACGTCGCATCTCGTGCCTACGTATTCTAACTACGATGGAATCAGAGTATTCATAGTTCACCTAACTAGGGTTGAGCAACTCTTGATAATGATTAAGATTCCAAGGGGAAGTAAGTATTCATAACCATGATACTTACATAGAGTTAATCAACTCTCTAAGTCTAAGTTGAAAACTAACTAGGGATGACTTTAACTAAAGTTAAAGGGGAAAATGAGTAATCATAACCATGATGCTCACATAGAGTTTACAAACTCTACATCTAATTCTAAATTGCAAGACCAATTGGTTCTAACCAGACTAAGAGGAGGGTAAGTACTCATAACAATGGTACTTAAACAGGGCCAACAAACTTTAAACCTAAAACTAGGTTAAGAAGATGGAAGAGTGGCTCTAACAAGGCCTAAGGAAAAAACTCTAACAAGGTCATAAGGTGAATAAAAAGGTAACACTATAATCCTAAAGTATGACTTACAAGCTAACAGGGGAACTTTCCTTTGGAATATGGGACAAACAAACTTGTAACAACAAGTGTTGGAATGATAGACTTTAGGGTTGAGATGATAACAATCAAAGTATTAAAGCCAAGAAGTTCAAATGAGATAACAATCCAAGAATGGCATTAGCTACATCATGTTATATTCAACATGCAAAAATGATCAAGAACAAAGTCAAACACACACCAAAACAAACAAGCATACTTGCTATAAACTTAATTAAACAAGAGAAGTGCAAAGAATGATTCAATCATGGGAATTACAAATCAAGGACCACATGGGAAGTAGCATACACATCTCATGAAGCTCATACTCAACATCAAAATGTCAATGGAAACACAAACAAGAACCACATCTACGCATAAACAAAACCATATGCAAGAAACAAATCAAAACATCATAAAAGGACTCAACCAAACCAAGACATGTATAAATAACCAAATGGGCAAGTAAGACCAGTTTGGAATCATGAAGTCATAAGCTAAACATGCTTTTCAAACTACACATAAACACATATTCATCAAGACAAACGTTCAAAGAATCAAACCTAAAAACTAGGTCAAAGTAAGCACCAAGACATACTCAAAATGGACCCCAAATTGACGCACTAACCAAAAATAGAAAAATGGTCAAATAAAATCCAACTCAAAGTTGTAAGTCAAGTTCAAATACTCAAGAATACATATGCAAAAGCTCAAAACAAAATTGTTACAAAAATTCTATTAAAAAAACCTAACAAGCTCAAAGGTGTTAAAAGAATCGAGGTCTTTAAAACCACTCTAAAAGTTTATCAAACAACAACATTTGGAGCCACCAAAAAATACTCAAACCTCACTCATTCATACTTCAAAGGTTGACAAAAAATAAGAACAAAAAAACATGTGAAAGATATCCAAATGAAAAAACCTAACTCAAGGGTATTTTTGTAAACACATAAAACCAAATGAATTAAGTAAAATAGAGAAATAAATAATAAAAAAAAATATCAAAAATAAGTCAAGACATCAAAATGTTTTAAAATAATTTTCATGTGATTTTTGGATAAATAGAAGATTAAAAATAAAATGAAAAAGTTAAAAATAAAATAAAATACAAATGAAAGCAAGGGGTGAGAAAGCAAATGAGAAAAGAACTATAATCATGTGTTATACACTGATGGGCCAGAAGCGAGGGGTGTGGATAGCAATATGAAGCCTGGCCCATGTCATAAAAAACAATTAGAACTAGAAATAAAATAAAGCTCACATGGACCTCATTAAATGACATGGCAAACAAATCACTGCCATTGGGACTGGTCAAAGAGTCAGCCAAATGCCAACTCAGACCTAAGCTCTTTACTTCGGCTTCTTCTCCAAGCAACTTGTCGGAGTTGCAGGTCCAAACCTCATCAAAATACGCAAATAAACACCCTACCCCTTGTTTTTCAATGTATATTCCAAATATAGCCTTCATTTTAATTTTTAAACACTTTAAACATGCTAAATCTGACCACGAAAATGAGACACACAAACTGAAAGCTCCACAAAACAGAACAACATCAACATGGTTTTGATCCATGTGATCTTAGAAGCTCAAACATGGGAATCAATAACTTAAACACACGTAAATTATGAGACAAACAAGGAGAGGAAAGTTTACCAAATGGTGAGCTTGGATATCCTTCACACTTGCTCAAATCTCCCACCTCTTCCTTCCTCTAGCTCCAAGAGTCCTCAGAGATGAAAATGGAAACCAAAATTCAAGGAAAAAATGTTGGCCAAGGGTTACTCGAAGGGTGGAACTTTTTGAGAAAAAGAGAAAGCTTTAGGGTTTTTGTTCTGAGCATAATAAGCAGCCACCTAGGTTTTTTTTTATCTTTTAGCTTATATAGTGAAGTTTGAGTGAATGAAAGAAGACTTACTATGGTTAATGAGATTGGTAAAGATGTGTGAAATTTTGAAAATGTGGAGTGTAGAAGGATTCACATGAAATGTACCTCTTTTTTTGGTGATGTTTGTTGTCCTTTTGTGTGCCAAATGGTCAGAATAAAAGAGAGTGGAATGAACACCTTGTTGTGCAAGTTTTAGAGAATGTTCACTTTTGGTAAAATCAAGCAAAATGGTACAAGATTCGTATGGTTTGGTTGGATCATTTTAGGCAATGTTTGGAGTGGAAAGGGAGTGGACTTTACGTGTGGAAATGATGAGGCAAGGTTGCTGCATGAAGAGTTAACATTATGCATGAAAAAGTGACAAGACACAAAGCTTGACCACAAATCCACATGGCTCACTTTAAGCAATCAAAACTTGGTGAATTTTACTCCAACTCATGATATTTTTGGTTCAATGCAAAGTAGGGAGATCATGGAGCAACTTTCATGTGGAAACCATCTTGAAATAGGACTTGGATGGTTGAGAAAAGTTAGATTGAAACCATGCCCGCCAATATGTCACCAAAAGAAACTTAGAAAAATTTTAAGTCATGAATTTGACAACATTAAAACACCAATTTTGAAGCAACATAACTTGAGATGTATTTATCCAATGAGAGAGTTCTTGTAATGGATGGAAAGCTTAAAAGAAGCTCTATAACTTTGATGTTTGAATGAAATTGAGATGAGGCCTTAATCATAATGAAAAATCCCTTGGAAGATTGGTCCATAAAGTTGCCAAAATCTTGTCAAACTTGACATAATGGAAACCCTATCTTGGTGACTTCACAACTTGAGTTCTATATACCCAAATGGAAGAGTTCTAGTACTCAAAAGAGTGCATGGAGAATTATCTAAAAGTTTCATGTTGAAAGAATTTTGTAATAGAGCTTAATCTATAAGAAAAATGGTTTTGAAAATGGCTTCAACAAGCTGAATTCTAGGACTTAGAAAATTTTCTAAGTGTAGAAAACCAAATCATGATTTTTACCAACTTTGACTCTTCATAACTCTAAACCCATACATCTTTTAAACTTGATTCCTTCTACAAACTTGTCGTTTAGGATGCCCTCTTTACAAAGACAATTGGTTTGCTCCAATTGGCTCATGGATGAGTGAGATATGGCTCTTGCAATATGACTATAGTTCTTGATTTCCACACTTAGAATTTTTCATCCAAAACCCTAATTTCACCAAACTCTTGATTTTACAACTTGATTTTTATTGATCCATTCATATGAGACCATAGAATAAGACTTGTGAAGCTCTTGGTTGACTCTTGTGATGTCTTAGTTGACTTTTGAATCAGATGAAGTCAATGCCTTTCCTATCCACCTAAGACACTCTTGATTTGGATTCCCTTGGACCAAATGAGCTCTTAGAGACCCTTGAGATGTATGGGAACCCCTTGGTTGATTTCTCATTCCACTCTTGATTAATCGGGGCCTTCTTCTTTTCTCCATAAACCTTAATTCCACAAAAGAAACAAAACCACAATGCTAGATGATTTGGTTAGTTATGCAAGAATGCTTGACCTAATATGCTTGTGCAAATGATGATGACATATAAAGGGTGAACATTTGGGGTATGAAATTTTCCCCTATTTAAATATCTTTACAGGATGACATGAGCGATGACTATCCTCATAGAATCAGGGTGAAAGGTATTTAAATATAGCAAAACGAAAATTTTATCGTTAGATGTAATGTTATGCCAAGGACAAAAGAAACTATGCAAATGTTGACATGCCATGAACCCTAACATGATGATAATGATAGGAAGATAAATACAAAAATACAGACAACAACGAAAGCAAACAAGGATAAAGTCACTACAATAAGTAACCACTCACTGAGGATGACAACAACATTAGGGGAATCTAAAATGGCCAAACACAGGTTCGGACATGACCAGGATGATACTCTAGAGGAAGAGTTTCCACTGGAGATAAAACTAAATATGTGGTATCCGTCAGGGAAAAACAGAGTCAACAGATTTAAACATGATCGACAGATAAGATGGGGAGGAAAAGAAAATAGAACAGAAATCCTTTACGGGGATAAAACTAGAAAGAAGCATGATCTCTATCGGGGATCAAGTTAGACCAGAAGCTGATCTCTGACAAGAGAAACCACCAAGACAGGAATGATCTTCTAACGAGAGATCAGATAAAACAAAGAATTTCCTTAAAGTGAAGAGTTCAAACGGAATCTCTAGGAAATGACAGGAGAAGAAAACAAGACAAAAATAAATCAGGGATATGCTAAATGAGTTGGAGTCTGAGAATGGCCATGACATTTGTACTTCATAGGGGATATAAGTGATAACCAAAAATAAAAAAATAACAGAGTCAGGTGAGACTGCCAATAACCATTAGGCCTTAAACAATGCCAGTAACCACTGGACTTTCAAAGAATGACAATTACCATTGGACTTTAAACAATGCCAATTACCATTGGACTTTCAAATGAATGCCAATTACCATTGGACTTTAAACAATGCCAGTCACTACTGGACTTTCAAATAATTCCAATTACCATTGAACTTTTAAAGAATGCCAATTACCATTGGACTTTAAAAGGAGCGCCAATTACCATTGTACTTTAAACAATGCCAGTTACCACTAGACTTTTAAATAATGTCAATCACCATTAGACTTTAAACAATGCCAGTCACTACTGGACTTTTAAATAATGTTAATTACCATTGGACTTTCAAAGAATGCCAATTACCATTGGACTTTAAAAGAATGACAATTACCATTGGACTTTAAACAATGCCAATTACGATTGAACTTTAAACAATGTCAGTCACTAATGGACTTTCAAATAATGTTAATTACCATTGGACTTAAACAGTGCTAGTCACTACTAGACTTTTAAATAATGCCAATTACCATTGGACTTTCAAAGAATGCCAATTACCATTAGACTTTAAAAAGAGCACCAATTACCATTGGACATTAAATAATGTCAGTCACTACTGGACTTTAAAAGGAGATTGCAAGTAATGATTAGACTTTAAGGAAAACAACTGGTAACGACTAGACATATGGTATCAATAGCAGATAGAGTCGATTGAAGGTGCTAGTAACAACCAGAGTTCAAATGGGATATAGGTAACAAACTACAAACTATATAAATAAATCAGTGACAAATGGGGTAGAAACATTGGTGACAACTAAAGATTTGACAACGAAAAACTCCAGTGATAACTGGACTTAAAAAAATAAGATAATAGTGACAAACAAAGATATGAAAACATGTTAAATGCACATGATATGACATGATGCTAATGATTAATGATATGCAAGAGTCGACTCTAGCAAGAGACAAGGAATCCAGATACTTAAGGGGAAGATAGATAAACACATCTACTTCACTGTGGAAACAAGAAATCACACTGTACTCAAGGAATAAAGGTGTCTAAGAGTCCATTGAGAAATAAACCCCCTCCACTTGGGAAATATAAAGCTCAAGCAAACTTGTTGGAAATGGCAGTGTAACTTCAAAAGAGACATTATATGACTCCATTAGGGATGAATCTTCACACTATCAAAAACTGCATTTCATAGAGGATACTGGGGAGACTGTCTTCAATATTGGTAACCACATAATCAAAGGAACAACCCAATAAATACAGTCAACTTATACTTCAAAGGGAGATCATGCTGAGATAGCACATCAAGGTTTCTTCCACCTTAAGACTTCCTGAAGAATATATGATTTCTAATGAATCTTTCCACGAGCCAAAGCAACTTTATGTTTTGTTAAGTTTTCAAAAATGTTTTAAATTCAAAACTTTTTGCTCTCAAAATCATTATTAACAAATAAATGATGTTTTGCATAACAAAGAAAAAGTAGAGGAAATGGTAAATTGCAAACAATTGAATGGCCCAAAATATGATTTTATTCAAGAATGGTAGCTTGCAAATGGCAAGGCTCTATGGAACATTTACAATTGAAAATGACAACAGGGAAAAAGTTACATTAAATCCAACGATAATTTAACCCTACTAACTAAGAATTTTCCAAAACCTCGCTTCTAACAGGAGTGGTTGAAATGAACTTCTCGTGTAATCTTATACAGAGGTGATAACCATTTGATTCAGTGAAATGCCTTTGCGCCTAACATTTGTTGAGATCTCCCTTTCGAGTTTTCAATCCACCGAGACGCTCATTTTTGCCTAAGCCCCCCTTTCGGGTTTTCGACTTAGCGAGCTTTTTTTTTTTCATTTTATCCCTAACTTTTTCCTGAATCTCCTTCATAGGTTATGATCCACCGGGATACCCATTTTTTCCTAAGTCCCCCTTTCGGGTTTTCGACTTAGCGGGTTCTTTTAGGCATAATATTTTCGTACTACATCAGAATTCATCGGGTGAGTAAGTTGTTTTCCATCCATCATTTGGAGAATTAAAGTGCCTCTTGAAAAGACTGTTTTCACGAAAAATGGGCCATCATAATTAGGCATTTACTTCCCATGCATGTCCCTATGAACTGGTAAGATGTTTTTGAGTACAAGCTCCCCTTCTTGGAACTCTCAGACACGAACCTTCTTGTCAAAAGCTCTCTTGATCCTATTTTGATATAACTGATTGTGACACATCGCATTCATGCGCTTCTCATCGATAAGGTTTAGTTGATTAAATCTTTCTCTGACCCATTCCACTTCATCAAGTTTGGCTTCCATCATAAACCTTAAATATGGCATCTCAACTTCAATGGGAAGAACTGTGTCCATCCCATATACCAATGAAAAGGGGGTTGCCCCTGTTGAAGTACAAACAGATGTCATATATCCGTGCAAGGTGAAGGACAACATCTCATGCCAATCCTTGTAAGTCTTCATCATTTTCTACAAAATCTTCTTGATATTTTTTTTGCAGCTTCAACAGCTCCGTTCATTTTTGGACGATAGGGGGAAGAGTTGTGATGTTCGATTTTGAAGTTATCACATAGCTCTTTCATTATCTTGTTATTCATGTTGATTCCATTATCTGTTATGATTCGGCTTGGAATTCTGTATCAGCAGATAATCTCCCTTTTAATAAAACGGGCAACCATCTATTTAGTCACGTTGGCATAAGATGCAGCTCCAACCCACTTCGTAAAATAGTCAATAGCAACAAGGATGAATCGATGTCCATTGAAAGCCTTCGTCTCGATTGCCCCAATCATGTCGATGCCCCACATAGAGAATGGCCAAGGCGATGACAACATGTTTAGCAATGTTGGAGGTACATACACCTTGTCCGCATAAGTCTGACACTTGTGACATTTTTTGGCATATTAGATGCAATTGGTTTCCAAAGTCAACCAGTAGTACCCAACTTTTAGAATCTTCTTAGACATGGCATATCCATTGGCTTGAGTGCCAAATGTTCCTTCATGAATATTTTACATTAACAAGTCTGCTTCTTGTCTGTCGACACACCTAAGCAAGACCCGTGTCATGATTTCTTTTGTAAAGCACATCATTGCTGAGAAAGAACTTGGACGTCAATATCATCAAAGTTTTCTTGTCAAGAGATGTAGCATCAACTGGATACTCCTGAGTCTGAAGATACTTCTTAATATCGCAAAAACACGATTTCCCATCTGTTTCTTCTTCCATCATCTGACAATAAGAAGGCTCGGTCTTTCTCTCGATTCAGATGAGTGTCACTTCATTAACAAATCTGACCTTCCACATTGAGACTAGCATAGCCAATGCATCAACGATGTAGTTTTCAGTCCTTGGGACATGTTTGAAGGTGATCTCATCAAAGTATTCAATCATTTCATAATGTAAGCTCTGTATGGGATTAACTTCTCGTCTCTCGTCTCCCATTCACCTCTGACCTGATAAATCACTAGAGCTGAGTCACCACTCGCTTCAAGAATTTTAATGCGAAGATCAATTACTACTTCAAGGCCTAAGATGCAAGCTTCATACTCGACAATATTGTTGGTACACTTAAAACATAACCTGGCTGTGAACAGAGTGTAACCACCATCTGGATTCATCAAAATGGCACCTATGCCATGCCCATTGTAGTTGGAGGAGCCATCAAACATCATCTTCCACCGGGAACCAGGCTCAGGACCTTCATCTGGACCCAACTCTTTGTAATCCTTCTTTATCAACATAATATCCTCATCGGGGAAGTCAAACTTTAGAGGTTCATAATCTTCTACCGGCTGATCTGCAAGGTAATTGGACAAGGTGCTACCCTTGATAGACTTCTGAGCAGCATACTAGATGTCATATTCTTATAATAACATATGCCAACGAGCGAGTCTTCCTGTCTAAGTGGGATTCTCAAAAATATACTTTATCAGATCCATTTTCGAAATCAACAAAGTAGTATGACAGATCATATATTGCCTCAAATGCTTGGCAGCCCATGCCAAAGCACAACAAGTCTTCTCTAAAAGTGAATATCGACTTTCACAATCAGTGAACTTCTTGTTCAAATAATAAATGACGTGCTCTTTGCATCCAGACTCGTCTTGTTGACCCAACACGTAACTCATTGATCCTTTAAGCATAATTAAGTACATGAAAAAGGTTTTTTCAGTAACGGGGGAATTAAGATCAGAGGTTCTTAAAGGTAACCTTTGATCTTGTCAAAAGCTTGCTGACAACCTACATTCCAAACAACCGTCTGATCTTTATGCAACAGCTTGAAGATTGGCTCACAGGTAGGAGTCATATTGGAAATAAATCTAGAAATATAATTCTGCCTTTCAAGGAAACCCCTAACTTGTTTCTCAGTCTGCGGAGCCGACATCTCTTGAATAACTCAAACCTTATCTAGATCTACCTCAATTCCTCGCTGACTAACAATGAAACTGAATAGCTTTCCCGATCTCACCCCAAAAGTGCACTTGGCAGGATTCAACCTCAACTGATATTTTATAAGCCTCTCAAACAATTTCAAAAGATGATCAAAATGATCCTCTTTACTCTGAGACTTGGCGATCATGTCATCGACATACACTTCTATCTCTTTGTGTATCATGTCATGAAACAACGCGACCATAGCTCTTTGATAAGTGGCCCCATCATTCTTCAGACCAAAGGGCACGACCTTATAATAATAGGTCCCCGGAGGAGTGATGAAAGTATTCTTTTCCATATCATCTGGGTCCATCTTGATTTGATTGTAACTAGAAAAATCGTCCATAAATGAGAAAACTGCAAAATGAGTCGTATTGTCTACCAAAGTGTCAATATGTGACAGAGGAAAATCATCTTTGGGACTAGCTTTGTTCAAATCCCTATAATCCACACACATTCTGACTTTTCCATCTTTCTTTGTCACGTGTACAATATTAGCCACCTATTTTGGATACTTTAACACTGCCAAGAAACCTGCATCAATCTGCTTTTTGACCTCATCCCGAATCTTGAGAGTCATGTCAGGCCTAGTCCTTCAGAGCTTCTGTTTGACGGATGAACATTTTGGTCGAAGCGGTAATTTGTAAACCATTATGTCAGTGTCTAAGCCAGCCATATCTTGGTATGACCAAGCAAATACATCAACATACTCTTTTAAAAGCTTCACCAGTCTCTGCTTGATTTCTTCCCCAAGTGTTGCCCCAATCTTAACCTCCTTCTTATCTTCTTCAATGCCAAGACTAATAATCCACTTCCTCCTTGTGAGTTTGAAGGTCTGTGTACTCATATTCGACCATCTTTACGATTTCGTCCCGAATCTCAAAATCTTCACCATCCTCATCTTCAGCTTGGTATATGAGTCAGTCGAAGTCAGGAGGGAAAACAAAGTTATTGGATTCAACAGGTTTTGGAATTTCTATGCATGTTTTGGATGACTTAATTTATTAAAACACACAAAGATAAATGCAACAGAACAAAAGAAATTTTTTTTGCTGGTTTTTCAAAAGATTGTCATTTTCTTTAAAGTAAAAAGCAAACAAAAAAAACAGCAAATGAAACAAAAACGAGGAGTTTAACAAAACATATTCATTAAACATAATAACTTTGAAAGCATGGGACCCTAAAAAATGATCATATAACCTTAGGCACGACTATAAAAGTTTGAAAAAAAACAACAAATTACTTCAGCATAGGAAAGATAACAGGAATCTCAACAGCTTGCCAGTTGTCCAAAGTAGCTTCGCGATGATACACCAGGCGATCAACATCTTCGTCTTCAAAATCCTCCTCAACAACGTTGATTTGGAAACCCCCATTGATAAACACCTCTTGTATGGCCTTCGGGCGTCCTTTGACAAAAGTTGATGTTCCATCATGAGTTGGTTTGTAACCCAACCCTTGACGACCTAGCTTCCACTTCAATAACCTCTCCCCAACCCGCAGGAGTACCCTTTTTCAGCGTAGACTTTATTCTTTGAGCAGACACGAAGGATGGACCACTTTTAACCACTATTTCTTCTATCGTCACAACATTAGCTATCTCAAGCGTCTGGAAAGAAATTTCTAGCGCATCTTCTTTAACTTAAATATATCTAAACGACAATAGGTTGCTCACCATCAAGTCTTCTTCACCATGCACAATTACCAGTTTATCATCCACAACAAATTTCATCCTCTAGTGTAGGGTAGAAGTTACCACACTGATTGCATGAATCCATGGTCGTCCAAATAGGCAGTTATAAGCTGGATTAATGTCCATCACTTGAAACGTGATGTCAAACGCATGGGGGCCTATCATAACTGGTAGCTCTACCTCTCCAACAACAGTCTTCCTTGAACCATCAAAAGATTTAACAATCAACGATGTTGGCCTCATCTCTGCCCCTTTGCATGCCAATTTGGCAAGCATCCTCTTGGGTAGCACATTCAGAGAAGATTCAGTATCGACCAAAACTCGCGCCAAAGCATCTTTTTAGCACCTAATGGGTACGTGCAGTCCACGATTATGATTAAATCCTTCTCTAGGCAACTCCTAATTGCTGAAACTTAGAGTGTTGCAAGCAGTTATATTGACAATCACATAATCAAATTGAAAATGCTCGAAACTTGAATGGCTCTCAAACTCAAAAGATCAAGAAAATGCCTAAAACTTGAAAAACGCTGAAAATGTCTGAAACATCAAAAAAGTTAAAAAGCTCGAAATCGAGAATCATCGCCAAAGAATATCTAAAAAACTCATTAATAGAGTAACTCACTATTATTATTACTTGTGTTAGACCATAAACATGGTAATAACCCTCAACACCAAGAAATACCAACATAACTCTAAAACATATCAGAGTTACTTAAATAGTAACTCTGCCAACTCTAAGGTAACAAATCCCTTTGTTAAACTTATTAACATAGCTCTAAAACTTATCACAATTTCTCAAAGGCAATCCTAAAAAAATCAAACTACCAATAACAGTTTTGCAACTCTAAACAGCCAAAGACTACTCAATAACAACTTTAAACTCATCAAACAACCCAAAAATTATGCTTTCTACTAGTAACACATCATATTTGAATAATTATTTAAATATCAAACGAAGTCGGAATCAATAAAATGAATATGTTCTAGAAAGCTTAAAGTGGTTATTTTAATAGTATGGTTTTTAATTCAGGATTTAATACACCAATCGATTCAGTTTAAACAAACAACAAGAATGGGTACTCACACTAGGAAAAATGTTTCGCCTGACTTCAAAACAGTGCCAAAATTATATACTTATGATAAAACTATGAAAATTTCTAGTAGAAAAGAACATTAAACTCTCTTTCTGACACAACTGACGACATCCCAAAAGGATTTACGAAACTCAAGTTATGCTTGAAACATGATGATCAACGCAGGACTGAACTGACTACGCCTTTGGCATAAAAACTAATGAACTGCTACTATTGTAGCACCCCTAGACCAAATTTCTCTACTTCAAAAAAATATTATCGTGTTAGCTTTCCAACACTTTGAATTGGATCTCAATCCAAGTCCAAAAACTCAAGATATGCATGAAATAATGCGGTCAACTCCCTTCTAAATATACCTGCAATTTTTCTGCATTTTTCTCCCCATTGAACAAATTTTCGAATTTTTTCAAAAGTCTCGAATTTTAAGTTTTTGTCAAAAATCTGATTTTTCATGTAAAAGGTCTCATTTAAAAAAAGAAAAAGGATTTTACTGCATTTGAGATTTTTTTTTAAATAGGTCGATTTTGGAAAATTGGGGAAACATAACACGGTTAAGCAAATATAAAAAAAGTGGGAAATTAAACGATCTAAACATGGTCGTTCGAATTCCCGACAAATATAAAAAAATTGGGAAACCAAACGACCTAAATAGAGTCATTCAAATTCCCGAGGCAAAATCCCAACTAAAAAAAGATGAACTCAAACAACATGGCATTGGATTTTTACAGATCATCATACTCAACAACAACAATCAAACTATAATAAAGTAAACCTATAAATAATATCACTTATAGAGACCATAAATAATTTATCCTAAATCCCATTTTAGTGTCTTAGAGCAATCATATACAAAACACTTACACCAATAAAGTTTTGCTAAAATCTTATTCGGTCAATTCATACAAACCGTAAGAAAAAGAAAAATTAAGGAGAAAACATATTACCCTAAGATACTGATAGCAATCACTATCCTGCAAGCGTAGTTCACCCATAAGCGGACAATTTACCCCTTACCTTATATTTTTCCATCAACGATGATGATCATAGCAACTTCTATGAATTTCTCTTCTCCAACCTAACTCTCCTCCTAAAAGCATATTTGTTCTTGTTGCCTTTTTTTTCACATACGAAAAAGTTTTCTAAAAAATCTAGTTTCTTCTGACTTATAGAATTTATGTGAGCCTTATTTCTCAAAATCACACTTTTTGCCTAATTTAATCTAAACCTCCTTCCTCTCACCTCATACTCTTCGCTATTAAAAAAAATACCTATTATTCTATTTATTCAATTAATTTATTATTTAAATTAAATAAATATTTAAAATAAATAAATATTCAACTTAAATAACTATTTGATGAAGATTCTAAATTTTTTATTTTATCTTATTACAAAATAATTAATATGCCTAATTATATGTAATAATCCAAATAATATTATTTTATATGCACTCAAATCTCAGATTCCAGGTAATTAGTAAAATTCCAAATTACTCATACGCTCCAAAAACAACAAAATTCAATATAATAAATAAATCACCCAAATAAATAAATAAAATACTCTAATTATAAGTTACACCTTTCCCCTTAGATGTGCCAAAGCCAAAACTGGTGGGGGTATAAGGGTTGGAAGAATTTAAAATCTTGGAGAAAATTTTGCCATTGACAATTTGTCGAACAATGATTGGCGAAAACCAATTGTAGAATTTTTAGAAAATACTACAGGAACAATGAATTGAAAGATCAAATACAAGTCTTTAAGCTATGCAATTATTGGAAACGAGCTATTTAAAAATACTCATGAGAAAACCTTGCTTAAATGCCTTGGTGAGAGTGAAGCCTATTTGAAATTTTTTGATGCCCATTATAGACCATACGGTGCTCATCGGGCAAGACACAAGATGAAATGACTTTTATTTGAACAAGGGTTATATTGGCCGACTATGTTGAAGGACTATATTGAGTTTGCCAAAGGTTTCTAGGAATGTCAAAAACATGCAAGCATTTAACATGTTCCTGCAAGTGAATTGTATTCGATTGTCAAGCCTTGGACATTTAAAGGTTTGGCATTGGACTTAATTGGTGAAATTTGACTTGCATCATCCAAGAGTCATAGGTACATATTGGTTGGTATATATTGTTTTAACACCTGGGACAAAGTTATCCCTTTGATCAATGTTGATCAGGAAGTAGTAATAAACTTTGTTCAAAGTCATATAACTTATCGGTTTAGAATTCCTAAAAACCTCAACCACTGACCAAGGTACATTTTTTACTGGTCGAAATATGGTTGACTTTGCTTTAGATTCAGAAATCAAACTGTTAACATATACTCCCTATTACGCTCAGGCAAATGGCCAGGTCGAAGAGGCCAATAAAGTTATAATAGGTCTAATTAAGAGACATGTATGTTAAAATCCAAGAAATTGGTATAAGACTTTAGACCAAGTATTATGGGCTTGTCGAAATTTCCCTAAAGAGGCAACTAACTCTACTCCATTTCGACTAACGTATGGTCACGATGCAGTTTTGCTTTGTTAGGATTTATTAACAATCAATTATAACTCAAAGGTAGTTTAAAATTCCTTCCGACCATTATTGGAATATGATGTTGGATGAATTAGTTGATTTAGATAAAGAAAGATTAGCTATCTTGAACGTTCTCATAAGGCAAAAGAACGAATAGCTAAGACATACAATAAGAAAGTTAAGTAAAAAACGTTTACACTTGGTGATTACGTTTGGAAAGTCATTTTACCTATGGATCAAAAGGATATAACTTTAGGTAAATGGTCACTAAGCTAGGAAGGCCCATTTTGAATCATCCAGATGTTCTCAAGTAACACTTGTGAAATTTAAGAATTGACCCTTGAAGGTTGAATTATGAGGATAAATGGTAAGTACTTAAAAAAGTAGAAGTCTATGTTGCTGGAAGTTCGAATAACATGAGAGTAATTCATAAAGAAATAAAATGCTAAAGTAGCATGCATTAAAATTGAAGAAATGCCAAAATGGCACATTGTCATTAATACAATCAACTAATACAAAATGAGCCTGAAAGATTAAAATGGAAAATCATTCTGAAGCTTCTCAAGACATCTCTTGGAAAATTTGATCTTTGTATCATTCATAGAGTTTATGACCCCCAATTTTTGCACTTCCTCTTCCAGCGCACAAGTAACATCAAGATGTTGAAACCAACCTTTGCTTCATGGTTTCGTTATTCAATAATATAAGATAATCTAGAAGCTTTGACCCCATCTTTCTAATTCTCTACTTCTTCAACCTTTTGTTGCAGCTCTTTATTTGCTTCGTCTAGCTCAAAATGTTTTCATTGTAAGTTGCCCACCTCGTGGTCTAGTTCTTCTTTGCCATGTGTTTCTAGTTTGTTAACTCGCTTTTGAAAATGAACAACTAAGGCCTATTCTTGAGCCATAACATTAGTTTAAATCTTGAGTCTGTCATCAGATTCTCTCTTTATCTTGATGTTATGAGCACTTTGGTCAAGAAACAAATAAAACTCAAGGATGGAATCAACAATGGCATCAGGCGAACCGACATTGTTGAGTTGTTTCAATATACTTTTGGTTTGATAGCTGGTGATAGGATTCTTTTCAAGTGTGTGAAACAAATCTACATCGATGACTTTTCTTTTCAATCATTGAATCAGCGCAATAGAATAAGTGCCAGAGAGTCTGTTGCGCGATGCAGTAGAAAAGCTTGGAGATTTCTCCACAGAAAGGCCCCGACTACTCATAAGAATCTTTAAAGCTTAAACATGATCCTTTTCTTTCATAACCTCTATCACCTTTTGACTGAGAAGAGTGTCACGAGTGTTAGATTAAGAGTCCCGAATTAGGGAATGAGTAATTGTTGCTGTTGTTAAGATTGGTTGCTTATTGGCTGTTGTTGAATGAGTGGAAGTAAGAGGCGTTTGTGGTAATTCTTTTTATACCACATCAGGATGATGTTGATTTGGGCCTTGACTTTTTTGGTTTCGACCAGTATCCTAATTCCATTGTGATTGACTAACGTGATATGGGTTCTCTAGTGTTAGGGCACTTTGGTTAACATAACTTAATTGATGGTCAGGATTAGAATCCAGTCGTATGGGCTATCATATGATTGGTCGAGATGTTGGTCTTCCCTCACCTCATTGGATAGTTCAATAATGATTTCCTCGACTAACTTTTCCTAGCTGATCAATAGTCGCCCTCTCGAATGGATTAACATTTGTTGTTGATGGGACTGATGACAAACTTATTTATAAGGGAATAAGCCAATGGATGCTCGAATCAACATTCATTATACAAAGTACAATAGAGATAGATTTGCGTGTAAAGTAAATAGTCAAACGATGCAGTGAGATTGTCAGAGAGGGATTGAAAAAGAGATAGAGATCATAATTAAAAGGTCCACAGAGGTCCTGAAGCTGGGGATTGAATTTTTGCTTTCTAAACCCTTGTCAGGAATGATTGGTGTTAGGTGTCTTGTTTTTTTTTTATCAGAGGGTCATCTTCTCTTTGTTCCATGTCTTCATCAATACTGATGAAAGGTTCCTCTCTTGATTGCTTACGTGGGCTAGCCTTAAGAACTTGTCTTTTAGGTTTCTATTTATTGGCTTGTCGAAGTGTTGAAGTCCCTACAAAAGCCTTTTTTTTTCTTGGCAACATTCTATGCCAAGTCTTTTTGATGCTTAACAGGAGTGATTAATATTCTATATTTATTAATCTCGTCAGCATGCTTAACTTCTTTATTTTTCTCTTAAGATCTTGACTCAGGATAGAGCAATGATAAGTGTTAATATGATAAAAGGATGTATATGAAAAAATACAAGAGAGCCAGAGAGTAAGTAAAAGTTGTGTTTTTTTCACTATCGAGAGAGATAAAGACTTTATCTTTTTTGACTTTATTTTTTAGGACAATAGTGGTGACACTACTTCCTTTTTTTGACTATGGGAAAATAAAAAGGATAATCAAGAGAGAAAGCAAAGCCAATTGTTGAAAGAAAGCCAAAACCTGTAACCAATTATGCAAAATCTATAATCGATTACATGTTGTTTCCTTTTGATATTTACAAAAGAGTGTAATTGATTACATCCCCACAGTATTTGATTACATGCACGTGAATTATGTTTTTCACTTAACAAAATTAAGGCTAACTCACAAGAATAGAGGAAAAAAAGATAAGTAATGAAGTGTGACACAATTTCTATGCACTAAATAAAAAGAACGAAAAGTCAAGTATAGATCGTCATAAAAAAACTTGATTTTCTTATAAAATTGATATTTGATCTAATTAAAAAAAAAGGCAATGCTCACAATTTCACTCAATGGTTTTTTTAAATAAAAAATTATTATAATTTTTTTAGTATAGGAGATCACATGTTGCGTTTTTACGAGATAAAAAATATAAAATTCAGTCAATAATTCTATAATAAATATTTAAATGCTCACTTAATGTATGGTTAGTTTCGAATCAAGAAAGATAATAAATGACATTGACAAGGGCAACTAATATATTTTGATGATGGACACACATCATTCATTTTCACTCGTTTTGAATGCTACTGAGTCATTTGCACTCATTTTGGATTTTGAACATTATTTGCATAGTTAAGAAAATTACAAGTTTGCTCGTTATGACACAACTCAATTAGTAGCATTGTAGGAACAACATATGTAATGACATGTGTTTGAACCTTTGATATTACATTCATCTTTTAAAAAGAGTGAATTTCAGCCACTAAATAATTTGACAAAAAAAAATGCCCACTAATGCCACGTCTTTATCACATGCTTGAATGATACACACACATTTTCTCTCGTTAATTCACTTAACCCACTTCATCCATTGATTTAGTCATAAATTGAATTGAAAAATCATTAACTCTCTTGGCATGTGCCTTTAAAAAGA
Organism: Lathyrus sativus; assembly: GCA_963859935.3. Lineage (NCBI taxonomy): Eukaryota > Viridiplantae > Streptophyta > Magnoliopsida > Fabales > Fabaceae > Lathyrus > Lathyrus sativus. The sequence goes on along the minus strand of OZ012740.1, from coordinate 435,984,968 downwards.
GTGAATTGCATCACTTATGTCTTCCACTCCCTCGTAAATGCTTAGCCACCTAAATAAAAAAGAAGTTAGCCACAAAGTAACTAGCATGTATCCTATAAATCCTAGAAAATTTAAAAACGTTCATATCATTTAAATTGATGTTTGGACTTCCGTGTAACGAGAACCTTTTCTTTTTCATATATATTCAAACCCAATTCTCTAGTTCAAAAACAAAATAATTCTTCTTAAAAAAAACTCCTCTAGTTCAAAAACAAAATAATTCTTCTTAAAAAAAACTTCAATAATAATTCTTCTTTTGAAATTTTGAAGTCTAAAAAAACATAGAGATGAAAAGAGAATTCACCTAATTTTTTAAAGTAGAACTAATCCCTTTACCTAATTTTTTTAACGTGAGTATTATTGGAAAACCTAAAATTTCTAAAAATGGGTTATGAAAAAAATATCAACTTGATGTTCCATCAAAACCACAACACATTTGCGAAGGGAAACAACGCCACGTGCTCCGTTCTAAATCTCCAAGATCTTCTATGCTGCTCTCTCCGCCTTTGAGCAACATGATCGTATCCCCGTCATAAACCAATGCCAACCTGGAAATATCTACTCCACGTGGCACATCTCAAACATTCAACACCTCCATTTCATCCACGTCAGCATTCACAGTTCATAAACCACACCTACTCAATATCTTTCTTCCTAATATCGCCATAATCTGCTTCTTTACCGTACCTTCAGATTGGTCAAGCTCCAAATTTTTTTTCTTGCTATTTTTCTTTTTTTTCAAAAACTATATTCATAATTTTGTTTACCAAAGTTCAATTAGCGATGATTAATACGATGTAATATCAGTAACTGTTTCTATAATGACTTAATAATGGCGATTAGTGATACCTCTGAGCTGGTAAGTGGTAATCCTCATCTAATTCCTTTTTTATTTTGCTGAAATTTTTTACTTCATAGTGAAGAAATTAAACAATGTTTCTGTTATGATATTATCTAATTTTTTTTGTTTGTTTTTGTTTTCTCTAGCGTGAACGATTTAGCATAAAGAAAGCGATGCCACTTTTCTGGTTCTTGTTCATGTTCAAGGAAAGATCTCTCGTGCGTTCATGGTTTCATCTCTAACGGATCTTCTTCTTGTGCTTAACCGTTTTGGATTTTCAGTAAGTTAAGTCTCTCAAGTCTTAATTTAAATTCTTCAGCTTAGTTAGGGTTTGAAAGTTACTTCAAGTTGGGATTATATTAGCTTTCCATAAGATCAGTATTTAGTTTGTATGCTTTTTAATTTTTGATTTGGATGAGTAAGGGATACTTCTCTGTCCGGCCTCTGAAGCACCGACACCTCTGTTTGTATTCTGTGTCCGATACTTTCGCTGACACTTGTATTTATGTTTAATTTATTCATTTTTTCTAATTTTTATCTGCGTCAAACTGTTAGTGTCAGTGTCGTGTTTCCGGTGTCTGTGTTTCATAGTTAGAGGCTGAGAACTGAGAAATGAAGGGTTTTGTAATCTTGTTTGAGGTTGATAATTGCAATGGATATTTGGTTGGGTATTGTGCGTGAAAAATTTGGTGAGACTTGTATTAGGCTTACTTGTATAGATTTTTATTAATGTTATAATTTTCTGAAGTGCATATCTAGTGACCTGCAGTTGTATTTTGGGGTTCTCTGAAGATTGTGGCATGTGCTGTTTTACTTTGGATGAGGACGGACTATATTTATCGTGAGCTTGGGCATTTTGAATGACAAGGGGTAACCAGATATGTGTTGATGGTGACAGTAAAGAACTTACTCAGAGTTTGCGGGATGGGAAGAGCAACTTAAAAACAGGAGTTGCTGGTGAGGGTGACGAAGTGAAATGTAATGGAGTAGCTGAAGAAGTTAAGGTTGGAGAGGGAGGGAACAGGGAATCCTCTTCCGTGCAGTATCAGTCTCAAGGGGCAATTATTTGTTGGGAGAGGTTTTTACATATTAGATCCCTTAAAGTCTTGCTTGTGGAGTATGATGACTGTACTCGCCATATTGTCACTGCATTGCTTCGCAATTGTAGCTATGAAGGTTAGTTATTATCTGTTGTTTTATTTCATTGTTTCTGGATATTGTAAGTACTCTTACGGCTTAAACTTTGTTTTGCATTTTCAAAACAAATTTGTGGTCTTAAATGTATTTCTAAGATGTGAATATTGTCTCTTTTGAAAGGTATATACATTAGAATAATGATATAGACTTTTAGAATTCCTAGTTTTGAGAAAATGAGAGAAAATTGAAGAAGATAAAACTGTGTAATACTACATCAATTTGATTGTCTAAATATATCTAAAACTCAATTAATTCTTCTATAATTAATGATATCATTCCTGAAACACGCATCAATTAATTTGTATTGCATTTTCCAATAACCACTTTTATAAGTTTTCATGAATGGCATTTTGATAAGTACAATTTCTTTTTCTTATCACAAAAAAGTTAAATGAGATAACATACTATTCTTAATAATTGAGAATTATCATTATTTTTTTCTTAAATTAAAAACTGGAGAGAATATTTATTTTGTCATAAAAGAGTACATAGAGAGATATTTATTCAATAGGCTATGCAGCAGAACAGTTGCAACTGCCTAACTGTTTACAACTGTCACTAACTGAATACAACTGTCAGGAACAGAATTGGTTACTGAAGAAGTAGAGCCGCCCTTAAAGGGCTGACACTGCGAGGCCTAAAGGTCCAAATAAAACACTTGAATAAATTACATATATACTCCTAATATTCCTCCTTTAACTGGGAGGAGTGCTGGCCAATGACAACTTGTTTAACACTATGAGAGCTGTATTTCTTAAACAGAACTGTGACTCTGAGAGAACATCAGTCCACTGCTCTTGAGCAGGAATGTGGAAAACAAAGAGACTCTTATGCACAATTTTCTCTCCGAACTAAAAAAATCTAGCTCCATGTGTTTTTTTCTTGAGTAAAGAAATGGGTTATGAGAGGGAGAAAACAATGCTGAGACTGTCATAAAAGATCTTAGGGACAGAATTATAGGACACTGTAGAGAAGTGGCTTGCAGTAAAAGACCATTTCTTTGCCACCAGATTTTGTTGAGATGCGGGTTGCAGTAAAAGACCATCAACTGGGTTGCAGTAAAAGACCATCAACTGACATACTTTATTTACTGCAAAGGGGATCTCAGCTCTTGTAATGGTAGCATACTGCAATGGACCTACAATGGATTGAAATAAAGTGGGATCATCCATGTAACTGGATCCAAATTTGGTACTGGAAATTATAGGTATAGAGATGCCCTTTGCTGAAGCCTTGTTTGAGGGTGATGGAGTGGTTTTGATAAGAGAGGAGTCAACACTACAATGAGCAGAGAATAATTCATAGTAAGGAAAGCATGTTTCATGAAATAAGACATCTTTTGATATAAAATTTCTGCCACTAGAGTCCATGTATTTGTACACTTTTTGGTTAGTTGAATAACTAAAAAAGATGCTTTTCTTTGAGTGGAAAGAGAATTTGCGAGTGTTATAGGGTCTAAGACAAGGAAAGCACACACAACCTAAGGTTTAAAAACGTTGTAATCTGAATGATAATGAAATATGGAGAGTTTCCGTTAAGGAAGGTGGATGGTCGAAAGAAGCTAAGCGTCCGAAAGAAGGCATGGTCCCATTATTGGTAAGGTAAATTGGCTTGAACAAGTGAGGAAAGGTCGATTTCAACTACATATTTATGCTTTCCTTGAACCTAACCATTTTAATGGACATGTGGATAAATTAGCCCATGAGCGTTAGTTCTGAGTTCCCTAGCCTTCAAAGTCCATAAACTGAGTTTTTGATTGTTGAGATATTTCTTATTGGGCCACCACATCTACCTACCCTCTTGATGTCAAATCTTCAATTTTTGAGGGCATTGAGATTCTACATAGAGGGAGACATGGTCAAAGTCTTCGTAGAAGACTTGGGCAATCCTCAGTCCCTTGAGGTGGATTTTGGGTTTGAGGTAGGTGCAAGTTCAATTTTAAATCTAATGATTAGTTTTCATAGCCATAGGTCTTCCTCTATCTCTAGTTGTTTGACTCACCCCCATTTGATCTATTCTCTTTACAACTCAATCTATAGAGTTTCTCTCTAAATGTCCGAACCACCTAAGTTTATTTTCCACCATAATTTCTACTATAGGTGTTACTCCAACGATCTCTCTAATATTGTCATTTCTAATCTTATCCCGTCTAGTCTTATTACACATTTAACACAATATCCACATCTCTACTAGATTTACTTTATTCTTGTGCTAATTCTTAATCGCCCAACATTGTGTCTCATAAAACATCACAAGTCTTACCGCTGTCCGATAAAATTTTCTTTTTTGCTTGTGTGGTACTTATGTGTCACATCAACCCTTGAGGCCCTCCTTCATTTTAACCATTCAACTTGAATTCGATGGTTTACATCCCATCTATTTCTCCATGGTTTTGTATTATGGACTCATGATATTTAACCGCATGATTTGTGGGTTGATATGGTCTCTAACTTTCACCTCTAGGTTAGAAACATTTCTCCTTTTGTTGAACTTCCATTTCATATACTTCGTCTTACTTCTGCATAGGTGAAAATCATTCGTTTCTAAAACTTGTCTCCAAGTCTCTAACTCTCATTTAAATCCTCCTTCGACTCTCCAAGTAGGACTGTAGCATCTGCAAAAAACACATTTCGGTGCTAGCTCTTGGATGTGTTCCGTGAGTACATCCAAAATTAAAGTAAAAATGTAGCGGTTTAAGCTTGCACCTTGATGCAATCCTATTGTAACGAGGAAATCGCCTGTCTTTACTGTGTGTCTGCACACTAATTGATGCCCCTTCATACATATCTTTGATAACTTGAATATAGACAATCTTAACCTCTTTTTTCTCTAGGAATTTTTACAAAATCTCTCTAGGCACTTTATCACATGTCTTTTTCAAGTGAGTGAAAATTACGTGCCAGTCTTGTTGGTCCATCTAATACTGCTCCATCACATGCTGTAATATAGATAGTTCGGTTACACGGTCGACCTCCCAGACATAAAACCAAATTGATTTTTAGTAGTTTAAGAGTCTTTTTTCTTAGTTTCCTTTCAATCACTCTTTTCCATAATTTTATAGTATGACCACAAATTTAGTTCTCCTATAATATGAACAATTTTATATATCCCTCTTATTCTATATATTGGAACTAAAATATTTCTTTTCAATTTATCTAACATTTGCTTTGACCTCATAATTTTGTTAAAGAATTTGGTGAGCCGCTTAATGCCTCTCTTCAAGAATTTTCTACACTTTAATAAATATGTTGTTTGTAATAGAAAAGAGAAGATGATGAAAGAGAATTTATGTTGAGTTAAACCGAAAATATGAAAATTAGTTACAATGGAATAACTTGATTGTATTTGTAAGATGCTTGAGTTGCACTGAGTGTAATTAACTCACTAATATCTCAACATAAGGTTGTTAAAACAACCTTCTAACTAGGGATGGCAAAAAAGCCCGTGCCCGCGGGTATCCGCGGATATAATCCGTCACGGATACAATGTGGATAGCTTAATGGATATCCATGGATAAAATAAATGGATATTTAAATATCCGTTATTTAATGGATGTGGATGCGGGTTTAATGATACCCGTACCCGCGGATATCCATACCCGTTAATAAATTATAAAAAGTATTTAAATATTTTTAATTTATTATAGACGTCATTACATCTTCCAAGAAATTTAGTCTTTTCATATTTCTTTTTTTAACCTTTTCTTGGAAGAAAAAGAAAACCTTTCACATTCCAAGAAAAATCATATTTAGTCATTTTATATTTATTTAGGCTTCTTCTATATTTTATATTATATGGTATGATGAATTTTATTTTGTTAAAAATGAAATGTATGGATATTATGTTTGAATGTTATTATGTTTTAGTGAAAAAAGAATGAAAATAATATGAAGTTTAGTTGTTAAATTGAGAGCGAAAAAATATATTTTTAAAAAATAATTTTAGACAAAAAAAGTTATTCATGGATATCTGTAAATATCCGCGGATACCTTAAAACCCGTGGATTACCCGCTTAACTGATATCCGCATGGATATGGGGCAGATACGAATATCATATTTATCCAACGGGGCAGACACGAATATCATACTATCCGCCCCATGGATATCCATTTACATCCCTACTTCTAACAAACTCTTTCCTATTGCAATTCTGTTTTGTTAGTTTCATACAAAACAGTTACAACTGTTATACTCTAATATTTTCTCCTCAAAGGGTAAAGTCTTCTTCCATGAAGATCCTGCTAGTGCAGAGGTGAACCTTGAGTTGATCATACTATATAGTATAGGAGATATAAGTAACAACAACTACATTGTAAAATTAAAAGAAAACTGAATTGCAATAGTGAGTAGTTAGTTAAAAGATTGTTGTAATAACCTCTTGTTGAACTGTCACCGAGTTAGTTATCCTCAGTGCAACTGTTTTATTTAGATTTGCCTTACAAAAGCTCGTAAAAAATTGGGACGAGCTGGAGTAGATATAGTTGAGGGTGCGGGGCTAAAATCTTAATCCGTTACGTGAAGAAAATGATGACGGAACAGACACATTAGAGGGTGCGGATCTAAATTTTGGCTGGCTCACAAAAAAGTGCGTGCAAAACGGGCATGCCTTACAGGTCGGATCCTTTTTACCACCCCTAAACTCAAATTCCCTATAAGTATCAACTAAGTTATTTCACTGTAACTAACTTTTCATTTTCTGTTTTGATTCCAAATGACTGAATTTCACGTTCTCTCAATCTAAACATGAACTCTCTTTCATCCTCATCTCTTTTCTATTATGGTATCAATAGCCTCTGATCCATAAACACGACTTCGACTAAATCAGAACAATTCTCTCTATTGAAAGATGGAGTTTCTTTGAAGAACGTTTTCAAAACTTCTGTGCAACATATTAGCATCAAACTTGATGATTCTAAGTTCTCTCTTTGAAACTATATAGTATGATCATATACACATCTATAAGCTTCAACATCATCTTATGAATCTTGAAAGTCTTATAAATATCTCTCGGTGGAAGATCACGGCTTAGACATCGAAGATCTAACATATCTGTCATGGCAACAAGAGGATTCTCTCCTCCTCACATGACTTCCACAACTCAGATTCAATTCTTCCTAGAGTTGTGAGATGTGTTCACGCACATGAAGTTTGGTCCATAATAGATTAGTTTTCGCGAATGCAAATCTATGCGAAGTCACGCCAACTTCGTTATTAGCTCAGGTGCTTTGTAAAGGGAGATTACACCATTGCATAATACTTAGGTTAAATTTAACATATCGCAAATGTTCTTGAATCAATTAGAGATCTAATTTCACACCGTGATCATTTAGAAACGATTCTTGAAGGACTTCCTAATGACTAAGTAGTGCTTTGCAATGGACAAGGTTGCCTATTACTCTATTGGCTCTACCACTTTTCAATCTTTATACAAACCACACATCACGCTTTCTTTACACAATCTTCTCTTAGTGCCTAAAATCTCCAAGAATCTAATCTTTATTAGTCAGCTTGAAAGAGACAACCATGTATACTGTGAATTCCATCGTGATATTTGCCTTGTCAAATCATAGACTACCTTTGAAATACTTCTATAATAAGATCTTGGAAATGATGTATTATACTCCTTTGGATCACTGCATGCTACTCATTGATTCCAATAAGCACACATCACCTGTTATACACGCATTCACCAATACTACACCTTACATGGTTGATCGCGACTTAGTATGTCTAAATGATTCGTGATTGCAGGTGCACATTCGGATCGCGTAGTTTTAAAGATTATCGAACCCAAAGGACCAAGAATCGATCTTACCGTTATCTAATGCTACTACGTAAATCTAAGGCTAATGGATTTTTTTTAGGTTGATATGCAAGAAAATAAATGTAAATTAAAATATGATTTAAATCAAGATATGACGGAATATCGGTATGCAGTTTGTCAACCATCTGGGATTCAATAATTCATGGGAGTTATTAGAAGATCAAAATATTATTCTGTAGAAAATACTTATTTAAAAGACTTTATCTCACACTCTCGTGTTTATTGACTCAGACTATACTCTCAAATCAGAATGAAGACTCTCGCTCTCTCATTTGCGTTTAAAAACACTTTTTGAAAATAAGTAAATCCTAATTAATTCTAAAGCGCTCACACTGTATTTAGAATTAATGTTCAATTTCAGCTATCCGGTTAGGGGTCCTAAACTCTCGCTTTATTGATCCTAACCTTCGTTACCCTTTTACTCTTGTAACAAAAGTTATTAAGTTTAATAAAAGAAACCAAGACCAGAAAAATCAATTTGTTAAGTTCACGCCATGAATTATTAAACCCCTTCTGACCGATCGTATTTACATACCGATATTAAACAGTTTAGCCAAACATGGTTTTCAATCTAAACATGCTATTACGATAATTAAACATAAGGCAAGACATGATTTAATCTAAGTTGAAAGCATAAACAGTAAGAATAAGCAAGTAAAGTAGAACCTGGAATTAAAATGAAACTGGAAACTGCTGAAAGTTTACTTGGAAAAATATGCCGGCATGCTTCGTATTCGATTACTGAAATATGGGCAAAGAAACAATCCTAAAACTAGAATTGTAATAGCCTCCCGGTGTGGAAGAATTATCACTTTTACAGGTAATACTTTCTGCTTAAAATTCTAAAGAAACAAAATTATAACACACATTCTTCGACCTCTGTTGTAGAAACCAACCTTCTTTTTAATACTCCGGTAGCTTCGTGAAATTCGGTTTGTTTCTGTGCAATTCGTATGACTGAGTTCGAGGCGAAAAAATTTGGACGTGGAGAAAATATAGGATGGTTGTGGAGAGAAAAAAAATGGAGAAAAAGTATTGCATTAGGTCATAGCATCGTGGCACTCGCCACCCTTTTCTTCTTTTTGAGTGTGGCAGGCGCCGCACTCCTTCACAAACTCACGTGGCAGGCGCCACGAGGATGGTGGTGGGCGCCACCCTGCATTAGGTGTGGCAGGCACCACCCTTTTGTAGTGTGGTGGGCCCCACGTCAATTTCTTTTATATTTTTTTTCTTTTTTTTCTTTCTTTTGTAAATTCAATCCACTTCTAGTCAAGGTATCATGATTCAATCCACTTCTAGTCAAGGTATCTGTAATATTCTCGTACCTATTCAATTAGAGTTAGATTTTTGTGCAGCTTGTTGCATTGACAAAGTTCATTGTTTGGCTTCATTCAACCTATTACAACATATCATGCACCTTTTGATTTAGTGTTTGTTGATGGGGTTCTGCTCTTATGATATCTTCGTTAGGATTTTAGTATCTCGTGACATGTGTGGATGCTTTTACCAAGTATACTTGAACTTTTCTGCTCACTACCACTTTTCACACCTTTGGCTTTCAAGAAGGCATTGTTCACATCCAGTTGAGTGATATGCCATTGCCTAGAGATGGCAAGAGTGAGGATAACTGTCACAGTGACAGGTTTTGCCTAGAGATGGCAAGAGTGAGGATAACTATCATAGTGACACAGGTTTTACCACTGGTGAGAATGTCTCGTGACAATCAAAAGTCTACACTTGATGATAACTCTTAGCTACAATCTACTTTATATTTTAGAATAGAGCCATCTGGATTTTGTTTGATTATGAAAACCTACTTGCACCATATAACACTTTTGTTAGTAGGAAAAGGTGTAAGACTCCTTGTATTGTTCTCGAGGTGTAAGACTCCTTGTATTGTTCTCGAGTAATGCAGTGTGTTCATCCTTCATAGCAGAAAGCCACTTGGGATCTTTAATTGTTAGTTTGTAGGATTGTTAGTTTGTAGGAAGTAGGTTCAAGTTCTGTTAAGGGTAAAGTTAGATGGAGTCTAGGTTGAACTATTTCATGCTTGACTCTAGTAGTTATGAGATTAGTGTTATGAGGATATATTCTGTTTGGTTGAGGCAATGATATATGAGAAGTTTGTGTAGTGTTTGGAAATGAAGTGACTGGATTGGAATAAGAAGTAGAGACTTGAGGTGATGTGGTGGTATCATTATCAATATTTTGGTTTGAAGTACTCTTAGGTTTTGATTATGACTTGAACTTGAAAATAGAGTGCTGCCATTGGTATTAGACGTTGAGGGTGAGGTTGGAGTGAGGGTTTGATTAAGTGGCATATTTGTGGATGGGTTGGGTGAAGAGGTGACACTTGTGTATGGTGTAGCAACAAGTGTTGTGTTATGACAGGAGGATAGAGAGAAGGGAACTGGTATGAGGTTGGTTTTGTTGGAAGCAGTTGGTTGTGAAGAAAACATAAAGTAGTAAGGAAATTTGAGTTCATTGAATATTACATCTTTTGAGATATATATATTCTTCCATCACTAGCCAAACATTTATATCCTTTATGATTAGAGGAGTAGCCCTAAAACAGACATTCTCTTAGAATGATATGAAAACTTGTGAGGATTGTATGGTCTAAGATGTGGATAACAGGTAGGGGCGGCAAACAGGAATGTCCTCTCCGTTTAAGTTCGTTACGTAAAAACCCGCAAAAATACATGACAATGTGGACATTGTGTAGGACGCGTGCATAAAATCTTGGCTTACTCCGCAAAAAAATGAGGGTGGGATGGGGTGTATCCTCGGGCACTGCACCTTCAGTCTAAAAACTACAAAAATTTTGTTGCCCACATCAACAAAAACCCACAAAAAAGGGGCGGGACGGGGTAGGCATATTAGAGGGTGCAAACATTAAACATTAAATCTTGGTCCGCCCCGCGCAAAAGTGCGGGCAAAACAGGTATGTCCAACTGTCGGACCCGTTTTGCCACCCGTAATAACTGGCACATCCAAAAACTTTGAGAAGTTTATAGTCTAGAGCTATTTTATATAGGACTAAATAAGCAGAGTTCATACCTAATGTGACAGTTGGCCTCCTATTAATGAGGTATGTGGCAACATAAAATGCATGATCCTAGAATTTCAGTGGAAGTATGCCTTGTGCTTGGTGTGTAAGACCAATCTCCACTACATGCATGTGTTTCCTCTCTGCTTAACCATTTTAATGGTTGTCGCTTGCGCGAAAATAAGGTGCCGGCATAACAGAAGAGTCGCCACCTTTTGTTATTTATCCCTCGGAACGGGAAAGGAAACGATTGGAAAAACCTGACGAATAGGTATAAGACAAGGTCGTCGCAACCGTTGTCTGGGTTCGGGAGTCGGTTACGCAAGGGGAAGGTATTAGCACCCCTCACGTCCGTCGTACTCGACGGAATCCACGCTTGTTGTGTTTACTGGACGAGTTGGTTTATCTATCTACCTATCAAGGCTGACTTAGGCAGAAAAAAGAAAATGACTCGGCAAAGCGTCGCACTTTATGCCTACGTATTCTCATCAGAGAATGAGAAATCAGAGTCAACGTAGTTCGACCTACGACGGGTTACGGGGAAGGTAGCTCGCCAATACATCAGTATTGTGCCTACGTACTCTCAACAGGCTTGAGAGATCAGAGCTGACGTAGTTCGGGACACTACGTATTATGGGGATTCAGATTCATCTGTTTTATCGAGTAGGGTTAAGCAGCAGTTCCAGCAGTTAGGGACAAAGCCTGTTTGCGGTGGCGCTGAAGTTTAACGACACTCTTTTCTTCAGAAAAACTTCCTTTGAATTATGGGCCCACGGGGCAAAAAGGTTTGAAGTTTGTTTTCTGTCTTTTTACGGAAGAAGTGTTTTTTATTGTGTTTGCAATTTCAATCGTACTAAAGACTATGACCTGAGAATGAATGCGTCGCATGTCACCCAAAGGGTATCATACTAAACATCCAGACTGTGGAAAAGAAACTCTCCCACAATCCTTTCTCAAATAGCTTAAGGCTCGTAACGTACAAAAGAAATCATTCATGATTACTGTATCTTAAGCTGTTTTGAGATGAGAAGAGAACAGACTCAACTACGAGGAGACTATCAAGTCCTACTGTTGTCATGCCAAGGATTCATCCTATAGTTGAGGTTTGAAACAGGGAACTCCTAGATGTTGTCATGCATAGGTTTCAACCTAAAGGTCTATCATCACTTCCTTATCAAAGGAAATGAGAGTCTTAAGGGATCATGTCAATGATACACAGAAACAGGTAAAACATCAGCTTAAACAGTAAACAGTAACGACTGTAAAATGCATGCAATGCAAGTGAGGGAGGAAATGTGTGTGGGGCATCAGCCTCCACAAGCTCATCTCGACCTCAAGCCAGAATGAATAACAGTAATCATACTGAAGAGAATAAAACATGCTATCAAGCAAAATACAGTAAGCTGCAGTCATACAGAAGAAATAACATCATGCTATCAAGCAAAATAAACCACATGGGCAAGGGAGCAGGGCTCTACCGAATACCCGCAAGCAAAGCCATACAGTAACAATACAAGCAGAGGGAGCAACTCAACCTCTAGTGCAATCATGCTCCTAGATTAAAGCTAGTCTAGATATGGACTTATTCTAATGCATCAAGCAAGTCAGACAAGGCACATCAATACAGAAAAGAAACCAAGAAGAAAGCAAATCAACCCCTCTCTACTCCAAGCCTCAGCTCTTCTGACAGCAACTCAGTCTTCAGACTTCAATCACTCTTGACAAATATCAATTTGCTTCTCCAGGTTTCAACCCTTCAACATAAGTTTCAACTTAATCTTCTTCTTCAAGCTTCAGCTCTTTAATCAGTTCCACCTTCAGGCTTCACTCTTAACCACAAGTATTAACTTGATTCCTTCAGGATCTCCAAGCTTCAAAGTATCAACTTATCCTTTGATCTTCAAGCTTCAGCTCTTCAGGGTAGTCTTTAATCACTTGGAAATGTCAATTTCATCCTTCAGTCTTTACTGGATCTTCATTGGGTCTTCAAGTATCAACTTGGTCTTCATGCTCTTCAAGCTTCAGCTAAAATGGCAATGCTCAGGGAATCATCCTCTTTCATACTCTTCCATGAAGTCTTCATCTTCACCTTCAAGCTCAACATCTCTCAAGATACTCAAACCAGAGGAAATCACTTAACTGGATAAGCTAGGATATTAAACTGCTCATTGACCACCAAAGGTGACCTCTAAGGGTTTAACATCAAAGGAATGGTTCCCTCAAAGGTTCTACCTCCTAGGTACCATCACTTATCCCTCCAACGGAGGGAGGTGAATACCATGGAAGGACCTTGAATCATGGGGAGGAATGGAGGTGAAAGATACCATCCATGTTTAAGAAAGGAATCAACTAAGTCTAAGCTCTTCCTAATCCCTAACCCTAAAACAACAACAAAACAAACAAGTCTTCAAGCTCTCAAGCTCCTTAATCAATCTTCATGTCTTCTACTATGCTCCTCCATGCTCCTCAAAGCAAGACCAAGCCCACCAAGCCAAGCAGAAACCCACAAAGCAAGGCAAAACAAAATACAAGCTCTCAAGGGCAACACAAACAACCATCAATTACAAAAATCAATTAAAAATAGTATACTATTATATTAAAACCTAATATAATTTCTAAGGGATCCTATATACCTACCCTTAATACCCTATATGTCCCAACATCTAACTTGACCTAGAAACCCAAAATTCTAGTGTTATTGTGGACCTATGTTAAGGATTGACCTAAATCTACACAACCTAAAGTCATCTAAGCAAAACTAATCAAAAATTAATCACAAAATTATGGAATAAATCCAGAGGGGAGCTAAAGTCCTAATCTAACTATCCTAAAAAGAATGGCCTAAAAATTCAAAGGGAACTAGCTAAACAAAATTCTACAAATCTATGCATCAACATAAAAGGAATTAAAAAGCTATTAAAAGAGAAAATATACAAAAAATATTAAAAATGCATGAAATGCAAATATTTTGATTTGATAATTTTCTAGACATTAACATGAAATGGGAGAAAAAATCCCCATACAAAAATCATCATTTTTCTATTTAATATGATTTTTCAAAGATTAAAGAAAAATGGAGAAAAAGAAATTAAAATGGGAAAACATTGGTGCAGATAACAATTATATTTAGTTCAATTCATGACTGGGCTTGAAATGGGGGTGTAGTTAGTATAAGCGCTAGGCCCAATTATAATCAGAAAATCAACTCAAAATCATAAAGAAAAAGAAAAAGACACGGTGCATTAAGCAAGGAAATTTAGTTCAAAATCCAAATGGGCCATGAAAGGGGGTGGGGATATCAATCTCATCACTTAAGCCCAAAACCTCAATTTAATGAAACGCCGCGTTTGGAGTATCCTCAGATTTCCCTCTTCAAACGAAATTGAATCTCAGCCACACGATCCAAGTCCCAGTCAATGAGTCTTTGTGCATCCAACGACCACATATTTATCTTCTTGCTCCAGCTAGGGTTCGAATGAGGAAGCCATGGAAATAGAGCTTCAGCTCAAGCTTCTCCCAACTCGTATCACCTCAATTCTCAACCAAAATCCATGGTTCAAAACCCTAACTTGTTCTAAATTCCATGCTGATCACAACCATGACCTTAAAATCAATTGAAATGCCCTAAATCTCTGAACCCGATCCAAGATCAAAATCATGCTCAAACTTCAGTTCTAACAATTCTTGAAATTGATTACCTCAGAATGATCACCACCTCACACTGGTTAATTCTTGATATCAAACTCATGTTATAGCTCACTATACATCATATTCTTGGTCCAAACAAAAATGGTGTCACTAACTCAAACTTCACCAATTGATCTCAAACTTCCCAAAATCCATCTCCTACTTGTCTCTAACCATTCTAACCTAACAATTCTACCTAATCATGCTTAAATTATGGTGTAGAAGAAAAGTTACAAACCTGTCAAATCTTGATTATCAGATAGGTCAAAGCTCCACTTCAACCTCTCAAACTCTTCAGAAACCTTCCTCGATTGATGATCTTGCTACTGTTTGCAAAAGTTTTGATGGAGGATGCTTGAATCTCAGAATTCGATGGTGACTTGCAACCTTCAAAATCCAAAAGCTATCTCCTCAATTCTTCAAGATCTTGCCCTCAAATTGGTATGCACACATTCAGTGTGATCAATGAAATGTGTTTGGATTGAAAGAAGCAATGGAAATGAAGCAGAATGTAGAATTTGATTTCAACTTGCAATGGAAGCAATTGAAATGGCTATCTCACTCTCTTCTCAAATCTCTCACCAACCTTGCATCTGAGCAAGTTCTAAACACTATATAGGATGGATCAGACCCATCCAGAACCTTCTGGAATCATCCAATGAGAAATTGGGATTCTCATGCCATGAGTTTTTGAATTCAATCCATCTCATGTACCATCTCATGCCATGGCTCTTGCAGCAACTTGTATCTTCTTGAAAATCTCCTTAGATGAGATATATGATGTGTTAAGATACTTAGCTAGCTTGTATATTGAGTTTCCTTGTGTTTTACATTTGTACCTTATTATGCAAGCAACCATTTTCCAAAGCAAATCCATGATCTAATCCTCAAATCAAAAATGTGGCTGAACCATTGTTTCTAAAATGTTCTTTGGAGTCAAAATGACCTATTACATGCCATGGTTTGGATGTGTAACTTGGAAATTTCAATTTCCAACTTTGACTTATTTAACTTATGCCTCCATTTTAGGTCATTTTTATCACTTTGAGCTACAAGCCTTTTCAACATCTCATGACCTCCTTACTAGCCTTAAAACATCATTTTAAGCAAGTTTGATGTTGAAGATTTTTCCATTTGAAGCTTGGAAATAGGAGTTATGGCCTTATGCTTGAAATGACCTATAATTTCCAAATGACCAAAATGCCCTTGACTTGTCAAAGCCATAACTTGAGTTCTACAAATCCTATCAAGGACTTCTAGTACTCTCTAGAAAGCTAAGAAGATAAGGAACAACATTCATGTTGACCAAAAGTTCATAGGAATCATCCTTCTAGGGCAAAAGTTGGATGCAAGTTGGGTGACTTTCAAGGCCCCAGATTCACATACCTCAGATGACCTGTAACTTGTCAAAGTCATAACTTGAGTTCTACAAATCCTATCAAGGACTTTTAGTACTCAAATAAAAGCTGAGAGCAAGCTCTACAACATTCATGTTGGGGGCAAGATGAGATGACAATCACATCTTGAGCTAAACTGCCTTGAAGATAGGGATCAAACTAGGGGATTTTACACTGTCAAGCCTTGGAAACCCTAGCTTGAAACTTCTCAAACTCCTCAATCATGATGAGTTGATCTTGGAATCATCCTTATAGCATCTCAATGCATCAATCCATGATCACATGGCTCTTGGATTAGGTCTCAACCCTCTCCAAATCATCAGTTGACCTAGGGTTGACTCAGTCAAACCCTAATTACACCACTCATGACTAAGTCTTCTTATTCTTGCATAATGACCTCTCTAGGCTTCATGATGGCTTTCAAGACATCTCATAAGCTCTCTCAAAGCTTCAGGTCCATCCTCATAGCTTCAGAATCATCTGAGGAGCTCCCACAACTCTCAAGTTAGGAGGCACACAACCTTGGTTTCAACCAATCTCTCTGAGGATCTCTTAACTTCTCTGACAAAGATATCAACCCTTGAACACTTGAATAACCCTCTTGGGTAGCTTCAAACTCTTGTATACATCTTGATTGGTAATCATACCTCTTGATCTTCTGCATACATATCAATGCAATGCAGATGATACTGCTAATCTGAATGAGATGAACCACAAGCTAGGTAAAGAAATGTTGGTCAAATTTTGGGGTGCAACAATGGTGTGTGAGGGAAAGTCAGTATGTATATTGTGCCATGTTGTGCTACTAGGAACAAGGACGGTGGTTGATACTCACCTCCATCAGTCTAAATTGACTTGACAGTAGTGTTGAATTGAGTAGTAATAAAGGCAAGAAAATAAGTGAAGATTTTGTATAGTTAAGATTTCTGTTTGAGCAGAAAGGTCCAAGTATACTTGGTAAAAACATCCACACAAGTTAAGAGATATTTAAATCCCGATGAAGATATCATAGGAGCAGAACCCCTACACATTGGCAAAAACTAGGCTATGTTTGGATTGATAGAAAATAACGGAACAGAGCGGAGCGGAACATAGCGGAATGGAGCGGAGCGGAATGGAATATATATCTCACTCTATTGTTTGGTTATTTTATTAAAAATATCTCATTCCATCACTTACACCCCAAATTGGATGGAAAAAAATGGACATTTGGATGGAATGGGATGAAATAGATTCCATCATGTTCCATTCCATTCTATCATTTATTTCCATATCCAAGCAATGAAATCACATTAGTTACCACTCCATTCCATTCCGTTCCATCTCATACCACCAATCCAAACATATCCTAATCAAAAGGTGCATGATAAGTCATAGTGGATTGAAAAGCAGGCAATCAATGTACTTTGCCAAGACAACAAGCTACACAAAAATCTAATTATGATTGAATAGACACAAAATATTATAGTCGGTAAGATTAGCTTTAGTACCTGATGATGAAGGTGACCCAACCTATACCTGTTGTGCCACTGAGTATACAAGGAGGGTCCTATGTTAGTGACACTATTATTTGCATGAGAATTTGAATCTATTGTGCAAGGTGTTGTGCTTGTGAGTGCATAATAAGTGATGCGTGCTTATGACTTGATAGAAGTGGCTTGATCTAAACCAAAGGAGTAAAGTTCATCCTTTTCAAGAGTTCCTTATAGAAGGATGTTAGAGGTAGACTATGATTTGACAAGGCAAATATCAAGATAAATTCATAGTATACATGGTTGTCTCTTGCAAACTGACTAATTGAGATTAAGTTCTTAATGATTTTAGGTACTAAGAAGATTGTTTAAAGAAAGTGTGGTGTGTGGTTTGTGTGAAGACTGAAAAGTGGTAGAGTCAATAGAGTTAATAGGCAGATCTTGTCCATTGTCAAACATTACTTGAGCTGAACCAGAAATAGGAATGTTATCCAGAAAGTTGTCAGCACTATGAGTAACATGATGAGTGACTCTGACCATGAAGTAACCAATGGAGAATTGCTGGTTTAAGCACCAACAAAGTAGGCTTGAGGTTGTTTGCTTTAAAATTGAGAATGAGGTAATGAAGCAGGTATGGGAGAGAAACCTGGAGGAGATGCACGCCACTGTGTAGTATTTGGTGTTGCCAACCATTGATTATTGAAACTGTGTTGAAACTGTGTTGAGGTGTAGTGTTGCTCCAAGTATTCATGAATGAAGGTTGAGAAAAGGTGTAAGTGGTTGGATTTCTCCACTAATTGGATGAGGAGGATTGCACAGAGAGACGATGATAGCAAATTATTGCATCATGTCCTTACTTAAGCAAATTTGACACTAAACACGAACCTACCTCCATTCTACCACCACTACCTCTGAAATTGCCGAATCTACTTCCATGAACACCACGAGATTCATCAAATTGTTGCGAAGACTCTTAACTAGTCACTTGTGACTGAGCATCTTGAGATGTTATCGAGGCAGAGTTGGAAACTGATGCCGCACTGCCTTGAGTGAGATTCACAGAGAGAAGTTCATTAATTGGAGCGCGATTCACCCTATCAAGTCTTGCTTCATGAGACAGAAACATCGTTTCAACATCAATCATTGGACGTGGATTATCACAATACTGAATTATAGAAGTTAGGGTTTGATATAGTAGGAAGTCGATCGATAATTGTTTCCAATTGATCGCAATGCGAAATTCGATCTCCAATCAATTCAAAAATGCCCGCAATTTGCTAAATACGACTAAGGTATTGCGCAATGGTGCAATCTTCCTTTTCGATACGTTTGAGCTCATAATGAAGCTGACGGGACTTCGCATAGGTTTGCATTCTCTGAAACTGATCTATTGCTGACCAAATTTCATGTGCGTGGACACATTTAAAAACTCTTGGAAGAACTGAATCTGAGAGAGTTGCGAGCAGCCATGTGAAGAGTAGAGAATCCTCTTGTTTCCAAGATAGGTACACTGGATTTTCAGTGCCTGAAGCACGATCTTCAACGGTGAGATATCTAGGAGAGATATCTGGATTTTCAGTGCCTGAAGCACGATCTTCAACGGTGAGATATCTTGGAGAAATATCTGGATTCGCAAGGTGACAATAAAGTTTGTGAATGCATATGATTCCTTCAGCTTGCTGTTTCCATGAGAAAATTCTTGTCATTAAGCTTGATGTTGATATGCTGAGCAAACTTCTTGAAGATGTTTTTTGAATTAGATCCATCTTTCAATGGAGAAGATTGTTCAGTTTTAGTGTAAGTCATGGATCTCAATCATAGGCTCATGATACGATAATAAAAAAGAGAAGACGAAGAAAGAGAGTTCATGTTGAGAATGTTAGAAATGAGAGAATTGAAAATCTGTTATTGAATTGAACAACAGTAAATATGAAAATTATTACTGTTGAAATACAAGAGACTAAGAGACATTTGAATAAATCGTGTGTATTGAAAAACACTACGGAGACATTGTTATATATAGATAGATTATAACTAATTAAATGATATAGTCGATGTGAGACTATTCTATATACAAATATTCTTAACACTATATATATTTATAAATATCAATACTCTCCCTCAAGCTTGAGCATATAAGTCAAATGCACCAAGCTTGTTACATATATAATTAATTCTGGGGCTTCATAGAGATTTTATAAACACATCTGCCAATTGATCATTAGAGTTGACAAAACTTGTGACGATGTCGCCTGACTCGATCTTCTCTCTGACAAACTGACAGTCTATCTCGATATGTTTTGTCCTCTCATGGAAGACTGAATTTGAAGCAATGTGCAATGCAGCTTGATTATCACAAATAAGTGTCATTGGTCTTGCTTCTTCAATTTGAAGTTCCTTAAGCAACTGTTTTAACCAAATAAGTTCACATGTTGCCATTGCCATGGCCCTATACTCTGCCTCGGCGCTTGATCTTGCAACTACATTTTGTTTCATACTTTTTCAGGATATAAGGTTTCCTCCAACAAGTACACAATACCCAGAGGTGGATCGTCTATCAATGGGTGACCCTGCCCAATCAGCATCAGAGTATCCAATTATCTGGTTATGTCCTTTATCCTCATACACAAGACCTTTTCCTGGAGCACATTTGATGTATCTCAGAATCCGGATAACAGCATCCATGTGTTCCTGACAAGGGAAATTTAAGAACTGACTTACCACACTGACTGCAAGAAAAATGTTAGGACGAGTGACTGTGAGATAATTCAACTTTTCAACCAATCTCCTATACCTTCCTGAGTCAAATAGAGACTCCCTCTGATTGGGTAGTAGTTTAACACTTGGATCCATAGGAGTATCGGCTGGTTTAGCATTTAACAAACCTATTTCTTTCAAAATATCCATAGCATATTTCCGCTGAGAAATCACCAAATCATCTTTAGATTGAGCTATTTCAATACCCAAGAAATAGCGGAGTTTACTAAGATCTTTTGTCTGAAATTGTTTCGAGAGATGTTGTTTCAACTGGAGTATTCCCTGCTGATCACTACCAGTTATGAAAATGTCATCTACATGCACAATAAGATAAATACACCCTTGGGGTGAGTGACGATAAAAAACAGAATGGTCAGCTTCACTACGGATCATACCAAATTGTTGCACTACAGTGCAGAATCTGCCAAACCACGCTCTCGGAGATTGTTTAAGACCATAAAGAGACCTATGTAGCCTACAAACCATATTCGATGACTCCCCCTGAGCAACAAACCCAAGTGGTTGCTCCATATATACTTCTTCTTCAAGATCACCATGTAAGAATGCATTTTTGATGTCAAGTTGATGAAGAGATCAATGTCGAATGGCTGCAATGGCTAGAAGAAGTCTAATAGATGTCATCTTGGCTACAGGCGAAAATGTATCACTATAATCCAACCCAAAAATCTGAGTGTATCCTTAGGCTACCAAGGGAGCTTTAAATCGATCAATCTTACCATCTGGACCAACCTTCACTATATAAAGCCAACGGCAACCTACTAAAGATTTCCCATGAGGTAGAGAAACCAGTTCCCAGGTACCACTAATTTGAAGAGCACACATTTCATCAATCATTGCTTTCCTCCACTCAGGGTGAGATAATGATTCACTTGGAGTTTTAGTAATAGAAACAGAAGACAAAGAAGACAAACAAGTATACTGCAAAGGGGAAAGACGATGATAACATAAATCAATATAATGTGGAGAAGGATTTTGTGTTTGGCGTATACCTTTTCGAAGGGCAATCGGAAGATTAGACTCAGGTTGCAGGATCGGATCCGGTGATGGCGAGAGCGTCGGAGGAGAGTCCGTAGTGATCTCAGGGACAGATACGACTTCAGGGACAAATACGAGTGGGTCAGGTTCCCTAGAATGATGACAGTTGGGACTTCCGGAAGGGGTGTGGGAATACTTTCCTGTAGAGGTTCCGTAGTTACTTGGCTGGACTCGAAAAATGGAACAGACTCAAAGAAGGTAACATCGGCCGATACGAGGTATCGTTGTAGAGTGTGTGAGTAGCAACGATAACCCTTTTGAGATCGATGATAGCCAAGAAAGACACACTTTAGTGATCGAGTTGATAGTTTATCAAGACCAGGGAAGAGATTGTGTACAAAACACGTAGACCCAAAGACTCGAGGAGGAATTGGGTGGAGTGGAGAGTTTGGAAACAAAATTGAATGAGGGATTTTATTATTAAGGACAAATGAGGGCAAGCGAGAAAGAACATTACCATGGAGAAGTAGGGTTCGAGTGGTTTCTACGAGGTGCCGATTTTTGCGTTTGGCTACCCCGTTTTGTTGGGGTGTATGAGGGCAAGATGTTTGGTGCAAAATACCATTGGATGACATAAATATTTGAAATTGTTGGGATAAATATTCACATGCATTGTCACTTCTTAAGGTACGAATGGACAAACTAAATTGGGTTCTTATTTCTCGATAAAATTGTTCAAAAATGGAAAACAATTCAGATCTATTCTTCATTAAAAATAACTACGCGCAACGTGATAAATCATCAATAAAGGTGACAAAATACATAGACTCAAGAGTAGAGACAGTACGCGAGGGACCCTAAACATCGGTGTGAACTAAAGCAAAAGGGGATGAAACTCGTTTGTTGACTCGACTGGTAAATTGACTACGAGTGTGTTTCCCTAACTGGCACGACTCACAATGTAAATTAGATACCTTTGATAAATTTGACACCAACTTGTGTAATTTGGAAAGACTGGGATGACCTAACTGAGCATGGATAGTGAGTGGAGAATCTTTGGTTGAGCATGTCTGAGATGACAATGAAAGGTAGTAAAGGCCTTGAGACTCATATCCGACGCCAATCGTCTTTTCCGAACTCCGATCATGCAGGGTAAAATTATTGTTAGTGAAGGTGATACTACAATCAAGAGAACGATCGATCGCCATGAGTATCTGAAGAGAGAAAATATCACGCGATCGATTGCCGGACGTGCTGTCACGTGCGATTCAGGTGGCGCCGCTTGATGCCCACGTGCGGAGACGGAGGTGGCGCGTGCGGAGGTTTCTGCCGATGAAAGAAGTTTGCCGGAAGGTCGTCGAGAATAATAGCGACGGCGGCGGCTATGACCGGAGAATGTTGAAAATTGATGGTGAGATCAGCTTTCCGAAACGTCGTCGGAAGTTTTGCCAGAACAGTAACGGCGGCAGTGGCGGCAGGGTGGTCACCGGAGAATTTTGAAAAGTGAGGCAAATCGGAGTGATAACACAGTTTGCAAAAAGATTTTTAAAAAATTTCTCTTAGCACGGCGAAGAAAGAATTGCCTCTTAGCAGGCTCTAGATACCATGTTGAAATACAAGAGACTAAGAGACATTTGAATAAACCGTGTGTATTGAAAAGCACTACGGAGACATTATATATAGATAGATTATAACTAATTACATGATATAGTCGATATGGGACTATTCTATATACAAATATTCTTAACACTATATATTTATAAATATCAACAATTACAATGGAATATCTTGATTGCTATTTATAGGATGCTTGTGTTGCACTGATTGTGACAACCTCAGTGACAACTCGACATAAGGGGTGTGTGTGTGAGAGAGAGACTCTTATTATGATTGACCAGGGGTAGTATGCAGGTGTATACAATATTTATGTATTAACTGTATGAACTAGTATTTTGCTTATAGGGTAAATAAGATTATTTACCATGAAAAGTATAATATTGTTTATGTTTGTGCACTGCACATGTTCAGTCTTAATCTAGCGTGCCTTGTTGGTTTCAGTTTGTGGATTGGAAAAGATTTTGTTACTATTAGTTGTATAAATACTCTTAACTATTCAGATAAAATCAGAATAGGTGAAATAATCGGTTCCTCCCATCTCCCTCCCTATATTTCTTTAATGTTCTTCCATTTTTTCTTCTAACAGATTTAGACACAATCTTGTTTTTGTTTGTATCAGTTATTGAAGCAGCAAATGGATTGCAAGCTTGGAAGATTTTGGAGGATTTAACCAATCATATTGATATTGTTTTAACTGAGGTGGCAATGCCTGGCTTATCAGGCATTGCTCTTCTATACAAGATTATGGGCCACACAACACGGAAAAATGTTCCAGTAATTAGTAAGTTTTTCCAAGAGCCTAATACATGTTTGGGTTGAAGCTTTTTTTTCTTTCTTTTTAATTACATACTGTGAAAGTGCCACTCTTTTCTATGGCTTCTAATGGGATTGGTCTGCAGTGATGTCATCTCATGACTCTATGGGTTTAGTCTTTAAGTGTTTGTCAAAGGGTGCTGTCGATTTTCTAGTTAAGCCCGTACGGAAGAATGAGCTTAAAAACCTGTGGCAGCATGTTTGGAGGAGATGTCATAGTGTAAGCTGACTGGAATTTCCTTTCCTTTCCTAACATTACATTACAGTTTTATTTTTCTAACCAATACATTGCTAAGGATTAATAAATGTGATGATCAGTGTTATCAAATATTCGCCACGGTGGCACAATGGTAGATATACATGGCGGTTTTTCGGCTCGCTGCAATGCTAAATGTTGGCTAATATTGTGGGTTTTTCCACCATAATCCGCTATACAACGCCACAAAGCGGCCGATATGGCAGGCTTTTGGCTCTCCTCCATGGACCGCCATCCGCCATCGACAACACTAGTGATGATTTTAGTGAAGCATTTGCCTCATTTTTGTTTGGTTAGATTTATCTGTGTCTGTTAGAACTTGAGAGAGTGAGAGAGATCATAACAGAATCTGTTATGAAATGATTGAATGCATTGGATGATTCTGGTTATTACACACAATAGAGTAAATATAGAGTGATCCTCTCAACGAACACTCTTAGACTTGAGGGCAAGCTGTTGTAAACAACTTGCAACTAACTCTTAACTATAATGAAATAAATTGTAACTAATCCTAACAAACTGTAGCAGAATCATAACAGTAAACAGTATGCCTAAAAGTAAAGACTATTAGTGAACAATAGTTATTCCTAACAGTCTCCAATGCCAATGACAGCTTTTGTGATATCTTCATGGTTTGTTTGAAATGACAGTGGTCTCCAATTACTTTGTTAATTATGACTATTATTTTGTTTCTTTCTCTTCAGTCTAGTGGGAGTGGCAGTGAAAGTGGCACACAAACCCAGAAATCTGTGAAATCAAAGAGTCTTGAGAAGTTCGATAATAATTCGGGAAGCAATGACGAGCAAGATAATGGAAGTTTAGGCTTAAATAATGGGGATGGAAGTGACAATGGTAGTGACACTCAGGTATAACTTATATATATGTAATATTTTGTTGGAAAATCCCATGCATGGATTATGTCAGAAAGAAGTAAATAGGTTAACTGTTGATTGTATATTATTATCATTTCATCATGAAGTTTGCATCTTTTTCATTTTCCTCAATGTAAATTCACCTCTGCTGTGTAATTTAAGTTCATAGATTAGAATCACATGTCACATGTTTTCCTCTTACCTAAAATGGTATCTAGAGTTTGGCGAAAGACAACCCTATCTGGGGAAAATTGGATCCTCTACATGTTAAAACTTTTTGTTGGAAACCATAATTACTCTCCTGACGCCATTTCATTTTTGGTTTCCAACTCCACTGCATTTTCTTGTTTTGGTCCTTTTGGACATTTTACGGCCACTTTTGCCACCATTTAGAGAGATTTAGGTTGCGTCCTCCAGTCTAGCTCAACCTTGGGGCCTTGTGTTTTTCAGTCCCAAAAGGCTTTTAATCTTGTTCTTCATAATAACGACGCCGTTTTGATATATTTTTTTTTTAAAAATAAAATTAAAATATAAGTAGACTTTATTCAAAACTTATTTGGAACAATTTTTCTTCGTTTGTAATCACATATTATTCAAAATTTATTTGAATTTGTATTTTGTACTATTTTGTCGTGCGTGATGGCTACGTCAAGAGTTTGAATTTAAAGAATGAACTTGTGAAATTATGATATTTTGAAATTTTGTAGGTGTCGTGATATTTTTTAGAGACCGAGTCATCTAGTTCGACCGATTTATTAAATATATAGTTTTTTTTATAGAGATTGGTTTATTCAGCCGGGTTATATGGTTTAATTCGGTTTAGTCATGCGATTAGACCAGTGACCCAATGGTTCGACCAATGAACCAGCAATCCAGTACCTTTACTAGTTTGATGATCGGTCCGGTTTTTAAAACATTGCTTTTAACTCACCCTTGTATCGTACTCCCTCCGTCTCATAAAAAGTGTTCTATTTGAGCAATGCACGGTATTTAAGAAAATTATTAGATGTGTTGATTTTAATGATAAAACTAATATCATTTACTAGACTACTCTTATTAATTATAGTTTATAGAGTAGTCGAATAAAATGAAAGTTAATAAATAGAGATATAGTAATGGAAAAATAATAATAAATACTGTATTGATATTGTAAATGGACAATTATTTTGAGACAGAGAAAAAGTGCAAATGAGACACTTTTTATGAGACGAAGGGAGTAACAATTTTGTAGTATTAAAATTGACACATTCCGAAACAGCTTGCGTGGAATTAATAACAAGCGTGGAACATCGTGTTGGGATTAGTTTAAGATAAAGGTGGTCCATGTAGTTGCATCTGTCTGACTAACATGAAAGGAAGTTATTACTTGCTAGTATTTGATAAAATGAAGGACTAAAAGCTTTCACGGTGTAATAGTCATCCATTAATACATCAAACATTTGATAAAAGGAAGCAATCAGTTAAACAGCAAACACCACAACAGGTCATCTATGTACTGGTTAAGCTAACTGGCCACAGGTCATCTATGTACTGGTTAAGCTAACTGGCCAGTTATGTCATATAGAGGTCGCAATCTAATTCTTTTAACCAAAAGCTAATTGTCATTTATTATGTTCTCCTTTTGCAGAGCTCCTGGACCCAACGAGCTGTAGAAGTTGACAGTCCTAAATCTGGCTCTCAGTGGGATCAGATAACTGAGTGTCCCGACAGCACTTGTGCTCAAGTTTTTCATTCCAATGCTGAAATATGCAGGGCCAAGGTGGTTCCTCCGGTCATAAAGGAACAAATAGGTAAGGTCAAGTTGCCTTGATCTTCCTGTCACTGCATTAACTCTTTTCTTTTACTCAGTCACCCAAACTGTATTTGTGTTATGCTTGTGGTATTAATATTACCGTGGTAGTTCAAGATTTTCCTTTTGACTATATCGGCCTCAACATATAGTGAATGTGATTCTCGTTGAAATACATGTTTTGTGGAAGAAATTTTTTAAGCAATTTCTTCCAGGACACTGACTTTAACACTCATCATTATTTTTCCCTGCTTTTTTGTGTTTTATTTTCGGAACTTCGTTCAGCGGCAAGTGACACATTAAAAGGTATTTAGATTTTGAATGTATTTGGGATGTGCTTTAGTTTTTCGATTCACTGAGTCAATACTTAATGCAAAATCGCGAGTTTCATTTCTGAATCCATCATGTGTACAATATTTTAATTTTCCACTTTCCTTTTCCTATGTTAAATTCCTTATTTAATAATGCATTTGATAGGATAATGGGTTGGGCCTGAGCCCAAGTATTGGGCAGAATAAAGAATTATTTTTAATTGCTGATGTGGCCAGTTAGTTAGAGGAGGCAATGGGTACATGTAACCCCTGCACCAAGGGCTGGACGTCAGCAATTTGTATATGCATTGCTACACGTGCTTGTGCATGTACAAGCACACACCTTGTTTTGTGGATTATGTATTAAATGTTTGAATGCTATTTTTCCCTATAAGAAATGAAAGTTGAGCCAGTAGATATACTGACTTGATGATTGACTGTATAAATGGGGTTCCAGTTGAAATTGCAGGTTCAAAACATATTAACACACTTGATGTAGGCCCCTCTAAATTCAATGAGCAAATTAATAGAGGACAGCAGGAGCTTAATTGTGAGAATCAATCTGGCAAGCTAAGATGCAAAGGGCTTTCATTATCTGATGGTGTTATTAGCACTTCTGATTCACAAATGCGAAGTGGAGAAACTGAAACTCTAAATAGAATACCCAAGTCCTCAGATATTTACAACAAAGGTACTAATAATGACGAGGAGTTGCCATCTCTTGAGCTCAGTTTAAAGAGGCCTAGAGAAGTTAAAGAAGCTGGTAACACCATCAGTTTAAAGAGGTCTACAAGTCAGGATGAACGGAATGTTTTAAGACGTTCTGATCTGTCTGCTTTCACAAAGTATGATGATTTGGTGTTATTATTTCGTATTCTTAATTATTTTGAAGATGTGTAACTATATTTGTTAGAAGTATTTTTCTACAGGTACAATGCAGCCCTTAATGCTAAGAAGTCTCCTACCAGATGTGTTGGAAGTAACTCTCCACATAATAACAGCTTAGAAGTTACAAAGAAAGATTCGTCTCTTGATGTTCAATCTCATTCTAGTGGCAATCCTCCGAACCAGAACTCAAATGGTAGCAATAACATCGATATGGGTTCCACTACTAATAATACTTTTACCAAGTCTGCAGTTATAAGTGAGCCAGCAGTGGCATCAAAAACCAAATTTGTGTACAAAACATCTGCTTTCCAGCCCATAAAGAGCAGCCTCTTGCGTACTTCTCAACAGGTCGTCTTGCATAATAATGAAGATACGACAACAACGATGCTGGCACCACCTAAAATTGACACTAATAAGGGTTCTGCTACTCAGGATTTCCATTACCAGTATGAAAACCACAACAATGTTGCTAACATGCAGCATCAGTTGCCACCTGAGAATGATGCTGAATCTTTAAAGAAAATGACTGATGTTGCTCCACACTGCGGTGGGTCATCAAATGTGGTTGAAGTGTTAGTTGAAGGTTACAGTATCAATAGAAGTGCTTCAGGCAGCAACGTTGAAAGTAATGGACAAAATGGGAGAAGCACTGCAATTAATGCTGGAGGAACAAATATAGAAAGCAACAATGGACTCGCTGGGAATAGTGGTAGTGGTGATGCTAGTGGGAATGGAAGTGCCAACAGAGTAGACCAAAACAAGAATTCTCAAAGGGAAGCAGCCCTAACTAAATTTCGCCAAAAAAGAAAGGAGAGAAAAGAGAAGTGCTTTCATAAACAGGTAAATTGAGGACAGAATACATACAAAAGCGATTTAATGTCCATTAAGCTTAAATAAGTTTTTTTTTTTTTTTTGTCAAGTAGCCTAGTGGCTGGAGTTCACCCTTTAAAGGCAACAAGTGGGATGTCAAGGGTTCGGAACCCGCCCCCCTACCTTTGATGTCCGTGCACAGCTACCAACTGAGCTGACTTAACCGGACAACTTAAATAAGCTTTTGATCCTTGAAAAATATGACATTTTTTGAATTAATACTGTTAATTTTTTTTTTCATTTTAGTCCATATAACCGATAAAAATATACCTTTAGTTCTTAAATGTGTAGTCCCTGCATGAGTTGAGTGCTAAAGACATATTTTTGTTAAATATATGGGCTAAAAATATTGTCAACCGAAACCAATTTGAAGAAACACTTCTGGACCAAAAACCAGTTTAAACTATCTGTTGCTATGGTTAATATTGATAGGAACAGGAAATTATACGAAAATATAGTGGAGATTATCTCCACTCAGACCAACTTCAGTAAATACAGATTTCTTAGGCAAACCCAAGAAAAATATATTGAAAAATAGCAATGGAATCCTGCTATGACCAGGAAATCCCGACACTTCCTTCTCTAAAACTTCTCATTTCTTTCTCTACTCCTCATCCCTCGTCATTTGCATTTATCCCACTTTCTGGTGGTGATACCGAAATCATTCTCTCTCCAATCATGCTCATCAAGTCAGCTTTCCTGGCTGTAGCCTTCTCTTAGTAATCTTTCCCCTGATCATAACATAGGAGGTTGAATTTTCTTTGGGTTTGTTACTGTTATATGGCAAAACTATTTCTTAGTATATGAGCTTTTGGAAGAGTTGGAGATTGACAGAATCTAAATTTTGATGTTGAGTTGAACTTGGGCTTTCTTTGGGATTTCGTGAAGCATGGTAGTGCAAGGTTTATTCTGTAATTACCCTATTGAAGTAGAATTGAGATGATGTAGTTTGCTTAGATGAAATACTTGATATGATATGTTGGATTATATACCATTTTGGTGTCATTGGTTCGCCCCCACTTCTTTATATCCATTTTTTTTCTGGATTTGGTTCCAAAATGCAAACAAATAATGTGCAATGCTCATTTTGATATTCAGTAGTAAGGAAACCATAGTATGATACGTAAGTGTAAATTATGCATCCATCCTAAGGGTTCTTGGTTATGTTTCATTTCATGTCTTGAAATATGTTCAAGTTCATAAGAAACTTTGGTTAAATTTCGTTAAACTGAGAATGGGAAGGGCTGTGCTGGATGATACCATATGAAGGCAAAATATAGCAACTGATATTTAATATGCAGCAGATGATTATTAAAACCAGGAGTGTGAGTTTGAGATCATTTATAGAACTGACATCACTATTTTTCAAATTTTGAACAGACTTCGGTCACGTCTGCTTTTGGGTCACCAAAAAAATTGAGATTCACCTATCAATGAGGATAAATGTCCGTTGATAGCAAGTTTCTCATTTCTATAAAACAGGTTCACAATGTGTATAATCTGTATAATCTGTATTTTGGGGCTAACTCAATATGGTTTGAATTTCAGGTTCGATATCAGAGCAGGAAGAAATTAGCTGAACAACGACCGCGGTACCGTGGACAATTTGTGCGACAGTCTTCAAACAATGAAGCAAGTGAGGCAACAGATAATTAATTCACTGAGCATTTGATAGTTATACGGACGTAAAAGATCTAGGTCTAGAAGCCTTCATGTGATATTTGGGAATTGTTCTCTCTTCGTGTATTATATTGTGCTAACGTGTAATTAACTCTAGTTATTCCAACGTCTAATGGCTCTAGTTATTCCAACTTGTTCATTTGGTGCTTGAATCCATTTATGTTGTGACAAGTATTATTATATTGATTTTGTGCTTGCAAAAATTACATTTAGCTACACCGTAATTTCTACTACATTATCATTGACAGTGCTTGACTGCTGCAATTGTTTAGTGTAGTTCTCAACCAACTGCCTACTTTTTGTGTGCAGGGTTTGAATGATAAAGAAATTTCATCACCTAAAACAAGGGTGTTTAAGACCTACCTGTTGCCGTGATCTAACCCAGTTCAAGCTTATTTAGGAAGTAGAATTTGACCCGTGGCAAGATCACATATTCTAACCTAGGAGTATAACTTTTGAGAATTTCTTAATGCATCTTATATGATACTTATATATCATGTGAGAATATTAAAATGTTCTCTAGATTCAAGAGATACATCTTTGGACAGATTCAATTTTGATTAAATGCTAAAATATTTCGGAGATACATCTCTGTTTATTTTACAGAAATATATCTCCGTAATTTATCAGAACAAAATATTATTACTATATACTTATACAATCCATAATACTATTACTATATACTAATACACTATTGTGTATGTCGAACTATATCTCCTCTGGCTTTTTTGCATCTTCGGGCTCCTTGTCTATCGATCCCCCATCCTCCGACGTTGTCTCCGGTACAATAATGTCCCCTGTGTCGCTGTCATGATGACATCTAGGATCCGCCTCACATCAGACTAATCAGAGAAGATACCTCTATCAATGCCTACCTGTATAATCTCCACTATCTGACGACATCTATACAAGACATCTTGAGCATGATCTAATTTTGATTGCTCCTTCTCTAATATCTCCTGATGAGCTGACCTCAGCAGATCTCTTGGAGTAGCATGAACCATATACAAATGTGACACCCTAAAGAACCACTTGATGTACCTGTCGACGTAACTCCAGTCGCTCTCAACTATGGTACTCTGTCTCATTCGGTATCAGATGATTCTCATAATCATCAAACATTTCATCCATCTGTCTACGTGTCAAAGCAGGAGGAGCAGAGACTGTAACACCTCACTTCCTAGAATTAAAATAAAATACGATTATTTCATGTAAACATCAGAGTTTCTCCTCAAAAGTGGGATATCACATCAAATAATTCAACATAACTCGTCATTAGATGGTTTTCAAAATAAAACAGCGGAAGTAATCATTAATTCAACATTCTCGGCCATCCGCCAAATTACATAAAATCATTCCCTAACAAGGTTCACCAAAGTATGATACGTCATAGGAATAAAACAAATTCAGCATAATAAAAGTAAACACCCAAGTCCCGTGCTACGTATCAAAGCATCCTAAGACTCGACCTGCACACCACTATCCAAGCTAGCTATGTACCTGGATCATCTGTACTTCCGAAGAAGCACAAACCACACAACAAAGAAGGGGGTGAGAAAACGTGATCAAAGTTATCGGTAATAAGATACATGATCAAAAGGTAGTAATTACATAAAATATCACCCAACATGCATCAACCACGACCTACTGTCCAAACATCAAACACAACCTGTAATAATGCAAATATGCAACTCAACACCATGCATGCGGTACCAACTCATTGGTTCATTCAATCGAACCCCGGATAGATCACATACACTCCTTCTTGGCAATGATCTATCCCCACCATTCTCCACAAGGGAGTACGAATGAATCACATACACTCCTCTTGAGCAATGATTCATCCCACCAAAACACCATAAGGGAGTACAGATGAATCACATACACTCCTCCTGATCACTAAGTGCACACGACACCAAATCCACAACAAATAAACTCAAGCACACTAAGTGCACACGATCCTCCTGATCACATCACCATGCATTGTATATATTACACACCAATTAATTATGTTAATTAAATTAAACATTAGGGAGATTCACATTTTAACACCAAGTATACACCCTTCACCATTAAACACCATCCCTATACCCATCATTACCAAAGGGATCCTACAAAACGAGAGAACAAAGCAAAACAATATAAATCATATTTTTGGTGCTTAGACTGGCCATACGCGTATCCACCTCCTCATACGCGTACCATATAACAACACACAAGCTATACGTTATATATCGAAAACATCAACATTTGATGGAAACAACAAAAGAAATAAAACAAGTTGCTGTCACGCTCGCTGGCCCACTCACCTAGTGAGATCCTAGCGAACCATCGGTACCTCCTTTGCCTAGCGAACACGCTAGCGAAGGCTGTCTGAAAGTTACTGAGAGCGTTCGCTACCCGCTCGCCTAGCGAGGCCCTCGCGAACCCTTCGCTACCCCATTCACTTCCAGTGAGATTGGATCATTTGGTTCTGCCCAAGTCTGGGACCATTCGCTACTGGCTCGCTAGCAGCTCGCTAGCGAACCACCCGATTTTCACCAAATCAGTTCATGTAGTCTTAGCCTAACATTTTTCGACTAAACTACACCATCTATTCCAGATTCTCACCGTTTAAACATCGATTTCTATCGATTAAACCATTTTCGAACTAAAATGGAAAACTACACAAAAACACCCAAACAATCCAAACAATCCCTACATAATCACATGCATGGATAGGATAACCATATTTCACACCTTTACCTCGATTAATTGATCAGATTGATGAAGAATTCTGAAGAATTGGCAGCCCTAGCCTTGCCTCTCTTCCTCCTTGTTCTTCCTCCTTAATCCTTCTCCCCACAGGTTTTATCGTGTTATTCCCTTTTTTTTTTACCCCAAAACCCTCCTTATATAACTCTCCATCCTCATCTTCTTTACTTAATCTAATAATAATACAAATAATAATAATAATAACAATAGAATAACAATATTACTATTAGTTATTAAATTATTATCATTAATAATTATATTATATTAATATTAAACTCCATAGTTTATTAAATGATCTCTATAATTAAGGGCACTCACCAACGCACTCAGACACACCCCCACATAAAGACACACCGAAATAAAATAACACCAAAAAGACTAAATAATTAAAATGGGTGTTACAGAGACCATAAGATGTGTGAGAATGATCTGAGTGTAGGCGAACTGGCGCATGACGTGTTCAGGTAGGTGAGGAGCAGTGAGACGTGATACGTATGTCAACCATCCTGAGTATAACACTATCTCATTAATATGTCGTGTCTTACAGTGATCCACATAGCTGTTTAGTGTATGTCCTCGACAATCAAGCAGTCGGGGTACACTCTGAATAGTTCTGTCGTCTGATTTCCTCTGAGGGGGGAAAATGCAGTAGCATACGATATATCCTCACTATAAGTCGGTACACTCGCTCAGCCGGAGATGCGCGGAAAGTCCTAAAGGATCCAAGTCTAAAAAGTTTGAAACACACAAATCATCGATAATGGCGTTGTAAAAATGAACATGAAACAAAAATAGTAAAAGAAAAATAAATATTACCGTCAGTAGTGTGATGCTATCGGTGATCTGCTTCGTCTTCTACCTACAACCCTATGATAGCTTTGAGTACAGATAGACCAAACAAGCGCCCCTCACTTGTACTCATAAATCCACTCGAAGTTCTCGAAATACCGCAAGTAAATGACATCTGTATAAGTGGAACTCTTGTCCAAAAAATCGTAGTGCCAATCAAATATAGCAGGTATGCTCTCATAGCATACGCTTAATGGAGCCACACTGCTCGTCATTTTGTGTAGCCGGATGTGCTCTAATGATCTCATTTGTGTATATCTTTTTCAAGAATTCAAACTTAGCATGAGCACCCTACCCTGGATTCTATCCAACTCCTCTATCATTGCCGCTAGGTTAACTCTCAGATAGTCTACCATCATCTCGAGTGCCTCATTTTTGATAATCCTTCAATGATATAGAAGTTTCCCCCTGATTGGAAGATGTAGCAAACACGATACATATCGAGTGTGATAGACATCTCACCATGCGGGAGATGAAATGACAAGGTCTCGGAGTACCATCTCTCCACGAATGCATTAAACATATCGTGGTTGACCGTAATATAATTTGTCACGCACAAGTCCTTTATCCTAGATAGGGACAAAGCTGTCTGAAACCACTCCTCATTTTCTTGAGGCAGTAATCTTCCGTCCGTGGTTAATAATCTTCAACAGATCATGTTCTTGCAGAAAAATAAATAAACTTCAAAAACTTGTAAATTAAAAGAATGAATCCAACTAATGTTACCTCTTCGTCCCAGATAAGTTTGGCAGTATGGTCTGGATATAGAGGCAGTAGTGAAAAATTTACAAGGTTTCCTTCAAATACCTCTGGCTCAGCATCCTTAACAGCCTTACCATCCGAAGTTGACACTAACTCAGTAGGAGGTGACACTGACTCAATAACATCAGTAGTAGGAGGTGCCACTGACTCAGTAGGAGGTGACACTGACTCAGCAGCAGGAGGTATCACCGGTGACTCGAGTATCTCATGCGCACGAATAGGTGAAACCTACACCTGTGGGAGGATGGTGAGAGTGATGTGTCGATAAGAGAAACCTATTTCCTACGGGAAGAAAAAGATATGGAAGTATGAGCCCCAAAATTAAATCGCTCTTATGGCCAGAAGGAACAGAAGCCTCCGAAACCTGACTTTTCTCCCGCTGCATTGATGCATGTTGTGCAATCCTACCGTGCCTCAGCCTATCGTGTCTATCAGCCATAATGACTGCAAATTAAATTAAACCAGACAATTAGTGCAAGCAAGCAACTCCAGAAACAAGAAAAAAAACAGAGAAAATTTTGGAGATGCATCTCCTGTTATTAGAAAACTGAAACGTTGAAAAATTTCAGAGATGCATCTCTGAAATTTTCTGCAACACAGCAGACGCGTGAATGACGCCAATGTACCCATGCAAACACAAGAAGTAATGTTTTGATCCTCCTTTTCAGCCAACAAACATGTTTTACACTATATCAAAACTATCATACATGCAATTTTTACTCATTTCTAACCTTAATCATCAAGTTATACTCATTTACGCAAAAAGTCAAAAACTTTTCAAAACATCAAAAAACTTATAATTTTCCACTTTGCTTTATTGTTGGATGATGTTTCTGATGTTGGTTGAAGTTCCCTTGAACTTTGTTGTTTGATTTTGGACTTGGAGAAGAGAAAAAATTTGAGAGGGTTTGAAGAGGTTTTAAGAAATATCAGAAATGAGGAAGAAGAATGGTTCTGGCGCGAGTTAAGCTCCAAAACATTTTGAAGATGCATCTCTAAAATAATTTCAAACATACATCTTCCGAAATAATTTCGAAGATGCATCGCCGATACATTTTAATGTTAACTGAGAATTGAGTGCGTCCGGAGATGCATCTCAGCAATCTAGGAACATTTAAATATTTTCTCGTGGTGCCTAAGTAACATATATGGTGCATTAAGAAATTCTCTCATTTCTTAGATGAGTTGAGGTTTGTCTTTTAAGTTATCTGGTCCGCTTTATATTTTTGGTGAGTGGAGTTATTTGGTTCCTATCTACTTACACATGCAGCTTTATATATATATATATATATATATATATATATATATATATATATATATATATATATATATATATATATATATATATATATTCTCTTTTTATAGATTTATAAGCAAAAGTTAATATTTTAACACTTATTAAAAAAATTTACATATTGATATCTCTTTTAGAATATATTTTATAAAATGATATAAAAATAACTTTTATTGATTGTTGATTATGAAAAAAATAAAAGAAACAAATTTTATTTAATTTTACTTTGAAAAATATGCATATTTAGAATAAAATGATGAAATGAAATAAAATTTGAAGTTATTTTTCTTATATTTTGTAACAAAAAAAAAATAAAAAAATAATATATATATATATATGTATGTAAGCGGAAATATTCATGGATATTATATGAGATTAAAACATCAATACTTACTTGTTGAAGTCATGATTCGGAATTCCGAATGGATGAATGACCGGATCTTCCTCTGTATCTCACACTCCCCGTTCACAACTTTCAATGGGGCAAGTTATGGAGCCGTCAGTTATGTTTCTGATTCTTTTTGTGATTACAGAGGGGACCTAGCCATATAATATATATAACCCTAGTCCCTACCCATTATGGGCCCAAGGTTAAAGCCCACACTTTTACCCACACCAATCAGGTTTCAGATACTCAGCCATTAGTTAAAAATTGATCACTTAATGAATTAAAGGGCTTATATATGCACCCCTATCAGAATCACGATTAACCCGATTTTTACAAATTAAACCACAATTGATTGTAGCCCATAAAATATTAGATAAATCTAACATTCTCCCACTTGGGCAAAATCAATGGTATGATTTTTATTTTAAAATACATTTTGAAAACGACTCTCGGGTTAATGACTAATTCCTTAAAATGCGGCCGCATTTTAAGGAAATCCATGATTCCATGTGCAGTATCTGAATATGACTCTATCCAACAAAAGTTAAGCAGTATTGAATCACGACGATTATTATGTCCTTCATTGACATAAAACCTTTCGTGGTTACAAATACTACATACTCCGTCAACTAGTCATCAGTGTGGAGTGTGACAAGAAAATAACATGCTAATGTGATCCAACAGCCATTTGCTATTTTCTTCGTCAGTCCTTAACAATTTCTCTCAAATGCATTAAACACAAAGAAATTGTATGGTTTTACAAACCATAATGCCTCAGCTCCAATATGGCGTCGACCACCGGCACAGTGGTCCTGACAACGCCGAGCTTAAAATCATACTCCAGCTCCAATATGGCATCAACCACCGGTATAGTGGTCCCGAAGACACCGAGCTCAAAATAATAACCATGCCTTGAACTCCAAACTAGTGTCGACCATAAGCACAATGGTTTCGATGACACTGAGTCCCAAATTTAGCAATTTACATGTAAATAAACAATGACAAATGATAATAATAATAATAATCATTGTAATATCAATTGCTTAAAATAGAAAGTACTCGACAATCCAACATTTAAAGTGTCTAAAATAAAATATAACATGATAAAAGAAAATGACATAAAGAACAAACTCCCACTAACCAAGTACATCAAAAGAACTCACAATGCCCATGTCAAGATCAACAATCCCTAACGAAAACTCTAAGTCTTTCTTCCATTTTTTAAAAATTAGACCCATTCAGGATTTCAATAGAAGCAGAACAATTGTTCATAAAGAAGGTCATTGTTTAGACAAAATAGGAATGCATTAGAACAAATAATAAAGGCAAGATATAGCTTTAATGAACATAAGCTATCACTAAGAGGCAACATTATCACACAATCCCCTTTGGGTGGAATGCGTAAAACCCAGGTTAGAACCAAGGTCAGAACCTCAGATGAGTCGCTCAATGAGCATAAATTGGGTTCGAAAATCTATCTCCTTTGGGTAGATAAATTCTCTAAACCAAAACACCTCCAACAACTTCATCTATAAATTTCAAGAATAAGCTACTCAATGAGCATACATTGAGTTTAGAAATTTATTTCCTTTGGGTAAATAAATCCCTTAGACCAAAGCATCTCCAATAGTTATATCCTTAATCAACCACAATCTTTACATACAATTGTCCACCTTTGGGAAGACAATCACAGTAATGACTTAAAACCATTCCTCAAACTACAAAGATACTTTTACAAATTAAAACGAGCGATCTCACTTTGGTGGTAATCACACACAATAATTTATAGAATTTCTTGCATAGGAATTAAAAAAAATTCTTGCCAAAATAAATTATGAACCAATCATGAATTTAAACCATATAACATTCCTAATAAATTTTGTCTTCAACAGTATCAATCTCAATATTATAAAGATATTATATGATATTTCAAAATACTTAACAAAACAAATATATTACAAATTTATATAAACTAACATTTATTAATAAAATGTCCAAGACAATACAATAAAAATTTAGAAATATATAGTACATATTGTCTTGAAAATAATTAATCTAGTTAATTATATATAATTCAATTAGTAATATATAATTTTATATGATACTGTATTGGCGTGAAAATATTGAACAAAAGAATTTAGAAGTGGCTATTAACTTGGAATTGTTCTATTAATTTGCAAAAGAAACACCAGATAAACAAAGTTATCGGCACTATTGACGACATTCACGTATTTTGCATTTCAGTAACCAAAGAATCATATATATTGTTTTAATTGATCCAAAATAAAGGGCAATTGAAAAATAACATACTATCATAACACTATTACTCATAGTCATATTATCACATATTATCCCATATTAGTTCATAATACTATCCCATATTATCTCATATTAATTTATCAAATTATACTCGTGGTAATCCCCACACTATTTCCCATCAATCACATAAACTTCACAGTCCTACTCATGTTAATTCATCATATTATCACAGTTACCCCCATGGTAGTTCATCAGGAAAATCGCAGCATCAAAACATCAAGACATCACTGAACCAAAACATGATTCGTTACTAGAACATATACCCAATTGAATTCTCAAACATAATTAGATATAAAAATATTGGGACACCAATTCCCTTATCTATACTATGTTATAGCCTTGTTTATTAGCTTTCCAACTCTTTGAACGGGGGTCCAAACGGTCTTACGGATCAAAAGTTACATCCAAAACAATTTCGACCGAAAACATGAACAGTCGTGACGGACAGCAAAACGCTGTTACGCTTCGGAACCTAAATCAACCCAAAAGTCCACACGATTTACTTCCCCAAAACATCCCTAAATCATCTCTAAGGTCATACGGCGATAACGACACAACATCTATGGTTTATTAGGCCAATCTGGCAACATTTGCACTGCCTAAATCATGCAATTGCTCTGAGTGCATCAGAGTTACTCACATTTGAACATTCCTATTCCTACAGGGTCAAACATATAATGATCCAAGGTTTTGGCCACGAAGACCTAAGGTTTCCCTTTCTCATATCAATATTCAGTGTTACATACCATAAGCCAAAATCTCAGAATTTTATCATCAATTCGTATTCACAAAAATAATAATAAATAATTGAGTCCTAACTCATATAATCTAGGCTCTGATACCAAATGTAAGCGGAAATATTCATGGATATTATATGAGATTAAAACATCAATACTTACTTGTTGAAGTCATGATTCGGAATTCCGAATGGATGAATGACCGGATCTTCCTCTATATCTCACACTCCCGTTCACAACTTTCAATGGGGCAAGTTATGGAGCCGTCAGTTATGTTTCTGATTCTTTTTGTGATTACAGAGGGGACCTAGCCATATAATATATATAACCCTAGTCCCTACCCATTATGGGCCCAAGGTTGAAGCCCACACTTTTACCCACACCAGTCAGGTTTCAGATACTCAGCCATTAGTTAAAAATTGATCACTTAATTAATTAAAGGGCTTATATATGCACCCCATCAGAATCACGATTAACCCGATTTTTACAAATTAAACCACAATTGATTGTAGCCCATAAAATATTAGATAAATCTAACAATATATATATATATATATATATATATATATATATATATATATATATATATATATATATATATATATATATATATATATATATATATATATATATATATATATATATATATATATATATATATATATATATATATATATATATATATATATATATATATATATATATATATATATATATATATATATATATATATATATATTGTGATTTATAAAAAAAACTATAGTTTTGTTTATTTTGGAATCACACTCAACATATAATCTTAAGAAGGTGAAGAGGTGGCTTCTAGAGCGAGATATCAGTTAAGTTGCTCATCATGTACCCATTAAATTTATCCATTAAAATGAAACAAATCTAAATGATCTCATTAAATAACTTATCCTTCCTGACCGAAAGTTATTGGGAGAGGCCTTTTTTAGTACGATAGAAATTGAAGGTGAAGTGGTTCTGAGAACTTAAAACTTTGTGAATATTAAAACATTGTTATAGTTGAACAAAGCTTTTGATGCTAGACATCATATAACTTTAATATTATGATAAATAAAGCAATATCATATAGGGTGACGCTCTTTTCACTTGCAAGAGGAAATGTTTTTAATGAGGCGTCCTAAGTATATAATTAGTTATATATTGTATATCATATACAAAGCTCGACAAAGAATCAACACATTCCTCAGACGAAAATTTCAAAACCTCACAGAGAACCTTGCGCTTATAGGTAGCTCCTTATGTGGTATTTGTTGGAATCTTACAGGAAACCTTGCGCCTACGGGCGATTTCCTATGGGAAAACCTTGTGCATACGGGAAACTCCCTACAGGGTATTTGGAGGAACTCTACGGGGGAGCTTGTGCCTAAGGGAAACCCTTTACATGGTATTTGTTGGAATTCTATGGAAAACCTTGTGCTTACAAGCGACTCCATACGGGGTATTTGTTGGAACCCAATGAAAAACAATTCACTTACGGGCGATTCTCTACGGGATTTTTTCTAATATCGTACATGAAATCACAAGCTTACGAGCAACTCCCTACGGGGCATGAGACACTAAACACCTATAACTTATCAAAATGTACAA
This sequence comes from Lathyrus sativus, assembly GCA_963859935.3. Taxonomy (NCBI): domain Eukaryota; kingdom Viridiplantae; phylum Streptophyta; class Magnoliopsida; order Fabales; family Fabaceae; genus Lathyrus; species Lathyrus sativus. The sequence goes on along the minus strand of OZ012740.1, from coordinate 435,943,896 downwards.
AAAATAAATTCATGATCGACTTAAGAAAAGCACAAACAACATGGATAAAAATAAAACACATATGCCTTAGGCGATTACAAATCAAAATGGCATAACAATGACGGTGAGGTTACCCAAAAAAATTTAAATAAATATAGTTCATGTCTAATTTTTCTCTATGTCTCAAGAAAGCATTTCCTACCTACACGACTCATACTTAAAGGATATGTACATGTCCAATGTGTTGGGTTGGGTCACCGATAGTGGATTGGGTTGTAGCTCGACTTCAATATAGCCCATGTTGTTCATGTCCAGTGGGGTTAATGCATGTGATGAGCCAAGTTGGTCATGTTGGTCCAAAACTAATACAGGGAAATATCTAGATTAATGATACGAGGGATAACATATTTATGACTGATTGAGGAAATTACGGTCTAGGATCGGGTCTTAAAGTTAAGCTGAATTGGAAAAGAGAAAGACGATTCTATTGATGAATGATTAAACTTTCACATTACATTATGTTATGATGTAATAACATCTATATAAAAACATAGTTAACCATAACTAACTATGTTATGGCAGTTACAACAACTAGCTACAACTGACAAGCATAATTTTAGCACATGTCTAAAAGCTAACTAATGTTATAACCAACTGACTTATCTAACATCCCCTCGCAAGGTCAATGTGGGACTTCCTTGGAAGTCATCTTGAGCTTGGAACGAAACATCAAGAACTTATCAGTGGACACAAGTTTGGTTAGCACATCTTGATCACAACCAAGAATATGCACAACACTAAGTTGCTTATCCATGACATTTTCACGGACAAAGAATATGTCTATTTCCATATGCTTGGTCCGAGCATGAAGTACATGATTGTGTGCCATAGCAACGTTGCAATGAATAGTAGAAGAGGACATAAGGACATGAAGTTGTAGCAAAAGAGTTTGAGCCTAGAGAACTTCTGCAGTGGTAAGTGCAAGGCTTTTATATTCAACCTTGTTAGAAAATTTGGTATGATAATCTTGGATATCTTCGAGGAATCATGTTTGTACACTTTCTGAACAAAGTATTTCGACCCTATTATTTGCCTGGGTTCACGAAATCTTTGTGGGGATAATTCTTGAAGAACAATCTGTTTCTGGCAATAGAGAACAAATCATAAATGTAGAGAGAAAGTATGATTTTTGTTATTCTGTCTGTTAAAACTGAGGCCAAATGACTCCTTATATAGGAGATTAATAACAAAAATTGAAAAGACACAACGGTTCAAAAATTTCGAACGGGTTCAAGCATTCAGAAAGATTTCAAACAGGGACCCCAGCCAGGGGCTCTACCCCTTGGAACCCCACGGGGCGCTGCCCCGCACCCCGCCAGGGGCTTCGCCCCTTGGAACCCCAGCGGGGCGCTGCCCCGCACCCCGCTAGGGACTACGCCCCTTGGAACCCCTTTTCAATTATTCGCATTCAATTGCACGTTGGCTCGATGAATGTGCACTCCGCACTACCCTAACTCGTTTCCAAGCTTAACGCATAATTGCATATGCCTGTTTGTGATACCACCATGAGATTAAATTGGATCCAGAGTAGATAGTTGGCCCTAAGACAAACTTACGATCATCTGGATCAGAAACCCAGTCTGCATTATAGAATCCATAAAGAGGCAGAGGTTGTCCAATTTTAGCAAGAGACAGTTGGAGGCCTAGATTCATGGTTCCTTGCAAGTAACATGGTGTTGAACCCTAAAATTTGCTCAACCTATTTCACCTGGTTTATGTTTCAATTGCATTATCATTTGCATAGTAAATCATATACATAATCTAATCATTTGCATATCATAACATAGCAAGTCATCTAACAGGGGATCAAGTGCCATCCTTATCTAAAGAAGCACATCAAGGGGCCTTATTCAAGCTGAAGAACATCCAAGTCATCAAGGAATGGGTTGAAGCTTTGAGGAGATTTGAGTGTCAACAAGTGGATTTCTCTCCTAACTTGAGGTGTATTGAAGATCATCAACATGGAATTATGGATTTGAGGTGTGTATGGATCCCATGGGAGGCCTAGATAGCCCTATTGAAGCTTAGACAAGTCATGGTATCAAGTTCAAGAACCACAGTTGAGGTGTGTACAAGTAAGGTTTCATCTGGGTAACCCTAGGTCAAAGAGAGCAAGGAAAGGGCACCAAGACCTAGCTCTAGGTCATGGAAGTCATGGGTTGAGATGTTAAAGCATGTGTATGGATGAGTCAAGATCAAGTTCAAGAGAATCAAGAGTGGTTGGAGGGGTTTGAGACAGGGTTCCTAGGGTAAAATCCCCTGTATAGCACTAGACTTCCAAAGCCACATAAGCCAAAATACAAGTTTCAAATGGGTTCTTGGCCAACATTAAACTTGTAGAGATTCTCAATAGCTTTAATTTGAGTACTAGAAGTATTCAAGAAGATTTGTAGAACTCAAGTTATGGTTCTTGCAAGTAATGGGTCCCCAGAGGACACTAAAATTTATCTGTGAAAGTCACTTGACTTCCAAGCAACTTTTTCCCATCAAGGAGTTTTCAAATAGATTCTTGTCCAACATAATAATTTTAGGGCTTGATCTTATCTTTAATTTGAGTACTAGAAGTCCTCAAGAAGATTTGTAGAACTCAAGTTATGATCTTGGCAATCCAGGGGTATTTTGGGTATTGATGATTATAGGTCATTTTTCAACATAGGTCAAAATCTCCATCTTCCACTCCTCAAATGAAAATATGTTCAACATGATATGTGATTAAAATGATGTTTTTGGGCTAGGAAAGAAGTCATGGGTGATTGGAAGGGCTTGTATCACAAAATTGCAAAAATGACCTAAAATAAGGGTGAATTTTAAATGAACCAAGGAGGAAAATTGTGATTTTTGATCTATAGGTCCAAACCAAGCCATATGACATATCAAATTGATTGGAAAACATATTTTGAAAACAATGACATTGCCACATTTTTGAGTTGAGGGATAATTCCATGACTTCCTTTGTAAAGTGGTTACTTACATTATAAGTCACATATGCAAAACCATTTTTTAGGGCATGACCAAGGCCTTAACCCTTGCTAATCCCTTCAATATGTCATCTAAGGAGAAATTGGATCAGAATCAAGGCATTGGAGCAAGTTAAAACTCAGCTGCCATGTATGAAACTTCTCATGACATTTTCAAACGCAAGAGATATTGAACTTCTCATTGGATCAATCCAGAAGTTTCTAGAGCTTTCATTCACCTTCTATATAAGTATTAGAAGAGGTTCAAGGCATTGGTCGGTGCAGATTGAGAGAGATTGGAGAGATTGAACATTGAGTTTTCCATTTGCAAAACTGAATCGGTTACATCACTTTGATCCATTTCAATCCATTCTTTTGTATTCAATAGCTTCCTCTTGAGTGTGTGAGTGATTCCAGATAGAATTCTAGCCAAGAACACTGAGGAATCGTGAGATAGCATTTTGGATTCATCTCTTGCAAGTCAGAATCGGATTTGGCAATTCAAGAAGATTCAACTCCAATTGATGCATACAGAAGCTTGGTAATTGATCATAGAACGTGTCTGGAAGATCTTGGAGCTTGATTTGGAGGTTTTACCACTCTGTTCATCCAAGATTTGTAGGTATGTAAACTTCTTTCTATGGATCGACTCATGAAGTTTCCTTAGGTTTTAGATGGTGATATTCATTGTAGATCACGGCTAGGTGGATTCTGGTAATAATTGGCACAAGTTAGAGACAAAATTAGGTTGGACCAGATTTCTTGTGAGGGTCGTATCTTGCAGTTCTTGGAGGTTTAAGCTTAGTTGAACGGTTAGAATCACTCAGTGTGAAGTGTAGTTGATCATAGGCTTTTCAATTTTGAGTTTGGTGAGAATTGATGTTTGAGCATTTTCTGAACATTTGTTCGTGTTTTGAGAATGAGGAGGTTTCAATGTTAATGGATAGCATGAGTGAATTCCTTGTGGAAAAGCGAGCCAGATGATGTTATTAGGGTTGAGTTGTAGTGAGGGTCAATGGAGTTGCGTTTGGAGAAGATGAAGGTTGCAGCTCTGTTCAACCATGGCTTCTTTCTCCCTCCAAAATTCAAATGAAGAAGATGAACTTATCACCCTTAGATCTTGTTGGACTTTGACTGGAATTAATCATCCAACGGCCACGAGCGAGTCTGAATTTGTGAAGGAATTCCGAGTTTAAACCAAACTCACCTTTTCACTAAACCTTCTTGGATGGGCTTAAGTCACTCGTTACTAACCACACCCCAGCTTGGAGGCCCAATGGAAAACACACGTGATTTGCTTGCTATTCACACGAACTTTTTTCCATTTTCATTTGTTTTTTCATGTTATTTTCTGAGGTGAATTAGGCCTAGCGTGAACTTCCTATTCCCACCCCTTCCTGGGCCCATCTCTGATATTGAACTGATTCCAATTGCTATTTGTCACGCCCATTTCCCATTTTCATTTTATTTTCTCATCATTTTTATGGTTTTGACATAGTTAATAAAAAATTCATAATAAAATGAAAAAAGATCATTTTAGGGTGAGGATTTTTTCCTTGTTTACCTTAGGGTTTCTAGAATTTAATAAAACAATAAAAACATTATTTCATGCATTTAATTTTTTTGGGTACATTTTACAATTTTATTGATTTTATTTTGCATTTGTTTGATACCTTATTTTTCTGAATTTAGTATGAGAGTGTGGTGCATGATTTTTGATTTATTCTTGTGAGGTTGACTAGAGTAGGGAAGCATGTACCCTTAGGAAGTTTGTCATATTTTTGTGACTAAAACTTAGATTAATTTGAGTGATAGATAGGAGAGGTATCAGAATTAGGGTTTCACAACACTTAGGTGCAGTTTAGGGCATAGTTTTGGGGTTTTTAATAGTTGATTTAGGTTATGGGATCTATATGGGATATAGGGTACATAGCTAGGTTCCCTTAGAAGTTTAATTAGGATTTTATGATGAGTATTACTATTTTATTTTATTTTTGCAACTTGTATGATATTGGTGTGTTTCCCACTTGGGATGTTGGCTTGTTTGCTTGGTTTGGGCTATTCTAATTGGGCTTGGGGCTTGAGTTTTGCTTGTTGGAACTAATGAAGACTTGGAGGATGATTGGAGACAAAGGATGGATCTTGGAGCATGAAGATTCTTATCCTTGAAGGTTGCTTTTGAAGACTTAGGAGATAGGAGATATAGGGAGAGCCTTAGATTAGACTGATTTCTTCCTTCAAACATAGAGAGCTTCTTATGCCTCTATTCCATCCTATGACACAAGGTCCCCCAAATAAGTTCCATCTCTCCTTAGGAGGGATGTAGAGCAGGCTTTGGTTGGGTAGAACCTTGAGGATACCTTTTGCTTGCTATGCTAAGATCTTAGTGATTTCCCTGGGTTGTCACTAAGCCTCTTAACATTTCAACTTAATCTGTTAAGTGATTCTCTTCTGGAGTGTTTGCATTGAAGATTGGAAGCTTTTTGAGGATAAGAAGTGCATTGAAGATTGGTGAAGATGAAGCTTGTGCCTGTCAAAGCTGGATATCTGTTGAAACTAGGGTTCTGCTGCTTTCTGAAGCTGTTTGTTATTTGAAGCTGTCTACTTGTTGGGGTTCAGTGCTTGCCAGAGCTTGGAGATTTGTGGAGACAGGAGCTTATCTAAAGCTTGGGGATCATTGAAGAGTAAAGATAGGGTCTTACTTGAAAGGGTTTCTATCAACCTTTTTGCTGTTGATCAACTGTAGCTGTCAGAGCTGTTGCTGTTTGAGCTGCTTACTGTAGGAGCTGGTGTTGGGTTTTATTTTCTTTTTTTGTATGGTTTGTTGGCTTGTTCAGCTTGCCCCCCTTAGGTTTGAAGTGAAGCTGTTTCACTTTGCCTATTGTTTTCCCAGGTTCGAGGTTGAGTGGAACTCCCTTGCCTCGCTTGTACTGCTGCATCTCATGCATGTTTATTGTTTACTGTATATCTGTTTCTTTTGCTGTTTATCCCCTATGATCTTTGTTTCCCTCTGTGCAAGAGAGAAATATGACAGACATTAGGTTCTAACCCATGCATGAAAATATTAGGGTAGTTTTGATTCCCATTTCAAACCCTAGGTTTTTAGAGCTTCTTTCTCTTCTCATCTCAAAACAATTCAAAACACAGTAATAATGATAATCGAAGTCGTACGCTACGAGCCTTAAGCTATTTGAGAGAGGGTTGCTGGAGGGTCACTCTTCAGTAATCTGATTGCTTAGTGTGTTACCCTTAAGGTGACATACGACGTAGTCACCCTCAAATCATAGTCTCTAGTGCGTCACAGATTGCAAACATCATAAAAAACAGTTGTTGCGTAAAAGACTGAAAACAAACATCAAAGTGTCATTTTTGTCCGCTTGGACTCTTAATCAGAAGAAAACCTTTTCAGAAAGATAAAAAAAAACAGTCAGACAAATCTGTGTCTTCCGTAGCCCGAACTACATTTGCTCTGATCTTTCTTGCTGTATGAAAGTACGTAGGCATAGGATGACCGTATCCTAGCGAGCAACCTCCCCCCTTTCCCGTAGGTAGGCGAACTACGTTGACTCTGATTTCTCGTTCCAGACGGGAATACGTAGGCATAAAGTGCGATACTTTGCCGAGTCATTTTATTTTCTTTTAACCCCAGACCTGTAGAATAGATAGAATAACAATCCGTACTAGAAAACAAGCGTGGATCCCGTCGAGTACGACGGACGTGAGGGGTGCTAATACCTTCCCCTTGCGTAACCGACTCACGAATCCAGGATTTGGTTGCGATGACCATTCCTTTCCCGTTTTGCGTTAGGTTTACTTCGAGCATTTCCTTTCCCTCTGTTGGGATAAATAACGCACGGTGGCGACTCTTCTGTCATAGTCGGCGCCGATTTTCGCAGTAGCGACAGCTGGAGACTCTGCTGGGGACAGGAATATCCCTTATGCAAGTCAATCCTAGTGCTTGTTTTCCCGTCGCGGGTGTTGTATAGATTTACTTTTCTGTCTTTACTTTCAGCATTTCATTATCAGCTTTATATTGTTATTGCTGTTGTGGGGAGGGGGTGATCTATTGAGAGATAAGCCAGACCTGGGCTTGAGGTTACACATAGACTTAGAAGTAGAGAGTAGTGGTTAGCCTACTTGCTTAGCTCGCACCAGCTAGCCGTGAAATTTACGCTCGGACGAGATTCTCTTTGATGCTTCTTGCCTGGCCCTTAGGGCTCGACAAGTTGTCTGACCCAAGGATTGTCGACTCTGGGGACCTATCAATTGGGATTCAACTAAGTGAGGCTGCTTCAAGGGATGATGATGCCACACCTTCTGGGTATCGTATCATCGCTCTTGAAAGTCTGTGACGTTGAACCCGCATAGGATGCCGTACCTCGTCTGCGAGTTAGGTTCACACCTGTGAGGGGTAGGTGGGGCTGTTTGCAGGAAACCTTTGACCTCAGAATACCTGGTTTATCTCTGTCAGTGAGATGTGGTTATAGGGTTCATTTGAGTGGTTTGGTTTGAGATGAAGATTTGATGGTTCTCAGACTTCAGTATAAAGCAGCACAGTTCATCAGCATTGCACTTGGTCCCTTGTTTGCATATGCATGTGCATTTTCATGACTGCATTTCATTAACGTATATTTATGTTGCAGGTGTGATCATTCCCCTTTGATTTTAGTATATCTTCTGGCCAGACATGGAGTCCCTGAAGAGAACAGTTGCTTACCGGTTGCACTCGCCAGATATCAGTTCCTTGCTGGGTTTAGTTGCTCTAGCAGATGAGAGAGTGAGGGCTAAGTTCAGAGTATCCTATGGGAGAGTGCTTAGTTTGTTGTACAGACCCTCAGCATTTGAGACAACTGGGGTGTATACTTTGATGCAGTTTTATGAGCCGCATCTGAGATGTTTCTTATTTCCCGACTATATTCTGGCACCCACTTTAGAGGAGTATTCTGCTATGTTAGGAGTTCCCGTGTTAGACTAGATGCCCTTTATACATGTTGATGCTGAACCTGAGTTAGCTACACTCGCTGAGATTGTCAGTTTAGACGCTTCTGAGTTCCCTGGAGGGTTGGTCAAGCTGAACGAAGCTTATGGTTTTCACCTGTCTGTCCTGGTTGAGAAGGCTACACAGTGCGCGAAGAGTGGATGTTGGGTTGCCTTCAGTGCCATTTTAGCTGTCTGCATCTATGGGATTGTCTTGTTTCCTAATGTGCCAAATTTTATCGACTCATATGCCTTCTTGATTCTTGCCTCGAAGAATCCCGTTCCTACTCTCTTGGGCGATGTTTATCATTCTATTCACTACAAGAATGAGAAACGTCGTGGCAAGAATGTTTCCTGCTGTCTTCCTCTTTTGTACAAGTGGTTCCAGGGGCATCTTCCGAAGACCGGGCCTTTTGTTGATGCTGTTGATACTTTGGATTGGTCTTCCCGGTTGATGGGGCTGTCTGTTGAGAACATCTTTTGGTTTGATCAGAGCATGCTTGGCACTGATATTATATATAGTTGCAGTGGCTTTCCGAATGTCCCCTTGATTGGACGGAAAGGCTGTATTAACTATAACCCTTCACTGCTGGTAAGACAGTTCGTTTATGCTTTGAGGGATGCTCCTATTGAGAAGGAGGTACAGGAATCTCTATATCTCACGAGCTTATTAGACACGGCTGTTCTGATCAGATTGAGACATGCATGGGCTAACATCCATAGGAGAGGGAAAGCTTTGCTCGGTAAGAGAAACAACAAGGCTTATGATCCTTATTTATCTTGGATCCGCGAGAGAGCTAGTATGTTCTTGATGCCTTATCCTGCTGCGGAACCCCTGTATCTTCCAATGATTGAGGTACCTACTTCGGCAGAAAGTGAAAAGTATAACAAATTGTTGGCTGAAAACGAAGAATTGAAGAAAGCCAATGATGAGTTAGAGAAAGAGATCTTCCAGTTGCGGCATGAGAAGAATGAAGCTACCTTCACTGTGAGGGAACAAACTGAATTGATTAATAGGTTGGGTTCAGAGTTGACGGAAGAGACCAACAAGAAAGAAAAAGTGGGAATAGCCTTGAACGGTGTTAGCAAGGTGCTTACTTCCAAGAAGGAACTTTTAAGCAAAGCTTATTCCCGCCTCAGCAAGTGGGAAGCTTTGTGGAATGCCACGATTACCAAGCGGAAGGAGCATGAAGACGAACTGAAGTTGCAGATTGTCACGCTAGAGGCACAGATTAGAGCCCAAGACGCAAAGATTTCTGAAGAGACATCACTTAGGAGCGCTGCTGAGCTTAGAATAAGTAACCTTGACGAGAAGCCGAGAGGTTATGAAGTGAAGGCCGGTTGCAAGAGGTACAGACTTGACGAGAGTTCTGGCGAAGGAACTTGCCAAGATGACGCCAAGAAGCTGAGATCCACTACTGAGCGGCATGCCTTACTGATACAGGAGCTGATCTCCCGACTAGGGCATTCGAAGACGTTGAGGATATTGGAAGATGTCAGAGCACGCCATTTGGCCTGATTTATCTTTGCCTTGTTGTTGATTGTACTTGTATTTTGACCATCGCCAGGCTTGTTGGCCGAGGTCTATTCAGCTGTATTCAGTTGTACTCTTGTACTTAGCCTCTTGGCACTTGCTTATATATGAGGGTTTTTCTGATTTCTTGCTTGCTTGATGGGAACTCCATTGTCGTAATGGCCTTCTCTCCGAAACTAGAATCGGGGGGAATATAACCTGTAGCATAGTTACACATTTGCATCCGCATTCATATTGCATGACCCATATTCTCGAATCTGTATCTTATTTCCTGCATCTTCAGGTTTTCCAGGATTGACGAACAAAGAGTCCACCGCTACTCAACCCGAAACAACTGCAAGAGAATCATGGATCAAGTCCAAGTGGAGATGCAGGAAATCCGCGAGAAGCTGAACCTGTTCATGCAAGCAATGGAGAACATTGCTAAGGGCCAGGAGAGCCTCCAGACTTTGGTACAGCCGCTGCTGACGCGGGCTAATGGGAATGGCAACAATGACCACAATTCTGCGCACGTTGAGACTATTCCAGAGGATGGCCCCCCTATGCCTGTGGTTCCACCTGTAGTGACCCCACCTGTTTTGGTTGTAAACGATGGCGTTGGCGCTGGAAATGGCAACACAGGGAATGGCAATGAGACTGTTGTTAACAATGTTGGATTTGGGGACGCCAACCAAGGCGGTGGTAACAACAATGGTGGCAATGGTTTTGGCTACAATGATCAGGGATTTGATTACGTCAATCAGGACGGGAAATTCGGCTTCCACACTCAGGGTTTCGGTTATGACGGTTTTGGTAACGCTAACCTAGGGTATGGTGGATTTGGTAATATGAATGGTGTTGGGGTGATTCCTGTCAACACTGGTTTTGGACCTGTTAGGGTCAACCAGGGTTTCGGTAACGGGGTGTCGCTACTGCGAAAATCGGCGCAGGCTATGACAGAAGAGTCGCCACCGTGCGTTATTTATCCCAACGGAGGGAAAGGAAACGCTCAGAGTAAACCTAACGCAAAACGGGAAAGAAATGGTCATCGCAACCAAATCCTGGATTCGGGAGTCGGTTACGCAAGGGGAAGGTATTAGCACCCCTCACGTCCGTCGTACTCGACGGGATCCATGCTTGTTTTATGGTACGGATTGTCAATCTATCTACACTAAAGGTCAAGGGTTAAAAAGAAAAGAAAATGAAATGACTCGGCAAAGTATCGCACTTTATGCCTACGTATTCCCGTCTGGAACGAGAAATCAGAGTCAATGTAGTTCGCCTACCTACTGGAAAGGAGGGGAAGGTTGCTCGCTAGGATACGGCATCCTATGCCTACGTACTTTCATACAGCATGAAAGATCAGAGCAAACGTAGTTCGGGCCACGGAAGACACAAGTTTGTCTGATAGTTTTTTATCTCCTTCTGAAAAGGGTTTTCCTGATTAAAGGTCCAAGAGGACAAAAATGACACTTTGATGTTTGTTTTCAGTCTTTTACGCAAGAACTTTTTTTTATGATGTTTGCAATCTCTGACGCACTAGAGACTATGATTTGAGGGTGACTACGTCGTATGTTACCCTAAGGGTAACACACTAAGCAATCAGGTTACTGAAGAGTGACCCTCCAACAACCTTCCTCAAATAGCTTAAGGCTTGTAGCGTACGACATCGATTATCCTTATTACTGTGTTTTGAATTATTCTGAGATAGAAGAGAAAGGAATTCTAAAAAACCTAGGGTTTGAAAGGGGAATAAAAAACTATCATAATGTTGTCATGCATGGATTAAAACCTAATGTCTGTCATAATGCCCTCCTGCACGGAGGAAATCAGAGATCCTAGGGGATAAACGGAAAAGAAACAGCAGATATACAGTAAACAGTAAATATGCATGAGATGCAACACAACAAGCGAGGCAAGGGAGTCCCACTCAACCTCGAACCTGGGAAAACAATAGGCAAAGTGAAACAGTATTCACTTCAAACCTATGGGAAAAGTTAACAAACAATACAACAAAGAAAACCACACCCATCACCAGCTCAGACAGCAACAACAGCTCCTACAGCAGACAGTTCAAACAACACCAGCTCTGGCAGCTACAGTTGATTAACAGCAAAAGGTTGACAGTGACCACTTCAAGCAAGATCCCATTTTCACTTTCCAATGATATTAAAACTTCAGATAAGCTCTTATCTCCAATAATCTTCAGCTTCAATGCAGACACTCACAGGAGATAATCAACTTAATAGAGGAAATTGGAATGTTAAAAGGCTTAATGATAACCCAGGGAAATCATTAAGATCTTATCATAGAAAAGGAGAGGTATCCTCAAGATTCTACCCAATCAAGGCATGCTCTACATCCTTCCTAAGGAGAGATGGAACTCTTTTAGGGGACCTGGTGTCATAGGATGGAATAGAGGTGCAAGAAGCTCTCTATGTTTTGATGGAAGAAAGCAGTCTAATCTAAAGCTCTCCCTATATCTCCTATCTCCTAAGTCTTCAACAAGCAATCTTCAAGCATAAGCAACTTCAAGCTCCAAGCATCATTATTGGTCTTCAATCATCCCCAAGGTCTTCATAGACTCCTCAAGCCAAGCACAAGCCCCAACACCCAAAGAAAGGGCCCAAAACCCATCAAACCAAACAATATCCCAAGAGGGAAACACACCAAAATCAACCAACTTGCAAAAATCAGAGAAAATAGGAAATACTCATCATAAAATCCTAAATTAATTTCTAAGGGATCCTACCTAGGTACCCTATACCCCACATAACCCCCAAGGCTTAAATCAAACTAAAAACCCAAAAAACTATGTGTTGAAATGCACCTATGTCAAGTTGAAACCTAATTCTAGCACACTAAAGTTCCTTATTCAAAACTAACTAACATTAAATCAAAAAAATGTGATAAAATTCCAGGGGGAGCCTAATTCTATAATCTATCTATAGCAAAAATAACCAAGTCAAAATTCTAAGTCACATGATCACACTAAATTCAGCAAGTTGGTACATCAAAATAAAAGTGAAATAAAAGCAATTAAAAGTAAAAATAAACCAAAAAAAAGAAAAATGAATGAAATGACATTTTTATTCTTTTATAATTTTCTTAATGTCTTGAGGAAAATGGAGAAAAAACTCCCGTATATTAATTTTCCAATTTATTATGAATTTTCAAAGAACTTAAAATAAATGTGAAAATAAAAGAAAATATGAGAAAAATGAAAAATGAGCGTGCCCAATAGCAATCCAATGCAGTGTAAACAATCATCTGGGCCCAAAAGGGGGTGTGTGTAGTAGCGCGTGCTGAGCCTAATTCCACTTCAGAAAATAGAATGAAAATGTAAGGAAAAAAAACAAACTCACGGTACGAATAGCAAGCCAACGTAGTGTATTTCCTATTGGGCTTTGATCAAGGGGTGTGAGTATCAAATTACAACTTAAGCCCAACGCTACAACTTAAGTGATACTATGCGTTTTGGTAATCAGACTTCTCCTTCACAAATGGAAACGAATCTGTGGCCGTTGGATTTAGATTGGGTCAAAGGTCTTCCTAAGATCTAAGGGTGGTCAGGTTGTCTTGTTCCTTTGAATCGTGGATGGAGGGAAAAAGCCATGGATGCCTGAACCAAGAACTTCATCTTCCTCAATTCGTATTCAACCAAATCTTCATCAAAACTCAAAATTAAAAACCATAACTTACTCCATTTTCCACAAGGAATTCAGCCAGGGTAATCAAAATCACTGAAACATCTTCCTCCTCAAAACACGATTGAACAATCAGAAATTGATCAAGAACCAAAACTCATCAAACTTGAAATTGAATAGTTCAATCTCTTCCCCACTTCACCCTGATCATTTCTAGCTATCAAACTAAGATTATAACACCAAGAACATGAAGATACAAGCATGAACAGAAATTGCATCATTCAACTAATTGTCTCTAAATCAACCCTAATGCTACCAGAAAGCTCCCTATGAACATCTACATTGGATCTAACCATTCAAAGCCTATTGAAACTGTCTAAATCAAGCCATGGAGTGAGGTTTACATACCTGCAATTTTGAGATGAACAGAGTGATCAAAGCTTCAAGATAAGCTTCAATAAGTTCCAGACACCTTCACCAACACCAAAGGAGGCTTCTGTATGCAAAGAGATGAATTGAAATGGCTTGGATTCTTGAATTCGATCTTGAGTTGAAGGCTGAAAATTCCAAGTGCAATCTCACAGTTCTTCAATGCTCTTGCTATGGCTTCTATCTGGAATCATCCACCAATGTTAGAGCAAGCTTCTGAGATCAAAAGAATCGATTGGAAGTGGTTGAAACTTGTAACTGAATTCTGTTTTGCAAATGGAAGGTTGAAAATGCAATCTCTCCAATCTCCCTCAATTCTCTCCAACTCAATCTTTGGATCACTTCATAAGTATATATAGAATGTGTTTGAAGACCCTAGAAAGTTCTAGATTGATCCAATGAGATATTCACCATCTCATGTCATGAAAATCTCATCTCATGCTTGGTTCATATCAACTCACGATAGCAGCTTGTATTTGCACTCAATTCTGATCCAAATTGTCTTCTAATGAGATATTGGATGTGTTTGGGTTGGATGTAGCCTTGGTTATGCCTTGAAGTGTGGTTTTGCAATTGGCCTTATGATGCAAGTAACCAATTTACAAAGCAAGTCATTGAAATAACCCTGAATTCAAAATTGTGGCAATGTCAATGTTCTCAAAATGTATTTTAAAATCAAATTGGTATGTCATATGGCTTGGTTTGGACTTGTAGATCAAAAACCCTAATTTCCAACCTTGGTTTATTTAAAATTCACCTTCATTTTAGGCCATTTTTTGTGATTTTGTGAAGCAAGCCATTCCAAACTATCATGACCTTTTATATAGCCTAAAAACACCATTTTGAACACATCTCATGTTGAACATTTTTTTATTTGAGGAGTGGAAGATGGAGATTTGGACCTATGTTGAAAAATGACCTGTAATTCAACTTTCCCAAAATACCCCTGGATTGCCAAGACCATAACTTGAGTTCTACAAATCCTCTTGAGGACTTATAGTACTCAAATTAAATCTAAGATCAATATATACAACTCTTATGTTGGCCAAGAATCCATTTGAAAACTCCTTGATGGGCAAAAGTTGCTTGGAAGTCAAGTGACTTTCACAGATAAATTTCAATGTCCTCTGATGACCCATAACTTGCAAGAACCATAACTTGAGTTCTAAAAATTTCCTTGAAGACTTCTAGTACTCAAATTAAAGCTATTGAGAATCTCTACAAGTTTCATGTTGACCAAGAATTCATTTGAAGCTTGCATTTTGACTTATCTGGCTTGGAAGTTAGGCCTAAATTAGGGTTTTTTACACTAAAACCCTAATTTAGTAACTCCTCTTCTCCTTGATCCCTTTTGATTTCTCCTTGGAACAACACCACACATGTACCCACATATCAATTCATGAATCCCACATCCTCCAACTAAGCCTGGATGCTCTTTAATCACTCAGTTGACCTAGGGTTGACCCTAGTTGACTGTACTTCAACTCTAGCTCTTGTGCTTGTATTAATGACTTGTCTCATCTTCAAAATGACCCTCTAGGTCTTCCATGGTCTTTATACTCATTCCATACCCTTATTCATAACTCACACATTCATTGATGATCTTCAACCCCCCAAGATTAAGAGAGAACTCCACTGGTTGACCCTCAAACTGTTCAAAGCTTCAACTCTTTCTTGATTACTTGAATGGTATTGAACTTGAATAAAACCCTTGATGGGCCTCTTTCTAATAAGAATGTCACTTGATCCCTTGTTAGATGACTTGTTATGTTATGCTATGCAAATGATTAGACTATGTACAAGACTTATTATGCAAATGACAATGCAATTGAAACATAAACCAAGTGAAATAGGTTGAGCAAATTTTAGGGTGCAACACGGGGGACGAGGTCCCAGGATCAATCAGCAAGGGTTTGGTCGCAACACTGGTTACGACGGATATGGAAATGAAAATGTGAATTGGGGTGAAGACCGCCAGGAGGACGCCTTTTCTGGAAGAGGCATGAGGTTTGAAGGACCTGTTGATCCTGTGCAGAGGATCAGATTGCTTGAAGAACAGATGAAGGGGGTAGTGAATCAGAACTCCACCGGTTTGGATATGACTACAATGGGCTTGGTACCGGGGCTGAGGGTGCCGTTGAAATTCAAAGCTCCCACTTTTGACAAATACAAAGGGGACACCTGCCCTAAGGTCTATGTCCGCTCTTATTACAGAAGGATGTCCGCGTATTCAGATGACGAAAGGATGCTCATGCATTTCTTTCAGGATAGCTTATCAGGGCTGTCGCTTGAATGGTATATTGGGCTGGAGCCCACGCAGATTAAAACCTGGAAGCAATTGGCTGATGCTTTCGTGACACATTACAAATATAACAGCGATCTGGCGCCAAACCGGGTCCAATTGCAGGGTTTGTCATAGAAGAACGGTGAAAGCTTTAAAGAGTATGTGCAAAGGTGGCGCGATATGGCAGCGAGGGTGCATTTCCCTTTAATCGAAAGGGAGATGAATGATATGTTCATTGGGACATTTACGGGGGTGTTCTACGAAAAATTGTTTAGTGTGTCATTGAGCAGTTTCTCAGATTTGATTCTTATGGGGGAGATGATCGAGAACGGGATTAAAGTTGGAAGGTTCCAAGCAGGTGAGTCTACTTAAACAGGAGGCGCCAGAAAAGCATTTGGTGGTAGACGACAGGGTGATACTAGTGCCGTGTTTGGTGGCAGGGGCAGGGGCAGAGGAAGAAATCAGTATGTTCAGCCGCAACAGATAGCTAGTGTCACTATCCCACTTCCTCAACAAAGACAGCCACAACAACAACAACCACAACAACAGCAAGGACAGAATCCTGGCCAGAGAAGAGTACAGAACGCGAGAGCGAAAAGAGTGTTCGACGCACCTCCTTCCACGTATGCAGAACTCCTCCAGACCCTGCTAGAGTTGAATTTGGTTGAAAAGAGGACTTTGGCACCCTCTACAGGGGCAGTACTTCCTTACGGATATGATGCCAACAAGCATTGCGAATTCCATTCTGGGGCGCCCGGGCATGATATAGAAGCTTGTCAGGCATTTAAACACAAAGTTCAGGACTTATTGGATAGCAAAACTATTAACTTTGGACAGGCGGGTCTAAATATAGTACAACAGCCTATGCCCAATCATGGGGCAAACGCCATCTTGACAGAAGAGAATCTGAATCTAGTGATGGATGTCAATAAGTTGAAGACACCGTTGGGTGAGATTAAAAGCACGCTGTTAAAAGGGGGTGTGTTCCCGGGTTATAATGAATTTTGCTTGGATTGTTGGACCCAGCCAGTGGGTTGTAATGAGTTGAAGCAGGGCATTCAGGCTATGATGGATGAAGGGACCTTGCAGTTTGACAGAACCACGGTTGAAAAGCCTGTAGAGGCGTTGTGTGATGAGCAGAACGATGTTGCGATGGTGACGATTCCGAGGAAAACAATAACGATAACGGCACCCGCCAGGCGGCCTACGATCACGATTACTAAAGCAGGACCAGTTCCTTTTGAGAGTACTAAACCAGTGTCGTGGACTTACGGATTGGAGGTATATTGGGACGGTGAGAGAATTGAAGTCAATGGACAACCAGCTGGGGTTGTAGACAACGTTGTCGGAATAGGGGGTATGACCAGAAGCGGAAGAATCTTCACGTCACCCGAGGTAGAGGCAGAAAGATTAGCCAAGGGTAAAGCCAAGGTAGTTGAGGGTGGTCCTTCTCAGTCGAATGAAAAGGAAACATCACTTAAGGATATGGAGGAGTTCATGAGGCTCATTCGTAAAAGTGATTACAAAATCGTGGAGCACCTCCAGCAAACGCCGTCAAAAATTTCCATCCTATCATTGCTGTTATGTTCCGAGGCTCATCGGAACGCTTTGCTGAAGATTCTAGACACGCCGTTCGTTCCTCAAGAGGTTTCTGTTAATCAGTTAGAAGGGGTTATGGCACATGTCAACGCGGGGCACAGTTTGGGCTTCACAGACTTTGATTTGATTCCGAGAGGGCGAGAGTACAATATGGCATTGCATGTGTCAGTCGAGTGTCGGGGCACGGTCATGTCCCGTGTTTTAGTAGACACTGGATCTTCTCTGAATGTGCTGCCGAAGAAAGCTATGATGAAGTTAGATATCAGGGGGATTATCTGCACGCCCAACGATTTAGTGGTGAGAGCGTTCGATGGAACGAGGAGGTCGGTTTTTGGATCGATAACATTACCGTTGCAGGTGGGGCCTGAAATATTTGAAACTGAATTCTACATAATGGACATCCAGCCAGCGTATAGTTGTCTTCTTGGGCGCCCATGGATCCATGCTGCCGGGGCAGTCACATCCACGTTGCACCAAAAGCTGAAGTATATGGTTGGGGATAGTGTCGTTACTGTTTGTGGAGAGGAAGATATTCTGGTTAGCCATTTGTCTTCGTTCAAATATGTAGAGGTCGACGGCGAAATACACGAAACACCCTGTCAAGCCTTCAAGGGGTTGCGAGTTAAGGACAAAGCTCCAGTGCCAAGTAAGATATCAGATGTAGCGGTGTCATCTTATAAAGAGGCTCAGGCTCTAGTGCAAGCAGGCAAAACCAGGGGCTGGGGGCAGGTATTGGAGATTCCCGTGAAGAATGACAAGTTCGGGCTTGGATATCATCCTTCGTCATCAGCATCCTCTTCAGAAGCGCCCAAGTTCAGAGGGCCAATAACCATCACGCCAAGCGGGGTGAGCTTCGAGACTATCAATGCTGTTTCCGATTCTGAAGAAGGAGATAGCGACTGTGATATGGACGCGTGGATCAAGCCAAGCGTTCCAGGACAAAGTCTATGCAATTGGTCTATCCGGGAAACTGTTCCTGTGACAACTAAACAGTAATGATTTGTTTTCTTAATTGTTGAATAATCCTGTGTCCTACCCGGGGCATAGTGATTTTGCTTAGGGCCATTTGGTTATGTACATTACATTGTTTAATCATGAAATAAAGGCGTTTTTCATATACAAATGTTGTGATCCCTGTTCTTCCTGTTTTTATCTTTTACAATAAAATGGCAATGTGGTTATTTGCTTTGTATGCGTTTTGAAGCATGTAACCATTTCCTTTGCAGGATTACTATTTCAGATGACATCTATGAACCGCCTATGACTCACTTCGACTTCGAGCACCCGATATTTCAGGCTGAGGAAGAGATTGTTGAAGATGGCGACGTACCAGAAGAGTTGACCTGGTTATTGAAACAAGAGGAAAGAATCATTCTGCCTCATGAGGAAGTCATTGAGATTATCAATTTGAGGTCGGAAGAGGTTGTGAGAAACATCCGTATAGGGGCTTCGCTGCAGAGCGGCATCAAGCAAAGGTTGGTTGAGATGCTCAAAGAGTACAGTGATATATTCGCTTGGTCGTACGAGGACATGCCGGGGTTGGATACGGATATGATTGTTCACCGTCTGCCACTGCGAGAGGAATGTCCACCTATTAAGCAGAAACTCCGAAGAACTAGACCGGATATGGCTGTGAAGATTAAGGAGGAAGTTCAAAAACAGTGGGATGCTGGTTTCCTAGCTGTTACCAAATATCCCTCATGGGTCGCTAATATTGTGCCAATGCCAAAGAAAGACGGTAAAGTGCGAATGTGTGTAGACTACCGTGATTTGAACAGGGCGAGCCCGAAAGATGATTTTCCACTTCCTCACATCGATGTGCTGGTTGATAACACGGCTCAATTCTCTGTATTCTTCTTCATGGACGGCTTTTCAGGCTATAATCAGATAAAAATGGCGCCAGAAGACATGGAGAAGACTACCTTTATTACTCCTTGGGGAACACTTTGTTACAAAATGATGCCCTTCGGATTGAAGAACGCTGGGGCAACATATCAACACGCTATGACAACTCTCTTTCATGACATGATGCATAAAGAGATCGAGGTTTATGTTGATGATATGATTGCCAAATCCCAGACAGAGGAGGAACATTTGGTTAATCTGCTGAAACTGTTCAAGAGACTTAGGAAGTTCAGGTTGAGACTGAACCCTAACAAGTGCACCTTCGGGGTGAGATCGGGTAAGCTACTGGGGTTTATCATGAGCGAAAAAGGAATAGAGGTTGATCCTGCGAAAATAAAAGCAATACAAGAAATGTCGACGCCTAAAACAGAAAAAGAAGTGCGCGGGTTTTTAGGGAGGTTGAACTATATCGCCCGATTCATATCTCACTTAACTGCAACGTGCGAGCCGTTATTCAAGTTGTTGAAAAAGGACCAGGTCGTGACCTGGAATGAAAATTGTCAAAAGGCGTTCGACAAGATAAAAGAATACTTGCAGGAACCTCCTGTTTTGATACCCCCAGTGGCCGGGAGACCTTTGATTATGTATTTGACGGTTCTTGAGGAAAGTATGGGTTGTATTCTCGGTCAGCACGACGAGACCGGATGTAAAGAGCATGCGATCTACTATTTGAGTAAGAAGTTTATCGATTGTGAGTCCAGATACTCGATGCTCGAGAAGACGTGTTGCGCGCTAGCCTGGGCCGCCAAACATTTGAGGCAATACATGCTGAATCATACAACCCTGCTAATTTCAAAGATGGATCCAATCAAATACGTGTTTAAAAAGAAAGCACTCTCCGGAAGAATTGCCCGATGGCAGATGGTGTTAACCAAATATGATATTCAATATGTCTCGCAAAAGGCTATTAAAGGTAGCGTGTTGTTGGAGTACCTTGCGGAGCAGTCTGTTGAGGACTACCAATCGATGAGGTTTGATTTTCCTGACGAGGATATCATGTACCTGAAGATGAAAGATTGTGAAGAACCATTGCCGGACGAAGGACCAGAGTTGGGTTCCAAATGGCAGTTGATATTTGACGGAGCTGTAAATTCCTACGGTAGCGGAATAGGGGCAATTATCACTACTCCTCAGGGGTTGCACATCCCCTTTACTGCCTGATTGACCTTTCCTGTTACCAATAATGAGGCTGAATATGAGGCTTGCATAATGGGTCTGGAAGAGGCCATTGATTTGCGAATCAAACATCTGGATGTATACGGAGACTCGGCTCTAGTGGTGAATCAGATTAAAGGAGAATGGGAGACACGTCAGCCCAATTTGATACCATATATGAATTACACAAGGAGATTGTTGCCTTTCTTTGCCAAGGTGGAATTGCATCGTGTGCCACGAGCAGAAAATCAAATGGCTGACGCCCTGGCGACATTGTCCTCGATGTTTAAAGTTAACTTTTGGAACGAGGCTCCCCGGATTGTTATCTCTTGGCTTGATAGGCCTGCCTTCATATTTTCCATTGATGAGGCTCCCGATGGTAAACCCTGGTACTTTGACATCCATAATTTCCTGAAGAACAAGGAGTACCCGGCTGGGGCATCCAGTCGAGATCAGAAGACTCTCAGGAGATTGGCTGGAAATTTCTATTTGAATCCTGACGGTGTCCTATACAAAAGAAACCACGACTTGGTGTTGCTACGCTGTGTAGATGAGAAAGAGGCGAAGTTTCTCATGGAAGAGATACATGAGGGTACGTTTGGTACACATGCTGGTGGGCATGCTATGACGAGAAAATTGCTGCGGGCAGGTTATTACTGGCTAACTATGGAAACAGACTATTTCAAGTTTGCAAAGAGGTGTCATAAATGCCAAATCCATGCGGACAAGGTCCATGTACCCCCAAGTCCTCTGAATGTGATGTCATCACTGTGGCCGTTCTCGATGTGAGGAATTGATATGATCGGAAAGATTGAGCCTATGGCATCCAATGGACACCGATTCATCTTGGTGGAAATTGATTACTTCACCAAATTGGTGGAAGCAGCATCATATGCCAATGTTACCAAACAAGTGGTCTCCAGATTTATCAAACGAGATATTATCTGCAGATATGGAATCCCTGAGCGGATTATCACCGACAACGGTTCGAATTTGAATAACAAGATGATGAAAGAGCTATGCCAGAATTTCAAGATTGAGCATCACAACTCTTCTCTTTATCGGCCCAAGATGAATGGTGCTGTTGAAGCAGCCAATAAGAACATAAAGAAGATTGTCCAGAAGATGGTTGTGACATATAAGGACTGGCACGAGATGCTACCTTTCGCTTTGCACGGTTATCTTACGACGGTACGCACATCAACCGGGGCAACCCCTTTTTCATTGGTATACGAAATGGAGGCAGTGTTACCGTTGGAGGTTGAGATTCCTTCCCTGAGGGTTTTACGAGATGTCCAACTTGACGAGGCAGAATGGGTTAAAGACAGGTTGAATCAACTGAGTTTAATGGATGAGAAGAGGCTAGCTTCTCTAGCATATGGTCGGTTGTACCAAAGCCGGATGAAGAAAGCATACGATAAGAAGATACACCCTCGAAGCTTTCAGACGGGTGACCTTGTGCTGAAGAGGATTCTCCCGCCACAAACAGATCACATGGGCAAGTGGACCCCTAGTTACGAAGGGCCCTACGTTGTCAGAAAAGTATTCTCTGGAGGAGCCTTGCTACTATCTACCATGGATGGTGAAGACTTTTCATCTCCTGTGAATTCGTACGCAGTTAAAAAATACTTTACTTGAAAGTGACCCGCTGGACGGTAAAAAGAGAGTCCAGGCAAAAATGGGGCATCCCGGCGAACCATAAAAAATGAATAAAAGGTTCGGGCAAAAGTTAGGGATAAAATTGAAAAGATGTACACCCGCGAAGTCGAAAACCTGCATTGGGCGAATTCGGCAAAAAAGGGTATCCTGGTGAATCGAAAACCCGCAAAGGGCGATTCACGCAAAAGTTAGGGATTGAAAAAGCAAATGACTGCGGTCCGGATCTGATACATCATTGCTTAGTGGTTTGGGAGTACCTGAGGGTTCGTTTATCCAACACAATCTCTTCCGAAAATTGAATACCGGGAAAGCGCCAGAGTCAGGCGAGTCATAGGAGGATCAGCTCATGATGTTTGTCTGCACCACGTTGCCGACATGTATACAATATTATGTTGTATTTTTATGCTTTTTGTGCATATATGTGTGTGTGCGCGCAACTTCCTCTTTTCAGGAGTTGCATCCGATGTACAAAGCTTTGCCTATTCAGAGGCCTGTTATTAATAAAACATGTTATTCAGTATTTGATGTTTTTGCTTTACTGTTTTGTATGTGGAAAACGCCAATGTTCCGATGAACTTGCATGTGCATAACTTTGTTGGCCCTTGCCAATAATTGCTAAAACTTCGAATTGACTGAAGTAATGTCACGGACACTAACCTGAATAGATTTGGTTGTATAGATTTGTTTTTTCTCGTTTGTGTTTTGCAGGGTTCTCACCTTTGAAGTGAACAATCAGAAAATTGTGGCCCCCAGCCAGCGGCCCTGGAAGAAGGATGTGACCTTATCCCCCAGCAGGTCGTACCTCATCCCCAGAAATTGAGACGATGATTATCCCTTACCGAAGGAAGGATTATTTTCCCCAGAAGAGTATCCTCATGGAAGTTGTCCACATGATATCCCCAGCGAGACAAGATCAGTGTCCCATGCAGAGTTTATACTCCCCAGAGAGTAGAGTCTGTGCACGTGCAATCCCCAGCAGGGAGGATTTCCATGGCGCATAACCAAGATAGTAAGTTCAGAAAGATTAGCCCCACCGAGGATGGTTTTCTTTCTTCCCGCAGGTCGTCATGCTTTCGTCAGGATGATTATCCCCAACGGAGTGGTAGTTCCGAGTTCGTAAACTGTACCCAGACAGTTGTGCCCCAGAAAGGTTGCTTCTCCCCTCAGCTGAGTTAACCTTCCCAGCAGGTGTTATTCTTTCCTCCCAGTGGAAATCGATGTGTAATCTCTCCCCGGAAGAGTTGGTTGTATTTCCGGCATTTATTTTGCCAGAATACTTTGCGATATCCGTTCATCCCCAACAGGGTGGTATTTGTCCTCAACAGCCATGTTGAAGCAAGCTTGTCAGAGTTTTCCCAGTAGCCTGAACCTGCATTTGCATTTGCATACATTATCATGTTTGCATCTACCCAAAAACGCGTAGCATTTCCATGCCGTATGGAGCATTACGCCATCATCAGACATACGCATTTTGAAACATAAATCAGGTTGGTTAACCTTTTGCTTTCAGGTGTGTTTCTCAGCAGGAGTATGAAGTTATAGTTCAAATTTATTTCCAGACGACCGAGGTCTCGCAGTGAGACATGCGATGATACAGTTCCCGTTATTATTCCCCACAGAGTTACTGGCTGAAGTTTCTCTTATCCGACCAGCGGAATGTCGTTCTTCAGGTTTGCTGTTGCGGCAGCATTTCAGGGTTTCATAAATCAAAATTTCAGAAGTGGTCACTTGTTGTCGAAACGGGTGTCGGGCAGTTATTTTCAGAATATCCCCAATGGAGTTAGCTACTATCGCGAACAGGCTAGGAAGCTATATCTAAGATGAGTTTCCCGTATGAAACAGGCGGAAGAACTTTCCTATATGTAT
Source organism: Lathyrus sativus (assembly GCA_963859935.3). NCBI lineage: Eukaryota > Viridiplantae > Streptophyta > Magnoliopsida > Fabales > Fabaceae > Lathyrus > Lathyrus sativus. Next base: position 435,919,866 of record OZ012740.1, on the reverse strand, counting down.
CAGGCAGATGTGTTATGAGTTTCCCGTATGAAACAGGCGGAAGAACTTTCCTGTATGTATCAGGCAGATGTGTTATGAGTTTCCCGTATGAAACAGGCGGAAGAACTTTCCTGTACGAACCAGGCAGATGTGTTATATTTTCCCGTATGAAACAGGCAGAAGAACTTTCCTGTATGAACCAGGCAGATGTGTTATGAGTTTCCCGTATGAAACAGGCGGAAGAACTTTCCTGTATGAACCAGACAGATGTGTTATATTTTCCCGTATGAAGCAGGCGGATGAACTTTCCTGTATGAACCAGGCAGATGTGTTATGTTTTCCCGTAAGAATCAGGCAGATGAACTTTCCTATATGAATCAGGCATATGTGTTATGTTTTCCCGTATGAAACAGGCGGATGAATGTTCCTGTATGAATCAGGCAGATGACTTTTCCCGTATGAAGCAGGCGGATGAATTTTCCGGTATCCAGATAGATAATTCTCCCGTGATAGACAGAGTATGTGATTTGTGTTTCGATATTTGGCAAAAGTATTTTCCCCAAGGAAGTCGCCGTGATTTCCTCATGTTAATGTCCCCAGTAGGGTCCTCCCCAAAGTCGTTTGTGGGTTGGGACCAACGAAGGTAGCTACTGCAGAGGTAGGCAGAGAAACAATATTCAGGTAATTTTCCCGTATGGAACAGGCGGATGAACTTTCCTGTATGAATCAGACAGATGTATTTTCCCGTATGAAGCAGGCAGATAGATTTTCCTGTAATCAGGCAGACGACTTTTCCCGTATGAAGTAGACGGATGGGGTTTCTTGTGTATAGGCAGATGATTTGCCTGTAGGGATCGGCAGATGAGTCCCTTGTGACAGAAATGTTTCCCTAGCGAAGTCGTCGGGATTTTTCTGTGTTGACAGACTATCGCGTCCTAGCATGGACAAAATTCTATCCCCGCGATAACAGAGTCTTTTTTGAGCTGATGAAAATAATCCCCAGCACGGTCGCTAAGTGATCAGTTTGTTGCCGTAACAACCGGATCCAGTCAGCAGATGTTGTTTTCTAAACAGTTTGAGCAAATTATTTCTGCGGTTGGCAAATTTCCGAGTTCTTGGTATTCAACCGTCTCGTACCTCGATTGTTTGAAGGCTGTTCGCTCTTCACCCAGTCGGGTCCAAGTCGTTTGAATAGGAGCATCTGTTGCACCCTAAAATTTGCTCAGCCTATTTCACCTGGTTTATGTTTCAATTGCATTATCATTTGCATAGTAAATCATATACATAATCTAATCATTTGCATATCATAACATAGCAAGTCATTTAATAGGGGATCAAGTGCCATCCTTATCTAAAGAAGCACATCAAGGGGCCTTATTCAAGTTGAAGAACATCCAAGTCATCAAGGAATGGGTTGAAGCTTTGAGGATATTTGAGTGTCAACAAGTGGATTTCTCTCCTAACTTGAGGTGTATTAAAGATCATCAACATGGAATTATGGATTTGAGGTGTGTATGGATCCCATGGGAGGCCTAGAGAGCCCTATTGAAGCTTAGACAAGTCATGGTATCAAGTTCAAGAACCACAGTTGAGGTGTGTACAAGTAGGGTTTCGTCTGGGTAGCCCTAGGTCAAGGAGAGCAAGGAAAGGGAACTAAGACCTAGCTATAGGTCATGGAAGTCATGGGTTGAGATGTTAAAGCATGTGTATGGATGATTCAATATCAAGTTCAAGAGAATCAAGAGTGGTTGGAGGGGTTTGAGACAGGGTTCCTAGGGTAAAATCCCATGTATAGCACTGGACTTCCAAAGCCACATAAGCCAAAATACAAGTTTCAAATGGGTTCTTGGCCAACATGAAACTTGTAGATATTCTCAATAGATTTAATTTTAGTACTATAAGTATTAAAGAAGATTTGTAGAACTCAAGTTATGGTTCTTGCAAGTTATGGGTCCCCAGAGGACACTGAAATTTATCTGTGAAAGTCACTTGACTTCTAAGCAACTTTTTCCCATCAAGAAATTTTCAAATGGATTCTTGGCCAACATAAGAATTAAGGGCTTGATCGTAGCTTTAATTTGAGTACTAGAAGTCCTCAAGAAGATTTGTAGAACTCAAGTTATGGTCTTGGCAATCCAGGGGTATTTGGGGTATTGATGATTATAGGTCATTTTTCAACATAGGTCAAAATCTCCATCTTCCACTCCTTAAATGAAAAAATGTTCAACATGAGATGTGCTTAAAATGATGTTTTTGGGCTAGTAAAGAATTCATGGGTGATTGGAAGGGCTTGTATCACAAAATTGCAAAAATGACCTAAAATAAGGGTGAATTTTAAATGAACCAAGGAGGAAAATTGTGATTTTTGATCTATAGGTCCAAACCAAGCCATATGACATACCAAATTAATTGGAAAACATATTTTGAAAACAATGACATTGCCACATTTTTGAGTTGAGGGATAATTCCATGACTTCCTTTGTAAAATGGTTACTTACATTATAAGTCACATCTGCAAAACCATTTTTTAGGGCATGACCAAGGCCTTAACCCTTGCTAATCCCTTCAATATGTCATCTAAGGATAAATTGGATCAGAATAAAGGCATTGAAGCAAGTTAAAACTCAGCTTCCATGTATGAAACTTCTCATGACATTTTCAAATGCAAGAGATATTGAACTTCATATTGGATCAATCCAGAAGTTTCTAGAGCTTTCATGAGAGAGATTGGAGAGATTGAACATTGAGTTTTCCATTTGCAAAACAAAATCGGTTACATCACTTTGATCCATTTCAATCCATTCTTTTGTATTCAATAGCTTCCTCTTGAGTGTGTGAGTGATTCTAGATAGAATTCTAGCCAAGAACACTGAGGAATCGTGAGATAGCATTTTGGATTCATCTCTTGCAAGTCAGAATCGAATTTGGCAATTCAAGAAGATTCAACTCCAATTGATGCATACAGAAGCTTGGTAATTGATCATAGAACGTGTCTGGAAGATCTTGGAGCTTGATTTGGAGGTTTTACCACTCTGTTCATCCAAGATTTGCAGGTATGTAAACTTCTTTCTATGGCTCGATTCATGAAGTTTCCTTAGGTTTTAGATGGTGATATTCATTGTAGATCATGGCTAGGTGGATTCTGGTAACAATTGGCACGAGTTAGAGACAAAATTAGGTTGGACCAGATTTCTTGTGAGGGTCATATCTTGCAGTTCTTGGAGGTTTAAGCTTAGTTGAACGGTTAGAATCACTCAGTGTGAAGTGTAGTTGATCATAGGCTTTTCAATTTTGAGTTTGGTGAGAATTGATGTTTGAGCATTTTCTGAACATCTGTTCGCGTTTTGAGAATGAGGAGGTTTCAATGTCAATGGATAGCATGAGTGAATTCCTTGTGGAAAAGTGAGCCAGATGATGTTATTAAGGTTGAGTTGTAGTGAGGATCAATGGAGTTGCGTTTGGAGAAGATGAAGGTTGCAGCTCTGTTCAGCCATGGCTTCTTTCTCCCTCCAAAATTCAAATGAAGAAGATGAACTTATCACCCTTAGATCTTGTTGGACTTTGAGTGGAATTAATCATCCAACGACCACGAGCGAGTCTGAATTTGTGAAGGAATTCTGAGTTTAAACCAAATGCACCGTTTCACTAAACCTTCTTAGATGGGCTTAAGTCACTCGTTACTAACCACACCCCAGCTTGGAGGCCCAATGGAAAACACACGTGATTTGCTTGCTATTCACACGAACTTTTTCCATTTTCATTTGTTTTTTCATGTTATTTTCTGACGTGAATTGGGCCTAGCGCGCGCTTCCTATTCCCACCCCTTCCTGGGCCCATCTCTGATATTGAACTGATTCCAATTGCTATTTGTCACGCCTATTTCCCATTTTCATTTTATTTTCTCATCATTTTTATGGTTTTGACATAGTTAATAAAAAATTCATAATAAATTGAAAAATGATCATTTTAGGGTGAGGATTTTTTCCTTGTTTTCCTTAGGGTTTCTAGAATTTAATAAAACAATAAAAACATTATTTCATGCATTTTATTTTTTTTGGGTATATTTTACAATTTTATTGAGTTTATTTTGCATGTGTTTGATACCTTATTTTTCTGAATTTAGTATGAGAGTGTGGTGCATGATTTTTGATTGATTCTTGTGAGGTTGACTAGAGTAGGTAAGCATGTACCCTTAGGAATTTTTTCATATTTTTGTGAATAAAACTTAGATTAATTTGAGTGATAGATAGGAGAGGTATCAGAATTAGGGTTTCACAACACTTAGGTGCAGTTTAGGGCATAGTTTTGGGGTTTTAAATAGTTGATTTAGGTTATGGAATCTATATGGGATATAGGGTACATAGCTAGGTTCCATTAGAAATTTAATTAGGAATTTATGATGAGTATTACTATTTTATTTGATTTTTGCAACTTGTATGATATTGGTGTGTTTCCCACTTGGGATGTTGGCTTGTTTGCTTGGTTTGGGCTATTCTAATTGGGCTTGGGGCTTGAGTTTTGCTTGTTGGAGCTAATGAAGACTTGGAGGATGATTGGAGACAAAGGATGGAGCTTGGAGCATGAATATTCTTATCCTTGAAGGTTGCTTTTGAAGACTTAGGAGATAGGAGATATAGGGAGAGCCTTAGATTAGACTGATTTCTTCCTTCAAACATAGAGAGCTTCTAGTGCCTCTATTCCATCCTATGACACAAGGTCCCCCAAAGAAGTTCCATCTCTCCTTAGGAGGGATGTAGAGCAGGCTTTGGTTGGGTAGAACCTTGAGGATACCTTTTGCTTGCTATGCTAAGATCTTAGTGATTTCCCTGGGTTGTCACTAAGCCTCTTAACATTTCAACTTAATCTGTTAAGTGATTCTCTTCTGGAGTGTTTGCATTGAATATTGGAAGACTTTTGAGGATAAGAAGTGCATTGAAGATTGGTGAAGATGAAGCTTGTGCCTGTCAAAGCTGGATATCTATTGAAACTAGGGTTCTGCTGCTTTCTGAAGCTGTTTGCTGTTTGAAGCTGTCTACTTGTTGGGGTTCAGTGCTTGCCAGAGCTTGGAGATTTGTGGAGACAGGAACTTATCTAAAGCTTGGGGGATCATTGAAGAGTAAATATGGGGTCTTACTTGAAAGGGTTGCTATCAACCTTTTTGCTGTTGATCAACTGTAGCTGTCAGAGCTGTTGCTGTTTGAGCTGCTTACTGTAGGAGCTGGTGTTGCTGTCAGAGCTGGTGTTGAGTTTTATTTTCTTTTTCTGTATGGTTTGTTGGCTTGTTCAGCTTGCCCCCCTTAGGTTTGAAGTGAAGCTGTTTCACTTTTCCTATTGTTTTCCCAGGTTCGAGGTTGAGTGGGACTCCCTTGCCTCGCTTGTACTGCTGCATCTCATGCATGTTTACTGTTTACTGTATATCTGTTTCTTTTGCTGTTTATCCCCTATGATCTCTGTTTCCCTTTGTGCAAGAGAGAAATATGACAGACATTAGGTTCTAACCCATGCATGACAATATTAGGGTAGTTTTGATTCCCATTTCAAACCCTAGGTTTTTAGAGCTTCTTTCTCTTCTCATCTCAAAACAATTCAAAACACAATAATAAGGATAATCGAAGTCGTACGCTACGAGCCTTAAGCTATTTGAGAGAGGGTTGCTGGAGGGTCACTCTTCAGTAATATGATTGCTTAGTGTGTTACCCTTAGGGTGACATACGACGTAGTCACCCTCAAATCATAGTCTCTAGTGCGTCAGAGATTGCAAAGATCATAAAAAACAGTTCTTGCGTAAAAGACTGAAAACAAACATCAAAGTGTCATTTTTGTCCGCTTGGACTCTTAATCAGAAGAAAACCTTTTGCAGAAAGATAAAAAAAAAACAGTCAGACAAATCTGTGTCTTCCGTAGCCCGAACTACGTTTGCTCTGATCTTTCATGCTGTATGAAAGTACGTAGGCATAGGATGACCGTATCCTAGCAAGCAACCTTCCCCCCCTTTCCCGTAGGTAGGCGAACTACGTTGACTCTGATTTCTCGTTCCAGACGGGAATACGTAGGCATAAAGTGCGATACTTTGCCGAGTCATTTTATTTTCTTTTAACCCCAGACCTGTAGAGTAGATAGAATAACAATCCGTACTAGAAAACAAGTGTGGATCCCGTCGAGTACGACGGACGTGAGGGGTGCTAATACCTTCCCCCTGCGTAACCGACTCCCGAATCCAGGATTTGGTTGCGATGACCATTCCTTTCCCGTTTTGCGTTAGGTTTACTTCGAGCGTTTCCTTTCCCTCCGTTGGGATAAATAACGCACGGTGGCGACTCTTCTGTCATAGCCGGCGCCGATTTTCGCAGTAGCGACACATGTGATGCGTTTAATTGCTTGCCAGTGAGAGTACAAAGATGCGCCATAAACTGACACACTACATTGACTGAGTAACTTTAATCTAGGTGTGTAATAGTAGCATATTGTGAGCCCGCACCACTGATCTAAAAAGGAAAGGGTCATTGAAGTGAGGAGAACCAGTCTTGGAGATTTTGGAGTGATATGACATAAGAGTTACAGTTGGATTTGTTTCATGCATAGTTTTTTTAAGGAAGAAGTCCCCGATGCATTTACTTTGTTTGAGAAGAAGAACACTTGATGGCTGAGATTCAACTTCAATACCAAAAAAATAATCCAAATTTCCAAGCTTTCTGAGTGATAAGGAATTGTTGAGTTGCTGAGTAACAGAGTTCAGAAACTGAGGGGAATTTCATGTTAAAACTATATCATCCGCATATACCAAAAAATAAGCAATAATAGAATTTAGTGAGTAGATGAATAAAGAAGGATCACATTTTCCATTTTTGAAACCAAGTTTATGAAAGGTGCCTTTTAATCTTTCAAACCATTGTCGAAGAGCCTGCTTTAATCCATAAAGAGCCTTGTGCAATCAACAAACTAGAGAGGGATCCGTATTAGAAAAAAAACAAATAGGTCGTGTTTACTTCTTCATCTAGAACTCCATCCATGAAGACATTATTAACAACTTGATTTGCCACTTATGAGTGATAGCCAAAGTAAGAATGAGGAGAATGGTAACATGTTTTATAAGAGGAGAAAATGTCCCATGAAAATCAAAACCATGCATTTGATGGAATATCTTATCTGCTAACCCGTCCTTATACTTATTTATGGTACCATCAACATTTTCCTTCATCCTAAACATCCATTTACAACCTATGGCCTTCCTATGAGGTGGTAGAGGAACAAGAGACCATGTATGTTTTTTAAGTAAGTCTTGATATTCACTCTGCGTAGTTGAGAGCCAATTAGGATTTTTAAGAGTCTGTTTTACTGTTTTAGGTTCAAAAATAGTAAGAAAAATTGAAGGAGAGAGGTGAGGTAAATGAATTATAGATTTTGAACTAGTTTGCATTGAGGGTTTTTTGTGGGAGGTGGCAGGGTATGATTTGAGGTTGAAGAAGTAGAATTAGCAGGATGAATGATTCTCATCGAAGGTGGAGGTGGATGAGGAGGATTGTTCATAGTTTTATCCATGATGGATTGAACCGATGATGTATGATGCCATCTTAAAGCTGAACTAAATTGGAAAAGAAAAATATAATTCTATTGATTGAATGATTGGACTTTCACAATACATTCTATTATGATGCACTAACATCTATATATAGACACATCTAACCATAACCAACTCTGTTATGGAAGTTGCAACAGCTAGCAAGCTTAATTTTAGCACATGTCTAAAAGTTAACTAATGTTATAACTAACTTAATTACCTAACATCGGGCAACTAGCCTATTTAAAATTACCATTAAGAGATCCTTCTAATCATACACAATTACCTTAAATGGTATCTGTTGCAGTGAGAATCGAATGTCAAACTATTGATTAACTTGAATCTTAATTCTTTGAAATTCACCACCGAACTTTGATTTATCCAAAGGAAAGGTTAAAGAAAGAAAAAACTTTTGCGCGATGTAACAACAACGCTAAAGATTCGGGGATCGGGGGTTGGTTATACCTAGAATAGGTATTTCACATCCCAGACATCTGTAGTACTCTATTGGAACCTTTTGTGTGTGTGTGTATGCTAAGTTATCTAAGTTGTTTGCTAGGGTTATGAGATCAAGGTTAGGGTAAAATTCTAGGTAAAGACCTAAGGATAGTTCTAAATTTGCTTGCAAAAATATCACATCTTGTGCCTACGTATCCTGACTAGGATGGAATCAAAGCAACCGTAGTTCACCTCACTAAAATTAAGGAATGCTTGACTATGGTCAAGACTCCAAAGGGAACAAACATAACAGTGTTTGTGTAGAGTTTGACAAAACTCTCTAGATTAAGTTAAACACTTAAGAGGATTGACTTTGACAAAAGCCAAGAGGGGAGTAAGTAACCATGATAATGATCCTTACATAGAGTTAACAAACTCTATCTTAAAGTTCTAATGAATGATACTCTTAACAAGGGGTAGGAATTTAAACTTAAATAAAATTCTAATGGATATAGGGTTCTAACTTAACTAAGTTAAATGAACTAATGACTTAACCAAGAAAAGGGGAAGGGTAATGAGCTATCTATGATAATGAAGTCAATAGAGAAACTTTCCTTTGGAATAAGGGAGTAACAAAGCAACTGAATAAGAACTAACAAGTTCCATCACTTGGGGAGAACTTAACAAAGTAAAGCACACATAAGCATTCATTAAAACATGATGAAGATAAGAAGAGCATGGTAACAACCAAGAAAGCATGTAATAACATGAAGCAAACATGACAAGGTTACAACCCAGAATTTAACAATGAAAGAATCAAACCAAATGGTTACAACCAAAGGTAAATAAAGATGTTACAACATCTAAAAGGGGATGGTGATAAAGGTTTTTAAAATACCAAACATTTAAGACATCAAGAATAAGTCAAGACATTACTTATCATGGCAAAGTTCAAAGATTACGAAGGTAACAACCAACAAAAGCAAACATGAAACATGTGTAATAACAACAAGTTCATCAATGGTAAACAAACAAAACTCATTCATACAAGTTACAACTTGGAATATGAATCAAACAAAGATGAATGTGACAACATTCAATCATTTTCAAGGAATATCGATGACAATCAATTATGGATAAGCAAGAAGAGTGACAACAGTTCAAGCATGGATTTAAACTTCACAAGGGGAAAGATGAACAAGATTCATGGTAACAACCAAGGTAAGAATGAAACCTAAACATGTTATGATTCTAACAATACACACAAACAAGTAAGGTAAGATAAGGGGGGTCATGTAGAAGAGGTTACAACATCCAAAAACATACAAGGATTCACAGAGAAGTTCCTAGTCATACATTCACATTCATGCATTCACAAAGGCAAGAATCAAACCCTAAACATGTTATGGTTCTAACAAGACACACAAACAAGTGGGATGAGTTTAAGGGATCATGTTCAAGAGGTTACAACATTAATAAGTATATCACAAATCAACAAAAAGTTTCAAGGCATGGCTTTCATGTTCATACATTTACAAAGGCAAGAACAAACATGGTAAAGCAAAGAACCAAATTTTTTCAAACACATAAGCATGTTAAAAATCCAAAAGTGATTCATACAAGATCAATCATGCAAAAAAAATCAAGTACTAGGTCAAAGAAAACTCATGAAAACAAGTAAAAACCTTAAAAAGGTCATGTCTTTCAAGTCGACCAAAGTGCTTCAAAAATAACAATTCTTAAATTCTTTCTTCACACATTGAAACTAGACATATCAAAGAGAATTTTTCAAAAAGAATGGCATGAAAATGATAAAAATAAAGAAGTTATGCACTTTGGAAAGTTGGGTGTCAAAATAGGCAAGGCAAAGCAAAAACTTGGGCAACTTGAACCTAGTTTAGGCAGATTTGCAAAAGCAATCATAACTTGCTCAAAACTTAATGATATTGAGTGAAATAAAAAAGAAAATTATGTATTTCCCACAAGGAACTCAATGGTGGTGGTAGTTTTAAAAGATCATGCATCATTTGAAAAACTCGAAGACATCATAAAAAATAACATGTTATATGCAAGAACATGTGGGCAGTCAAACATACATGGGTTAAGCAACAAACAAGTGATCAAACACACTATATGGAACATATTAGGGATGTTTACAAACACTAAACCTCAAGAGATGAGTTCATTCAACAGATAACATATAGTGTGGCCAAAATGCCAAGTTGGAGCAAGACAAGTGTGACAGTCATGAATACATGTTTTAAGCAACAACCAACTAATCAAACATGACACATAGGACATATAAAAGAGGTTCACAACCATAAAACATCAATGCCTAAACAGAAATCAAGAGTTGCATATGAAAATGAAACATAAAGTAAGCTAACAAGTAAGATCAAGTGGACAATCAAGAGCATATGAGTTTAACAACAAACTAAGGTTCAAACATGACCTATAATACCCATCAAACATTTTCAACATCAATGTATATCAAAATCTAACATCATTTCAAAAGTAACTAGTATGAGCACATACCTTTTGTAGTCTCTTCAAGAAAATGCACAATACAAGAAGTCCAGCTGAGATGTGATGATTCAAACAACCTCAAAATGCTTCAAGTCAGATGTTCAAGTGGTCCAAACCCCTTTCAAATGGCTGCCTTGACAGAATGGTGCTTTTTGCAAGAATACACCAAGAACTTTCAAAATGAAATGCAAGGAAGTGATGTTATAAAAGTTTGGTGATGATTTGGATTGCTCAAACAACTTATATGCAAGGTGTTTGAAGTGGCTGGAAAAGAGTTGGACATAGTTGTGGTTGTGAAAATGTAGAAAGTCAAAGTTTTGTGGATTGAAAATTGACTTTTTGAGTGAGAAGTTTTCTAGTGGAAGTGAGTGTTTGAATAGCTTCAATATATCATACGTGATGTGTTTGAAGTGTTGGTGGAGGTGTTTTATGGTTGTATGAGGTTTTGGCAAGGGTTTTGCAAAGACAAATTTTGTGCTTTAAGGGAGCAAGCTTCACAAGTTGCAAGAACAATGTGATCAGAGGAATGAAGGAGATTTTTCGTGGTTTCTAGCTCAATATGGTGTAATTTGGATGTGAGGAGAGTTCTCTGTTTATAGGCAAGTTTGGAAAGCAAGTGGTATGGGCAGATTGGATCATCTTGCCAACTTTTCCCCTTTTGGAGGCAAAATGTGCAAGATCAACTTATGATCTCTTTTCTGAGCTTGAGCCTCCTCCCTATGACAATATCTAATGGACCTTAAGGAGCAAATGGGTCAGAACTACTATATAAGGATATGACTGTAAAGGGAAAAAGAATATACAAAATTTATATAGTGCAACTGCATTTGTTTGTGCTCACAATGGGTCCCGATAAAAATGACGCGTGCCGCACAAGCCAATTACAATACCAATCTGATACCATATCAGAATGGTAAGATTTTACACCATAGCGGATGTGTTAGCCCTTATGGAAGATTTTGTGACCAAAACAAAACACTGTAGGAGAATGTTTATGGCTTGCAACAAAAAATTGCAGAGCCATAGTTAATTGAGGAAAAAGAGCCCACAGATCCCCAATGATTTGTTGTAGATATTTGGGACGTTCCAGTCTAGAATAATTTTAAACTACCATATATGATATCATTTGATGGTAATAGTGATCCCCAGGAGCACATAATCACACTCAACACCTAGATGGTTATTATCAGGGTGGATGACTCTCTAAAATGAAAGTTAATGGTCATAATATTGAATACAACCTTACTACGGTGGTATATGAGCCTTCTGAGGTTCTTAGAGTTCAGTTACCAAAATCTAACAAGAAAGATGGTATGTCATTTCTCAGCTAGCAAGCACAAAAATGTTTCCACAAAGAGCTTGTTTAATGTTCTCCATAGCTTATCTGAGTCCTTACATGAGTACCTAGCCAAATTTAATGAGGAGACCATCAAGGCCACCAACCCAAACCAAGAGATATTGCTGGAGCTTTCCATAACGATCTTAAGGTTAAGCACTTCAACGAGTCCTTGGTCAAATAGTAGACAATCTCGAAGGAAGAGATCATGGTGAGATGGGAATGTTATATCAAAGGAAAATAAATAAATGCAAAAAATAGAACCCGAGATTCAAGAGAGAAAGATGGCGGGAAATCTGAAGCAATCGATCACCGAAGGAACTAAAATACGTTACCAGTTCGAGGAAAGTTGAATTTTAGCCTGTCAAGAGGCCATTGAGGCATTTCACTCCACTGAACACAAAAACTGAAAAGATCCTATATGATTTGTACCACACCAAGGTTATTTAGAAATCAATTCCCCCAAGGTAGATGCATTAGGGGGCGAGTCAGAGAAGTTGTGCAAGCATCATAGGGTACGAAATCACCACACATATGATTATCACCACCTAAAGTGAGAAATTAAAAGATAATCTTGGAAGGTCATCTACAAACTTATGTAGGGGTAACTCCTATAATTTATAAGGAAGAGCACTACAAATATAGGAAAAATTTCCAGAGAATACCCCAACCTAGAAGGGGTCAAAGTCGGGAAGAAAAAACTAGATTCTAGTAAAGAAAATTACACTTTATATATGATTAGACGAGTTTTCGCGAGAGGCGGAGAATCTAGCTCATTAAGAAAGAGATATATCAACCTAGTAATGCATATCGTTAGTACCCGACCAACAGAAATAAAAATTAACTCACGAAAGATTATTTTTTGTAGTAGAGACACGATGGAGTCCTACGTCACGAAAATGATCCCATGGTGATTAGTTTACATGTGCAGAGTTGAAATGTTAAAAGTGTCATAGTGGACCCCCGACATCTTTTCCGATGTCCTATACTAGGATGAATTTGAAGGTTTAAAGATGTATATTGAGTTCATACAACCTTTAAATGGTTCATTGGTAGTTTTTTCAGGGGAGCAGGTGTAAGTCTGATGCTATGTCTCAATGTTGACGACTTTCAAGATGGGGAGGAATGACAAGGTCGTAAAAGTAATATACTTGGTGGTTAATGCCTTTTCCTCATTAATATTATCATCGATAGACATGCCTTCAACACCCTGAAAGTTATTCTTTCTACCATCTATTTAACAATGAAGTACCCCCTGAATAGTGAGCGGGTAGGTGTGGTTAGAGGAGATCAATAAGTGGAAAGAAAATGTTATCAAGATAACTTAAGGCTTAAAAAAGAAGGGAGGTAACCCCATCACAAATCGCCCATAGGGTCAAATATGTTGATTTATGCCCTAGGGATAACTCATTGGAAGATAGGTTTACACCAATTCAGAAGTTGAAAGCCCTACAGATAAGTCTTCAGAATTATCAGACTGCTTAGATAGTGACGTCATTGAATAAGGAGGAAAATACTTATATTATTCATCAACTTTGGAAGAATGTAGTCTTATTCGCATAAGAACCATTTTATATGCATGGAATAAACCCTGATATATGCGTCATCATCTCGCAATTAAGCTCAGGTTTAAACTTGTCACTTAGAGGAAGCGTAAAGAAGGATAAGACAAGATATAACTTATTTCTAAGGAAGTAAAGAACTTGAAGGAGGCTAGATTTATACAGGCACATAACTTGGTTAGCTAAAATAGTGGTGGCAAAGAAAACATCAGGAAAATGATGAATGTGCATATACTACACCGACCTTAATTAAGTATGCCCCAAGGGACCATACTCTTTATCAAGCATTGTCATACTGATTGATGTGGCCTCGAGTTTCTTAGCTTTAAGCTTCATGGATGCCTACTCAGGTTACAACCAAATAAGGATGAACCACCACAAAACTCTAAAACTACATACAAGACTAACCAAAACAACTTCTATTATAAGTTCATGCCATCATATTTTAAGAACACCAAGGCGATCTATCATAGGATGATGGACACCATTTTCTCTAAGCAAATCATTTAAAAATTAGAAGTTTATATTAATGACATGGTGGTCAAGACTCTAGATGAAGGAAATCATGGTGATGACCTAAGAGAAACTCTAGCATATGTAAGAAGATACAATATTTGTATGAATCCTAAAAAGTGTTCTTTTGGAGTACAAGCCATGAAGTTTTTAGGGTTCATGCTAACCATAAGATGAATCAAGGCAAACCATGATGAATGTTATGCAATCATCAATATGAGGAGTTTGATTTCATTAAGAGAGATTTAATAGCTAATTGACATATTGTTGCATCATCCAGATTTGTCTTAGGTTCAGGTGATAAGTCTATTCTTTTCTTTGCAACATTAAGAAATTTATAGAGATTATTGTGGACAGAGGAATGAAAAAAAATCATTTCAGGAGCTAAAGAATTTCCTGGTGGCCCCTCATGACTCACCCAAATAAGGGAAATTCCCTTTATTTGATGTGTCAGCCACTGATACTACAATAAGCTCAGTTCTGGTTCAAGAAGAACATGAAGGAGAGAAGTCTGTTTACTTCATTAGAAAGGTCTTTTAGGAGGTTAAACTAAGTTATCAGAAGATATATGAATCTACCTTAAAGATCATTATCACAACCATGAAATTATGACCTTACTTCACGGGGCTTCACGTCATAGTACAATACAACTATCATATCCATCAAGTGTTGAATAAGCCAGAATTTGAGTGTAAGATGGTATCATGGGTCTTCAAGCTCTCTGAATAGGACATATTTTTTTTACCAAGAAACAATATGAAGGCTTAAGTCCTAGGCGATTTTGTGGTGTAATTTAGCTTTCCATTGGAAGAGGAAGCCTTCCATGTTTGGGTTTTGTTAGTAGATGGATCCTTGAGTTTTAAGGGAAGTGGGGAATGAGTATTTCTAGAAGGACCAAATGATATACTATCAGATAGTCGTTATGCTTCGAATTCCAGTCCATCAACAATCAAGTAGAGTATGAGGCACTGATTGTAGGGATAAAGTTGGAGATATAGGTGAGGGAGACTAGCTTCCATGCGAGAAGTGACTCCCAGCAAACCACCAACCAAATCAAATTATAGGCGTATACCAGAAAAAGGAGTCCCAATTATTGAAATACTTATATAAGGTTCATGAGATGGTTAAAGAATTGGAGTGTTTTTGAAATAGTCCATGTTACCTAAGAAGAGAATGTTAGAGCTTATCTGTTGCCAAAGCTCTCCAATACTAAAAATTTAGGTTCTGTAGTGTTATAATTGCAAAGGACCTCACACAGGCCGATGCCTTCATACCTCCCAAGGGGAGGCGACGAATTAATGTCACCCTGTTGCACCCCAAAATTTGCCCTCACAATACAAGACTTTGTGTTCTAAGAAGGTTCACAAGGTTCACAAGTTCTCCAACAACTTGCATAACCTTTCATGAAGTTCATAAAGTCCACCAGCTACTTTATGAAGGTTCACAAGACCTTTCATGAGGTTCATGAAGTCCATAGGTTGCTTCTTGAGGGTTACAAGGTGCAATAATATTTATTGTGGATCATTACAGTCAAACACTTCAGAGTATGAACATTGGATTACAGAGATCCTAGGATTATTCTACTGTTCGTTCCCTCAAGGCGGCTCAAGGGTTTTAGTGTCTTCCCTGGAGATTGTGTCCTTATCCTCAAGATTTCGTAAGAAACTAGTGTGTATACCAAGCTACGCCATCACCTAATTTCGTAAGGTTGGGTCATCATTTGCGAGAAGGAACTCGGACCTATTTAGTATTCGATACAACGATCGTGAATGAGAGAAACCAGGTTTATTTCAATGAGTGAGGGAGATTTTAAGAAAGGGAGTTTGGGATCAAATTTGCAGATTATATTACATGATCCATTTTTATATATATACTGATTTATAGTACAAGCTAAGTAAGCTCATCATAAGATACGCGGTTGAATTTCAATTTATGAAGGAGCCACAAGAATGAATTCAAGTTATGTTATTCACCATAAATACTCCATACAGATTCCCGTTTTTTAATCCTAATGTACAACCTTATTGAACACCAAAGTAATTCCTAATTTCGACGAACAATGGATCACAAGAACATTCTGTACTTTATTGACATATGTGCACTTCAATAATTACACAACAAATCCTAAATTTATACAAGCCTCCCACCAAGCGTCGAAGACTACGGAACTTCGGACAAGAAGAACAGTTAAATTCAGACATCCTTCAACATTAATTTGTAAGTGTCTTAAGACACCGAAATTTGAAGGCAACATCAACGTTTCATCAGCACATCACATCAGTACATTCACCTCAGTATATTTCAGCAAGCACAGCCAGCAACAGTAACGTCGATGAGGCTTTCACAGGAGGAGTATTTCTCCAGGTACCATCAACATCACGTTGGGAGTCATGTCGAATCTTATCCGAGCAGGACATCACTATGCACGTACTGCATTTAAAGGGATTCCCACCTCAGTCATAGCAGCTTCTAGCCATCTAAGTTGTTGCTGTAAAATAACTGAAGAAGTCAGGTTCATAAGCCTTTTCTTAAAATAATGGCTTGACCAAAATAAAGATATGACAATATAAAGGAATACAAGCCTCTCACGCAGAAGTAGCCATTCCAACCATAACCAGAATGAACAGATCAAAGTAGGAATTAGGATTGTTACCTAACTCCAAGTGCTAGTAATGGCAGCACTTTATCGGATCCTGCTATTGCTGACCCGGTTCCATGACAGGTTTCGTATGTGTGCCTCCCTGCATTGAATCAGTTGCGAAGGATCCCCTTAAGCCAATCAGCTGCAAGTCCTCTAGGAACCTCTTGCTTATAACCATGTTTCCTTTGTGTTACACCTTCACTCTTTAACCTACAAAAGAAACAAGAGCTCGACGTAAGCGGCTTTTAATACGAGCACGCTAGCCTCATTTGCAAATCCACCCAAACTGTGACGAAGTGGACAAGACAGAGCCTCGAAAAGAAGCGCATTACAACACTAAGATGAGACCATACTGTCGCTACTGCGAAAATCGGCGCCGGCTTGACAGGAGAGTCGCCACCATGCGTTATTTATCCCTCAGAGCGGGAAAGGAAACGCTCGAAGTAAACCTCGCAAAGACGGGAAAAGGTATGGTCATCGCAACCAAAACCTGGATTCGGGAGTCGGTTACGCAAGGGGAAGGTATTAGCACCCCTCACGTCCATCGTACTCGATGGGATCCACGCTTGGTGTTTATAGGTAAAAGGGTGTATTATCTATCTACGCTAATGGCTGGTCTGAAAAGAAAATGAAAGGACAGGACTCGACAGAACATACGGTGTTCTGGGCCTACGTATTCCCTCGTGCAATGGGAAAGTCAGAGTCAACGTAGTTCGACTTCCTACGACTAAGCGGGGGAAAGGTTGCTCGCCAGGACATCGCGTCCTGTGCCTACGTACTTCCACACAGTATGGAAGATCAGAGCAAACGTAGTTCGACTAACTACGGGTAAACAGGGGCTCTCACACAGCAGTGAGAAAACAAACTGGTCTCTAAGGCTCGGGAACCTACAAATACGATCTGGTCTCAAATGCACTCGGGCAAGAGAAAGGGAAACAATTAGTCGTTAGCGGGAAAGTCTCGATCGCACAGCCGCGAGAGAACAAAGGTTAGTCGTTAGTGTGCTCGCTAGGATATCGCATCCTATGCCTACATATCTTCGTCTGGTACGAAGAATCAGAGCAGCTGTAGTTCAGCTAACTACGGGTCAAGCTACTCAAAAGCTCCTACAGAAAGGAAAGGGAAACCCTAAAAACTATAGCTGAGAAACAGGGGAATCTACCTACTGCTATCACACCTGGTTGACCATCCTAATGTCTATCATAACAACTCCGCAGCGGAGAAGTCAGAGCTCCTAAGGGATCATGGCAACAGGCCTAAACCACAAACAAGAAACTGCAAAGTAAAGAAATAACAAACATATGCATGAATGCAACAACTAAACACACAAGGCACAAAGGCCGCAAACCACAGAGGTAAGGGAGCTCAGCTCTACCGAATACCAACAAGCAAAGCCACGCAATAACAAACAAGCAGAAGGAGGACCACCTCAACTTCTCATGCACACAAAGTCTACTTCTAAGATGCACCTATTCAGAACTATCTAGATGAACACCTAAGTCTAATGCAACATAACATCATACAAGTCAAACAATCCAAAGAGACTAACCCTGAGCAGGGCCTCTAACAAACCTGAAACAAGCTCCTAATATATCTCTAACCAAAGCTCTATACAGCACCCTAAGCAAAGATCTAAGCAAACAATTCTAATCTAAAACCTAAGCAAGAGGAATCAATCCCAGTCTCCAAGCTTCAGAACAAGCTTACCAGAGAAAGGAAGCTAAGCAGACAAGCCCATAGTGCTTTCCTCAGGAAAGTACCAGGAGGTTACTACTCAGGAGTCGTATCCTATGCGGCTCGACAACTGTGATCAGTTTACATTCCTCCTCAGGAGAAATTAAACTCACATGAAGGCTCCGGCATCACGGGATACTTGAGAAAACCTATATGCACTAAGGGAACTAAGTGAACAGACTCATAGGACCTTCCTCAGGAAAGTACTAGGAGGCTGACACTTAGGAATCGTATCCTACGTGGCTCAACAACTGTGATCAGTTTACATTCCTCCTCAGGAGAAATTAAACTCACAAGTTGGCTCCAACATCACTGGATACTTGAGAAATCCTAGACAAACTACTGGAACTAAGTGAATAGACCCATAGGACCTTCCTCAGGAAAGTACTAGGAGACTTCCACTTAGGAATCGCATCCCATGTGGCTCAACAACAAGTGATCAGTTTACATTCCTCCTCAGGAGAAATTAAACTCACAAGTCGGCTCCGACATCATTGGATACTTACGAAAGAGGCGAGAAGAAAGAATGAAAGTCATTCATAGTGCCTTCCTCAGGAAAGTACCATAAACTCCTTTCAAACTTCAGGGTCTCGAACCTCACAAACAGACAACAAGCTCCTAGACTAAGCCTCAATCCACTGCATCCTTGCAAGCTCCAACAGGACTTCCATCAGCTCCCACCTTCAAGAAGAAACCACAGGCCAACAAACCTCAAGGAACTATCTCTGAAGTTCAACCACAGTTGAACTTCAAAGTCAGAAGTCACCCAGACTTCTCCTATCTTCAGGCTCAGACAAATCACATCAGAACATCCTAGAAAAAACTATCAAAAATCTAATGGGAGACCTACATGGCTCTAAGACAACATACTGAAAAATCAGAACAAAATTCAACACCAGATGAAAGAACTAAAATCAGCAACACAGACATGTCCACAGACCAATTATTCAACATCAATAACAGTGAAAAAAATGCAATTAAAATGACAATGCATGATTAAGCTAATGTTTTTGCACTATAAAATTCTACACTGAACCACGAGTCTACAGAAAAAAGAACGGAATTATTTGACTAAATCTACCATTTTTTATGAATTTTCTAATGATATGCATGCATTGAAAATATTAAAAACATCAATTAAAATGGAAAATATACAAAAAATAACAAACAAAAATAAAATGACATTTTTATTTTTATTTAATTTTCTAAACATTTATGATGAAATGGTAGAAAAAAGAATTATTAAAAAAAACAATTATTTACATTTTTATTGTGATTTATTTACAAAGCATGAAAAATATAAAAGAAAATCAAAATAAAGGAAAATGAAATGGAGGGGGTTCAAACAACAATGGTTTTATGAGTTATTACTCATTGGGCCTATGCTGGGGGGGGTGCAACTAGCATTTGGGCGCAGGGCCCAGGTTTAGAAACCAAACAATCAGAAAAAACATATGGGGTGCCGTTAGTGATTTTCAGTTATTATTATTACTGGGCTCAAATGAGGGGGTGTTGAAAGCAAATAGGGCCTAAGGCCCACACCAATCCACTCAGGTCTCTCAAACAGGGGGGGGGTATACGAGCAACTGAGAGGGTGTGCATCAGTAAAACGTTTGGGCCTAAGCCCAGCGTCCAAACCCTAATCCAATTACATGCTAAACAAAACCTAATTCTTCCCCAACCCTAACTACTGTTCACCCTTGAACTTGCGCCGCTGCCCTCTCGTCTCCCCCAACTCCTTTTCTCTGCAACTCCTCTCAGCCTTACACCATTCCCAGAAAGAAGAACCCTAACCAGACTTCACACCTCTCCCACACTCAAATGAATCAATACGAAATCTCACCGTTCTCTCACAGATCAAACCCAAACCCTAATTGAATTAAGATAACATCCATCAATCACAGCAAACGGAAAGGGGAAGACGAACGAAATCAAGTGAGCGTACCTGGGTATTCAATGGAGAACTTGACGAATTCAAGATCCTGCGCGTGGATTCTGGGAATTTGAAGGTGTGGAGATCTACAGCGGCGGCGTTCGTATGATGAAGATCAACAAAGAACTTAAAATGGAAGGCAATTTGTTGACGTTCTTGATCGTTTTGGAGATGTTCACGATCTGGAAAACCTGAATAACGACGAAGATCTTTGAATGATTCCTGGAAAGTTTCGAACGATGAATGTATGAGCGTTTCTGGAGAAGTGTATGAAGATAGAGGATGTTCTGGATTTTTCTTCGATGGAGGATGAAGGTTTAGGGTGTTCTGGAAAATTTGATGAAGATTGTTGAAGGTTTGAGTGGATTCTGGAGAAATGTTGTATGACGGTTGATGATTCCGGCGACGATGATGTTTCCGGCGAGGGGGTTTTGAGGCTGACGGAAGGGATCGGTGGAAGAAAGAAGGAATTCTGGGAATTTCTGCAGATTCCGGCGATCTAACGAAGTCCGGCGACGGTTACTGCTCTCCGGTGACCGTTACTGATGACCGGCACGACGGATGCATGGCCGGCGGTGACACTCAGGCGATGGGTGTGGGGGCGCCAAGTGGCGTGCATGCGCAGAGAGAGAGAGAGTGGAGGACAGCTGTGGACCACGTGTGGGAGTCTGGGAAGGTCTGAGTGGGGACGCGTGGGGCCTCTGAGTGTGTGTAACGTGGGCTCCCTCCTGAGCCAACACGTGGCTCTCTCTATTTATGCCACTGAAAACCGTTGGAAGCTTCCAGAAGCTTCTGGGACTTGCTGGGAGATGCTGGACGAATTGGGCTTCTGGACTATTTTTTTGGACTTTCTGATTTGCAACAATGAGAATTGGGCCTCAAAAGAGCACCCCTGGGCCCATACGAATCACAAAAAAACTGTAAAAAAAACTGAGTTAAACAAACAATTAACTAAATCTGATTAATGTCTAATTAGCACTAATTAATCTAATGATTAACTAATAAACTCTAAACAAAAATTAAAACCCTAATCAACTCTATATCAACCTAATTAAATCTGAAAACAATTAAGAACCTAATTAACTCTAAAAAAAATCAATTAACCTAATTAAACTCTAAAAAGTGAATTAACCTAATCAAACTCTAAAAAATGATTAAAAGTCTAATTAACTCTAAATCAATCTAATTTTCTATTAAAAATCTAATATTATTTAATATCTATTAATAAAAGAAAAACTATATTATTTTCTATATTATCTAAAAAACACTTAAACCTATTTTAAAATCTATAGAAAATTCTAAAAATGATTTAAAAAGCAATTAAACCTATTTAAAAAACCTATAAAATTCTAAACTATTATTATCTATTAGTAATAAAAGAAAAACTATATTCCCCTTTTTCTTTATTATTCTAAAAACTATTTAAAAATTCTATAAAATTCTAAAAAGAGATTTAAGCTATTAAAATATTCTATAAACCTATTTAAATTCCAGAAAAATCTATAAAGCCTGTTAAAAATTCACAAAAGCCTATCAAACCCTAAAAATGCAGATGAATGCGCATGACCCCCATAAAAAACGCACGAGACCAGATTGAATCGAACAGAGATCCCCGGGCATCAGAATATCCTCAAAATCACTGTGCAAGCTAAAAATCATCGAGGAGCGCACAATTTCCCGAAAATAAAACCCTGGTGATCTGGACTGGGTCTGCCATATCTGATAGACAAAAATCAAGCTGTAAACTCTGATATCCCCCTGTTTGCACAAAAATCATCTGTCTGATTTGCGAATATGAAATTAAACCACGAGTCAGATAGGAGAATCGGTTGGTCAAATTTTAGGGTGCAACAGCTGCCCCTATTCAAGCGACTTGGACCTGAAGGGTTTGAAGAGCGCTCAGCCTTCAAACATTCAGAGGTACGAGACGGTTGAATACAAATAAAACCCGAAAATTTGCCAACCGCGAGCCTATACTGTAAGCTGCTTGGAGAATAGAGTCCAGAAAACCGAGTCCAGTCATTATGGCACCAAACTGATTAATCATCTGATAAAGAGCTCCTGATTTGAATACCCACTACTTGTGATTCCCCATATAATAAACCCTGAGGGCTGCACCAAAATACCTGATCCTTTCACATTGCCTACTAATAGGCAGGAAGAAAAATATACTCACATCACCCAAAGATGGACGGGAAGACACCCTGATTGAATACTCACTTCATCTAATGATAGACGGAAAACAACATTAATCTCCCAATTTACATCGTCTAAGGGTAGACGGCATCATCCTGATCGATGAACAAATCACTATTCACATCGTCTAAGGGTAGACGGCATCATCCTGATTGATGAAACAAATCAATATTCTCATCGTCTAAGGGTAGACGGCATCATCCTGATTGATGAAACAAATCAATATTCTCATCGTCTAAGAGTAGACGGGATCGTCCTGATTAATGACAAATCAATATTCACATCGTCTAAGAGTAGACGGGATCGTCCTGACAAATCAATATTCACATCGTCTAAGAGTAGACGGGATCGTCCTGATTAATGACAAATCACTATTCACATCGTCTAAGAGTAGACGGCATCATCCTGATTGATGAAACAAAACAATTCACATCGTCTAAGGATAGACGGAAAGGCACCATTAATCTCCATATTCACATCGTCTATTGATAGACGGGAAGTCACCATAATCTCCATATTCACATCGTCTACGGATAGACGGGAAGGAATAATCTCTATACTCACATCGTCTAAGGGTAGACGGAAAGCAATACTCTCCAAATTCACATCGTCTACGGATAGACGGGAAGTCACCATAATCTCCATACACACACCGTCTAAGGATAGACGGGAAGAAATACTCTCCAAATTCACATCGTCTAAGGATAGACGGGAAGTCACCATAATCTCCATACACACACCGTCTAAGGATAGACGGGAAGTCACCATAATCTCCATATTCACATCGTCTAAGGATAGACGGGAAGTCACCATAACGCAATTCAACACCATCCCTTGAATTTCAGAATCCTTCTGTCTACGGGAATTGATGGAAAAGTCAATATCCTTGAAGGGGCCACATCGTCAGTATGGACCGACGGTAAGAAAAACCACCTTTTAAAGAACCATGTCGTCAATAAGAATCAACGATCACGCAAACTGAACATTCTTCGAAGAACCTCGACATCAATAAGGATTGATGGTCAGAAAAGTCCCTCTTAAACGTCATCATATCCAATAACCAGAAAGAGAACCAATATCCAAAATCATTTTGAAACCCCTCAACAACCAAGGATAGCCGGAGAAGACTCGCTGGGGAAACACCTCATCATATGTATGATCTGGCAATAAGAAACCCGCTGGACAGTAACCAAAACTTCACATCGTCTACTGATAGACGGAAAGAAAAGCATACTTGCTGGAGAAACTCTATTTTGAACCTTATTGGAAATCCGTCAAAACTTCACATCGTCTACTGATAGACGGGAAGAAAAGCACATCCTGGGGAAAACCCCTTCTTGAAACCTTACTGCGACCACCCGCAACTTCACATCGTCTATGGATAGACGGAAAGAAAACCACACTCGCACTCAGGACGTCTAATGATAGACGGAGAAATCCACTCATTGGAGGAACACATCGTCAATATGAATTGACGGGAAGAAAAGCTTGTCGACATCAGATGATTGCTTGATCAAAGCATAATTGTTGTAAGATCTGATACACATAATCTGTTGAATCGTCTGAATACTGCTGCTGGATAAATGCCCCTGAACTGATCACAGAGTAATTCACGCGCCATATGAGGCTGATAGAAAATCTGACTTATGCTTCGTATGCATATGCAAATGCTTTAATCTTTCTGCAGCGTAATGCTCCATTCTGGATAGAAATGCTACGCATTTTGACAATGATATGCAAGTATGATGCAAGTATGATGATGCATGCAATATGCTAGTGCAGGCTCGAGCTGCCGGAGAAGGCCGGGTACAGAAAACCACTTCAGCAAAATAAATGCTGAAGGCGAGGCCAACTTTGTTGGGGATAACCCGGATATTACTGAATCGTCCTAGCAAAATAAATGCTGGGAGAATGAAATCAACTCCGCTGGGGATATTGGGAACTTAACCGAACACCTCGACGAAGTAACCCTGCTGGGGTATATAACTCCGCTGTGAAATAGCAGACGTGCTGAATATGATTGGACTCCTCTGGGAATAACTTACCCATACCAATGACAAATTGGACTCTGCTGGAGACAATGGAGGGAGTCCTCCTGCGTACTGACGAAGCTCGGATTCGGAAATTGATGCGCCAACACGGATGGGCTTCACAGTAATCGCAAACATGGATTTGAGCTCTTAAGCTTATCTTATTGGGTCAGATACAACTGACGCTGGAAAATATTCTTCATGAATGCACAGCCTTTTAGTGAAGAGCCAAGGGATAGTAACACGATTTCCCGCAATCATCTCGCTCTCGAAAATCGACTGCATCTGCTCGAATAACTCTGTATGGCCCTGTAGGTACGGAAAACAACAATCCTTTTGCTCATGGTATGCCCCAGCCTACGGGACCTCTGTGGGGATAGTCCCTGAAAGGAAACCTGCAAATCTATTCCTTGATGGTTCTGATATAACATGCCTCAGTGTTCTGAACTTCCCAGAGATACTTCACCTTGAATGCTTCTCGCACAACCTTTGCGCGCTTAAGATGGTCTGCCCCTGACTGCAATGACCTTGCCCCGATTATCTGATCCAGAGTAGTACCTCCTGACTACGACGTATTCACCGAATCTCACCTGATTGCCCCAGGATAACTGACTTAGAAAGGCTGCCCTGACTGGGGATCACAATAAAGCTTGCCCTTGCTCTCGGAACATTCGGGCGCTCTGCATTCTATCTTGACCATACTTTCCATTGTAGGAAACTTTTCTGCTGTCAAGCGCTTACTCGCAAGTAAAACAAGTTGTTATGCATAAAAGATGTATTAATGCAACACCTATGACAGCTTTGACATCCAATCTGTTCACTGGGAAAAGGAAAAACAGTTTATAGCATATAATGCACAAAACATTTATCAACATCAGTACCAACATGGTAAGAGGAACCTTTTTAGGAGTCAGAATCGACACGACCTTTACCGGAGTATGCTTTCGAAACAACCTGCTTCAATTAGGACTTTTGAAGGTTGTAACATGGTCAGGTTCATGGTTTTGAAGGAAAGGATAAAGGCTCAAAGTTTATTTTAACCCACCCGTTCTCCTTGATGTTCTCCCATCCTACGTTCAGCTAATTTGACCTTAGCGCTCACCTCTCAGAGGTTGAAAAAATAGGAATGATAGTTCGAGAAACTTTTGGATTTTGGAGTGACAGCCCCCCACTTTTCGTCTTTGACACTTGAGGTCACACGACTCGTATTTCATTTGAGGATTTTTCTTTTGATCTTTTTCATCTTTTTCTTTTCATATCCCTAACTTTTGCCTGGACTGACTCCTTTTGAGTTTCTTTTGACTTTTTTAAGTCCAGCGGGATGCCCTCATTTTTGCCTAAGTCATTTGTTTTGAAGTTTTCTTGACTTAGCGGGCTTTTGATTCTTTTTCATTTTTTCTTTCGAACAAGTCGTGTGACACTGGTTGCCTGGCTCTTTGGGAATGATGGGGCTGTCCCACTCTTGATCGAACCATCGTGGTCTTTTAGGCACGACCTCTAGGGACGTGATTGATCCTCGAATGGACACTCCTTTTGCAATTTGGACGCTCGGTCAAATTAGCTAACACCTACCCTGCCCCAGGTTAAGATTGAGGGTTTTTCATTCACAGAAAGAAACTCCTACTACAAGGCTCAAAGGGGTTGACAAGGGATTATCTTCCTTATGTCTCCGGTGTTTAGGGATTTGAAACAATGCCTGTACATCATCAACAGGTTTATTTCAAAAGCATACAATCGGAATTTGCATGTCGGTCATTTTCGTCATCCTCCCCAAATTCTTCTTAACCAAACGTTGGACATTTGCAAAAACAGTTAGTGAACATGAATGGATTTAATCAAAACATGCATATTTATTTCATTATCATCAATTTGAATGAAAACAACAAGTTTTACAAACAAGATTACAAATTCAAACAGGAAAGCAACTACAAACGTAAAGAAATGACAAGCTAAAACAAAGAAAATATGCTAGCTTCCGAGAACCGGGCTTTTGCATCTGCCCTGCTGCTGAACCAGCTATCTTTATTAGAGGCAATTCGATGCTGTCCTGATCTGCTTTCAACGACCCAGCCAAATTATAGAGCCCTTCCTCCTTCATTCAGGTGATCCTAGGACCTCTTGGCCCGAAGCTGATTGCTGCACTATCAAGCAGATCCTGCACTTTGTGCTTAAAAGCGTGGCAACCTTCTATATCGTGACCCGGGGCTCCAGAATGAAACTCACAGTGCCTATTTGCATCGTAGCCGAACGGGGGAGCTCCCGTTATCGGTGCCAGGGTTCTTTTCTCTACCAGATTCAATCCCAACAATGTCTGCAACAACTCGGCATATGTTGAGGGAGGCTTCTCGAACACTCTTCTCGGTTTACTACCCTGGAATCTTCGTTGAGCCCGCTGTGCCCCCTGCTGAGGCTGCTGCTGCTGGTATCGGGTTGACCCTTGAACACCCTTTGTATCAAATGCAACATCAGTTTCTTGACCTTCAATGTACTGATTAGCGCTCTCCTTATGCTTAGCCATTCTCTTTCTCAGATCTGCCCCAGGAATAGGCAACAGTTGTGGGCCTGGAGATTCTGACACCATGGAGTCCAGGATACGCTTCTGACCCACTGCAGCTTTAGAAACGTCTGTCATCTTAGCATCGATCGAGACAGGAGCAATATGCACCGATACGCCGCCCGGCGTGAATTCAATATCGTGCGAGTCAATCAAGTCTTGAACATTGTGCTTAAAAGCATGACAACCCTCGATGTCATGTCCGAATGCCCCGGAATGAAATTCACATTGCTTGCTGGCATCGTACCCTTGAGGAAACGCTCTCGTTGGTGGTTCCAACGTTCTTTTCTCAACCAGATTAAACCTCAATAAAGCCTGCAAGAGCTCAGCATAGGTCATAGGTGGTGCCTCAAATATTCTCCTTGGCTTCCCTTCCTGGATCTTCCGTGGAGCTGGATGCATCTTCTGTTGCTGCTGCTCAGGTTCCATATGCACCGGTGGCGCGAGCTTCTTCATTGCGACTTCAAATAGCTGATCGTCTTCTTTCCTAAGCACATTCTTGACTACCTCCATGATCAAGCTCATTTGGGTCTTCAGCTGACTGTTCTCCTCTTTGAGAATCTTTTGCTCTGACCGCATCTCTTGCATGTCTCTCATCATCTGCCCCAGCTGGCTTCGGACTTCGATCAATTCAAACTGATTCTGTTCCATACCTCTGGAGGAATTCCTGCAACAAACTGGACGATGAGGAAATAAGGCCCACGGTTCTGATATACCTGTTAAACGATAATGCAGCGTAGAAAGCAAACACATATTCACAACGAGACAAAGAGAAACTCAAGCTATAAGCACACAGACGAATATCTCCCATACATGTACAACCAACAAAATCAGCAGGTGAGCACAAATGAGTGTGAATATAACGACCCCAGCCAACAATCCTGGTGGTGGTCGACAAATACTGATGCACAAAAGCTAAACGGGTTAGGCAGAGAAACAGATGCGACACCCGGCATAGAAACCTCTAGAAACTTCCCCCATATTCAACTGAACTCTCTGATTGACAATCTTCAGAGCACACACTTCCTGTGGAGTCTTCCATGACATTAACTGACGAACCCGCACAACTGGAGGATGGAAAATCATTAATCTGAACAAAACCCTGAGGCGTGATGCAAATACGGCTGGAGTCTAACAGATCTTGAATCTGGCTTCTAAGCACTTTACAATCATTGGTTGAATGCCCCTGTGCCCCAACGTGGTACTCACAGCGGGCGCTGGCATCAAAACCTGGAGGATATGGTGGAATCACCGGCTTAGTTTCTTTCGGCACTATCAATCCACTTCTGAGCAGATCTGGCAACAACTGACTGTACGACACCGGTAGCTGAGTAAACTGCTTTTCAGGCTTCCTTGGTCTTCGTGGAGCATGCTGACGCGATCGGCGATGGGATGATCGTTGACTTGAAGTGTCTGAAAACTGATCCTGAGATGCTAGAGATTCTGAGGTGGCATTATCTCCTTCCCACTCTTCTTGAGAACTGACAACTGACTCAATCTTATTAACTGGGACGTAAGGAACACCTCGAAACTTTCCATTCCTGAGTCCTCTCTCAACAATCTCTCCCAGCCTCATCAGGCCCACAAAGCTTGTGCAACTGAACAATTTGTCAAAATAATGGCCTTTCAGAGTACCCAAGAAGATGTCAACCAGTTCCCTTTCCGGAAGCGGTGGTCGAACACTAGCAGCCAATTCCTTCCATCTTCGCAAATACGCTCTGAATGATTCATTCTCCGCTTGAGACAATTCTTGCAGATCTACGAGACTAGGAGTCAAATCCAAATTGTAATCGTACTGCTTCATGAAAGCTCTGGCTAAATCCACCCATGATCGAATCTGATTACTCTCTAATTGCACATACCATCTCAACGATGCCCCAGTCAGGCTATACTGAAAGCAATGGATCATCAATTTGTCATTTCGCACAAACGAAGTCATCCTTCGACAGAACATCATCAAATGCAGCTTCGGACAGCTATCTCCCGTGTATTTTTCAAATTCCGGCACTTTGAACTTGTACGGCAACACGAGGTCAGGGACCAAACACATGGCCACAACATCCAGGTTAACGGCATCTTTCGCTTCCAAGGCTTTCATTTGCTCTTCCAACACTCGGAGTCTTCTTGGATCTACCACCCCGGTCATTGGAATATCTCTCCGGTAATTCATCACAGGGAAAGCAACACATTGATTGTTAACAGGAGGATAGCGTTCATTTCGGGCGAGAAACTGCTCATGTCGGTCTCGGTTCTCAACAGTTGGCTGTACAACTTGGGCTGCAGTAAGATTGTTCGCTTGCGGGAAGCCTTCCATAGAATCATACTGATGGTTGGGCGCCGTGGCGAACCTTGCCAAGGTGTCAGGAAACTGGAAATTGCCTTCAGACATAGCTACCGATTACCTGTAACCGACTACGCCGCTTGATTCTGCTCAAATCTGCCTCAGCCCCTTGGTCGTCTTCAACACTCCACTCTTGCCTCAAACAATTCCCCGAGAATTACTTTCTGGTGAAAACAAAGGCTGGATAAGTGCTCTGACCTGCTAGAGAAATGCTATGCAGTATGATTTATGCAAACAGAAATACAAAAATGCTAACGTGCATGTGTGCATTGGAGATATTTTCCCTCCAATTCCAGTGTCAGTGGTAGCAAGACGAGATAAACCATAGAGACAATATTTGGAAAAACCCTCATATATTGATTAGAATAATAGTCTTGTCAAGAAGTTACACAACTATGCTCCATACAGCTGATATGATAAGGAGGATCCCAGCCAACATGCCTGGTGGTGATCTCAACATACAGAATACAAGAGAGAAATCAAGTACGGGTACGGTTGCAGAAGTCCTCGACCATCTTCTTTGTCTCTGCGTGATCTGGTTGATAAATCAAACCTTCTATCAGTCGATCCCTCTTCCTGACCGTCCCCTGGATGTCTCTGACAAAGTCTTCCCAAGCCTTATCATTGGCACCGCCCCCAGGTTTGGGTCTCTTGGCATCTGCTCTATGCTGGAAATCTTCCAAATTCTTCATGGCATCTGTCAACTTGCGCTCGGCCTCGTATCGGCGACAGGCTTCTTCTTCAAGCTCTTCGTTCTTCACTTTGACCTGTTCTTCTAACTGAGCAATCTGTGTCTTCAGCTCTTCTTCTCGCTCCTTGCGCTTGGTCATAGTGAGATCCTAGTGTTCTCTGAACTTGGCTAGCTTTGTGTAGGCCCTTTCCAGCTCTTGCTTCTTAGTGGCCAACACACTACTAACTGAGTCGACATCTAACTCTAGACGCTTCTTGGTTTCAGTCAATTCCAATAGCGTAGTCTTCAGATGTTTCAGAGTTTCAGCCTGTTGCTTAGAAATATATCCTGTTTCAATCTTTTCATGCCGAAGCTGGGCATTCTCCTGCTCTAAAGCCTCTTTAGCCCTGGCTAGCTCTTCTTTCTCCGCCATCAGCTGCTTGTAGACCTGAATGTCCACAGTGGTAGGCTCCTCTACCGGAGGAGGATGCAATGGCTGAACTGCTGGATACGGCATAAGGAACTTCACAGCTCGCTCACGAATCCATTCTACATATGGGCCAGGAACTCGAGTATCCCCTCTGCTACCTGAAAGCTTCCCTCTCTTGTGCAAGTTTTTCCATGCCTTCTCGAGCTTGGTCAGCATTTCTTTCCCTATTGCCCCAGTGAGATACAGAGATTCCTGTATCTCCTCGGGCTTTGGCGCTCCTTGAGGTATGTACCCAAATTGCTTGATCAATAAGGAAGGGTTATAGTTGACACAACCTTTCCTTCCTATTAACGGAACATTCGGGAATCCTTCGCCTTTAAGTATGACTTCAGCTCCAAATACTTCTTTGTTGACCCATACCATGTTCTCAGCAGTCAATCCCATTAAGCGCTCGGGCCATCCTAGAGAATTGATAGATGTGACAAAAGGGCCTGACTTAGGCATATGACTGGTGAACCACCTGCATAGGAGAGGTACACAGCAAGACACATTCCTTCCTCGTCGCTTTTCATTCTGGTAATGGGTTGAGTGGTGGATATCTCCCAGCAAAGTAGGAACTGGGTTCTTCGCAGCCAAAATATAGAAGGCATCAGAATCAACAAAATCAGGAATGTTCGGGAATAACACGATGCCATACACACATACAGCAAGGATGACGTCAAAGACATCCCAGCTACCCTTCTGGGCGTATTCTCGAGCCTTCTCCACTAAGACATCCAATGGAAATCCCCATACGTCTCCTCTTCTGATCATTTTCCCAGACAGCTCAGACTCTTTCAAGCATAGGATGGTAGAAAGCTCAGCCAGCTTAGGCTCAGCGTCCGTACGATAAAATGGCATCTGCTCACGGATCGGTATATCCAGAAGTGCAGAGTACTCCTCCAGGGTAGGAGCCAAAACAAAGTCGGGAAATACAAAACACCTGAGCTCCGCGTCGTAAAACTGTAACAGAGTATAGATGCCGCTGGTCTCGTAGGCAGATGGCTGATAAACGTAGGTCAGAATCCTCCCATATCTCTTTCTGAAGTCACCCATTCCTCTCTTCTTAGCAATAGCAATCAGCTCTAACAATAGACTGATATTCGGCGACGGAAACTTGTAGGGCAATACTCTCTTCAGGTCTTCCATGTCTTGCTAGGAACAAACACCAGAACTGGAAGGGAAAATATGTACCTGCAATACACACACGTTAGTTGAATGCAGATGGTAATGCAATGATGCAATGTGATAAATAATGCAATCTGCGAACATAGGGGCTATGCTGTAGCCTGAAGAGGAATATCTCTGTGATCAAGAACAGAGAACCAACACGGTCACCAGAATCTCATGCCACTAACTACCATCTGATACTCAAAATATCAATCCCCTGGTAAGAAAACCATCTGAACCTCTGTATCTGACGAGAATACCATCTGATAATAGCCTCAACCTCAGATAAGAAACCCATCTGACCCAGACAACACACCTGGAGATGAATCAAGAACACCATATGATAAAGATACTGAATCATGGTTTCTGAAGGCCAGTTTTCCTGCAGTAACCCAGTCCCTCTCACAGGTAGGATAAACCTAATCCACGGACAAAGGTACGGCATCCTATGCGGTCATCAGCGTCACAGACTTTCATGAGTGACGATACGATTCCCAGAAGGAGTGGCATCATCAAGTCATGAAGAGGCCTCACTTAGCTGACTTCCAAATGATCGGTCCCCAGAGTCGACAACCCTCACGTCTGGACTCCCCTCAGATCCTCAGGACCGGAAAGGAGCACCTCTGCAAGAATCTCGTCTGAGCGCAGATTTTCGTAGGGAACTGTGCCTGCTCAGCAGACAGGTTCGTCTACTACTTCTAAGCAACTATATCTAGGTGTGTACTCAAGCCCAGGTCCGGCTTTTCACTCACAGTAACCTCCCTTTGCCCACAACAATAATCATGATAATATAATACTGGAAAATAAATGCGGAAAGGTAAAGGTACAGAAAAGTAAAGTGCAGAAAAGTAAAACACAATATGCACAACACCCAACCAATAAACACCCAAGCGCTAGGATTGACTCGCGTAGGGGATGGGAAACGGTCCCAGCATAAGGGATGGGAAAAGTCCCTAGATGCTATAAGTCCCCAGCAGAGTCGCCAGCTGTCGCTACTGCGAAAATCGGCGCCGGCTTGACAGGAGAGTCGCCACCGTGCGTTATTTATCCCTCAGAGCGGGAAAGGAAACGCTCGAAGTAAACCTCGCAAAGACGGGAAAAGGTATGGTCATCGCAACCAAAACCTGGATTCGGGAGTCGGTTACGCAAGGGGAAGGTATTAGCACCCCTCACGTCCATCGTACTCGATGGGATCCACGCTTGGTGTTTATAGGTAAAAGGGTGTATTATCTATCTACGCTAATGGCTGGTCTGAAAAGAAAATGAAAGGACAGGACTCGACAGAACATACGGTGTTCTGGGCCTACGTATTCCCTCGTGCAATGGGAAAGTCAGAGTCAACGTAGTTCGACTTCCTACGACTAAGCGGGGGAAAGGTTGCTCGCCAGGACATCGCGTCCTGTGCCTACGTACTTCCACACAGTATGGAAGATCAGAGCAAACGTAGTTCGACTAACTACGGGTAAACAGGGGCTCTCACACAGCAGTGAGAAAACAAACTGGTCTCTAAGGCTCGGGAACCTACAAATACGATCTGGTCTCAAATGCACTCGGGCAAGAGAAAGGGAAACAATTAGTCGTTAGCGGGAAAGTCTCGATCGCACAGCCGCGAGAGAACAAAGGTTAGTCGTTAGTGTGCTCGCTAGGATATCGCATCCTATGCCTACATATCTTCGTCTGGTACGAAGAATCAGAGCAGCTGTAGTTCAGCTAACTACGGGTCAAGCTACTCAAAAGCTCCTACAGAAAGGAAAGGGAAACCCTAAAAACTATAGCTGAGAAACAGGGGAATCTACCTACTGCTATCACACCTGGTTGACCATCCTAATGTCTATCATAACAACTCCGCAGCGGAGAAGTCAGAGCTCCTAAGGGATCATGGCAACAGGCCTAAACCACAAACAAGAAACTGCAAAGTAAAGAAATAACAAACATATGCATGAATGCAACAACTAAACACACAAGGCACAAAGGCCGCAAACCACAGAGGTAAGGGAGCTCAGCTCTACCGAATACCAACAAGCAAAGCCACGCAATAACAAACAAGCAGAAGGAGGACCACCTCAACTTCTCATGCACACAAAGTCTACTTCTAAGATGCACCTATTCAGAACTATCTAGATGAACACCTAAGTCTAATGCAACATAACATCATACAAGTCAAACAATCCAAAGAGACTAACCCTGAGCAGGGCCTCTAACAAACCTGAAACAAGCTCCTAATATATCTCTAACCAAAGCTCTATACAGCACCCTAAGCAAAGATCTAAGCAAACAATTCTAATCTAAAACCTAAGCAAGAGGAATCAATCCCAGTCTCCAAGCTTCAGAACAAGCTTACCAGAGAAAGGAAGCTAAGCAGACAAGCCCATAGTGCTTTCCTCAGGAAAGTACCAGGAGGTTACTACTCAGGAGTCGTATCCTATGCGGCTCGACAACTGTGATCAGTTTACATTCCTCCTCAGGAGAAATTAAACTCACATGAAGGCTCCGGCATCACGGGATACTTGAGAAAACCTATATGCACTAAGGGAACTAAGTGAACAGACTCATAGGACCTTCCTCAGGAAAGTACTAGGAGGCTGACACTTAGGAATCGTATCCTACGTGGCTCAACAACTGTGATCAGTTTACATTCCTCCTCAGGAGAAATTAAACTCACAAGTTGGCTCCAACATCACTGGATACTTGAGAAATCCTAGACAAACTACTGGAACTAAGTGAATAGACCCATAGGACCTTCCTCAGGAAAGTACTAGGAGACTTCCACTTAGGAATCGCATCCCATGTGGCTCAACAACAAGTGATCAGTTTACATTCCTCCTCAGGAGAAATTAAACTCACAAGTCGGCTCCGACATCATTGGATACTTACGAAAGAGGCGAGAAGAAAGAATGAAAGTCATTCATAGTGCCTTCCTCAGGAAAGTACCATAAACTCCTTTCAAACTTCAGGGTCTCGAACCTCACAAACAGACAACAAGCTCCTAGACTAAGCCTCAATCCACTGCATCCTTGCAAGCTCCAACAGGACTTCCATCAGCTCCCACCTTCAAGAAGAAACCACAGGCCAACAAACCTCAAGGAACTATCTCTGAAGTTCAACCACAGTTGAACTTCAAAGTCAGAAGTCACCCAGACTTCTCCTATCTTCAGGCTCAGACAAATCACATCAGAACATCCTAGAAAAAACTATCAAAAATCTAATGGGAGACCTACATGGCTCTAAGACAACATACTGAAAAATCAGAACAAAATTCAACACCAGATGAAAGAACTAAAATCAGCAACACAGACATGTCCACAGACCAATTATTCAACATCAATAACAGTGAAAAAAATGCAATTAAAATGACAATGCATGATTAAGCTAATGTTTTTGCACTATAAAATTCTACACTGAACCACGAGTCTACAGAAAAAAGAACGGAATTATTTGACTAAATCTACCATTTTTTATGAATTTTCTAATGATATGCATGCATTGAAAATATTAAAAACATCAATTAAAATGGAAAATATACAAAAAATAACAAACAAAAATAAAATGACATTTTTATTTTTATTTAATTTTCTAAACATTTATGATGAAATGGTAGAAAAAAGAATTATTAAAAAAAACAATTATTTACATTTTTATTGTGATTTATTTACAAAGCATGAAAAATATAAAAGAAAATCAAAATAAAGGAAAATGAAATGGAGGGGGTTCAAACAGCAATGGTTTTATGAGTTATTACTCATTGGGCCTATGCTGGGGGGGTGCAACTAGCATTTGGGCGCAGGGCCCAGGTTTAGAAACCAAACAATCAGAAAAAACATATGGGGTGCCGTTAGTGATTTTCAGTTATTATTATTACTGGGCTCAAATGAGGGGGTGTTGAAAGCAAATAGGGCCTAAGGCCCACACCAATCCACTCAGGTCTCTCAAACAGGGGGGGGTATACGAGCAACTGAGAGGGTGTGCATCAGTAAAACGTTTGGGCCTAAGCCCAGCGTCCAAACCCTAATCCAATTACATGCTAAACAAAACCTAATTCTTCCCCAACCCTAACTACTGTTCACCCTTGAACTTGCGCCGCTGCCCTCTCGTCTCCCCCAACTCCCTTTCTCTGCAACTCCTCTCAGCCTTACACCATTCCCAGAAAGAAGAACCCTAACCAGACTTCACACCTCTCCCACACTCAAATGAATCAATACGAAATCTCACCGTTCTCTCACAGATCAAACCCAAACCCTAATTGAATTAAGATAACATCCATCAATCACAGCAAACGGAAAGGGGAAGACGAACGAAATCAAGTGAGCGTACCTGGGTATTCAATGGAGAACTTGACGAATTCAAGATCCTGCGCGTGGATTCTGGGAATTTGAAGGTGTGGAGATCTACAGCGGCGGCGTTCGTATGATGAAGATCAACAAAGAACTTAAAATGGAAGGCAATTTGTTGACGTTCTTGATCGTTTTGGAGATGTTCACGATCTGGAAAACCTGAATAACGACGAAGATCTTTGAATGATTCCTGGAAAGTTTCGAACGATGAATGTATGAGCGTTTCTGGAGAAGTGTATGAAGATAGAGGATGTTCTGGATTTTTCTTCGATGGAGGATGAAGGTTTAGGGTGTTCTGGAAAATTTGATGAAGATTGTTGAAGGTTTGAGTGGATTCTGGAGAAATGTTGTATGACGGTTGATGATTCCGGCGACGATGATGTTTCCGGCGAGGGGGTTTTGAGGCTGACGGAAGGGATCGGTGGAAGAAAGAAGGAATTCTGGGAATTTCTGCAGATTCCGGCGATCTAACGAAGTCCGGCGACGGTTACTGCTCTCCGGTGACCGTTACTGATGACCGGCACGACGGATGCATGGCCGGCGGTGACACTCAGGCGATGGGTGTGGGGGCGCCAAGTGGCGTGCATGCGCAGAGAGAGAGAGAGTGGAGGACAGCTGTGGACCACGTGTGGGAGTCTGGGAAGGTCTGAGTGGGGACGCGTGGGGCCTCTGAGTGTGTGTAACGTGGGCTCCCTCCTGAGCCAACACGTGGCTCTCTCTATTTATGCCACTGAAAACCGTTGGAAGCTTCCAGAAGCTTCTGGGACTTGCTGGGAGATGCTGGACGAATTGGGCTTCTGGACTATTTTTTTGGACTTTCTGATTTGCAACAATGAGAATTGGGCCTCAAAAGAGCACCCCTGGGCCCATACGAATCACAAAAAAACTGTAAAAAAAACTGAGTTAAACAAACAATTAACTAAATCTGATTAATGTCTAATTAGCACTAATTAATCTAATGATTAACTAATAAACTCTAAACAAAAATTAAAACCCTAATCAACTCTATATCAACCTAATTAAATCTGAAAACAATTAAGAACCTAATTAACTCTAAAAAGAATCAATTAACCTAATTAAACTCTAAAAAATGAATTAACCTAATCAAACTCTAAAAAATGATTAAAAGTCTAATTAACTCTAAATCAATCTAATTTTCTATTAAAAATCTAATATTATTTAATATCTATTAATAAAAGAAAAACTATATTATTTTCTATATTATCTAAAAAACACTTAAACCTATTTTAAAATCTATAGAAAATTCTAAAAATGATTTAAAAAGCAATTAAACCTATTTAAAAAACCTATAAAATTCTAAACTATTATTATCTATTAGTAATAAAAGAAAAACTATATTCCCCTTTTTCTTTATTATTCTAAAAACTATTTAAAAATTCTATAAAATTCTAAAAAGAGATTTAAGCTATTAAAATATTCTATAAACCTATTTAAATTCCAGAAAAATCTATAAAGCCTGTTAAAAATTCACAAAAGCCTATTAAACCCTAAAAATGCAGATGAATGCGCATGACCCCCATAAAAAACGCACGAGACCAGATTGAATCGAACAGAGATCCCCGGGCATCAGAATATCCTCAAAATCACTGTGCAAGCTAAAAATCACCGAGGAGCGCACAATTTCCCGAAAATAAAACCCTGGTGATCTGGACTGGGTCTGCCATATCTGATAGACAAAAATCAAGCTGTAAACTCTGATATCCCCCTGTTTGCACAAAAATCATCTGTCTGATTTGCGAATATGAAATTAAACCACGAGTCAGATAGGAGAATCGGTTGGTCAAATTTTAGGGTGCAACACATACCTTCAGAAGTTGCCTCACGCTTGAAAGGACTCCCAAATTAAGTTGCGTTACTGAAACTCGTGCTAAAACCATCCAGGAATTGTTCACATCATCCCTTAATGCATCAAGATAAGAAACCATGTGAAGAGGCCGAAACTTGTTCCTCAGCTAGCAGCAACCAGCTCAAGAAGTTTGAATAGAACTATTGATGTTATAGCCTCGAAGCATCACTAAGCCGAACTACGCCAAACGTCAAAGACAACGGAATCTCAGGTGGACAACAACTGATTATGGACAATTTCCAACGCATCTCAAAACATCTGCAAAACAATTTCAAGAGCAAATATTTGCAACAACAATAGCAGTACTAAAAATACTAGTTGCAAGCACTAAGTATAACAGCCATACTACTCAAATTCTCAGACCCAAACCCAACAATCCCAGCAGCTTCCTCAGCATCAGCACTCATTCACTAATCGAAATTACCACCAACTTGCCTCTTCAACAACCAACTTCTGTTTCTCCTCAGACTACGAATACTTTACTGCCAT
Source organism: Lathyrus sativus (assembly GCA_963859935.3). Taxonomy (NCBI): domain Eukaryota; kingdom Viridiplantae; phylum Streptophyta; class Magnoliopsida; order Fabales; family Fabaceae; genus Lathyrus; species Lathyrus sativus. The sequence continues at coordinate 435,881,529 of OZ012740.1, read as the reverse complement.
TATAGCGCACCGCCCTGTGTCGAAGGTTAGAGCCTGAAATGCTGGTCGTAGCTATAATTGAAAACAACGCCTGCGAGATTGATAACAGAACTATATGAATATGCTGCAATAGTATGATGTCAATACCATTATTTGATCAACTTTTACAGTTTTAAGGAAAAAGAAAGAGGTTAGATTACCTCTGAGGCTCAGACGCGTAAAAGGAATCTCTCGAGAAATATCTTCATTGATAACAAGGTTGTAACACTATTGTTGGAAACTTCAGTAGCAGCAATGTCCTAAATTTTTGATTGAAGAGTAAGAGTAAGTTCCAAGCTGGAGATTGTTACAAGAGTCGGCGAGGCACCTGCATTGTTGAAGGCTCCCATAGACACATTGCTCTCCCTGCTTCCATGGTCACCGACCTCTTTCACAGTCTGTTTCAATCAATTAGCGCAGCAAAGATGACCATGATGAGAAGCAACAACCTACACAATGCGAAGCACATGAGAAAAAGAAAAAGGATGTTCACACATGTCAGTTCGAAGAAAAGCCAAAGGAATAGAGGTCGAACAACATACCCTGCATTCAGCTTGTTCGCAAAGAGATAGTTAGAATCGTTATCCTCATCACCTTTTCGTGGAAGCCCCTCATCTCCAACAAACGTATCAAGCGCGAGTTTTCCTTCTAGGCTTCTAATCCACCTTCTGGCCCAAATTCAATTGCTACTCACACCTTCAGAACGCAAAAATCAGAGCTAGCAAAATCAATTCAAAGAATATCCAAGTCCAAAACCGTGAACATTTAATGGATTTGATACAGAATCCGAGATTTGATTTTCGATTAATAGACACTTAAAGAGATGGGAGCAGAAAGAGGAAAGTTTTCAAATCCGATTAAACCCAAAATGGAAATCCCAATCAACAATCAAATCAGCATTCAAGAATAACTTTCATTACTTATCCAGGATGTCTTCCTATATAAAGAGGATATTGAAAACGAAACGGGAGAGAATCATCACAAGAAACCCTAAATTTCGTGAAAATCAAAAAGAAAGGAAAAATACTTATCTTCATTGCCATCGCGAACTTCCTTCCACCCGCCGTCAACAGCCAATCTTCCACGCCGCCAAAACCTTCGTCGGAGCTTGTGAACCAACCTCGACTACTACGAAACCCTCGTTGCCATCCAGGATCCGCTACCATCACAACCTTTCGGTAAAATTCTACTCTTATCAATGCTATTGAAATATTGATGTTTCTGGTTTGCGTTTCAGGTTTGATGGAGAAATTGGAGAAGGAGAAGGAAGGGGAACGATGGCGGATGTGGATTTGGGAATAAGGATTTAGGGTTCTGCTTGTTTTTTTTTTTCGTTGTTTTGTTATTTTGTTCATAAGATAATCATATGCACAACACCACTTAATCACCACTAAACACACACGTTAAACACCATTAATCACCTAATCACTTATAACTAAAAACTTTTTTTAAATAATAATAAAACTCTTTTTTAATTAATAGTAAAACTTGATTTTTAAAACTTCTTTTAAAATGAAAAACTTAAACTTTTCTTTTTTTCAAATAATTAAACTAAAACTTTTTTTAAAATAAAACTAAACTGTTTTTTTTAATAATAAAACTAAAACTCTTTTTTTTAAAAATATTAAAATTAAAATCTTTTTTTAAAATTTCTTAAAATTAATATTAATTCCCTTTTTTAAAAACTTAAGATCCTTTTTTAAAAATATTAACAAAATCACTAATAAATATTTCAATTGCATTTTGTCTTTCAATATTAACTGTTTTCATCATTGATCATATTGCTGTCTAACTTTCACTAACTTTTTTTCAGTTTTTTTTGCAGATTGTATTTAAATTCCAATTCATTATTATATATGTATCTGCTTCCTAGTTGTAATTTTGCGAGACAATTGTCGCATTATCTTTTTCAGCACTTTACGTTTCATAACTGCGCGCTTATTCATTTTTCATCACGTTTTACACTTACCATTAATTCTGTCATCCTTCCGATGGAATTAGGATTAACCGTTTGACCGCCGAGTCAATAACTCTAGTTTCAACCTTTTCCAAAACCCTAATTAGCCTAGGCGTCCCGCCGTGGACAAAAATACCCTTTACCCTAGTATTAGGTCAAAGAGCCGCCGCGTTCATTTTAGGGTTTCCCGCCGTGGAATCCCTAATTTAACCCTAATTATAACTTAACAATTCAACGTAGAGATTTGGAGTTTCTACACTCCGCGTAAGCATGTCCTTAAGATGCGTTTATTCCCCTTGAGACCTTGACCACAGTCAAGAAGTCTCTAACCTCCCTTTTGAGGGGAACTACGATTACTCTGATTCCACTCCCGTAAGGATACGTAGGCACAAGATGCGATGTCTTGCCGAGTAAACTTAGAATTAACCCCCTTTATTATTTATTATTGCTTATTTATATTTTATTTATCTTTGCTATTTAATTATTTTGCTTATTATTTTGTAATTGTTTCTTGGATGTAAAGTTGTTTAATTATTTAATTATTATTATGGTTAGTAATTAGGGAGTGTAACAACATGTATGTAATATTAAAATAAATTTAGATCACTTTTAAATAAAGATAATTAAAATAAACACGTCACACACGTAAGTCGATTTTAATCGCCGTCTCACTTCCTAAGGATATCCCTCAAGTTGCCTACGAATAATGGTTAAGTGGGGTGTATAAAGCAAGTCCCTCAAATAGAAAAATCATCAAAGTCCCTTATGGTTGCCTTTACGAATCGAGTCCCTTTCGAAAAATGATGATGGTCCCTTATATGTGCTTATTACATCCCACAATGGCCTTCAAAGTCAAATTGTCCCTCACATGTCCCTTAACATCCAAAGTAAGGACTACCTACTCCATTATAGTAGGGATAGTCTTACTAAAGGAAAGAATGAAGAATAAGAAAGACCTTTAAACATTAGGGTAGGTTACTCCTAGGTGCTTGCTCACTTCAAAACTGTTTCGCACTTAAACAAATTTTCAACAAGTTTTCAAACAAGTTCTTAACACATCCTTACATGGATTATTTATTAACTATTCTGAAAATTTTCTATTCACACACTACACTTTCAAAGCAATTCAAAAGTGAGCTTAAGTATCTAAGAGCCCATGGATAGCCATGGATGAAAAGGGTGCTAACACCTTCCCTTTTCATAACCTACCCCCCGGACCCAAAATATTCTCTAAGGTCTTTCCTGTTCTTTTATAACCTTTCCTTATGGATAAAATAAAAGTCGGTGGCGACTCTTGCTATCCGCAACATTGTTTAAAGTCAGTTCTCCCACCGTGTTACAGGACTGGCGACTCTGCTGGGGATTTATTTAAGAGGGGTACCCTTAGGAATTAAGATCACTTTAAATTGTTTGCCTTGTTTGCTTTATTATTATATTGTTGGGGTGCTCTTATGTGTGAAAGGTCCTAACCCGGATCTAGTGTACCTTAGGTAAATGGCAATAGACCAAGGAAACTGTACGACGTATATCGATACGGTTGATCTGGTGGCCATAGTTAGTGCGACTTCTTGGTTGGTGCTTATATTCCTTAAGTCAAGTTGAGGATAATATTGAGGCTGCCATATGTTGTCAATGCACTAACTGACTTTTAGAACCCTAGTTAACTCATCTTGGCCTTTAGAAAGTAGTGAGGTAACCGGCTTTGGTGCAGACTGAAGTTGGTTGACACTCGATACTACGCTCATTGAGATCTTAAACTTGGAGGGTTTTGGTTGGCAAGTAAGTTGCCTTCTGAACAACCACCCTTGTGAAGGATCAATGATATTGAGATCCCTTAGAACCTGGTTACTTTTGTAGGACAGGATGAACCATCTAACTTCAGGGGAGGGTACTTGCCTTTGAACCTCATGCAAGCCTTTAAACCTAGGGCTATGGTGTGACTTGTTTGTGTGTGCCACATGTTTGTGATTGAGCATGACATCATGACATCATCATGCATCATAAGCATATCATTTTCCCTAACCATTTCAAGGACCAAAGGATTTATCTTTGTTCTTTGTTGCAGGTCATGGCTTCTGCTCGTAGAAACACCATCAGGATCAACTTTGTAGGGATACCTGCTAAGCTCAAGGAGTTGGTTTCCCTAGTGCCTGATCATTCCCAGTTCAACAAGAGACATGGTCACTTATTGGATCTAGTTACTTCAGGGTTCAGTGAAGACATGATGAGTGTGCTGTTTCAGTTCTTTGACCCTAAGCACCATTGCTTTACATTTCCTGATTATCAGCTGGTTCCAACCATGGAGGAGTTCTCTAAACTTCTGGGTATACCTGTTCTTGATCAGAAGCCATTCACAGGCTTAGAGAAGGAGCCTAAACCAGAAGTTATTGTTGCAGCTCTACATCTGAAGAAGTCTGACATTGTTCTAGAGACGAGAAGTGGAGTTAAAGGTATTCTTGCCAAGGTATTAGTGGATAAAGCTCAAATGTTCTTGAAGGCTATGAGCTACGATGCTTTTGAGGAGATCTTAGCCTTATTGATTTATGGCTTAGTGTTGTTCCCCAATCCTGATCAGTTCATAGACGTTCATGCCATCAACATATCCCTGAGTCACAATCCAGTGCCTACCTTACTTGGAGACATCCTACATTCTCTTCACACCCGTACTACAAGGGCAAGAGGAACTTTGATGTGCTGCATACCTTTACTTTCTAGGTGGTTTATTTCTCACCTTCCTCGCTCAGTAATGAAGAATGAGCAAGGGTTCAGATGGTCCAAGAGGATCATGTCACTTTCTCACTCAGACATCCATTGGTGCTCCAGATCTATGGAGAATGTCACCATCATTGACCGTTGTGGGGAGTTTCCTAATGTGCCACTTCTAGGCATAAGAGGAGGCATCACCTACAACCCATCTCTAGCTTTACGACAGTTTGGTTACGCCCGGAGCGATGGTCCACATGACATGTTGATTCAGGGCATTGTGTTTGATTACGACAACGATCTTCAGGGTTACCGTCAGAGATTCATCCGAGCTTGGGGAAAGGTAAACAGGATTGACAGCAAGACACTGGAGCCTAAGTACACTATTCCTATGGAGGCTTATCTCAGATGGGTACGATCTCGTGCTCAGACACTCATGATGCCATATCCTGCCGTCCTACCAGTTACCATGGAACCTGTTGCTGAAGGAGACACAGCTTATACCATCCTTCACCCAGACATGCCTACTGATATGGAAGACTTGCAGAGATCATGGATCCAACTGAAAGAGCAAAGGGATACTTTCGAGGCTCATTACAAAGTAAGCCAAGCAAGGATCCTAGAGCTAACAAAGCTACTTCATAAAGCAAGCATGTCTATGGGTGCCAAAGAAAGCTTTAAGGAGTATGCTCAGAAGTGGAGAGACTTAGCTGGAAGAGTTCAACCCCCTTTGACTGATAGGGAATTGGTTGACATGTTCATGTGTACGCTGAATGGTCCGTTTTACAGTCATCTCATTGGAAGCTCATCATCTGGCTTCACTGAGTTGATCATGACAGGAGAGCGAGTAGAGAATGGCATCAAGAGTGGTAAGATCCAAATGGGCACTTCTTCATCAGGTGCTGCAAAGAAGCCTCCCACTGGGAAGAAAGAATCTAATGCTGTGTATGGTCAGCCTGATCGTAACAGAAGGCATCAGTCTGTTAGTGCAGTTCATATTTCAAATCCAACTCCTGCAACAACAGAGCAGCCTCAAGGCAACCAACAGAGGGCTAGAAGACAGTTCACGAAGATCAACATGTCAATGGCTCAGGCATTGCAACACTTGTTGAAAGCTGAACTTATTACCCTGAGGGAGGCCCCTCGGAATCCCAATGTTACCTCTCCCAAGTACAATCCCAATGCACGATGTGCATATCATTCAAACTGTCCAGGACATGATACTAATAACTGCTGGGTCTTGAAGAACAAAATTCAGGATATGATTGATGCTGGAGAAATTGAGTTTGATCCACCAGGTACTCCAAATGTGATTACAGCTCCAATGCCAAATCACGAGAAGACTGTCAACGCCATTGATGAAGATATTGATGAAAATCTGCATGTCTATTCAGTTATGGAGTTGAGCACACCATTGTCTGTTATCAAAAAGAGGTTAGTACAAGCTGGGATCTTTCCAGGTTGTCATGAAGATTGTCTATATTGTACCTATAAGCCGGATAGTTGCTTCATTTTGAGAGATGGGATTCAACGTCTCATGGATAAATATACTATAGTGTTTGAAAGAAGACCAGCATCTGTAGAAAGTATGGTGGATCATCTGACTCAGGGTAAGAAGATTGAAGAGGTTGACATGGTTGACAAAATACCACTAAGAATCACTTCAAAGGGTCCCATTAAAATCACTCATCAGGGCCCAATCAAGATTACTGCTGAAGGTCCTGTGAAAGTTGTTGCTGAAGCCAGAGTAGCTCCTCTGATCATTACCACTCCTGGTCCTATTCCTTATACATCTGACAAAGCGGTGCCTTGGCACTATGGGTCTGATGTTTACATCCATGGTGTCAAGCAAGAGCCTTTACCTGATATGCCTGTCGACATTGATAATATTGCTGGATCTAGCAAGATCACTCGTAGTGGAAGAGTCTTCTCTCCTCCAGTTGCTTCTAAGAGTGCAATTACTCCCGCTGTTACTTCCACCACTGATGCTCGGGGCAAGGGTCCTGTTATTGAGCCTGTATCTACTGATGTGCCAGCTGCTGATGACCTCTCTAAGCAGATGGAAGAAGTATTGAAAATCATTCGCAAGAGTGATTATGATATTGTTGATCAGCTGGGGAATACTCCCTCAAAGATTTCTATGCTCTCCCTGTTATTATATTCTGAGGCTCATGCCAAGTCATTGATTAAGTTTCTAAAGATGGCTCATGTACCCAGTGCAATTTCTGTGGACCAGTTTGAGAATTGTGTTGCTCACCTGACCTATGACAACGGGTTAGGATTTTCTGATGCTGACTTGACCCCTGCCAAAAGGGATCATAACAGGGCCTTGCATATTTCAATTGAATGCAGGGGCACTACCCTGTCTCATGTGCTGATAGACAATGGTTCCTCTCTGAATGTGTTGCCTAAGGAAGTCCTGAACAAGCTGAGTCCTGAAGATACGGTATTGAAGCCCAGTAATATTGTGGTAAAGGCTTTCGATGGTTCTAGAAGAGTAGTGCATGGGGAAATTGATCTTCCAATCAAGGTTGGCTCTCAGGTGTTTACTGCTACATTCTATGTGATGGATATTCGTCCTTCGTACTCATGTCTGCTTGGTCGTCCCCGGATCCATGGGGCAGGTGCTGTGACCTCCACATTACATCAAAAGTTGAGATATCCGGTGAATGGAAAAGTTGTTACTGTCTTTGGAGAGGAAGAATACTTTGTCAGCCATGTAAACACTTTCAAGTATCTGGAAGTAGAAGGTGAATACATTGAAACTCCATGTCAGTCATTTGAAGTGGTTCCCTGGGCTGTTAAGGATTGTGTGACTCCTCCTGCTGTGAAGAAGGTTCCTGTGGTCATCAGAAACCCTCCAACAATGGCAATGGCCTCCCTCAATGATGCAAAAGCTGTGGTGGAAGAAGGTGGTTGTACTATTTGGGGTCAGCTTCCTGATATTCCATACAAGCCTGACAAGTTTGGTTTGGGTTTCACTGCAGAGTCCCAGAAGGCTGTCCGTCGTGCCCATGTTGTTCGTATCACCAATCAAGGGGTTATCAATGCTGTGGGAGATCAAGATGAAGACTACAACTTGGAGGCATGGATTTTTCCTACTGTGGGTGCTGGACTCAATAATTGGACAGCTGAAGATGTTATCCCTATCTCCTTTAGTCAGGAGTAAATACTATTACTGTGTTATGTTTTTAAATTTATAATTTCTGGAACAATTAAAACTTTCAAGCCATGTGCCTTACCCGGGGCACAATGGTGTGCTTGTTACGGGTTGTCATCTCATTTGCATACTTCATTCAATAAAATCAGTGGACGTTTCGTTTTCGTAAATATTATGTTCCTTGTCTTTCTTTTTCTTTTATTTTTGCTTTATCAGCTATGTGTTCTTACACACACCCACGTCACTAAAATGCAGATCCTCATCCACTCTGGATCCAGTTGATAACAGTTCTACTATTGCCAATTACAATTTCGAGAATCCGATCTATCAAACTGAAGACGGAAACGAGGACGATTGTGAAATACCTGTAGGGCTTGCTAGGTTGTTACAACAAGAAGAGAAAGCTATACAGCCACATGAAGAGCCAGTCGAAGTTGTGAATCTGGGAACTGAAGAAAATAGAAAAGAGGTCAAAATAGGGGCTGATTTAGAGGACAGTGTCAAGAGCAGGTTGATTCAGATGCTACGTGACTATGTGGAGATTTTTGCTTGGTCTTATGAAGATATGCCAGGGTTGGATACAGACATTGTGGTTCACCGTTTGCCAGTGAAAGAAGATTGTCGTCCAAAGAAGCAGAAGGTTCGTCGTATGCGTCCTGAAATGTCAGAAAAGATCAAAGCAGAGGTAATGAAACAGTTCAATGCAGGGTTCTTGGCCGTAACTTCTTATCCTCAGTGGGTTGCGAATGTGGTATCAGTTCCTAAGAAAGACGGTAAGGTACGTATGTGTGTAGACTACAGAGATCTGAACAAGGCTAGCCCTAAAGATGACTTTCCACTTCCTCATATTGATATCCTGGTAGACAACACTGCTCAGCATAAGGTATTCTCTTTTATGGATGGTTTCTCTGGTTAAAATCAAATCAAGATGGCACCTGAAGATATGGAGAAGACTACATTTGTGACACAGTGGGGCACCTTTTGCTATAAGGTAATGCCATTTGGTTTGAAGAATGCAGGGGCAACCTATCAGCGTGCCATGGTGGCTTTGTTTCATGATATGATTCATCATGAGATAGAGGTATATGTGGATGATATGATAGCCAGATCTCAGAATGAAGAGCAACATCTTGATCATCTGCACAAGTTGTTTGAGAGGTTGAAGAAATACAAGTTGAGATTGAACCCAAACAAGTGTACTTTTGGAGTTAGATCTGGAAAACTCTTGGGTTTCATTGTCAGTGGAAAAGGTATTGAAGTGGATCCTGCAAAAGTGAAAGCTATACGAGAGATGCCAGCTCCCCGTACTGAGAAGGAGGTTAGAGGTTTCTTGGGACGATTGAACTACATTGCAAGATTTATTTCCCAATTAACTACCATCTGTGAGCCAATCTTCAAGTTGTTGAAGAAAGATCAGGTGATGGAATGGAATGATGAGTGCCAGACTGCCTTTGATGAAATCAAGAGATATTTGCTAGAACCTCCAATTTTAATGCCACCAGTTGATGGAAGACCCTTGATTATGTATTTAACAGTATTAGACAACTCAATGGGGTGTGTATTGGGGCAACATGACGAGTCTGGTCGAAAAGAGCAGGCAATATACTACCTTAGCAAAAAGTTTACCGACTGTGAAACAAGATACTCACTGCTCGAGAAAACTTGCTGCGCTTTGGCATGGGCTGCTCGCCGACTAAGACAATATATGTTGACCCATACTACCTTGTTGATTTCGAAGATGGATCCAATCAAGTACATATTTGAGAAACCTGCTCTTTCCGGAAGAATTGCAAGATGGCAAATGATCTTGACGGAATATGATATACAGTATACTACTCAGAAGGCCATTAAGGGGAGTGTTGTTGCTGATCATTTGGCTCATCAAGCAGTAGATGATTACCAGTCAATGAATTTTGAGTTCCCTGATGAAGACATTATGTCTGTTACCAAAGAACCTGGACAATATGACGGACCTGAACAAGGATCCCGATGGACTATGGTTTTTGATGGTGCCTCCAATGCACATGGTAATGGTGTTGGTGTTGTGATTAGTTCCCCTGAAAGGATTATCACTGACAATGGCTCTAATCTGAACAACACTATGATTACTGATCTCTGTACGCAGTTCAAGATTATGCATCACAACTCTTCTCCGTATCGTCCAAAGATGAATGGGGCAGTTGAAGCTGCTAATAAGAACATTAAGAAGATTGTACAGAAGATGACTATTACTTACAAGGATTGGCACGAGATGTTACCATTTGCTCTGCATGGTTATCGTACTACAATACGTACTTCAACAGGGGCAACCCCATTCTCCTTAGTCTATGGTATGGAAGCAGTTCTGCCTATTGAAGTTCAGATCCCCTTCTTGAGAATTATGAAGGATGCAGGCTTGGAGGAAGATGAGTGGATTCAGACTCGACTTGACCAGATAAATTTGATTGATGAGAAAAGGTTAGCAGCAGTTTGTCATGGCCAGATGTACCAGAAACGGATGATCAAAGCTTTTAACAAGAAGGTTAAGCCAAAGGTATATCAGGCTGGTGACTTGGTAATCAAGCGTATCATATTACCACAGGGTGATCCTAGGGGTAAGTGGACTCCAACATATGAGGGACCATTTGTAGTCAAGACAGTGTTCTCAGGAGGTGCCATGATACTGACTACAATGGATGGTGAAGACTTCCCACAACCTGTAAACGCAGACATAGTTAAAAAATACTACGCATAAAAAGAGACCCGCTAGGTTGACAGGCCTAGGCAAAAATAAGGGCATCCCGGCAAACCAAAAGGGTTTGGGCAAAAATTAGGGATATATATATAAAAAGATGTACACCCGGCAAGTCGAAAACCTGAAAGGGCGGCTTGGGCAAAAAAGGGTATCCCGGTGGATTGAAAACCTGAAAGGGCCATCCAGGCAAAAGTTAGGGATTAAAGCGTATGACTATGTCTCGTTTGGATCACTCATGAAACTGCAACCAGTTATACTACTTACTCAAGCTCAAACAGATAAAGCTCAATCCAATCGTTTCCGTCTCAACAGCAAGAAGATGAGATACTTGAGTGGCAATAGTAGAATTGAAACTCAATAGGATTATTTCCCACATAGCTGATTCTTTTTGTAAAACTTCATGACAAAATTCTCTTACTAGGGTTTATGTCTCCTTGTACAAACTTACCCGTGCATGGGTCACTTTTGATATAAATAAATTCCATCTTTTGAATCCAGATTTACTTTTACCCTATTTACATAAGCGAAACGTCCATTGGTTGTGTTTGAATGTATGTATGCCTTTGAATATGATTGATGTTTACCAGAAATGCATGTATGCTTTTAATATGATTGATGTTTACCAGAAATGCATGAAAATGCAGTAATAGTATTTACTAAGGACGAACGAGGGAAGGATTTCAACGAAGCTTCGCCGGTTCATCTTTACAAGACAGTTACAAACCATCAGTAGGACTAATCCATTTTCACAAAGTCTAATCTCCCCTGGAATTTATATCCATCTCTTTTATCCTCATACGGATATACGGGAAATTATTTTCCAATAAGGGCACGATGAACGAAGACGGGATGTTATACTTATCCTACTATCAAACGAAAACGAAGGTTATCTATACCCTACTATCCCCAACAACGGGAGGTTATCTATACCTTGTTATCCCCAACAACGGGAGGTTATCTATACCTTGTTATCCCCAACAACGGGAGGTTATCTATACCTTGTTATCCCCAACAACGGGAGGTTATCTATACCTTGTTATCCCCAGCAGACGGAGGGTTATATATTCTTCAACAACGAATCGGGATTTATTTTCCTTGGCCAGCAGTTGTTATACAAGGATATCCAGACACTTCTAGCAGTGTCATAGCATACATACATCATTTACATCATACCATAACATATATGTCTATAGTACATTACCTAAGGGCATCATGTCATACATGCATACATAAAGCATAAACTAATGTTGTTGTACAGAATGCTACCTTGCTTTCAGGTTAATTATCCAACAAACAATCTTATGATCTTTGGGACTGCTTTATTGTAACCTCAGGGTTACTTTATCCTCCTGATGAGCTTCTTATTACTTTGGGACTGCTTTATTGTAACCTCAGGGTTACTTTATCCTCCTGATGAGCTTCTTACTACTTTGGGACTGCTTTATTGTAACCTCAGGGTTATTTTATCCTCCTGATAGCCTCTCATGACTTCAAGACTGCTTTAGAGCTACTGATTGCTCTATCCTCCTGAAATCATCCTATTACTTCAAGACTGCTTTAGAGCTATTCATTGCTCTATCCTCATGAGGTCATATTACTACTTCAAGACTGCTTTAGAGCTATTCATTGCTCTATCCTCCTGAAGCCATCTAATTATTTCAAGACTGCTTTAGAGTTATCCATTGCTCTATCCTCCTGAAATTACATTATTATTTCAAGACTGCTTTAGAGCTATCCATTGCTCTATCCTCCTGAAATCATTACTTCAAGACTGCTTTAGAGCTATTGATTGCTCTATCCTCCTGAAGACATATCACATTATTATTTCAAGACTGCTTTAGAGCTACTGATTGCTCTATCCTCCTGAAATCATCCTACTACTTCAAGACTGCTTTAGAGCTATTCATTGCTCTATCCTCCTGAAGCCATCTAATTACTTCAAGACTGCTTTAGAGCTATTCATTGCTCTATCCTCCTGAAGCCATCTAATTATTTCAAGACTGCTTTAGAGTTATCCATTGCTCTATCCTCCTGAAATTACATTATTATTTCAAGACTGCTTTAGAGCTATCCATTGCTCTATCCTCCTGAAATCATTACTTCAAGACTGCTTTAGAGCTATTGATTGCTCTATCCTCCTGAAGACATATCACATTATTATTTCAAGACTGCTTTAGAGCTACTGATTGCTCTATCCTCCTGAAATCATCCTACTACTTCAAGACTGCTTTAGAGCTATTCATTGCTCTATCCTCCTGAAGCCATCTAATTACTTCAAGACTTCTTTAGAGCTATTCATTGCTCTATCCTCCTGAAGCCATCTAATTACTTCAAGACTGCTTTAGAGCTATTCATTGCTCTATCCTCCTGAAGCCATCTAATTATTTCAAGACTGCTTTAGAGCTATCCATTGCTCTATCCTCCTGAAATCATTACTTCAAGACTGCTTTAGAGCTATTGATTGCTCTATCCTCCTGAAGACATATCACATTATTATTTCAAGACTGCTTTAGAGCTATCCGTTGCTCTATCCTCCTGAAATCATTACTTCAAGACTGCTTTAGAGCTATTCATTGCTCTATCCTCCTGAAGCCATCTAATTATTTCAAGACTGCTTTAGAGTTATCCATTGCTCTATCCTCCTGAAATCACATTATTATTTCAAGACTGCTTTAGAGCTATCCGTTGCTCTATCCTCCTGAAATCATTACTTCAAGACTGCTTTAGAGCTATTCATTGCTCTATCCTCCTGAAGCCATCTAATTATTTCAAGACTGCTTTAGAGTTATCCATTGCTCTATCCTCATGAAATCACATTATTATTTCAAGACTGCTTTAGAGCTATCCATTGCTCTATCCTCCTGAAATCATTACTTCAAGACTGCTTTAGAGCTATTGATTGCTCTATCCTCCTGAAGACATATCACATTATTATTTCAAGACTGCTTTAGAGCTATCCATTGCTCTATCCTCCTGAAATCATTACTTCAAGACTGCTTTAGAGCTATTGATTGCTCTATCCTCCTGAAGACATATCACATTATTACTTCAAGACTGCTTTAGAGCTATTGATTGCTCTATCCTCCTGAGGTCAGATTTATCACTTCAAGACTGCTTTAGGGTTATCATTATTGATTGCTCTATCCTCATGAAGACATGCTGCTACATCATTATTATTCCAGACTCCTGACAGCTTTCATCATACACCCATATCTTGAACTGCTCCCCCCCTAGTGGCATCTTTAAGCCCACTCAATCATATTCAACTAGCCATCTGTACCACTCTAGTGCACTGGTGAGTGCAAATTTTTGGGCTTTTGTGTTCAATCCCCTTCAACCTTCCAGGTTACGACTGGCAAATATACCAATCTAACCCCTCAGGTTTCAGAAAATTGAACAGGGGCAGCTGTTGCACCCCAAAATTTGCCCTCACAATACAAGACTTTGTGTTCTAAGAAGGTTCACAAGGTTCACAAGTTCTCCAACAACTTGCATAACCTTTCATGAAGTTCATAAAGTCCACCAGCTACTTTATGAAGGTTCACAAGACCTTTCATGAGGTTCATGAAGTCCATAGGTTGCTTCTTGAGGGTTACAAGGTGCAATAATATTTATTGTGGATCATTACAGTCAAACACTTCAGAGTACGAACATTGGATTACAGAGATCCTAGGATTATTCTACTGTTCGTTCCCTCAAGGCGGCTCAAGGGTTTTAGTGTCTTCCCTGGAGATTGTGTCCTTATCCTCAAGATTTCGTAAGAAACTAGTGTGTATACCAAGCTACGCCATCACCTAATTTCGTAAGGTTGGGTCATCATTTGCGAGAAGGAACTCGGACCTATTTAGTATTCGATACAACGATCGTGAATGAGAGAAACCAGGTTTATTTCAATGAGTGAGGGAGATTTTAAGAAAGGGAGTTTGGGATCAAATTTGCAGATTATATTACATGATCCATTTTTATATATATACTGATTTATAGTACAAGCTAAGTAAGCTCATCATAAGATACGCGGTTGAATTTCAATTTATGAAGGAGCCACAAGAATGAATTCAAGTTATGTTATTCACCATAAATACTCCATACAGATTCCCGTTTTTTAATCCTAATGTACAACCGTATTGAACACCAAAGTAATTCCTAATTTCGACGAACAATGGATCACAAGAACATTCTGTACTTTATTGACATATGTGCACTTCAATAATTACACAACAAATCCTAAATTTATACAAGCCTCCCACCAAGCGTCGAAAACTACGGAACTTCGGACAAGAAGAACAGTTAAATTCAGACATCCTTCAACATTAATTTGTAAGTGTCTTAAGACACCGAAATTTGAAGGCAACATCAACGTTTCATCAGCACATCACATCAGTACATTCACCTCAGTATATTTCAGCAAGCACAGCCAGCAACAGTAACGTCGATGAGGCTTTCACATGAGGAGTATTTCTCCAGGTACCATCAACATCACGTTGGGAGTCATGTCGAATCTTATCCGAGCAGGACATCACTATGCACGTACTGCATTTAGAGGGATTCCCACCTCAGTCATAGCAGCTTCTAGCCATCTAAGTTGTTGCTGTAAAATAACTGAAGAAGTCAGGTTCATAAGCCTTTTCTTAAAATAATGGCTTGACCAAAATAAAGATATGACAATATAAAGGAATACAAGCCTCTCACGCAGAAGTAGCCATTCCAACCATAACCAGAATGAACAGATCAAAGTAGGAATTAGGATTGTTACCTAACTCCAAGTGCTAGTAATGGCAGCACTTTATCGGATCCTGCTATTGCTGACCCGGTTCCATGACAGGTTTCGTATGTGTGCCTCCCTGCATTGAATCAGTTGCGAAGGATCCCCTTAAGCCAATCAGCTGCAAGTCCTCTAGGAACCTCTTGCTTATAACCATGTTTCCTTTGTGTTACACCTTCACTCTTTAACCTACAAAAGAAACAAGAGCTCGACGTAAGCGACTTTTAATACGAGCACGCTAGCCTCATTTGCAAATCCACCCAAACTGTGACGAAGTGGACAAGACAGAGCCTCGAAAAGAAGCGCATTACAACACTAAGATGAGACCATACCTTCAGAAGTTGCCTCACGCTTGAAAGGACTCCCAAATTAAGTTGCGTTACTGAAACTCGTGCTAAAACCATCCAGGAATTGTTCACATCATCCCTTAATGCATCAAGATAAGAAACCATGTGAAGAGGCCGAAACTTGTTCCTCAGCTAGCAGCAACCAGCTCAAGAAGTTTGAATAGAACTATTGATGTTATAGCCTCGAAGCATCACTGAGCCGAACTACGCCAAACGTCAAAGACAACGGAATCTCAGGTGGACAACAACTGATTATGGACAATTTCCAACGCATCTCAGAACATCTGCAAAACAATTTCAAGAGCAAATATTTGCAACAACAATAGCAGTACTAAAAATACTAGTTGCAAGCACTAAGTATAACAGCCATACTACTCAAATTCTCAGACCCAAACCCAACAATCCCAGCAGCTTCCTCAGCATCAGCACTCATTCACTAATCGAAATTACCACCAACTTGCCTCTTCAACAACCAACTTCTGTTTCTCCTCAGACTACGAATACTTTACTGCCATTATAGCGCACCGCCCTGTGTCGAAGGTTAGAGCCTGAAATGCTGGTCGTAGCTATAATTGAAAACAACGCCTGCGAGATTGATAACAGAACTATATGAATATGCTGCAATAGTATGATGTCAATACCATTATTTGATCAACTTTTACAGTTTTAAGGAAAAAGAAAGAGGTTAGATTACCTCTGAGGCTCAGACGCGTAAAAGGAATCTCTCGAGAAATATCTTCATTGATAACAAGGTTGTAACACTATTGTTGGAAACTTCAGTAGCAGCAATGTCCTAAATTTTTGATTGAAGAGTAAGAGTAAGTTCCAAGCTGGAGATTGTTACAAGAGTCGGCGAGGCACCTGCATTGTTGAAGGCTCCCATAGACACATTGCTCTCCCTGCTTCCATGGTCACCGACCTCTTTCACAGTCTGTTTCAATCAATTAGCGCAGCAAAGATGACCATGATGAGAAGCAACAACCTACACAATGCGAAGCACATGAGAAAAAGAAAAAGGATGTTCACACATGTCAGTTCGAAGAAAAGCCAAAGGAATAGAGGTCGAACAACATACCCTGCATTCAGCTTGTTCGCAAAGAGATAGTTAGAATCGTTATCCTCATCACCTTTTCGTGGAAGCCCCTCATCTCCAACAAACGTATCAAGCGCGAGTTTTCCTTCTAGGCTTCTAATCCACCTTCTGGCCCAAATTCAATTGCTACTCACACCTTCAGAACGCAAAAATCAGAGCTAGCAAAATCAATTCAAAGAATATCCAAGTCCAAAACCGTGAACATTTAATGGATTTGATACAGAATCCGAGATTTGATTTTCGATTAATAGACACTTAAAGAGATGGGAGCAGAAAGAGGAAAGTTTTCAAATCCGATTAAACCCAAAATGGAAATCCCAATCAACAATCAAATCAGCATTCAAGAATAACTTTCATTACTTATCCAGGATGTCTTCCTATATAAAGAGGATATTGAAAACGAAACGGGAGAGAATCATCACAAGAAACCCTAAATTTCGTGAAAATCAAAAAGAAAGGAAAAATACTTATCTTCATTGCCATCGCGAACTTCCTTCCACCCGCCGTCAACAGCCAATCTTCCACGCCGCCAAAACCTTCGTCGGAGCTTGTGAACCAACCTCGACTACTACGAAACCCTCGTTGCCATCCAGGATCCGCTACCATCACAACCTTTCGGTAAAATTCTACTCTTATCAATGCTATTGAAATATTGATGTTTCTGGTTTGCGTTTCAGGTTTGATGGAGAAATTGGAGAAGGAGAAGGAAGGGGAACGATGGCGGATGTGGATTTGGGAATAAGGATTTAGGGTTCTGCTTGTTTTTTTTTTCCGTTGTTTTGTTATTTTGTTCATAAGATAATCATATGCACAACACCACTTAATCACCACTAAACACACACGTTAAACACCATTAATCACCTAATCACTTATAACTAAAAACTTTTTTTAAATAATAATAAAACTCTTTTTTAATTAATAGTAAAACTTGATTTTTAAAACTTCTTTTAAAATGAAAAACTTAAACTTTTTTTTTTTTCAAATAATTAAACTAAAACTTTTTTTAAAATAAAACTAAACTGTTTTTTTTAATAATAAAACTAAAACTCTTTTTTTAAAAAATATTAAAATTAAAATCTTTTTTTAAAATTTCTTAAAATTAATATTAATTCCCTTTTTTAAAAACTTAAGATCCTTTTTTAAAAATATTAACAAAATCACTAATAAATATTTCAATTGCATTTTGTCTTTCAATATTAACTGTTTTCATCATTGATCATATTGCTGTCTAACTTTCACTAACTTTTTTTCAGTTTTTTTTGCAGATTGTATTTAAATTCCAATTCATTATTATATATGTATCTGCTTCCTAGTTGTAATTTTGCGAGACAATTGTCGCATTATCTTTTTCAGCACTTTACGTTTCATAACTGCGCGCTTATTCATTTTTCATCACGTTTTACACTTACCATTAATTCTGTCATCCTTCCGATGGAATTAGGATTAACCGTTTGACCGCCGAGTCAATAACTCTAGTTTCAACCTTTTCCAAAACCCTAATTAGCCTAGGCGTCCCGCCGTGGACAAAAATACCCTTTACCCTAGTATTAGGTCAAAGAGCCGCCGCGTTCATTTTAGGGTTTCCCGCCGTGGAATCCCTAATTTAACCCTAATTATAACTTAACAATTCAACGTAGAGATTTGGAGTTTCTACACTCCGCGTAAGCATGTCCTTAAGATGCGTTTATTCCCCTTGAGACCTTGACCACAGTCAAGAAGTCTCTAACCTCCCTTTTGAGGGGAACTACGATTACTCTGATTCCACTCCCGTAAGGATACGTAGGCACAAGATGCGATGTCTTGCCGAGTAAACTTAGAATTAACCCCCTTTATTATTTATTATTGCTTATTTATATTTTATTTATCTTTGCTATTTAATTATTTTGCTTATTATTTTGTAATTGTTTCTTGGATGTAAAGTTGTTTAATTATTTAATTATTATTATGGTTAGTAATTAGGGAGTGTAACAACATGTATGTAATATTAAAATAAATTTAGATCACTTTTAAATAAAGATAATTAAAATAAACACGTCACACACGTAAGTCGATTTTAATCGCCGTCTCACTTCCTAAGGATATCCCTCAAGTTGCCTACAAATAATGGTTAAGTGGGGTGTATAAAGAAAGTCCCTCAAATAGAAAAATCATCAAAGTCCCTTATGGTTGCCTTTACGAATCGAGTCCCTTTCGAAAAATGATGATGGTCCCTTATATGTGCTTATTACATCCCACAATGGCCTTCAAAGTCAAATTGTCCCTCACATGTCCCTTAACATCCAAAGTAAGGACTACCTACTCCATTATAGTAGGGATAGTCTTACTAAAGGAAAGAATGAAGAATAAGAAAGACCTTTAAACATTAGGGTAGGTTACTCCTAGGTGCTTGCTCACTTCAAAACTGTTTCGCACTTAAACAAATTTTCAACAAGTTTTCAAACAAGTTCTTAACACATCCTTACATGGATTATTTATTAACTATTCTGAAAATTTTCTATTCACACACTACACTTTCAAAGCAATTCAAAAGTGAGCTTAAGTATCTAAGAGCCCATGGATAGCCATGGATGAAAAGGGTGCTAACACCTTCCCTTTTCATAACCTACCCCCCGGACCCAAAATATTCTCTAAGGTCTTTCCTGTTCTTTTATAACCTTTCCTTATGGATAAAATAAAAGTCGGTGGCGACTCTTGCTATCCGCAACATTGTTTAAAGTCAGTTCTCCCACCGTGTTACACACCCAAAGGGAGGTATCGCCTCGCCTCATGGAGTTTCCTATCACCCCGTCATGGGAAATATGGTATAAGACGTTTCCTATCACCCCGTCAAATGGCACCACACTCATTACATTTTTAACACATACGAATGGTCGAACCTCCCGCATGCAACCAAGCATCTACGACCATCAACAGAGCCTTTCACTTTACATGAGCATTTCTCTTAAACTACCTCAAAACATCACCATACATGACTTCTCACCGCTGTGAGAAATCCCTGATAATGAAGACATATTATACACCTACTAAGGCCTATGAGTATCCTTGCTCTTTTAGGGGGAACACACACATGTACTTTTTTACCAGTATAGTGGCGCCCACCTCGAGGCCACGATAAAACTAACATGAGCCACATATCCACTCCAACCCTTCCATATCCCTTCTAAAGATGTCTGACATGGTCCTATATTACAAAGAAAACACTGTCGCCATAGGTATATCCCGGAGGGGAAAATCTAGAGCTTCCCGGAGAAGATAAGTGAAATAGATTTTCATTGCAAACATTATATCCATTGGCTTCCCCATAAGCGTCCTAAGGAAAATAGGGGTTGGCATAATTTTATCAGAGGAGGATGCCATTGGAGTTAACCATCACAATGATGATCTTTTAGTCATCACTGTCCCATAACAATTCGATATCATGTGCGTCTTGATATATCTGGGTAGCTCCGCTGATGTATTGCTCTGGTATGTCTTTCGAAAACTACAATTGGATTCGGGAAACATAAATAGGTTCAATGGTTCCTTGATGGGATTATCAAGTGAACATGTAAAAATAATAGGCCATGTTACCCTAAACAGCACATGCAACAAGGTAGCAAATGCCAAGGTCATTAATATCATCTACCACATCATAGACACTGTGCCACCTGACCACATTATCATATAGCTTCCTACTATCAACACCCTAGGAGAAATAATATCCACCTGATACTTAACTTTAAAATATCTGATGAGCGAGTGGTACAATCCGAGGAGATAAACAAGTGACTCACAAAAGCTATTTGAGCAGTTTGGAGACATCCATAGAATAACTCGCACTGGTTGATGCCCATCCTTCTGAAATTCAAAATACCGACTTCAAGGGTATGGATCTCAGATTGGGCGCGGAGGCAGAAAGGATCACGCCCATGTAAAACTTGAAAGAAGTCCAGATGGGTTCTCACACCCACCAGGTTACCAAGATAGGCATTTTCTTGTCTATAGAAGAGGAACAAGAACTAGTCGACAAACTCATAAAGAATGTCAACCTCTTCACTTGGGACCCCTTAGACATTCCAGGTATAAACACAAAGGTGTTAAGCCACTGTCTTGCCATCCATCCCTCCTCCAAACCAGTAGCATAGAGGAAACAAAAGGTAAGCGAGGAAAAAAGGTTCACCATTGATGAAGTGGTGGAAAAACTATTCAACGCCAGATTCATCACTGGAACAAAATACCCTACTTAAATGGCCAACGTAGTTCATGTACGAAAGGCCAATAATAGATGGCACACATGTGAAATTTTCACAGATTTGAATGATGCTTGCCTCAAGGATCCATATCCACCATCAGACATCAATCGCCTCATTGACGAGTCGTTAGGCTACCATACACCAAGTTTCATAGACACCTATTTAGAATACAATCCCATCTGGATGGATCCCATGGATGCTCCCAAAATTGCTTTCAAGACGAACCATGGTAATCATCACTATAATGTCACACCATTCGGTCTCAAGAACGCTGGCGACATATACCAACAACACATGTATGATGCCTTCACTTATCAGATAGGGCAAAACCTAGAGGTATACGTCAATGAAATAATTGTTAAAAATAGGGATGAGCATAGCCGTTCCAACGATCTAGAGGACATCATGCAATCAGTAAGGAGGTATGATATGTGCCTAAACCCCTCAAAGTACTCCTTTGGGGTTCAGGAAGGGAAGTTGTTTGGTTTTAGGCTAACGAGGGAAAGCATTGAAGCCAATCCAAATAGGTGTCAATCGGTCATTGACATGAGGAACCCCAAGAACCTAAAGGAAATGAAACAGCTCACCGGACGCCTTTCCGCCCTATCTCGCTTCCTCTTATGTGCAGGCGACAAAGCCTTCCTTTTCTCCGTTTCCCTGAAGAAAAAAGAGAAGTTTGAGTGAACCACCAAGTGAGATGATGCTTTCACCAAGGTCAATAATTTCCTCATGTCGCCCATGATCCTTACTCGCTCAAAGTTGGACTCACCTTTACTTATCTACCTCTCGATTATAGAGTAGTGGATGAGTTCAATCCTCATCCAACAAATAGATAAGGTAAAGAGACTTGTGTATTTCATAAGCAAGGTATTCAAAGGCGCCGAGACATGCTATCCAAAAATTGAGAAACTATCATTGTCCGTTGTTATTGAAGCAAGAAGGCTCATGGCATACTTTCAGGGGCACAAGATCCCGGTAAAAATCAAGTATCCCGTCACACGAGTTTTGAAAAATCTTGACCTGGCAGGAAGAATGGTATCATGGGTGGTAGAGTTATCAGATTATGAAGTCCAATATGTCCCAAGGGGAATCATCAAATCTCATGCCCTGATCGACTTTGTAGTAGAAGTCAACTCACCCATATACAAGAACTCCTCTTTAGAGTAGGTGCTAATAGATGACGCCTCCAACGTGAAAGGAATCAATACATGAATTGTTCTTGAAGGACCCAATAATATAGTTATCGAGTAGGCATTGAATTTCAAGTTCATCGTCAACATCTCTTATATCTTCCTCACCTTGGAAATGAGAGCTACCAGACTGAAGGCCAAAAGTGACTCTCAGTTGGTCGCCAACTAGGTCTCGGGTCAATATCAAGCTAATGAGCCATAACCATAATTGATAAAATATCTATAGAAGGTACAAAAATTTTCCTCGAGTTTCCTCTGTTTTGAAGTATAGCATGTCCCCCATGAGCATAAATTTAGGGAAAACCTCTTGTCCAAGCTAGCAACCTCGAAGATCGCAGGGTTTAATAGAACAATCTTCTAAAAGACTCTCTCCCCTCCCATAACATCGAGGCAGAGGAAATATACTCCCTGTAAATCATCCCCGAATCCAGTTAGATGTCATCCATATTGCACTATCTACAGTCAAGCAAGCTCCCACTATGTGAGGGAGAAGTGAGAAAGATAAAAAAATAGACTGGTAAGTATAACTTACTCTCGGGGAAACTTTATTGAATGGGAAAGGATACCTCTATCATGCGATGCCTAGGCGAGAAATGACACTGCTCTAGTGCATGTAGAAGTTCACAAGGGAGCATGCAACGCCCACATTGGTGGAAAAGCCCTCGCTCACAAGTTATTAAGAGCAGGATATTAGAGGCTTAAACTAATGAAAGATAACATCACCTTTCATCAAGAAGTGCAATTAATGCTAGAGACATGCTAACCTTCGCCACGCCCCAACACAACTTATTTAGTTGATGACATCACCCTGGCCTTTCTACCAATGGGGCGTGGACATCCCATGGCGTGGACATCCCATGCCCATTCCCCTTGGTGTCAGGTCAATCAAAATTCCTGATAGTGGAAGTTGATTATTTCAACAAATGGATAGAAGCAGGTGTAGTTGCAAATATCTTGGCAAAAAAAGTGTGACGTTTCTATTGACAGAAGATAATGTGCTAATATGGTCTCCTTGGATCCATTTTTCCGATAAAGGGACCTAGTTTGCTAGCGCGATGATCACCGAATTCTGTAAAGACTTGGGCATACAGATGAAATTCGTGCCTGTGGTACACCCCCAAGCTTACAGTAAAGCTGAGTCGGAAAACAAAGTAATTCTTAAGAGAGTCAAGATGAAACTTGATGACACCAAAAGCCTATGGACAAAAAGACTCCATGAGATACTATGTTTGTACCACAACACACCATATTCCACTACCATGGGAATTCTGTTTCCCAAGGTCTACGGGGCGGACGCAATCCTACCCGTAGAGATTGAGATGCCTTCGTGGCGAAAAACGCAGTTCAACAAAAAGGCAAAGGATATAGGTTTAAAATATGCAGTGGATCTGATTGATTAAGTAAGGGAGGTTGACCACATTCGATAATTCACTGCCAAACACAGGGTTGCAAGAAGGTACAACTTCAAATTAAAGCCAAGAGAGATGCATGAAGGTGACTTGGTATTGAAGGAAGTGGTCCTACATGTACAACATATGAAGCTTCAACCTAAATGGGGAGGACCCTACCACATATATTAGAAACTCCCCCCATGGAGCATACAACTTGCAGGAACTAGAATGGCCACTTCTGCCTAGAACCTATAATTCTCTTTATCTTCGATATTATTACAGTTAGAATTATTTTTAATTCTTCGATAAGTACTACAGTTATGTATTTATGAACAATAATTTAATTATTTTATTTCCAACAGGGATAACCCCTATTTAAAATTTTTTCTTATGATGGACTTCTCAATGGAGGTACTTGCCACCATTTGAGGTGATACCTCATTTGGACATATCAACAACGGTTCTTGTTGCCCCCAGTGTGATACCTTATGCTGGAGTTCTCTACGAAGGTCCTTGCCACCACTAGAGGCGATACCTTATGATAGACTTCTCAACGAAGGTCCTTGCCGCCCCTCGAGGCGATACTTTCTGCTGGACTTCTTAACAAAGGTCTTTGTCAGCCCTTGAAGCAAAACTTTGTGTTGGACTTCTTAACAAATGTCATTGTCACCCCTCGAGGAGACACCTTATGCTGGACTTCTAGACGAAGGTCCTTTCTGCCCCTCGAGCTGATACCTTATGTTGGACTTCTTGGCGAAGGTCTTTACCTCCTCTCAAGGAGATACATTATAATGGACTTCTCGACAAAGGTTCTTTCCTCCCCTTGAGGAGATAACTTATGTTAGACTTCTCAAGGAAGGTCCTTTCCTCCCCTCGAGGAGATACCTTATATCGGACTTCTTGACAAAGGTCTTCATCGCTTTTTGAGGTGTTATTTAGTGAACTGAGCCTCGCCCTGTCCACCCTCTGAGGCTTTGCAAATAAGCTAAGGCATATGATAAATCATGCCCATGAGGAGCGACCCATATCCGCCCCCCGAGAATGGATCACCAGTCTTGCTTGAGGGCTCGATAGAAGTCTTGGCTTAGAAGTTAAATGCCTCGCTCGAGGAACTTAGTGTCTCATTGGCCGGGCTATACATCATTATGCCTAGAAAACTTAGGCTAACTAAAATTTCTCATTGGGAGGGGGGGGGGGTTAGTGTCCTCTCGGGCAGGATCATTTCCAATAAATCACGCCTAAGAGGCGTGAACCATTTCCGGCCCCAAAGACTGGATCACCTGTCTTTCTTGAAGGCTCGATAGAAGTCCTGCCGTAGAAGTTAATCGCCTTGATTGAGGGAATTAATGTCTCATTAGTCAGGCTATAAATTATTATACATTGAGAACTTAGGCTAACAAAGCTTTTTCCTAAGGGAATTCGTGTCCCCTTGACTCGATCATTTCTAATAAATCACGCCTAAGAGGCACGACCCATATCCGGCCCCAGAGACTGGATCACCAGTCTTGCTTGAGGGATCTATAGAAGTCCCGCCTTAGAAGTTAAATGCCTCTCCTAAGGGACTTAATGTCTCATCAGATGGGTTATACATTATTAAGCCTATAGAACTTAGGCTTACTAAGCTTTCGTCTGATTGACTTAGTTTCCCCTTGAGTAGGATCATTTCCATTAAATCACGCATAATAGGTGCGACCCATATCCCGCCCTGGAGACTTGATCACCAGTCTAGCTTGAAGGCTCGACAGAAGTTACGCCTGTGAAGTAGAATTTCTCGTCTGAGGGACTTTGCATCTCATCAACCACACCATGACGCCTAAAGGATATGGAACATTAAAGACCACTGATCTTTTATTTGAGGAAACCATGGCGAGTTACATTGTATTGTGACTAAAGATTCAAGTTTCATAAGCAGGGCAAAAAACTCAAGAGAAAAAACATGGATTCTCAGGATACTCTCACTAGGCATGATATAAAATCACTTCGTCCTTTACCAAAGGCCTCGTAGTTGAGGGACTATGTTGTATTATAATTGCAAAGGACCTCACCTAGAGCGGTTCCTTCATACCGCCCAAGGGGAGGTGACATGTAAATGTCACACAAAGGGACGTATCGCCTCGCCTCATGGAGTTTCTTATCACCCTGTCATGGGAAACATGGGATAAAGCATTTCTTGGATAGAGGGAAATTCAAATTCATTACCGACCAACATCTCCCTTGGAAATAGGCGTTCAACGGTCCATCATTGATTGGGTGGGCAACGACCTTTTCTAAGGAAACACTAGACCTATAGAGCCTTTATAAATACCTCTCCTTTAAAGGAAGGAGACAAACTCTTAGTTATACACACTCTCTACAAATAAAGGGCATCATGCTCATTACAGTCTTAGCACATACGACTGACCAAACCGTCTGCCTGCAACCAAGCATCGTCGAGCATCAATAGGGTCTCTCACCTCACATGAGAAAGTCCCTTAAACTACCTTAAAATACCATCGTACACGACTTCTCTCCGCCATGAGTAAATCCTCACTACTAAAACGTGTTATAAACCTACTAATCCCTCAAAATATCCATGGCCTTGCAAGGGGAACACACACACATGTACCTTTTAACTAGTATAAGTATCAACAAGATAGTTATACAAGAAACTATGGCCAACCCTATTATAGAAATTGAGGATGTCAATATGATACAGCTTGATAAGGATGATGGGTTGATGACAACCATCATCTAGTATCTGATGAGCTAACATCGTACCGCTAATGAGTCAGAAGCAAGAAAGATCAAAAGTCTCTTTGCCCAGTATATCATGATCGCTAAAATCTATAAAATATGGGTCGAGCTACACCTATGTTGATATATTTAGTAGAAGATGAGGTAGACCTGGTTTTTACTAAACTACATAAAGGTGTATGCCAAAGTCACACAGTTGGGAAAGCTTTGGAAACAAACTTATAAGTTCCAAGTACTATTGGCCAAACAGGTTGAGAGATAATACTGAATTTATAAATCAATGTGACAAATGTCAAAGACTTTAAAACTTTATCCACACCCTTCCGAGATGCTTTATTACGTCACTTCACCTTGTGCTTTCTAACAATGGGGAATGTATATCTTGGAACTGTTCCCACTGGCCCTGATAAAATTAAATATATACTATAAACTACTTTCCCAAGTGAGTATAGGAAGAGGCTGTAGCAAAAATAACAGCGAAATCAGTACAACGTTTCTATTGGAGGAATATTAATTATAAGTCTGACTTACAAAAAACCATCATCTCCAACAACGAACACAATTATTTAGCTCATATGTGATCGATTTGTGTCAATAGCTAGAAATTTAAAGGAAATTCATTTCGGCCGAGCACCCCAAGGAGAATGGTCAGGCAGAATCAACCAACAAAATCATACTCTTCGGGATGAAAAAGAAGTTGGAGGAGGAAAAGGGATTATGGACCGAGCATCTTCATGAGGTAATCTATGTCTCATTTCAATTTAAAACAAAATTTAAATTTCTACCGCATAATATCCTATCTATTTGATAAGATAATATCCTATCCTATCTTCATGAGGTAGTCTATGATAATATTAACGACCTCACACTCATCAACCAAGGAAACCCTCTCCAGCATGGTCTCTGGTTCAAATTAAATGATCTTGATTGAAATTAACACACCCACATGGCACAAGAACACCTTGATGATTAAGGCAAGCATGTCGAGATAAGAAGTTCGCTGACCTGATAGAGGAAGTCAGAGAAATGGCTCAGATTCAAGAATTCATGCCAAAGTAGAGAGTGGCAAGGAGTTACATTCCAAGGTGAAGCCTAGAGCAATGGAGGAGGGCGACCTATAATTGAAGCAAGTAATATTGTCGTCAAGGAAGGGCAGGTTGTTTCCAAATTGGGAGGGGTCATTTTCGAGTATGGAAGAAAATTTACTAGGGAACATACAAGTTAGAAAGTTTAGAAGGTGGAGATGTTCCCAGAACCTGAAACATTGTGAACTTAAGACACTATTATAGTTGAACATAGCCTTAGAGGCTAGACAATATGTAACTTAAATATTACGATCAATAAAAAAGCAACATGTAGGGTGGAACTCTATTCCCATGCAAGGATAGGCTTTTTGATGAGGCGCACTAAGTGTTTTAATTAGTTATGTGTTGTATACCAGGTACAAAGCTCGACAAAGGATCTGCACACTCTAACAAGAATGCTAGAACGCTACAACGAACCTTGCGCCTATAGGGCGATGAAGCTTGCGCCTATGGGCAACTCCATATGGGGTATTTTCTTGAACCCTATGAAGAACCTTGCGACTACGGAAAAATTCATATGGGGTATTTTTTAGAACCCTACAAGGAACTTTGTGTTACAGAGGACTCCTTACGGGGTATGTATTGGAACCCTATGGGGAACCTTACGCCTACGGACGCCTACCTAAGTGGTAATTGCTGGAACCCTACAGGGAACTTTAAGCCTACGCGTGAGTCCCTACGGGGCATGAGAACTTAAGCGTCTACAACTGATCAAAACGTACAAACAAAAATTCATGATCGACTTAAGAAAAACACAAATAACAAGGATAAAAACAAAACACACATGCCTTAATTAAACGTTTGACGATTACAAATCAAAGTGGCCTCAACAATGGTTGCGTGGTTAACTAAACAAGTTCAAATAAGTAATGTACATGTACAGTCTCTCGATATGTCTCATGATAGCATTTCACCTTAACGCGGCTCATACTTTAGGGGTTGTGTGCATGTCAGATCTGTTAGGTCGGGTCATCGAGAGTGGACCATGTTGTAACACTGATCCGATAAAGCCCACCTCGAATACCAATTTGACCAGCAGACCAAGGTCGGACTGAGTCAGCTAATGATTCATGTTGATCACGTCGGTCCAAAACTAATACAAAATGAGTATTTGTATTAAAGATACGAGGGATAACATGTTTATGACTGATTAAGGGGATTATGACGTAGAATCGATAATCAATCGTGATTGTCACTTACCATTAAGAGATCATGCTAATTATACACAATCACATTAGTTGGTCTTTGATGGGCCTCGAGTAGCGAATGATTCAGAATATTATGTAAGGAGATAATCATAGAGGGAAAATGATATAAACAATTCACCGAGCATCCGACTGCTACTTTAGGGTTCGTTTGAAAGTTGATTTTTAGAGAGTTTTGGAGTGGAAGACTTTGGAGAATTGCAGTTATATCTTGAAATGTGTTTGATATTTTTATAAAGTTTATCAAACAATATACTACATTAGCATATAAAATTACATTATTTTAAAATCTTTTTTAAAATATCAAATATATTTTAAGATATAGACACAATCCTCTAAATTTTTTCAAAAACCAACTTTCAAATAGACTTTCGGTATCTTCACTAATAAAGTTATCTTTATTAATACAAATAAAAACTTAAAACTATATACAAAATAGAAAAATGTAATCTTTATATAAAATGATTTTAGACTATCAATCATTTCAGTTTTTAAACTCATTATTCTATGAGATATACTTATTTACCCCATTAATAGTTCCAAATTTGGTTCTCTTTAATAATTTTTGTGAAATATAAACTTCAGCAGTGCTATATGGTAGCACAAAAAAATGTTGCACAAAAGACACAACCAAGGCAAATTCATTGTTTTTGTGTCTTTTTCATTATTTTCAAAATGAAGAAAAAGCAAATAAAATATGATCCACAATAGAAATCGACATGGTTATCATTGGATATGATGCTGATACCACCGCCAACCTCACATCATTTCATATGAAGACGACATAGATGAAGCACAAAATTGGGATTTTGTGGTCAGAGTAATCCTGCATTCACACACTCATGCAATATATATTTTGACTTTAAAAAATGAGTCCAAAATAGTACTCAAAGTATAGACAGCAACAGCACAGTTTTATGATTGCCAACTATTCATCACTGGTCAACTGCTTCATCACAACTGTTTCAAAAGTTGATTTTTCAAATGTTTTTGATAGGTAACCTAACTCTTTTTCCCACCACATTTAGGTAATTGAAATGTACAAACATGAATTTGGTAAAACAAGAAACAATAGTGTTGTTTTCACACAACTACTACACGTGTATCTATAACATATAAAATACATTTATAGGCTTTGAAACTTTTCTAATAGTTTTGTCGACACACTTGTTAGAAAACATTGATTTAGGGTAAAAACTTTTTCTTTTGAGTGAAAAAAATTATACACCATGATGATAAGAAGCTACTTCAATCCAAAATCTAGTTTTATCATTATAAGAGGACAGAATTTGAGTTGGACTTGTGAGACCCTCCTTGTAATAATTATTGGAATGTGTTAAAACTCACAGCTATTACCACTTCAATTGTTGCTACAAGTTGAACTAAGGTGGCCAAAACTTTATGATGATTGCTTTACATACTCTAGTGCATAAATAAATAGAACAGACCATATATGATTAGTTTGTTTTGAGTTTGACTTTATCTACAGTCTCAACTTATAAAGAGATATACATAAGGAATGAATGAGTCACATTAATTTAATAAATCGATTAGGGGTGCAAAATAACCAATAATCATGAACTAAATTATTATTTAAATTAATTCAAAATTTAAAACTTAATTCAAAGTTATATTTTTAAATCAGTGATCCATTTATCAAATTAAGAAAATTGTAATCAATGTTAAACTGGATCAATTATCGGATTAACATTTTTCAATAATCCTTTAGAAACAAATGCACAAGCTTTAAAATCCACGACACAAATTTCAGAAACCCTAATTCTCAAAAATCCAAATCTTCTTCATCATTCTTTACATTTCAAACCTAATCCTCATTTGTATTTTAATTCTCCAAATCACAATCATGAGTTTATCGCAAATAATTGTAAAATCAGCAAAATCGTTCTTCAAATCCAACGAGTCCGTCCTTCAACAACGTTTCTACGAGCTCTCTTTTCACAATAACAAGTGTTTTAGGTTCAAGTGAAATTCTAAGTTGAAGTTTTAGTTTTCACTTTGATCTTTGATTCAGTAGAAACAAATTAACCGCAAAATTGACGAAATCTGTGTTTCAAGTTCAAGAGAAAGCTCTACTAATATTTTCACTCTACATCTTCCACTAATACTCAGGTAAACATAATATAAACTTCAAATATGTTAATGGTTAAGTAAATAGACATGTGGCTATGCTCTAGTAATAGGTTTTGACATCAGCATCCAATTAGATTGACTCTCTATTATGGTGCATATCTATTTAGATGGTAAATGCTTCTTCATATGAAAACTTAAGTTGTTTGTTGAAGTGTGCCCATCCTTCAATTAATCTGATTGTTGGCTTTGTTCCTTCCTCATAATAGTCTGTTGTAGCTATTTGTTGTCACAAGAGTTATAATTGTTAGCCTCAATACTCAATTACTCGTAGGATATAATCACCTAAATATATGTTTATATGCCCTTTTAATATATTTTACATCAAATTTCAACTATACTTTCTGTTATGGCTAACATGCGATATCATTAATTGGCAGTAAAAGTAACTTTTTTTCATTGGTTTTTAGCATGAGGTTTGGAAGTAAATGTAGCATTTGTTATAAAAAAATTTATCTTTACTTGATAGCCTAGCATTTGTTGTAATGTAAACGACTTAAATGGCTCATGAACATCAAATTTTGCATGCTGCTTTAAGTTGTATTCTATATTGTGTCTGCAAAGTCAGTAGTATAAGACACAAGAGTTAAGACATTCAATGTGATTTTCTAATTTGTTTTCGTATTTTTTACAGAATCAAGATGACTAATGTTGGCACAACTTATGCAAGATCCGAGAATATGGTTTCAACCCCTCAACCTACGGTCTCTAAAGAAATCCAATCTCCTCACACTAAGAGCGGGAGAATCGTTCAGAGACTTGAAATCATTTCATTGTATCGTCAGAAGAAGAACAAAAAACTTCGTGTAAATACTGTGACACAAAAATTAAGTATAATAACGAAATTAATTTCATGCATGCTCATTTATCGAGATGCCTCATTTACAAGAGGCAAAGAACATCATCTTCCATGTCAAGTGCAGAAGAATATTTTGGCTCTCCCTTAACTGTCAAGTTAAACCAAGAATCCATTCGAAGAACAATGGTTAACATGTTCATAAACATGGAGATTCCTTTTCGAAAGGTCTGTAATACCCTAATTTTTACCCCTAAGATCCCACATTTCATTTGCATCATTACATACACAAACAAGATCATACTTTTGGTTCTCTCACCCTTGTGTTTCTTATTTACTTTATGTTTGTTTCTGTTTACTAACCTCTAACCAAAATACCAAAAATATTTTGCAATTTTTGCTTGTTTCCTCTTCTTTGTGTGTTTAGGGTTTTGCAAGGAGATTGATGGCAAAGACATTCATTCAAGTTTAAATCAGATGGACGTTTGACCTCATCTTGGTCAAACTACCAAGAGTTTGCTCCAACTATAAGTTACCCGTGGTGGTGGGCTATTTTCTCAGACAATGTGTTTGTTCAAGGTCAAGTTGTCATGTATCAGAAATCATCAAGCTTTCAAGCAGTGTTCTATGAGAAGTTTGGTCAGGATTATCACGATCAGGGTTCATCAGTCTAGAGTTTTGTCTGTACAAGTCAGGTTTGGTGGATGTTCAATCAAGATGTTTGTTTTAGGATACAAGTCCAAAGTGCTCATTCAAGTGTGCCATATCCAAGTGATTTTAAAGCATGATTGAAGGTTGTCAAGAGTTTAACAAGACAAGATGATTGTCACAATTCAAAGTCCAATTTTCAAATGTCATACAAGTTTTCAAGATCATTTTCAAGGCATAGTTATTATTCAAGGTCTTTCAAATATGGTTCGTGTTCAGCAGCTATCTGAATTAGAAGAGTGACAAATCAGGACTGGGATGTGGTGGAAAGCATGTGGTTGGCTTTTAGTGAATGTTGTAAATGTTGTTCTTGACAGATCCAATGATATTGCCGATGCTCAGTATTATGATTGGATAAAACTCTTGGAAATCGTTTCAAGATGGCAAGACATCTATGGAAGTTTCTCACTTACGACCTA
This sequence comes from Lathyrus sativus, assembly GCA_963859935.3. Taxonomy (NCBI): domain Eukaryota; kingdom Viridiplantae; phylum Streptophyta; class Magnoliopsida; order Fabales; family Fabaceae; genus Lathyrus; species Lathyrus sativus. The sequence continues at coordinate 435,848,848 of OZ012740.1, read as the reverse complement.
CAGTTCTCATCTCAAAGGTTCCTTATCTGTGTTGGCAGTATGTTGCCTAGGCCACACTCCGGCAGTTGAAGATGTGTTATCGCTTGTCATAGGACCAAATTAGAGATCTTTATCAGTGTCGGCGGCAATATGTTCAGTTATACCTGGTTTTTCTTCAACAGTCATCCACCGTCAACCTCTTGGAAATCAGAGAAATATATAAGGATCTTGATTCAAAAGTAATTCTTCTATGGAGGTTGCTAGCTCATGCCAAGATTGAATTTGTAAAATCTAAGGTAGCTGCTGAAAAAAAGGAAATTTAAGAACAAGAGCTGGTTTTCATTTAGATGGCATGCTGACACAGAAGAAGTTTCTTTAAGTGATACTTCCGAAGAGCAACAATTTAAAGAAGAAAGTTTAACTACAGAAGAATATACATTGGAGGAAATTAAAATCAAGCACAAAATGTCAATCAAAACTGATGTTGTGCTGGTACATATAATGTTAGACTTTTTGATGATTCAAAGAAATTCACAGTTGTTGACAGACTCACTAAAGACACTGGAACCAGCATCCATTTCTTTAGAGTCTACACAAAAAGAGGCCCTTTTGTGATGATTTTATACAGTTTTGCTTTGAGAGATTTCATGTGGGCATTTGGCCTTCTAGAACCAAGTCTAATGTTGATGATGTAATCGGACTTCTTTTGGGGAAATCTGCATCCAAACTGCTGTTATGTTGGAATCAATCCCACTGTACTACAACAAAATTCAATACTGTTGAGAATAAAGATAAGCCCCTTGTGTTAAAGGAACTCAGAAAGTTATGGGAAAAGCTGGAACTTGGTCTTCCATGGGAGAAAGAAAAGTTCCACGAGTCAAACACATTACTACTCGATGACTCCCCTTACAAGGCACTAATGAATCCTAAGCATACGACTATATTCCCTTATTCTTACCGGTACCAACACTACAGGGACTCAACATTAGGACCTGAAGGTGATCTTCGGGGTTATCTAGAAAGGCTGTCTAAGGCAGACAATGTTCAAGAGTTTGTGTCGGCGAATCCATTTGGCCAGCGGCCCATAAGAGAAACAAATATATCCTGGGATTACTATCTGAAAGTTATAGAATCAGTTAAGTGCAGTGAAACTGATAGGCTCTCAGCAACGGTCAAGCTTGAAAAGCCAGAAAACTTCTGCAGAAATATCACCCCAACCTCTAATTTTCTTCAAGCTTCAATCCTCTTCACCTCTCATACTTTCTTCGTTCATCAAAACCATTTCATACTATATTCACTCTTCTACTTTTTTCTTCCAAATTAACCTCAAACAGAGACCAATTTCGAACTACAATTCATTCAGAAGAAGAAGAGAAGCAAGAAGAAGTTTGGATTGATTGTTGCTCCTGAGTTTGAAGGTAGTTTGAGCTTCACCGTCATTTCCGATCCATTACTTTTTGTTGTGTTTCTTTGAATTGTTGGTACTATTGTGAAGAGCTCTTGATTTCGATCACAACCGTGTTGGTTTCGCATCCCGCCGCTTTGATTTGAGTAAGCGTTGAAGCTCCCATGGCCGTGAGCAGTGCCGCGTAAGAGCTAGAAGAAGATGATGAAGCTATTCTGATTCTTATTTCTTTTCTTTTGATTTTAGTTTTATTGTTTATCTTGGGCCGCGAGGCCTTTTTACTTTTATCACCAATTTTTTTACTATAAACCTCCTTTTTTTTTGTATATAAAGAAACTTTTCATTCAATTTTCTTATTTTTTTTTAATATTTGTTTTTCTTTTGAAATAATTTTTTAAAATAGAGTTTGTTTTGGACCTTGAATTTTGATAAAATCTCATCAATATCAATGGACTTTGGGTGTCGATTTTATCCACCAAGAGAAGTGATTGATATTGATGATGATTTAATCAATTTAAGATTCAAATTGTGTTTTCTTCTCATTTTAATTTTCTTTCTTCTTCTTTTTATTTTTGATCGATGAAATCTATGGATCATAGATTGTTGATTATCAAGGTTGTTTAATCTTCATTATTTCAAATCTATGGATGAATAATCATTGAGATAATTCTCCGTACTTTGGAATAGTGATAGATTACCTTTGATTAATTGATTAAAAATCTTGATTATGATGAGATCACTACCTCTTTTCTTTTTGTGTGGCATGTTTTAGGAGAGTGATTTACATATCACTTCTCTAACATGTGTTAACACTAACATTATTATTGACCGGCCTCAGATAGTCGTGGTTTCTACATAAACCCGATTACGATTGCTTAACATAGCGCTAAAGTGTCCCTTAATCGGAAAATGATCATTCGTGGCTCAAACTTACGTTTAAAAATCCAAGTATGTTTAGTTGCTTGTCTTAAGTCCAATACCTATGAAAATCATTGTTAGGAGGCTTTGATTCTATCAATCCTCTAATGAGTTTTCATTAACCTTGGTCTAAAGTTCAAGAATTAATCATCATTGATCATATGTTCTAACCACTAACCACTAATTCACTAACATTATCCTTGTTTAATTTTGTTTATATTCTCTTCTTACTCCTTATTTCTTACTTTTATGCTTCCATATTATCATTTCATATCATATCTTTGTTTATGTTTATGTCATTTCTCTTTGTCGTACCCCAAATTTGTCCTATTTCGATATTTAATGAATGTCTTACTGCTTCACGACTTCTGGCTATGACTAGTTGAGACCTCGTTCATGAAGACCATGTGTGTACACATTGTGGTTGTAATCCCTGGCTTCTTTTGTTGAATTCTTGTGGGAAGAGCGCGCCTCCAGCCCCTTATACCCAAACTCATACGTGGCCTCGTTATCACAATCAGACATATATGATATGGTCAAACAACTATGATATGGTTATGGGCATAGGCTATACAAGACATAATTATTGGTTCTCAAGTGGTTTGAATCCTACTACAAGTTTATCTTTAACTTCTTTTGAGACATACTTTGAAATTGGTCCCAAGGTTTTGGGATTGATCAATTTAAAATTTGGTTAGACTAGTTGTAAATTTATTCAAGGAAAAGATCATTCATTCTCAAGGCATGTTCGTCTTTTGATCCGAATGCGCTAAAGAACACAATTAGACTTGCAAGTGTTTCTAAAATAATGTTGGTTGATTAAGTTGCTTTTTAAGTCTTAATTTCAAAACCCAAGTTTGTGTTCAAAATAAGATTTCGTCCAAAGTACGTTACATGGTAATGTTATTTTTGGTCACGACATGCCAAGAATATTCCCTTTGAGTTCACAAGTCATAATAACTTTTGGAGATGTAATTAAAGTCATCAATTTGCTTCCAATATTCGATCAAGCTATTCAATTTAAGGTAATAAAGGTTCTTCATTAAGCTCAACTTCATGTTACAAGTCATAAAACTACCTAAGGCTACTAGTTTCATAAAGATTCAATCTGATCTCAAGGTTACATTCCATAATGGCAATTTATCCTAAGTCCATGCTACAGCCCCACACCCATTTAAGAATGTTGCTCATCAATTAATGCTCAACAAATCTCTCAGTCAAACAATGTAGCTATCACTGCTCCGGTTCACACGCTACCATCCGCATCTAATGGACTGGGAACAGTCGCACAACTTGAGCATCAAGTGAGTAATATTACTCAACATTCTAGACCGAACCTGTCAAATCAAACTCTACCACAGAGTCAAGTTCCGACTCGACTTCTTAATTCACAGAACAGGGTCCAAATGAATAATATTCTTCAATCACAATGACCATCCATTCAAAACCATGAACTCCATAGAAGTTCCTCTCAGAACCAACAAGCATGACAGCTCTGTTGGGTAGTATTTTCCTGCAAAAAACCAGATACATAAGCGCATAAGGCCATAATCATTTTATACCTCTAAGCAAATGGATGCAGGGAACTGGTTATGATAAATGCACGTGTACTTACGCATGATTGTTGTTGTTTCGGATGCAAAGAATTATGTTCATTGTGTTACTCCATGACAGCATCAACCAAGCCTTCATTTACCAAGCTGTTGGCTAACCCAATTTCACACCGTAAAAAGCTGTGTCACAACCATTCGCACATTTCTTCGACCTATACCTGCAATACTCACAAGAGCTAAATGACTCCAAAGCCAATCAAACAATCTAAAGGTTAATAAGACAAAGTATATATGGAAAGTTGATAGATCACATACGGTTGTATTGCTGTCCAAAAACTCAGCTTGCACCAATTCTATCACCGAAACAATTGTCAACCATTTTGATGATTATCTTCATACTCCCACCGTGACTAGCTCTTATACATTCTCCACCCTTCAAGTTTCCATGCTGAATGTGTACAAAACGAAGACATGGAGTTAGTTCAAGTCTTACGATTAATTTTCAAAACATCACACTAATTCTAGTTGCATAAGTCAGATGGAAAAATACATGGATAGAGATCATACCATACAATTTTGATTAGAATGACTTAATGTACAAGATGGCAAATTGTTATCGCCGATGTTGCAACGAAATCCTGACTTGATATAGCTACTCGTCAACATGACTGTTGTGGCGAGTTTATCCTGGCAACGGAACAAAAGTTTGACTTGATGTTACTCGTCAATATGACCGTTGTGTGTTTCAACAAGGAAGAGCAGGTGCAAGATTGTTGACGGTATCAAACCATTGTTAGGCCATTTTTACTAGCATCCAAGCCTTCATGAAATTGCCACCATTGTGCACCAATTTCCTTCTAAGTCTCCATATTTGGACATCTTCATCCATCTATGAACAAGGGTAAATGACTAAACAAGATCTGCCGAACTTCAAAGCCTCGCCCTCGAGCCGAGTTTGTAAAATGCACATGAAAATAGAAATATATCAATGAGCAGGTGATAAGGATACCTTAAAGCACATAAAAAAACAAACAATTAATTTCAAAGAAGAGAAGAGATAAAAAGTTTTAACTGCTATACAGTGGTGTCACACGTACCAATGGACCAGTTTCAGCAGCAGAAGCAACAACAGTTGCCTGAATCGCAAAACTTGACACTGCTGCAGCAACAAATGACTCGGCAGCTGGTGCAGCAGCCACGGGAGTATCCACAATCATTTCAACAAGCTACTACGAATAATGGTTTAATTGCTTTGCACAGCAACCGGTAACTTACGCTCAGTTTCAGCAATAGACACAATTAATCACCATTGCAGGTATTGCAACAAAGCCAGCAAAAGAGGGTGACACCAAATCTTCCAATGGCTCAAATATCTCAACAAAACCTGCAGAGGTTCAACATAATAGATGCGCCATGAGAAATACGCATCGCCTGAAGATTATAGCAAAAAAGTGTTACGAACCAAGCAAGGCGCATATTTGTTTCCGCAGTAATTCGGTACACCAGACCCAAGTCATGTCCACGGATACGTAGAGCAGAAAGTTCAGTGCCTAGATATACCTGACATACATGAAGTCACCAAACCGGGTCCGTCAATGTTTTCCTTACGCGCAAAAGGGGATCACCCTCATTCTTACTTCAATACTTTTCTACCGCTGTTTTTGCACCATACCAGGACCGTGCAATTCTTCAGCATTTTCGATCAACCGGCGACAGCTGCATTCCCCAAATAACAGCAATTGTAAGTACCTTGCATTCAATAAAACAAGTCAGTCAGTTTGTAATGCATAGACGATGAGCTAACCAAAAGTGAGATATGGCTGAACATAATTTTACAACCAGTTTTAAGTTATTTGAGCCATGAGTACACTGCAAAGAAGAACAAGTTCCTGAGTTCGGCCTAGACAGCATCAAAACAAGTAGGAAATTGAAAAGGGTATCGCCGCTAGAGCTAACAGAAGGCTGCAAGTCTTCCTCGAATCTCACAAGACTACTCACACCCAAGCAATGACAGAAGAGGAAAGATACAAGCATAACAAAAACAATTACTCACAATAAAAATTCCTCTTGAAGGCCATGACAATAATGATAGATGAACTCCATAGAAAAACAGAAGTATGTTGTTGAGACATGTTGTCCTCGACGCCCACGTCGCACATGACTTAGCAGCCATTAAAGCTATCATTTTATTCTCCTCACGAGAGGATGAAATAAACACATGAAAATGATACAATCATCGTTAGTTCACAACTCAGAATTAAAAGCCAAGGAATCATCTACATAGAGCATTTTTGTGATGAACATAAATCTAAATTAATATGCATAGTATTTTGATTAAGGATTCTAAATGTCCCATAGAGCTTGACAAATGATTAAAAAAGCTAGGTCGCAAAACGCATACATCATTTTGACAAAATCACATGTGCAAGAACTAAGGAGTAATTGCAGGGATGCCATCTAACATTGCTCATTACCTAGATTATGGTCCTCATACTCTTGCATAGCCAGCTAAGTCATGTGATTCTACACCGAGACTTTAGTGTGCTGCCAAAGCTGATTCGTATGCCAAAAGTAATATGTCCTGCGAAAAGAGAGGATACGGATCAGTAGGGTTCTTTACAACTACAAAGAAGCATTTGGTAATTTTAAGCTACGCATAGCAAGAAAGAAGTGTTTACGAGTAGAAGCTATTTTATTTACCTTGAAAACATAGTGCTGAGGGCATTCGAACTCTTACACTCATCCGACTGGCATTCTTGAAAGATTTGAAGAAAGCACTCATTTCTGTATGCAATAAAAAGGTTATAATTTGGCCATTTCAAAAAGAAAAGTGATCATATACTTGTAACCAACTTGAGAAGAGATGAATACCAGTTGAGATTATCAAGAGGTTAGCGAAACCTCTTCTCCCAGATCCGATTCTTCTCCTTGTACTCAAGCTACCACCATCATCTCAAGGTCCTGCATAAGACATCAATTGGCACAAGTCAAAATACTATCGCAGTTATATCATTAAGTTCAGGACAGTAAAAATACCATGTTTACACAGTGAAAATTCAGGTTAAAAGATCAGATACTTTTAAAACACTACAGACAAAAAACACAGGGTGAGTCACTCTCAATGGTCCCCACCAAAATCTCAGTAAAACATTCTTCCTAACGGTCTGAGGATTGTACATATTGTGCTCACACACTTGAGAGCATATTCCTCAATTTTTCTCCTAAGTTCACATGCACCAAAAACCCTAAAAATTCCCTATAAATACCACTCTATTCATTGGCAAAAGAGGGGGAAGAACCCTAACGTTACCCTGTCAAAATCAATTCCTAAACCTTTCCTAAAAGCTCTTTTCCCAAAACCTTCTCAGAGCTAATGTCAAAGCTCTGTGCGAGGTGAGCTCAGCCACATCACTCGAGTCAAAAAGCGCGACCAAGCAGGACACGAACCAAGAAGAAGAGAAGCGGAAAAGATAAAGCGGTAAACACCTACCTCGCAGACTCGCCGTCAGGATAGCTTCGAGTTGGTGAGTTCCCTTCACATTTGATTTTCGCTCAAACACCATGATTTATCCGTTTCAATATGTTATGATATGATTATGCTTTGAACTGTGAGTATGAGTTTCGGATTGAGTTGGAGTTAGGGATTTTTTTTTTGAATCGATTTAGGAATAGGGTTCAGAAAGGTGGTTTGGTTGCGAATTGAGAGAAGGTATAATGGTTGAGTTTTGAGAGAATGAGGTTCAGAGAGAGGAACGGTAACTGAAGAGTGTTAGTTTTTTAAAAGCATTGATTTCTATCAGTAATAGTGATAAAGGAGAGAGGTAGGCGTGCGTTTTATTTAGTCATTTGATTATGTTTTATTAACTCTAAGCATTGGTCAGTGTAAAGGATGAACCAACATAACTGTGGATTCCCGTGTATTTTCCCAAGGGTCACACGTGTGCCCATACTCCTCTCCCCCATTTTGGCTATTGCATGAGTAATCGATATGTCTTCCCTTTTTCTTTGATGATTGGGATGTAAGATGAAGCGGGTTCCTACGGCCCGAGGTGAATCAGTAGGGAGAGTTACCATTTGGGCTTTGGGTTAATGATCCATTAATTTAAGTTATTAGGCTTTATTAAAATGTGGAAGTTCTTAAAATAATATTTATGTCATTTAGTTTAATTAAGATTTATGGGGATTTAATGAGTCACTTTAGAAACTAAATATTTTTAGTAATTATTAGTAATGTTATTAGTTTTATTTTTAATGTGTGATAATGGATATTTGTTTAACAATTTGATTTATTTAGATTATATTTAAATTTATATCAAATTTATTTCTTTCTATTTAGTTCAAAATATTTTATAACTAAAACCTTTGCTATTTTTGAAATTATATGAAAGTAGTGGATCCTTTGAGTCTAGCACTCCTTGGGTCCTTAAGTGACCGCTCTCGAGGTGCACACCTTGGGTTGTGGTCGCTTCGTCTTTCATCTTTAAAAAATACCCAACCTCGTTTAAACCTTTCAAAATTCGCAAACCCTATTCGAGCAATATGCTCACCTTAGCCTAACCCACCTACGCTAATATTTTCAAATTATTTTCATAATTAAATTACGAAAGTATCGAGTTCTTGGAGTCGTGCATTCCTTGAATTCGAGAATGGTTACTATCAAGGTGTACACTTTGAATAGTATATCATTCGAACTTTAGTTCCTAAAACACTTCTTAATTATTTGGACCAATACTTTCACTGTCCAACAAACATATTTCATAATTAATGGAATGAAAAAGATGTCGTTGGGATCTAGCATTCCAATGATATCCCGATTAATTGGTTGCGAGGCCGACGTCTCGTTTATCGATTAGTCGTCATTCCTCCTAAAGTTTTCAACTCATCTAACCTCGTTCCTCACCCTCGTGCGATCGAGTCTAAACCCTAACATGCGTCTAAACGACCGTCAAACACAGTTTTCGAAATTGAATGAAAAAGATGTCGTTGGAATCTAGCATTCCAGTAATATCCCGATTAATTGGTTGCGAGGCCGACGTCTCGTTTATCGATTAGTCGTCATTCCTCCTAAAGTTTTCAACCCATCTAACCTCGTTCCTCACTCACGTGTGATCGAGTCTGAACACTAGTATGTCTCTAAACCGTACGTCAAATTCAAATCATTTTTTCTTAATCAAATTACGAAAGAACTGAGTTCTTGGAGTCTCGCACTCCTTGAATTCTTGAATGACAACTATTGAGGCGTACGCCTTAGGTAGCGTGTCATTCGACCTTTCGTCTAAAACACGCGCCTTAACTATTTAGACAAGTATTCACTGTCCATTCAAATACAATTTCCTAATTAATTGAATGAAAAAGGTATCGTTGGGATCTAGCATCCCAACGATATCCCGACTAATTGGTTGCGAGACTGACGTCTCGTTTATCGAGTAGTCGTCATTCTCCCTCAAAATATCTAACCGACCTTATCTTCTTCGCCTCCGTGCAATCGAAACCCTAACTACCTATTCAACTTAACTCTTTTTCTCGCCCTCGTGCGATTGAAACTTTCTCAAACATATTTCGAATGAAAAAGGTGTCGTTGGGATCTAGCATTCCAATAATGCCCCGATTAATCGATTGTGAGGCCGACGTCTCGTTTATCGAATAGTCGTCATTCTCCATCAAATTACCTAACCAAACTCCTTTTCTTGCCCCCGGGCAATCGAAACCTCAAACCTGTTCAAATATATCCTCTAACCAAAACATCCAATACGATAAACCAAATTCCTCGCCCTCGTGCGATTTCCAACCAAAACACCTTTACCAAAGAACATTGTTTAGTCCCTTCTTCCGCGCATATGAACTAGTGCTTCAGCCTCCCCTAGCGAGCAGACAAGCCAACGTTTAGCAGTTAGAATGCGACCTAAACACTCATTCATTCCAAACACAAACCTTTTACCGTAGTTAGTCGAACTACGGCTGCTCTGATTTCTCATTTATCAATGAGAATACGTAGGCACAAGATTGCGATGATCTTGGCGAGCACAATCCCCTCTTTTTCCCGTAGTCCCACGAACTACGAATGCTCTGATTTTCCACTTCTTACAAGTGAAGATACGTAGGCACAAGGGCCCCAATCCTTGGCGAGCACCCTATCTTAAAACCACCTTTCCCCCCTATAGGAGAAACCTTAGAAGAAAACAATTAAGCATAGTTAACTTTATTCTCGAATCGATCAAGAGGTTCCCGTTGAGTACAACGGACGTAGAGGGTGCTAATACCTTCCCTCTGCGTAACCGACTCCCGAACCTAGAATATTGGTTGCGATGACCATGTTCTTATCTCCTTTAAGGTTTTATCGATATTTTCCTATTCCATCCTTGGAATGAATAAAGTTCGGTGGCGACTCTGTTTCGAACAGTATTTTCCGTGGCCATCGCGAGGATCGTATTTTTCGAGGTACGACACTCTTTTGTCCACTTGGACCATATCTTGTTCAAAACACTAATAAAGGATAAAAATCTCTAAAAAAACTTGGTGCTATTAACTTTGTGGTTATGCTCTTGGACTACTCTTAGACCTTGGACTTCATGGACTTTTGGACTTAGAATTAGGACTTTCATTCCTATGCTTGGAGTATTGTGGATCTTAGCCTTTATTTGCCTCGCTCATTAGCTTATGCTTTAAATCGGATGGAATTCTTTTTGCTTGCTATGGAGTGTGCTACAAGTCGGTTAGATCTTTCTTACCTCTAGCTCTTATTTTGGTTTCTAGGATAGTCACTTCATCTCCTCCCCTTCTTAAATTTTCAAAACTTTCTCCCTCTTTCAAAAACCTTCTTGGTTTCAAACTTCAAAACCGCTTTCGCAATAAAACCTTGACTTTCGTCAAGTGATTTTTAAACTTTGTTTTTTTCTTAATAAAAGTCAATCAATGTTAATCATGCTTTGACCAATTTCAAAAGACATAAAAAATACAAAAACTCATCAACTCTTTTTGTGCCTTTATGCACTTTTTCACTTTAAAACTTTTCATAAAGTTTAGACATGATTCATTTCTATAGTTGAGATGTAAATCTCCTATTCCCCATATTATTAAGACTTTGACATTTTCCACGTTGATGTTGAGTGATAGTCTTGTTGATAATCCAAGCAAATCCTCCATCTTTATGTGACGCAGATGTTGTCTTAATACTCGTGGGTGGATAGTCGCAGTTTTCTCCTTGAAATGACGACTTGTCTTTACATCTAAAATCAATCAAAACCAACAAATTCTTGTCATTTGTACCACAAACTACGGGGTTTTAATTCCATATTGCACTTTATGGGTACGTAGGCATGAGACGATAAGTCTCTCCAAACACAAAAATATAAAAAAAAAATTCTCTTCTCATCTCCCCAATCTCTTTTCAAACAAACCATTTTCAAACCAAAAAGCGTAAATATTTCAAAGGGCTCCTATAGAGTACTATAGACGTTTTGGGTGCTAACACCTTCCCATTGCGTAACCAACCCCCTTACCCCGATCTCTGTCTCGTGTTCTTATTTTAGAACTCTTTGGTTTTGTTCGCTCTTTTTCCTTTCCTTTATTTGGATAAAATAAAAGTGCGGTGGCGACTCTTGTTTTTTGAGTTAAGCTAATCAATAGCTTACGCTCACGATTTTTACCGCTACAGAAAAGTGGCGACTCTGCTGGGGACATTTAGGTTCCTAGTGGGTTTCGCCTACTTTGATTTATTTATTGTTTTTTGTTTGACTTGTTTGTTATTGATTGTTCTGTTTTGGTGCCTAGTAATCTGTGTGGTGAGATAAGTCCTATACCCGGACTTGAGTGCACTTATGATAGGAGGGTGGTATAGTCTTGTTGGCTTACATGGAGTAGTCCTTACTAAGCTGACTTGAGATCCCCCGCTCGGTGGAGGCCCCTTTGGAATTACTGATGTCTTACGAGTAGTCGTAATTGATATTACTTTTTCCGACTGGGAGCCTGAGAAGCTGAGGACCTTAGAACCCTTTAACCCATCTTGGCCTTATTAGGATGTGGTGCGGTGGCTGTTCAGGTGTAGACTTAAATTAGTCGTTACGCGATACCACATTCAGACGAGTTTCTCTTGAGAATATTGTTGGCCGACGAGTAGTCGTTTAAGCCGATAATATCCAAAAGATGGAATTATGACTCTGGGAACTTTTTAGAACCTTGTTCTACAGGTGATGATATAACCATAGTACATACCATTGTGGGTTGGTTCTTAACTTTGACTCCATGCTCGTGCCGAACCTTTGAACCTGTGTGCTTTATATGTCTTGTTTGTGGGTGTTGCATCTTGCACTCATGCATTCATGAGCATTGTGTTTCAGTTGGTTTTTAAGGAACTCAGAGATTTCTTTTTGCAAATATCACAATTTTTTTTTAGAATCATGGATATTGAAAGAAGTAACACTAAGAAGTACATTTTCACGAGTTTTGACTTACAAGAGTTGAGAAAGTTTGGATCTTTGGTATCTAGTCTTGTGGGTTTCAAATGCTGTTTAGGAAATTATTGATTATTTTGAGGACTGATGTTGAAGAGGGGATTCTTAATACCTTGGTCCAGTTCTACGATTTGTTGCATCGTTGATTTACTTTCCCAGATTATCAACTATTGCCAACTTTAGGGGAGTATGCCTATCTTATGGGTGTGTAAGTCTTCATTGAGTTTCTTGAGCGACGTGTCATGAAGAGATCCAGGGATTCAGAGGATTTATTTTCCTCTAGCATATCATCATCTGCTCATCTTCCTACCTCCGGTTCTTGGAAGGGTATTGTGAGTCGACTCGTGAAAGAGAAAGACACCATGAAGATCAGCTATGTAAGATAAATCAAGAGGCTTCGCAAGAAGTATCAGCTCAGAGTTGGGTCATTTTCAGACACGATTCCTTAGAACTAGATTTCATTCTCTCTTGTGTTGTAAGATTGATGAAACTGTACTTCAAAGTTGTAATTCTTTCAATATTAATGAAATGAGATTTTTGGGTATATCCAGTGTGTTATCTTAATGTAATGTTTGCTAACTGCTTTTTAGTTCCTTGAAAACTTGCATTTGCATTTGCACATCAAGCATCATTCTGCATTGTATCTTGCCTTTCCCGGGTGTCTTATTTACTTCCTGTTCTTGGTCTTTGTTCAGAAAAGTTATCACATCACTACAATACTCGAGCTAAAGATGGATCAGTTGCAACGAGAGAACCGCGAGCTTCGCGAGGAATTGGCTACTTTGAGGGATGGTATGGAAAGGCTCTCTACTTTGGTTGAAACTCTGGTTGTTGCTCAGAATCAACATTCTCCTCATATTTCTCAGACTCCACTACAAAAGACTGAGATTTCTGAAATCATTTCAACACTCATTTTTGTGGCTCCCTTTAGCGCTTCCAATCATGTTACCAAGATGTGTCTCGAAGAAGGTGTCCAGAAAGGATGGTTGACCAAAGAAAGTGGTTCTTCTAACAGTTCTAAGAAGTATGGAAATGCTTTTTCCAAGAAGAAAGAACAAGCTGCTAACGCTATTTCGCAAGAAAAGCGTAGAAGATCTCGTAACAAAAGTAAGCAACAACAGACACAACAAAAGATTGATCAGCAAAATTGTGTTCAAAAGCAAATGCAATTTAATCCGATTCCGATGTCGTATGCAGAATTATTTCCTGTCTTGATACAGAAGAATCTTGTGAAGACCAGGTCTCCTCCTGCTGTTCCAAAAGATATTCCATGGTGGTATAGACCAGAGGCTCGTTGTGCTTTCCATCAGGGTGCATCAGGGCATGGTCTTGAAGATTGTTTTCCTTTGAAACATGAAGTACAAAGACTAGTGCAAAAAGGAATTTTGTTTCTCAAAGGCACAAACCTCCAAGTCAATATGCTGCCTAAACATGGTAACGCCACTATAGTTGAGATGCATACTGCAACTCCGAATCATTTCAAAGAAACTCAAGTTCGTCCGCCACTTTTTGAGAAAGAATTGTTCAAAATCCAATATGGTTCGAATGGCCAAACTAGTGGAGAAAATTTTGTTAGTGATTCCCAAGTAGGAGAAAATGTTGAGGTTGATGCAATTCAGAGTTCTCCTCAGATTCTGCAAAATCCAGTCCTGAATAAGCCAAAAGGAGAGACTCGCCAATTTGATTCAATCCCAATGACTTACACGGTAGTGACACCCAGAAAAACCAGAGTCATGAAGTCTCGCCCTCATTGGTACAATCCAAATATCAGTTGTGAGTTTCATGATGGGGTAATGTGGCATCCGATTGGGGAGTGCAAGGTTTTCCAAGAAATGGTTCAAGAGATGATTGACGATGGGGTGTTGAATTTCGAAGAAGGAAGCCCATTTTTGAATGGAACGCCTTTATGTTGATAAATCTAAAACTCGAGGAAATTCATATTGCCAGTGTTAGTGGAGTGACCTGTAGCGATCGTGCATTTACTTCTGTTTCTCCAAAGAAAGTTGAGGATATTCTTTCAAGCTCGGATTGAGATAGTCTCCTCAGATCATTAGTTCATTTACTGCAATTTTATTTGTAATCTCTCATGTTTGTTAATTCTTTGTTTGCTTGAAACTTGTTTGATTTTGAATATTAATCATAATGCAATGAGTATGTTTGTCCTGAAGAAATCCATTCGCATTCGCTCATAAATTGTTTTCCTGCATTTGCAATACCAACTTCTTGTTTGAACTCTTGGAGGGAGGATGATGAGGTGAAAACGCAAAATTTCTGGTTATATGCTTTTGAATAAGACCCTGCTGATGATGTAAGGCATTGTTTCAAATTCCCAAACACCGGAGATATAAGGAAGATAATCCCTTGTTAACCCTTTTGAGCCTCGAAGTAGGAGTTTCCTTTCTAAATGGAAAAAACCTCACATTTTAACCTGGGGCAGGGTAGTCTTCAGTTAAATTGACCAAGTGTTCAAATTTCCAAAAGGAGTGTGTATTTAAGGACCAACCATGATGGTTATCCAAAAGAAAGAGACAATCACAACCCTTTTAACAAGTCAGATAAGTCAATGTCACGTGATTTGTTCAAAAGAAAAATAAAAAGCCTGCTAAGTCGTACAACTTGAAAACAAGTGACTTAGGCAAAAGTTAGGGCATCCCGCTGGACATCAAAAATTCAAAAGAATTGGTTCAGGCAAAAATTAGGAGAAAAAAACGCTAAAAGCGAAAAGAAAGGATTACAATGAAAAATCCTGAACAAATCTATGTGACTACAAAAAGATAAAAAGGGGTGACTGTTATTCCTTGAAAAGCCTTATTGGCTCTTAAAACCATCATTTTTCATCAGTTCCTCAACCATCACAAAATCCTTTGAGGGATGAACAGTTGTGTCAAATTAGCTGAATGTAGGACTGAAGAACATCACGGAGAATGGGTGGGTGCAGATAAACTTTGAGCCTAAATATCTTTTTTTTCTTCTGAAAACCGTGAACTAGACCACACTATAACCCTCGAAAGACCTAATTGAAGCAGGGTTTATTTTGTAAGCATACTTTAACGAGATAGCGTTCCTGACTCCCATGAGTTGTGCTAAAAGACTTTTGTTGGTATTGCATGTGCATTCAAAAATCAATGTCACATCTTAACTAGTGATTCGTTCACAAGTTTTTTGCGACATGTTTCAGTAAAAAAAAACTGCAAGACAAACATATGTAATTGCATTAGAATTATCATTCTCAAAATTAAGCATTTTCTACTTAATACATTTGTTGACATCATGGAAGCTTACATATGAGCATTAGTGATGAACTCAATATTTTGAAGCCTGAAAATCTGATGAGTAATTGGCAAATTATTTCAAGGAATGATCACATCCGGGGGCATGTTTCTTGAAGACTTCGTTGAGCTTGAGCAAGTTTGTTTTCCCAGTTGATGCTTTCACAGGGGAAAAGCTTGAATACTCCATCAGTAAAAGAATATGCCGACTACAGTTAATCTAGGGAAGTTACGTCGAGATTCGATGAATCTCTCAGAGTTTGAAGATATTGGGGCAGATTATTTCAAGGTATTATGAAATCGATATTCTCCCAATTAGAGTTTGTCCTTGTTGATGTTCTCCTCGATACAGTCTGTTGACAATCTCTCAAGCAAAGTTTGGTCTTATTGATGCATTTCTCAGTTGGGCACTGTTGCACCCTAAAATTTGACCAACCGATTCTCCTATCTGACTCATGGTTTAATTTCAGATTCACAGCTCAGATGTATGATTTTTGTGCACAGACGGGGGATATCAGAGTTTACAGCTTGATTTTTGTCTATCAGATATGGCAGACCCAGTCCAGATCACCAGGGTTTTATTTTCAGGAAATTGTGCGCTCCTCGGTGATTTTTCAGTGATTTTGAGGATATTCTGATGCCCGGGGATCTCTGTTCGATTCGATCTGGTCTCGTGCGCTCTTTTATGGCGGTCATTTGCATTCATCTGCATTTTTAGGGTTTAATAGGCTTTTGTGAATTTTTTTATAGGCTTTACAGATCTTTCTGGAATTTAAATAGGGTTTTTGAATATTTTAATAGCTTAATCTCTTTTTTAGAATTTTATAGAATTTTTAAATAGATTTTTAGAATAAATAAGATTTTAAATAGTTTTTAGAATAATAAAGAAAAAGGGGAATATAGTTTTTCTTTTATTACTAATAGATAATAATCATTTTAGGAATTTTGTATAGATTTTTAAATAGATTTTAATATTTTTAGATAATATAGAAAATAATATAGTTTTCTTTTATTAATAATAGGTTTAATTGTTTTTAAATCATTTTTAGAATTTTAATAGAAAATTAGATTGATTTAGAGTTAATTAGACTTTTAATCACTTTTTAGAGTTTAATCAGGTTAATTGATTCTTTTTAGAGTTAATTAGGTTCTTAATCATGTTTTAGATTTAATTAGGTTGATTTAGTCAGTTAATTAGGCTTTAGCAATTCATTTAGTGTTAAATAAGTTTTAATTCAGTTTACAGTTTGTTTGGTCTTTCGTTTGGGCCTTATTGCAAGTAAACCAGCCCAACGCAGCTTTTTTTGTTGCTCATCATGGGTCCAGCAAAAAAGTCCAGCTCTCAAATGATTCAGAAAAGTCCAAAAGGTCCATTTCGTCCAGGAGCTTCTAGAGAATTCTAGCGTTCTCAGTGGTATAAAAGCGCCACGTGTTGCTTGGCAGAGGGTCCCACGCGTTTCGCCTTGAGAACGCCACCACCACTCAGAGACGTCCCAGACCCTCACACGTGTTACACACCTGTCCTCCACTCTCTCTCTCTCTCAGCGCATGCACGCCACTTGGCGCCCCCACATCCCTCACCGGAGATTCACCAGAACACCACCGGCGGCCATGCATCAGCCCTAACTGCACACCGCCGGCCACCGTCAACCAACTCCGGCCACCGTCATTTCCGCCGGAGATACCAAAAACCCAGAATCCATCCAATCCTCTCCTCTTTCTTCTCCGTTCTTCATCCACCACTCAAATCGCCATCATCTTCATCCAATTTTTTTCCAGACATTCATCAACCTTCAAGCAGATTTCCAGAAGATCCTCAGACGTTCATCAGTCCTCCATCGAGATTTTTCCAGAACACTCAAACCAACATCAACCTTCATCAACTTTTTCCAGAAATCAACAACTTCATCTTCTCACATCAATCTTCATCCAGTTTCTCCAGAACGCCAACAATCTTCCCAGAATAGCGCCAAGATCTTTAATCTTCTTGCTTCGTTATCCAAGAACACCTCAGTTCTTCTCAGGAACTTGTAGATCTTCATCAGCGTTCAAAGAACTTCGCGCTTCAAGACATTTCAGCGAACATCCAGAATCCCTTATCCTGTTCTTGCTTCGCTCAGAAATTTGAGAAGAGAGTTGGTTGAGAGTGGTTTGGAGGTTCGTTTGCAAGATTCGGAGAACCTCTTTCTCCAACGAGTTTCAAGAACTCTTCGCTACAGCCAGGTACACGTCACTTCTCTCTTGTTGCATGTCTCTTCTGTGTTGATTCGTTGGGTTTCCATTTCGGTTAGGATTTTGATTTTGGTTGAGGCCTGGATTGAGGGGGATATGGGTAATGTTGTGGCGTTTTGTTGTTGTTGTGTCTGAGATTAGAGAGAAGTTGCAGAGAATGAGGGAGACGAATGGAGGAGCGGCTAGGGTTAGAGAGTGAACAGTACCCAGGGTTTGGAGAGAGTGATAGGTTTTGTTTTCTGAGTATTGGACTAGGGTTTAGACGTTGGGCTTAGGCCCAAACGTGTTTCTGAACGCATACCATCCCAATTGCTTGTCCCCCCCCCCCTGGCTGTGTGAGATCTGAATATTTGGATTTGGGCCTTATGCCCAAAGTGCTTTCTGCCCCCCCTCGTTGGAGCCCATAGGGGATAACAACTGGAAAATCTGCTAAGTCTGCACCCCCATATGTTTTTGTTTTCTGATTGTTTGATTTCAAGTCTGGGCCTGCGCATACTTGCTATCTGCACCCCCACCAGCATAGGCCCATCCAGGAATAACTAAAATCATTGCTGTTTGGACCCCCCAGGTTATTTCTTTTATTTTTTCTTTTATATTTTCATATTAGAAAATCATAATAAATTGAATATAATTGTTTTTTAATAATTCTTTTTTCTGCCATTTCATGAAAATATTAAGAAAATTAAATAAAAAAATAGCAATGACATTTTATTTTTATTTCCTAGTTTTGTGCATATTTTCCAATTAATTGATTTTGTTTTAATATTTTCAATGCATGCATATCATTAGAAAATTCATAAAAAATAGTAGATTTAGTCAAATAATTCCGTTCTTTTTTCTGTAGACTCGTGGTTCAGTGTAGAATTTTATAACACAAAAATATTAGCTTAATCATGCATTTTCATTTTAATTGCATTTTTTCACTGTTATTGATGTTTGAATAATTGGTCTGTGGATATGTCTGTGTTGCTGATTTTAGTTCTTTCATCTGGTATTGAATTTTGTTCTGATTTTTCAGTATGTTACCCTAGAGCCATGTAGGTCTCCCATTAGATTTTTAATAGATTTTTGTAGGGTGTCCTGATGTGATTTGTCTGAGCCTGAAGATAGGAGAAGTCTTGATGACTTCTGACTTTGAAGTTCAACTATGGTTGAACTTCAAAGATAGTCTCTTGTGGTTTGTTGGCCTGTGGGTTCTTCTTGAAGGTGAGAGCTGATGGAGGTCCTGCTGGAGCTCGCAAGGATGCATTGGATTGAGGCTTAGTCTAGGAGCTTGTTGTCTGTTTGTGAGGTTCGAGATCCTGAAGTTTGAAGGGAGTTTATGGTACTTTCCTGAGGAGGGCACTATGAATAACTTTCATTCTTTCTTCTCACCTCTTTCGTAAGTATCCAATGATGTCGGAGCCGACTTGTGAGTTTAATTTCTCCTGAGGAGGAATGTAAACTGATCACCTGTCGTTGAGCCACATGGGATACGATTCCTAAGTGGAAGTCTCCTAGTACTTTCTTGAGGAAGGTCCTATGGGGCTATTCACTTAGCTCCATTAGTTTATCTAGGATTTCTTAAGTATCCAGTGATGTTGGAGCCAACTTGTGAGTTTAATTTATCCTGAGGAGGAATGTAAACTGATCACAGTTGTTGAGCCACGTAGGATACGATTCCTAAGTGTCAGCCTCCTAGTACTTTCCTGAGGAAGGTCCTATGAGTCTGCTCACTTAGTTCCCTTAGTGCATATAGGTTTCTCAAGTATCCCGTGATGCCGGAGCCTTCATGTGAGTTTAATTCCTCCTGAGGAGGAATGTAAACTGATCACAGTTGTCGAGCCGCATAGGATATGACTCCTGAGTAGTAACCTCCTGGTACTTTCCTGAGGAAAGCACTATGAGCTTGTCTGCTTAGCTTCCTTTCTCTGGTAAGCTTGTTCTGAAGCTTGGAGACTGGGATTGATTCCTCTTGCTTAGGGTTTTTGATTAGATTGGTGCTTAGATCCCTGCTTAGGGTATTGTATAGAGTTTTGTTGGAGAGATAGACTAGGAGATTGTTTCTTGTTTTGTAGATGGAGGCCCTGCTCAGGGCTAGTCTCTTTGTATTGTGTGACTTGTGTGATGTTATGTTGCATTAGACTTAGGTGTTCATCTAGATAGTTCTGAATAGGTGCATCTTAGAAGTAGACTTTGTGTGCATGAGAAGTTGAGGTGGTCCTCCTTCTGCTTGTTTGTTATTGCGTGGCTTTGCTTGTTGGTATTTGGTAGAGCTGAGCTCCCTTGCCTTTGTGGTTTGCGGCCTCTGTGCCTTGCTTGTTTAGTTGTTGCATTCATGCATATTCTCAGTATCTCTTTACTTTGCAATTTCTTGTTTGTGGTTTAATCCTGTTGCCATGATCCCTTAGGAGCTCTGACTTCTCCGCTGCGGAGTTGTTATGATAGACATTAGGATGGTCAACCAGGTGTGATAGCAGTAGGTAGATTCCCCTGTTTCCCAGCTATAGTTTTAAGGTTTCCCTTTCCTTTCTGTAGGAGCTTTGGAGTAGCTTGACCCGTAGTTAGCCGAACTACAGCTGCTCTGATTCTTCGTTCCAGACGAAGATATGTAGGCATAGGATGCGATATCCTAGCGAGCACACTAACGACTAACCTTTGTTCTCTCGCGGCTGTGCGATCGAGACGTTCCCGCTAACGACTAATTGTTACCCCTTTCTCTTGCCCGAGCGCATTTGAGACCAGATCGTATTTGTAGGTTCCCGAGCCTTTAGGACCAGTTTGTTTTCTCACTGCTGGGTGAGAGCCCCTGTTTACCCGTAGTTAGCCGAACTACGTTTGCTCTGATCTTTCATATCAGATGAAAGTACGTAGGCACAGGACGCGATGTCCTGGCGAGCAACCTTTCCCCCGTTTAGACGTAGGAAGTCGAACTACGTTGACTCTGACTTTCCCATTGCACGAGGGAATACGTAGGCCCAGAACACCGTATGTTCTGTCGAGTCCTGTCCTTTTATTTTCTTTTCAGACCAGCCATTAGCGTAGATAGATAACACACCCTTTTACCTATAAACACCAAGCGTGGATCCCATCGAGTACGATGGACGTGAGGGGTGCTAATACCTTCCCCTTGCGTAACCGACTCCCGAATCCAGGTTTTGGTTGCGATGACCATACCTTTTTCCCGTCTTTGCGAGGTTTACTTCGAGCGTTTCCTTTCCCGCTCTGAGGGATAAATAACGCACGGTGGCGACTCTCCTGTCAAGCCGGCGCCGATTTTCGCAGTAGCGACAGCTGGCGACTCTGCTGGGGACTTATAGCATCTAGGGACTTTTCCCATCCCTTATGCTGGGACCGTTTCCCATCCCCTACGCGAGTCAATCCTAGCGCTTGGGTGTTTATTTGTTGGGTGTTGTGCATATTGTGTTTTACTTTTCTGCACTTTACTTTTCTGTACCTTTACCTTTCCGCATTTATCTTCCAGCATTATATTATTATTATTATTGCTGTGGGCAAAGGGAGGTTACTGCGAGTGAAAAGCCGGACCCGGGCTTGAGTACACACCTAGATATAGTTGCGGAGAAGTAGTAGACGAACCTGTCTGCTGAGCAGGCACAGTTCCCTACGAAAATCTGCGCTCAGACGAGATTCTTGCAGAGGTGCTCCTTTCCGGTCCTGAGGATCTGAGGGGAGCCCAGACGTGAGGGTTGTCGACTCTGGGGACCGATCATTTGGAAGTCAGCTAAGTGAGGCCTCTTCATGACTTGATGATGCCACTCCTTCTGGGAATCGTATCGTCACGCATGAAAGTCTGTGACGCTGATGACCGCATAGGATGCCGTACCTTTGTCCGTGGACTAGGTTTATCCTACCTGTGAGAGGGACTGGGCTATTGCAGGAAAACTGGCCTCCAGAAACCATGATTCAGTACTTTTATCAGATGGTGTTCTTGATTCATCTCCAGGTGTGTTGTCTGGGTCAGATGGGTTTCTTATCTGAGGTTGAGGCTATTATCAGATGGTATTCTCGTCAGATACAGAGGTTCAGATGGTTTTCTTACCAGGGGATTGATATTTTGAGTATCAGATGATAGTTAGTGGCATGAGATTCTGGTGACCGTGATGGTTTTCTGTTCTTGATCACAGAGATATTCCTCTTCAGGCTACAGCATAGCCCCTATGTTCGCAGATTGCATTATTTATCATATTGCATCATTGCATTACCATCTGCATTCAACTAACGTGTGTGTATTGCAGGTACATATTTTCCCTTCCAGTTCTGGTGTTTGTTCCTAGCAAGACATGGAAAACCTGAAGAGAGTATTGCCCTATAAGTTTCCGTCGCCGAATATCAGTCTATTGTCAGAGTTGATTGCTATTGCTAAGAAGAGAGGAATGGGTGACTTCAGAAAGAGATATGGGAGGATTCTGACCTACGTTTATCAGCCATCTGCCTACGAGACCAGCGGCATCTATACTCTGTTACAGTTTTACGACGCAGAGCTCAGGTGTTTTGTATTTCCCGACTCTGTTTTGGCTCCTACCCTGGAGGAGTACTCTGCACTTCTGGATATACCGATCCGTGAGCAGATGCCTTTTTATCGTACGGACGCTGAGCCTAAGCTGGCTGAGCTTTCTGCCATCCTGTGCTTGAAAGAGTCTGAGCTGTCTGGGAAGATGATCAGAAGAGGAGACGTATGGGGATTTCCGTTGGATGTCTTAGTGGAGAAGGCTCGAGAGTATGCCCAGAAGGGTAGCTGGGGTGTTTTTGACGTCATTCTTGCTGTATGTGTGTATGGCATCGTATTATTCCCGAACATTCCTGATTTCGTTGATTCTGATGCCTTCTATATTTTGGCCGCGAAGAACCCAGTTCCTACTTTGCTGGGAGATATCCACCATTCAACTCATTATCAGAATGAAAAGCGACGAGGAAGGAATGTGTCTTGCTGTGTACCTCTCCTATGCAGGTGGTTCACCAATCATATGCCTAAGGCAGGCCCGTTTGTCACGTCTATCAATTCTCTAGGATGGCCCGAGCGCTTAATGGGATTAACTGCTGAGAACGTGGTATGGACCAATAAAGAAGTATTTGGAGCTGAAGTCATACTCAAAGGCGAAGGATTCCCGAATGTTCCGTTAATAGGAAGGAAAGGTTGTGTCAACTATAACCCTTCCTTATTGATCAAGCAATTTGGGTACGTACCTCAAGGAGCGCCAAAGCCCGAGGAGATACAGGAATCTCTGTATCTCACCGGGGCAATAGGGAAAGAAATGCTGACCAAACTTGAGAAAGCCTGGAAAAACTTGCACAAGAGAGGGAAACTTTCAGGTAGCAGAGGGGATACTCGAGGTCCTAGCCCATATGTAGAATGGATTCGTGAGCGAGCTGTGAAGTTCCTTATGCCGTATCCAGCGGTTCAGCCATTGCATCCTCCTCCGGTAGAGGAGCCTACCACTGTGGACATTCAGGTTTACAAGCAGCTGATGGCGGAGAAAGAAGAGCTAGCAAGGGCTAAAGAGGCTTTAGAGCAGGAGAATGCCCAGCTTCGGCATGAAAAGATTGAAACAGGATATATTTCTAAGCAACAGGCTGAAACTCTGAAACATCTGAAGACTACGCTATTGGAATTGACTGAAACCAAGAAGCGCCTGGAGCTAGATGTAGACTCAGTTAGTAGTGTGTTGACCACCAAGAAGCAAGAGCTGGAAAGGGCCTACACAAAGCTAGCCAAGTTCAGAGAGCACTGGGATCTCACTATGACCAAGCGCAGGGAGCGAGAAGAAGAGCTGAAGACACAGATTGCTCAGTTAGAAGAACAGGTCAAAGTGAAGAACGAAGAGCTTGAAGAAGAAGCCTGTCGCCGATACGAAGCCGAGCGCAAGTTGACAGATGCCATGAAGAATTTGGAAGATTTCCAGCATAGAGCAGATGCCAAGAGACCCAAACCAGGGGGCGGTGCCAATGATAAGGCTTGGGAAGACTTTGTCAGAGACATCCAAGGGACAGTCAGGAAGAGGGATCGACTGATAGAGGGTTTGATTTATCAACCGGATCATGCAGAGACAAAGAAGATGGTCGAGGACTTCCGCAACCGTACCCGTATTTGATTTCTCTTGTATTCTGTATGTTGAGATCACCACCAGGCATGTTGGCTGGGATCCTCTTTGTCATATCAGCTGTATGGAGCATAGTTATGTAACTTCTTGACAAGACTGTCATTCTAATCAATATATGAGGGTTTTCCAAATATTGTCTTTATGGTTCATCTCGTCTTGCTACCACTGACACTGGAATTGGAGGGAAAATATCTCCAATGCATACATGCACGTTAGCATTTTTGTATTTCTGTTTGCATAAATCATATTGCATAGCATTTAGCAGGTCAGAGCACTTATCCAGCCTTTGTTTTCACCAGAAAGTGATTCTCGGGGAATTGTTTGAGGCAAGAGTAGAGTGGAGACGACCAAGGGGCTGAAGCGGATTTGAGCAGAATCAAGCAGCGTAATCAGTTACCGGTAATTGGTGGCTATGTCTGAAGGCAATTTCCAGTTTCCTGACACCCAAGCAGGGTTTACTATGGCGTCCAACCATCAGTATGATTCTATGGAAGGCTTCCCGCAAGCAAACAATCTAACTACAGACCAAGTTGTGCAGCCAACTGTTGAGAACCGAGACCGGCATGAGCAGTTTCTTGCTCGAAATGAACATTATCCTCCTGTTAACAATCAATGTGTTGCTTTCCCTGTGATGAATTACCGGAGAGATATTCCAGTAACCGGGTTAGTAGATCCAAGAGCCCTTGACGATGGTAGAAGACTCCGAGTGTTGGAAGAGCAAATGAAAGCCTTGGAAGCGAAAGATGCCGTTAACCTGGATGCTGTAGCCATGTGCTTAGTCCCTGACCTCGTGTTGCCGCACAAGTTCAAAGTGCCGGAATTTGAAAAATACACGGGAGATAGCTGTCCAAAGTTGCATTTGATGATGTTCTGCCGAAGGATGACTTCGTTTGTGCGAAATGACAAATTGATTATCCATTGCTTCCAGTATAGCCTGACTGGGGCATCGTTGAGATGGTATGTGCAATTAGAGAGTAATCAGATTCGATCATGGGTGGATTTAGCCAGAGCTTTCATGAAGCAGTACGATTACAACTTGGATTTGACTCCTAGTCTTGTTGATCTGCAAGAATTGTCTCAGGCGGAGAATGAATCATTCAGAGCGTATTTGCGAAGGTGGAAAGAATTGGCTGCTAGTGTTCGACCACCGCTTCCGGAAAGGGAACTGGTTGACGTCTTCTTGGGTACTCTGAAAGGCCATTATTTTGACAAATTGTTCAGTTGCACAAACTTTGTGGGCCTGATGAGGCTGGGAGAGATTGTTGAGCGAGGACTCAGGAGTGGAAAGTTTCGAGGTGTTCCTTACGTCCCAGTTAATAAGATTGAGTCAGTGGTCAGTTCTCAAGAAGAGTGGGAAGGAGATGATGCCACCTCAGAATCTCTAGCATCTCAGGATCAGTTTTCAGACACTTCAAGTCAACGAACATCCTATCGCCGATCGCGTCAGCATGCTCCACGAAGACCAAGGAAACCTGAAAGGCAGTTTACTCAGTTACCGGTATCATACGGTCAGTTGTTGCCAGATCTGGTCAGAAGTGGATTGATAGTGCCGAAAGAGACTAAGCCGGTGATTCCGCCGTATCCTCCAGGTTTTGATGCCAGCGCCTGCTGTGAGTACCATGTTGGGGCACAGGGGCATTCAACAAATGATTGTAAAGTGCTTAGAAGTCAGATTCAAGATCTGTTAGACTCTCGCCGTATTTGCATCACTCCTCAGGGTTTTGTTCAGATTAATGATTTTCCATCTTCCAGTTGTGCGGGTTCGTCAGTTAATATCATGGAAGACTCCACAGGAAGTGTGTGCTCCGAAGATTGTCAATCGGAGAGTTCAGTTGGATATGGGGGAAGTTTCTAGAGGTTTCTGTGCCGGGTGTCGTATCTGTTTCTCTGCCTAACCCGTTTAGCTTTTGTGCATCAGTATTTGTCGACCACCACCAGGATTGTTGGCTGGGGTCGTTATATTCATACTCATTTGTGCTTACCTGCTGATTTTGTTGGTTGTACATATGTGGGAGATGTTTGCCTGTATGCTTATAGCTTGAGTTTCTCTTTGTCTCGTTGTGAATATGTGTTTGCTTTCTGCGCTGCATTATCATTTAACAGGTATATCAGAACCGTGGGTCTTATTTCCTCATCCTCCAGTTTATTGCAGGAACTCCTTCAGAGATATGGAACAGAATCAGTTTGAATTGATCGAAGTCCAAAGCCAGCTGGGGCAGATGATGAGAGACATGCAAGAGATGCGTCTGGAGCAGAAGATTCTCAAGGAGGAGAACAGTCAGCTGAAGACCCAAATGAGCTTGATTATGGAGATAGTCAAGAACGTGCTTAGAAAAGAAGACGATCAGCTACTTGAAGCCGCAATGAAGAAGCTCGCATCACCTGTGCATGTGGAACCTGAGCAGCAGCAACAGAAGAAACATCCTGCTCAGCGGAAGATCCAGGAAGGGAAACCAAGGAGAATATTTGAGGCACCACCTATGACCTATGCTGAGCTCTTGCAGATCTTATTGAGATTTAATCTGGTTGAGAAGAGAACGTTGGCACCACCAACGAAAGCATTTCCTCAAGGGTACGATGCCAGTAAGCAGTGTGAATTTCATTCCGGGGAATTCGGACACGACATCGAGGGTTGTCATGCTTTTAAGCACAATGTTCAAGACTTGATTGACTCGCACGATATTGAATTCACGTCGGGCGGCGTATCGGTGCATATTGCTCCCGTCTCGGTCGATGCTAAGATGACAGATGTTTCTAAAGCTGCAGTGGGTCAGAAGCGTATCCTGGACTCCATGGTGTCAGAATCTCCAGGCCCACAACTGTTGCCTATTCCTGGAGCAGATCTAAGAAAGAAAATGGTTAAGCATAAGGAGAGCGCTAATCAGTACATTGAAGGTCAAGAAACCAATGTTGCATTTGATACAAAGGGTGTTCAAGGGTCAACCCGATACCAGCAGCAGCAGCCTCAGCAGGGGGCACAGCAGGCTCAACGAAGATTCCAGGGTGGCAAGCCGAGAAGAGTGTTTGAGAAGCCTCCCTCAACATATGCCGAGTTGTTGCAGACATTGTTGGGATTGAATATGGTAGAGAAAAGAACTCTGGCACCGATAACGGGAGCTCCCCCGTTTGGTTATGACGCAAGCAAGCACTGTGAGTTTCATTCTGGAGCCCCAGGTCACGATATAGAAGGTTGCCATGCTTTTAAGCACAAAGTGCAGGATCTGCTTGATAGTGCAGCCATCAGCTTCGGGCCAAGAGGCCCCCAAATCATCTGAATGAAGGAGGAAGGGCTCTATAATTTGGATGGGTCGTTGAAAGCAGATCAAGACAGCATCGAATTGCCTCTAATAAAGATAGCTGGTTCAGCAGCAGGGCAGATGCAAAAGCCCGGTTCTCAGAAGCTAGCATATTTTCTTTGTTTTAGCTTGTCATTTCTTTACATTTGTAGTTGCTTTCCTGTTTGAATTTGTAAGCTTGTTTGTAAAACTTGTTGTCTTCATTTCAATTGAT
Source organism: Lathyrus sativus (assembly GCA_963859935.3). NCBI lineage: Eukaryota > Viridiplantae > Streptophyta > Magnoliopsida > Fabales > Fabaceae > Lathyrus > Lathyrus sativus. Next base: position 435,821,434 of record OZ012740.1, on the reverse strand, counting down.
GATAATGAAATAAATATGCATGTTTCGATTGAATCCAGTCATGTTCACTAACTGTTTTTGCAAATGTCCAACGTTTGGTTAAGAAGAATTTGGGGAGGATGACGAAAATGACCGACATGCAACTACCGATATTGTATGCTTTTGAAATAAAACCTGCTGATGATGTACAGGCATTGATTCAAATCCCTAAACACCGGAGATATAAGGAAGATAATCCCTTGTCAACCCCTTTGAGCCTTGTAGTAGGAGTTCTTTCTGTGAATGAAAAAACCCTCAATCTTAACCTGGGGTAGGGTAGGTGTTAGCTAATTTGACCGAGCGTCCGAATTGCAAAAGGAGTGTCCATTCAAGGATCGATCACACCCCTAGAGGTCGTGCCTAAAAGACCACAATGGTTCAATCAAGAGTGGGACAGCCACGTCATTTCCCAAAGAGTCAGGTAACCAGTGTCACACGACTTGTTCGAAAAAAAGAAGAATGAAAAAGAAATTAAAAGCCCGCTAAGTCAAGAAAACTTCAAAACAAAATGACTTAGGCAAAAATGAGGGCATCCCGCTGGACTTAAAAAAATCAACAGAAACTCAAAAGGAGTCAGTCCAGGCAAAAGTTAGGGACATGAAAAGAAAAAGATGAAAAGGATCAAAAGAAAAATCCTCGATGGAAATACGAGTCGTGTGACCTCAAGTGTCAAAGACGAAGAGTGAGTGGCTGTCACTCCAAAATCCAAAAGTTTCTCGAACTATCATTCCTATTTTTTCAGCTTCTGAGAGGTGAGCGCTAAGGTCAAATTAGCTGAACGTAGGATGGGAGAACATCAAGGAGAACGGGTGGGTTAAAGTAAACTTTGAACCTTTATCTTTCCTTGTTAACCGTGAACCTGACCACGTTACAACCTTCAAAAGTCCTAATTGAAGCAGGTTGTTTCGAAAGCATACTCCGGTAAAGGTCGCGTCAATTTTGACTCCTAAAAGGTTCCTCTTACCATGTTGGTACTAATGTTGATAAATGTTTTATGCATTATATGCTATAAACTGTTTTTCCTTTTCCCAGTGAGCAGATTGGATGTCAAAGCTGTCATATGTGTTGCATTAATACATCTTTTATGCATAACAACTTGTTTTACTTGCGAGTGAGCGCTTGACAGCAGAAAAGCTTCCTACAATGGAAAGTATGGTCAAGATAGAATGTAGAACGCCCGAATGTTCCGAGAGCAGGGGCAAACTTTATTGTGATCCCCAGTCAGGTCAGCTTTTCGAAGTCAGCTATTCTGGAGCAATCAGGTTGAGATTCGGCGAATACGTCGTAGTCAGGAGGTACTACTCTGAATCAGATAATCAAGGGCAAGGTCATGGCAGTCAGGGGCAGACCATCTTAAGCACGCAAAGGTTGTACGAGAAGCAGGTGAGGTGAAGTATCTTTCCGAAGCTCAGAATGCTGAGGCATGTTATATCAGACCATCAGAAAACAGATTTGCAGATGTCCTTTCAGGGACTATCCCCACAGATGTCATGTAGGCTGGGGCATATCAGAAGCGAAAGGATTGTTGTTCTCCGTACATACAGGGTCATTCAGAGTTATTCAAGCAGACGCAGTCGACTTTCGAGAGCGAGATGAATGCGGGAAGTCGTGTCACTATTCCTTGACTCTTCACTAAAGGGCTGTGTATTCAGAAAGAATATTTTCCAGCGGCAGTTGTATCTGACCCAGCAAGATAGCTCAAAAGCTCAAATCCATGTTTGCGATTGCTGCGAAGCCCATTCGTGTTGGCGTATCAATTTCCAGATCCGAGCTTCATCAGAGCGCAGGAGGGCTCCCTCCATTTTCTCCAGCAAAGACCAATTTGTTATTGGCATGGATAAGCTATCCCCAGAGGAGTCTAATCGTATTCAGCACATCTGCTATTTCACAACGGAGTTATATTCCCCAGCAGGGTATTACTTCGTCGAGGTGTTCGGTTAAGTTCCCAATATCCCCAGCAGAGTTTGATTTCACTCTCCCAGCATTTATTTTGCTAGGACGATTCAGTGATACCCGGGTTATCCCCAGCAAAGGTGGCTTCGCCTTCGGCATTTATTTTGCTGAAGTGGTTTTCTGTACCCGGCCTTCTCCGGCAGCTCGAGCCTGCTAGCATATTGCATGCATCGTATTTGCATCATACCTGCATGACATTTTCAAAATGCGTAGCATTTCCATCCAGAATGGAGCATTACGCTGTGGAAAGACTAAAGCATTTGCATGTGCATACAAAGCATAAGTCAGATTTTCTATCAGCCTCATATGGCGCGTGGATTACTCTGTGATCAGTTCAGGGGCATTTATCCAGCAACAGTATTCAGACGATTCAGCAGATTATGTGTATCAGATCTTATGATAGTTGTGCTTTGATCAAGCAGTCATCTGATGTCGACAAGCTTTTCTTTCCGTCAATTCATATTGGCGATGTGTTCCTCCAATGAGTGGATTTCTCTGTCTATCATTAGACGTCTTGAGTACGAATGTGGTTTTCTTTCCGTCTATCCATAGACGATGTGAAATTGCAGGTGATCACAGTGGGGCTTCCAGAAGGGGTTTCCCCAGGATGTGCTTTTCTTCCCGTCTATCAGTAGACGATGTGAAGTTTTGATGGATTTTCAATAGGGTTCAGAATAGAGTTTTTCTAGCAAGTGGCTTTTCTTACCGTCTATCAGTAGACGATGTGAAGTTTTGATGGATTCTCAATAAGGTTCCAAATAGAGTTTCTATAGTAAGTGGCTTTCCTTTCCGTCTGTCAGCAGGCGATGTGAAGTTTCGAGCTACTGTCCAGCAGGTTTCTTATTGCCAGATCATACATATGATGAGGTGTTTCCCCAGCGAGTCTTCTCCGGCTATCCTTAGTTGTTGAGGGGTTTCAGAATGATTTTGGATGTTGGTTCTCTTTCTGTTTATTGGATGAGATGACGTTTCAAGAGGTACTTTTCTGACTGTCAATCCTTATTGATGGCGAGGCTCTTCGAAGAATGTTCAGTTTTCGTGATCGTTGATTCTTATTGACGACATGGTTCCTTAAAAGGTGGTTTTCTTCCCGTCAGTCCATACTGACGATGTGGCCCCTTCAAAGATATTGATTTTTCCATCAATTCCCGTAAACAGAAGAATTCTGAAATTCAAAGGATGGTGTTGAATTGCGTTATGGTGTCTTGCCGTCTATCTTTAGACGATGTGTGTATGGAGATTAAGAATTTCTTCCCGTCTATCCTTAGACGATGTGAACTGATTTGTTCATCAATCAGGATGATCTCGTCTACCCTTAGACGATGTGAATTTGGAGAATACTTCTTCCCGTCTATCCTTAGACGATGTGAATTGTTTTGTTTCATCAATCAGGATGATCCCGTCTACTCTTAGACGATGTGAATATGGAGATTGTGGTGACTTTCCGTCTATCCTTAGACGATGAGAATATTGATTTGTTTCATCAATCAGGATGATTCCGTCTACTCTTAGACGATGAGAATATTGATTTGTTTCATCAATCAGGATGATGCCGTCTACCCTTAGACGATGTGAGTATGGAGATTATGGTGACTTTCCGTCTATCCTTAGACGATGTGAATATGGAGATTATGAATGTCTTTCCGTCTACTCTTAGACGATGAGAATATTAATTCGTTTCATCAGTCAGGATGATCCCGTCTACTCTTAGACGATGAGAATATTGACTTGTTCATCGATCAGGATGATGCCGTCTACCCGTAGACGATGTGAATTTGGAGAATACTTTTTCCCGTCTACTCTTAGACGATGTGAATATTGATTTGTTCATCGATCAGGATGATGCCGTCTACCCTTAGACGATGTGAATATTGATTTGTTTTATCAATCAGGATGAGGCCGTCTACCCTTAGACGATGTGAATATTGATTTGTTTCATCAATCAGGATGATGCCGTCTATCCTTAGACGATGTGAACATGGAGATTATGGTTTCTTCCCGTCTATCCTTAGGCGATGTGAATTCGGAGAATTATTTCTTTCCGTCTATCCTTAGACGATGTGCATATGGAGATTATGAATGTCTTTCCGTCTATCCTTAGACGATGTGAATGGTTTTGTTTCATCAATCAGGATGATCCCGTCTACCCTTAGACGATGTGCATATGGAGATTAATGGTGTCTTTCCGTCTATCTTTAGACGATGTGAGTATGGAGATTGCTTCATCCCGTCTAGCCTTAGACGATGTGAGTTGGGAGATTAATGTTGTTTTTCCGTCTATCATTGGACGAGGTGAGTATTCAATCAGGGTGTCTTCCCGTCCATCTCTGGGCGATGTGAGTGTATTTTTCTTCCTGCCTATCAGTAGGCAATGTGAAAGAATCAAGTATTTTGTTGCAGCTCTCGGGTTTGTTATGTGGGGTATCACAAGCAACGGGTATTCAATCAGGAGTTCTTTATCAGATGATTGATCAGTTTGGTGCCGCAATAACTGGACTCGGTTTTCTGGACTTTATTCCCCAAGCAGTTGACAGTATATGCTCGCGGTTGGCAAATTTTCGGGTTTTATTTGTATTCAACCGTCTCGTACCTCTGAATGTTTGAAGGCTGAGCGCTCTTCAAACCCTTCAAGTCCAAGTCGCTTGAATAGGGGCAGCTGTTGCACCCTAAAATTTGACCAACCGATTCTCCTATCTGACTCATGGTTTAATTTCAGATTCACAGCTCAGATGTATGATTTTTGTGCACAGACGGGGGATATCAGAGTTTACAGCTTGATTTTTGTCTATCAGATATGGCAGACCCAGTCCAGATCACCAGGGTTTTATTTTCAGGAAATTGTGCGCTCCTCGGTGATTTTTCAGTGATTTTGAGGATATTCTGATGCCCGGGGATCTCTGTTCGATTCGATCTGGTCTCGTGCGCTCTTTTATGGCGGTCATTTGCATTCATCTGCATTTTTAGGGTTTAATAGGCTTTTGTGAATTTTTTTATAGGCTTTACAGATTTTTCTGGAATTTAAATAGGGTTTTTGAATATTTTAATAGCTTAATCTCTTTTTTAGAATTTTATAGAATTTTTAAATAGATTTTTAGAATAAATAAGATTTTAAATAGTTTTTAGAATAATAAAGAAAAAGGGGAATATAGTTTTTCTTTTATTACTAATAGATAATAATCATTTTAGGAATTTTGTATAGATTTTTAAATAGATTTTAATATTTTTAGATAATATAGAAAATAATATAGTTTTCTTTTATTAATAATAGGTTTAATTGTTTTTAAATCATTTTTAGAATTTTAATAGAAAATTAGATTGATTTAGAGTTAATTAGACTTTTAATCACTTTTTAGAGTTTAATCAGGTTAATTGATTCTTTTTAGAGTTAATTAGGTTCTTAATCATGTTTTAGATTTAATTAGGTTGATTTAGTCAGTTAATTAGGCTTTAGCAATTCATTTAGTGTTAAATAAGTTTTAATTCAGTTTACAGTTTGTTTGGTCTTTCGTTTGGGCCTTATTGCAAGTAAACCAGCCCAACGCAGCTTTTTTTGTTGCTCATCATGGGTCCAGCAAAAAAGTCCAGCTCTCAAATGATTCAGAAAAGTCCAAAAGGTCCATTTCGTCCAGGAGCTTCTAGAGAATTCTAGCGTTCTCAGTGGTATAAAAGCGCCACGTGTTGCTTGGCAGAGGGTCCCACGCGTTTCGCCTTGAGAACGCCACCACCACTCAGAGACGTCCCAGACCCTCACACGTGTTACACACCTGTCCTCCACTCTCTCTCTCTCTCAGCGCATGCACGCCACTTGGCGCCCCCACATCCCTCACCGGAGATTCACCAGAACACCACCGGCGGCCATGCATCAGCCCTAACTGCACACCGCCGGCCACCGTCAACCAACTCCGGCCACCGTCATTTCCGCCGGAGATACCAAAAACCCAGAATCCATCCAATCCTCTCCTCTTTCTTCTCCGTTCTTCATCCACCACTCAAATCGCCATCATCTTCATCCAATTTTTTTCCAGACATTCATCAACCTTCAAGCAGATTTCCAGAAGATCCTCAGACGTTCATCAGTCCTCCATCGAGATTTTTCCAGAACACTCAAACCAACATCAACCTTCATCAACTTTTTCCAGAAATCAACAACTTCATCTTCTCACATCAATCTTCATCCAGTTTCTCCAGAACGCCAACAATCTTCCCAGAATAGCGCCAAGATCTTTAATCTTCTTGCTTCGTTATCCAAGAACACCTCAGTTCTTCTCAGGAACTTGTAGATCTTCATCAGCGTTCAAAGAACTTCGCGCTTCAAGACATTTCAGCGAACATCCAGAATCCCTTATCCTGTTCTTGCTTCGCTCAGAAATTTGAGAAGAGAGTTGGTTGAGAGTGGTTTGGAGGTTCGTTTGCAAGATTCGGAGAACCTCTTTCTCCAACGAGTTTCAAGAACTCTTCGCTACAGCCAGGTACACGTCACTTCTCTCTTGTTGCATGTCTCTTCTGTGTTGATTCGTTGGGTTTCCATTTCGGTTAGGATTTTGATTTTGGTTGAGGCCTGGATTGAGGGGGATATGGGTAATGTTGTGGCGTTTTGTTGTTGTTGTGTCTGAGATTAGAGAGAAGTTGCAGAGAATGAGGGAGACGAATGGAGGAGCGGCTAGGGTTAGAGAGTGAACAGTACCCAGGGTTTGGAGAGAGTGATAGGTTTTGTTTTCTGAGTATTGGACTAGGGTTTAGACGTTGGGCTTAGGCCCAAACGTGTTTCTGAACGCATACCATCCCAATTGCTTGTCCCCCCCCCCCTGGCTGTGTGAGATCTGAATATTTGGATTTGGGCCTTATGCCCAAAGTGCTTTCTGCCCCCCCTCGTTGGAGCCCATAGGGGATAACAACTGGAAAATCTGCTAAGTCTGCACCCCCATATGTTTTTGTTTTCTGATTGTTTGATTTCAAGTCTGGGCCTGCGCATACTTGCTATCTGCACCCCCACCAGCATAGGCCCATCCAGGAATAACTAAAATCATTGCTGTTTGGACCCCCCAGGTTATTTCTTTTATTTTTTCTTTTATATTTTCATATTAGAAAATCATAATAAATTGAATATAATTGTTTTTTAATAATTCTTTTTTCTGCCATTTCATGAAAATATTAAGAAAATTAAATAAAAAAATAGCAATGACATTTTATTTTTATTTCCTAGTTTTGTGCATATTTTCCAATTAATTGATTTTGTTTTAATATTTTCAATGCATGCATATCATTAGAAAATTCATAAAAAATAGTAGATTTAGTCAAATAATTCCGTTCTTTTTTCTGTAGACTCGTGGTTCAGTGTAGAATTTTATAACACAAAAATATTAGCTTAATCATGCATTTTCATTTTAATTGCATTTTTTCACTGTTATTGATGTTTGAATAATTGGTCTGTGGATATGTCTGTGTTGCTGATTTTAGTTCTTTCATCTGGTATTGAATTTTGTTCTGATTTTTCAGTATGTTACCCTAGAGCCATGTAGGTCTCCCATTAGATTTTTAATAGATTTTTGTAGGGTGTCCTGATGTGATTTGTCTGAGCCTGAAGATAGGAGAAGTCTTGATGACTTCTGACTTTGAAGTTCAACTATGGTTGAACTTCAAAGATAGTCTCTTGTGGTTTGTTGGCTTGTGGGTTCTTCTTGAAGGTGAGAGCTGATGGAGGTCCTGCTGGAGCTTGCAAGGATGCATTGGATTGAGGCTTAGTCTAGGAGCTTGTTGTCTGTTTGTGAGGTTCGAGATCCTGAAGTTTGAAGGGAGTTTATGGTACTTTCCTGAGGAGGGCACTATGAATAACTTTCATTCTTTCTTCTCACCTCTTTCGTAAGTATCCAATGATGTCGGAGCCGACTTGTGAGTTTAATTTCTCCTGAGGAGGAATGTAAACTGATCACCTGTCGTTGAGCCACATGGGATACGATTCCTAAGTGGAAGTCTCCTAGTACTTTCCTGAGGAAGGTCCTATGGGGCTATTCACTTAGCTCCATTAGTTTATCTAGGATTTCTTAAGTATCCAGTGATGTTGGAGCCAACTTGTGAGTTTAATTTCTCCTGAGGAGGAATGTAAACTGATCACAGTTGTTGAGCCACGTAGGATACGATTCCTAAGTGTCAGCCTCCTAGTACTTTCCTGAGGAAGGTCATATGAGTCTGCTCACTTAGTTCCCTTAGTGCATATAGGTTTCTCAAGTATCCCGTGATGCCGGAGCCTTCATGTGAGTTTAATTCCTCCTGAGGAGGAATGTAAACTGATCACAGTTGTCGAGCCGCATAGGATATGACTCCTGAGTAGTAACCTCCTGGTACTTTCCTGAGGAAAGCACTATGAGCTTGTCTGCTTAGCTTCCTTTCTCTGGTAAGCTTGTTCTGAAGCTTGGAGACTGGGATTGATTCCTCTTGCTTAGGGTTTTTGATTAGATTGGTGCTTAGATCCCTGCTTAGGGTATTGTATAGAGTTTTGTTGGAGAGATAGACTAGGAGATTGTTTCTTGTTTTGTAGATGGAGGCCCTGCTCAGGGCTAGTCTCTTTGTATTGTGTGACTTGTGTGATGTTATGTTGCATTAGACTTAGGTGTTCATCTAGATAGTTCTGAATAGGTGCATCTTAGAAGTAGACTTTGTGTGCATGAGAAGTTGAGGTGGTCCTCCTTCTGCTTGTTTGTTATTGCGTGGCTTTGCTTGTTGGTATTTGGTAGAGCTGAGCTCCCTTGCCTTTGTGGTTTGCGGCCTCTGTGCCTTGCTTGTTTAGTTGTTGCATTCATGCATATTCTCAGTATCTCTTTACTTTGCAATTTCTTGTTTGTGGTTTAATCCTGTTGCCATGATCCCTTAGGAGCTCTGACTTCTCCGCTGCGGAGTTGTTATGATAGACATTAGGATGGTCAACCAGGTGTGATAGCAGTAGGTAGATTCCCCTGTTTCCCAGCTATAGTTTTAAGGTTTCCCTTTCCTTTCTGTAGGAGCTTTGGAGTAGCTTGACCCGTAGTTAGCCGAACTACAGCTGCTCTGATTCTTCGTTCCAGACGAAGATATGTAGGCATAGGATGCGATATCCTAGCGAGCACACTAACGACTAACCTTTGTTCTCTCGCGGCTGTGCGATCGAGACGTTCCCGCTAACGACTAATTGTTACCCCTTTCTCTTGCCCGAGCGCATTTGAGACCAGATCGTATTTGTAGGTTCCCGAGCCTTTAGGACCAGTTTGTTTTCTCACTGCTGGGTGAGAGCCCCTGTTTACCCGTAGTTAGCCGAACTACGTTTGCTCTGATCTTTCATATCAGATGAAAGTACGTAGGCACAGGACGCGATGTCCTGGCGAGCAACCTTTCCCCCGTTTAGACGTAGGAAGTCGAACTACGTTGACTCTGACTTTCCCATTGCACGAGGGAATACGTAGGCCCAGAACACCGTATGTTCTGTCGAGTCCTGTCCTTTTATTTTCTTTTCAGACCAGCCATTAGCGTAGATAGATAACACACCCTTTTACCTATAAACACCAAGCGTGGATCCCATCGAGTACGATGGACGTGAGGGGTGCTAATACCTTCCCCTTGCGTAACCGACTCCCGAATCCAGGTTTTGGTTGCGATGACCATACCTTTTTCCCGTCTTTGCGAGGTTTACTTCGAGCGTTTCCTTTCCCGCTCTGAGGGATAAATAACGCACGGTGGCGACTCTCCTGTCAAGCCGGCGCCGATTTTCGCAGTAGCGACAGGCACTAGTTCAAGAATTTTTAACTTGGATTCCCCCTGCAAAGTCTTGATTCATATTTCTTCAGTTTGAGCATGGTTCTTTTTCCCTGACCTGTTTATGATCAAGCATATTTAAGTGTGAATGTGATTGTTGGATCCCATCATGTTCTGTGATAAAACTTGAAGAGGAATCCCTGGTAGGTTCCTACCTCCTCCGTTATGATTCTTTGCTCTTATGGCCAATTTGAACCATATTTCCTTTCTAAGAAGTATTGATATAGAAGTCAACTGTTGGGTTTTCTCTCACCCTGTGTTGAGCTTTAAAATCCCCTGCAGGTTGACTTTTTGCTATGATGTTAACTTCTTAATTATCCTCGCAATTCCAAGTTATTTCTCTCGAGGTTGTTAGTACCCAGAGAGTTATCCTTGCTGATCCCGTGCAGAGGATGTGCATTTATTACAAATGGTTGTGAAAGATAGGATATGACCCTCATCAGGTTCTTATTTTCCTCAACAGAGTTAGTCCTTGCTCCTCTGGTAGAATTTATTGGCAGTTCCCCAGTAGAGTTGTGTTAAGGTTTCTCTAGTAGGGTTTGCTGATATTCCCTTAGCAGAGTTTTGTTCCTACGGATGACCAGACAAGTATTGATCAGTTTTCCACAGCGAAGTCGTGATTCAAATCTTCTCCAGATGAGTATGTTTTATTCATTCAACTAGGTTATGATCAGACAGTTGAGTAGTTTGAGGACCACCTCTCCTTGATGTTATTGCCCATGCGGAGACTTGTCTTTAATGATTCCTAGCAGAGGTTATGCATATTTACTTTGGATTATTCCACAAGTAGAGAACAATGTTGCTTACTTCTAAGAAGTGTTGACATAGCAGTCACCTGTCGGGTTTTCTCTCACCTTGTGATTGGGTGTTGATTTAAAATCCCCCATAGTTTGACTTTTTGCTATGATGTTAACTTCTTATTCCCCAGGCAGAGTTGGAAAATTTATGTTGCTTTGTTTTCTCCAACAGTTTTTTCCTCGAAGCGGAGTTCATATTGTTGAATTATTGATGGTTGAAGATCGATCTTTGGGGTCTCCTCCCCAAGCGGTATCTCCATTTCCTCAGTGAGGTTTGAGCCTTGTAGTAGGATTTATTTTCCTTTGATGGCTCTTGTGTATCTCTTGCAGGGTTTCTGTTGTTGATCCCCAGCATGATCTCCAATGATATCTCTAACTTGCGAAGATTAGCCGAGTATTTCAGTGGTGTTGTGATGTTTTATTCACCCTCTGTTTTCCCTTTTTGTCTGTTTTGTCAGCATATTCATACTCATATGCATTGCATGCGCATTCATTTTGGTTGAGCATAGCATGTTTTTGTTGCATTGTGCATCCTGCATTTTTTGTTGGTATTTCCCTTTTCCCGGTGTTGTTATCCCTGCGGAGTGCATGTGTCCTCTCTCCATTAGAGTGTCGACCCTTAAGCAGAAAATACCTATCCTTTCTAATTCCCCACTGAGTTTATGCCTCGTGGAAGATGTTTGTTTAGCTTTCCGCCCAGCTTTTATCTGGATGGAATTGTTCCCCAGTTGAGTTATTTCCTCATTGGGTCGAGTCTTGTTTGACCGTTTCTCTCCAGTTTGTTCCTGGATTGAACTTTGGTCTCTTGCAGCGGTTATTTTGGATTTCCCTGGGCTGTGAAACCTGGATGTCGAGAAGGTATTTTTGAGGATTTACTTTCCTCGGAAGGAATCTGTTATTGATTCCCATCAGAAGATGAAGATTTGATTTCCCCAACGGTGTTTTGATAACACTCTCTTGGTGATTGCTTGTGCGACTTCATGTGACAGTCTCTTTATTTGAGCAACTTGTATGTCTCCAACAAGATAAACCTCACCCCAACAAATGGTTGTCTCTTTATTTGAGAAGTTTGTTGTGTGATTTGAGCTGCCTATTGGCTGGTAGCAGGTATTTCTTGTGAGTTCATTACCTAAATTTTTCTACCTAGTACTGGGTATCCGGTAATGTTTCTTCACCTTTTGAGTATGATTACCTCTATTGACTGGTAATATTTCTCACCCCTTCTGGTTGGTTATGCTTTACCCATTTGACCGGTAAAAGGTAATCCTTCCTCCCGAGCTTGTTGCCTTTATTTTCTGCCTAGTGATAGGTAGTAGGTAGCATTTGTCTCCTCTCTTTGGTCAGTTACCGTCCTATTTTTCTACCCAGTAATCGGTAGTCGGTAATCTTTCCTTGTGAGTTCATTACCCAAATTTTTCTACCTAGTAATGGGTATTCGGTAATGTTTCTTCACCCTTTTGAGTATTTTGCTCATCTTTTTTAGTCAGCTATTGACATATTTTTCTACCCAGTAATCGGTAGTCGGTAATCTTTCCTTGTGAGTTCATTACCCAAATTTTTCTACCTAGTACTGGGTATCCGGTAATGTTTCTTCACCCTTTTGAGTATTTTGCTCATCCTTTTTGGTCAGTTATCGACATATTTTTCTACCCAGTAATCGGTAGTCGGTAATCTTTCCTTTTGAGTTCGTTACCCAAATTTTTATACCTAGTACTGGGTATCCGGTAATGTTTCTTCACCCTTTTGAGTATATTGCCTTTATTGTGCTATCTATTGATTGGTGGTCGGTAATATTCTCACCCCCTTTGGTTTATTACGCTTATTTTCTACTCAGTAAACAGTAGAAGCATTTTACCTGTTCTCTTTGGATCGACTATATTCGCCCAGTAACTGGCAATTGGTATCTCTTTTCCCGTTGAGTCGTTTCCTTTCCTTTATCGAAATAGGATCTTGCTCTTTTGTTTTCCCTTGTGGAGTCTCGCTTTTTCTCCCGAGCTTTTGTTTGTCTCCTGTGGCATTTCTCTCCCCACAAAGGTCTTGTGTTTGCATATCATTAGCATAATCATATCATTTTGTGGTCTCTTAGGGTCAAAAATTGGGTTTATTGTTATATTTAAGTCTCTTCTATCTAGTCGAGACAAAGATGTCAATCTTCATATCTCCGGATAGAAGAATCTTAAATAGGGGCAGCTGTAATACCCTAATTTTTACCCCTAAGATCCCACATTTCATTTGCATCATTACATACACAAACAAGATCATACTTTTGGTTCTCTCACCCTTGTGTTTCTTATTTACTTTATGTTTGTTTCTGTTTACTATCCTCTAACCAAAATACCAAAAATATTTTGCAATTTTTGCTTGTTTCCTCTTCTTTGTGTGTTTAGGGTTTTGCAAGGAGATTGATGGCAAAGACATTCATTCAAGTTTAAATCAGATGGACGTTTGACCTCATCTTGGTCAAACTACCAAGAGTTTGCTTCAACTATAAGTTACCCGTGGTGGTGGGCTATTTTCTCTGACAATGTGTTTGTTCAAGGTCAAGTTGTCATGTATCAGAATTCATCAAGCTTTCAAGCAGTGTTCTATGAGAAGTTTGGTCAGGATTATCACGATCAGGGTTCATCAGTCTAGAGTTTTGTCTGTACAAGTCAGGTTTGGTGGATGTTCAATCAAGATGTTTGTTTTAGGATACAAGTCCAAAGTGCTCATTCAAGTGTGCCATATCCAAGTGATTTTAAAGCATGATTGAAGGTTGTCAAGAGTTTAACAAGACAAGATGATTGTCACAATTCAAAGTCCAATTTTCAAATGTCATACAAGTTTTCAAGATCATTTTCAAGGCATAGTTATTATTCAAGGTCTTTCAAATATGGTTCGTGTTCAGCAGCTATCTGAATTAGAAGAGTGACAAATCAGGACTGGGATGTGGTGGAAAGCATGCGGTTGGCTTTTAGTGAATGTTGTAAATGCTGTTCTTGACAGATCCAATGATATTGCCGATGCTCAGTATTATGATTGGATAAAACTCTTGGAAATCGTTTCAAGATGGAAAGACATCTATGGAAGTTTCTCGCTTACGACCTACAGTTCTCATCTCAAAGGTTCCTTATCTGTGTTGGCAGTATGTTGCCTAGGCCACACTCCGGCAGTTGAAGATGTGTTATCGCTTGTCATAGGACCAAATTAGAGATCTTTATTAGTGTCGGCGACAATATGTTCAGTTATACCTGGTTTTTCTTCAACAGTCATCCACCGTCAACCTCTTGGAAATCAGAGAAATATATAAGGATCTTGATTCAAAAGTAATTCTTCTATGGAGGTTGCTAGCTCATGCCAAGATTGAATTTGTAAAATCTAAGGTAGCTGCTGAAAAAAAGGAAATTTAAGAACAAGAGCTGGTTTTCATTTAGATGGCATGCTGATACAGAAGAAGTTTCTTTAAGTGATACTTCCGAAGAGCAACAATTTAAAGAAGAAAGTTTAACTACAGAAGAATATACATTGGAGGAAATTAAAATCAAGCACAAAATGTCAATCAAAACTGATGTTGTGCTGGTACATATAATGTTAGACTTTTTGATGATTCAGAGAAATTCACAGTTGTTGACAGACTCACTAAAGACACTGGAACCAACATCCATTTCTTTAGAGTCTACACAAAAAGAGGCCCTTTTGTGATGATTTTATACAGTTTTGCTTTGAGAGATTTCATGTGGGCGTTTGGCCTTCTAGAACCAAGTCTAATGTTGATGATGTAATCAGACTTCTTTTGGGGAAATCTGCATCCAAACTGCTGTTATGTTGGAATCAATCCCACTGTACTACAACAAAATTCAATACTGTTGAGAATAAAGATAAGCCCCTTGTGTTAAAGGAACTCAGAAAGTTATGGGAAAAGCTGGAACTTGGTCTTCCATGGGAGAAAGAAAAGTTCCACGAGTCAAACACATTACTACTCGATGACTCCCCTTACAAGGCACTAGTGAATCCTAAGCATACGGCTATATTCCCTTATTCTTACCGGTACCAACACTACAGGGACTCAGCATTAGGACCTGAAGGTGATCTTCGGGGTTATCTAGAAAGGCTGTCTAAGGCAGACAATGTTCAAGAGTTTGTGTCGGCGAATCCATTTGGCCAGCGGCCCATAAGAGAAACAAATATATCCTGGGATTACTATCTGAAAGTTATAGAATCAGTTAAGTGCAGTGAAACTGATAGGCTCTCAACAACGGTCAAGCTTGAAAAGCCAGAAAACTTCTGCAGAAATATCACCCCAACCTCTAATTTTCTTCAAGCTTCAATCCTCTTCACCTCTCATACTTTCTTCGTTCATCAAAACCATTTCATACTATATTCACTCTTCTACTTTTTTCATCCAAATTAACCTCAAACAGAGACCGATTTCGAACTACAATTCATTCAGAAGAAGAAGAGAAGCAAGAAGAAGTTTGGATTGATTGTTGCTCCTGAGTTTGAAGGTAGTTTGAGCTTCACCGTCATTTCCGATCCGTTACTTTTTGTTGTGTTTCTTTGAATTGTTGGTACTATTGTGAAGAGCTCTTGATTCCGATCACAACCGTGCTGGTTTCGCATCCCGCCGCTTTGATTTGAGTAAGCGTTGAAGCTCCCATGGCCGTGAGCAGTGCCGCGTAAGAGTTAGAAGAAGATGATGAAGCTATTCTGATTCTTATTTCTTTTCTTTTGATTTTAGTTTTATTGTTTATCTTGGGCCGCGAGGCCTTTTTACTTTTCTCACCAATTTTTTTACTATAAACCTCCTTTTTTTTTGTATATAAAGAAACTTTTCATTCAATTTTCTTATTTTTTTTTTAAATATTTGTTTTTCTTTTGAAATAATTTTTTAAAATAGAGTTTGTTTTGGACCTTGAATTTTGATAAAATCTCATCAATATCAATGGACTTTGGGTGTCGATTTTATCCACCAAGAGAAGTGATTGATATTGATGATGATTTAATCAATTTAAGATTCAAATTGTGTTTTCTTCTCATTTTAATTTTCTTTCTTCTTCTTTTTATTTTTGATCGATGAAATCTATGGATCATAGATTTTTGATTATCAAGGTTGTTTAATCTTCATTATTTCAAATCTATGGATGAATAATCATTGAGATAATTCTCCGTACTTTGGAATAGTGATAGATTACCTTTGATTAATTGATTAAAAATCTTGATTATGATGAGATCACTACCTCTTTTCTTTTTGTGTGGCATGTTTTAGGAGAGTGATTTACATATCACTTCTCTAACATGTGTTAACACTAACATTATTATTGACCGGCCTCAGATAGTCGTGGTTTCTACATAAACCCGATTACGATTGCTTAACATAGCGCTAAAGTGTCCCTTAATCGGAAAATGATCATTCGTGGCTCAAACTTACGTTTAAAAATCCAAGTATGTTTAGTTGCTTGTCTTAAGTCCAATACCTATGAAAATCATTGTTAGGAGGCTTTGATTCTATCAATCCTCTAATGAGTTTTCATTAACCTTGGTCTAAAGTGCAAGAATTAATCATCATTGATCATATGTTCTAACCACTAACCACTAATTCACTAACATTATCCTTGTTTAATTTTGTTTATATTCTCTTCTTACTCCTTATTTCTTACTTTTATGCTTCCATATTATCATTTCATATCATATCTTTGTTTATGTTTATGTCATTTCTCTTTTGTCCACTTGGACCATATCTTGTTCAAAACACTAATAAAGGATAAAAATCTCTAAAAAAACTTGGTGCTATTAACTTTGTGGTTATGCTCTTGGACTACTCTTAGACCTTGGACTTCATGGACTTTTGGACTTAGAATTAGGACTTTCATTCCTATGCTTGGAGTATTGTGGATCTTAGCCTTTATTTGCCTCGCTCATTAGCTTATGCTTTAAATCGGATGGAATTCTTTTTGCTTGCTATGGAGTGTGCTACAAGTCGGTTAGATCTTTCTTACCTCTAGCTCTTATTTTGGTTTCTAGGATAGTCACTTCATCTCCTCCCCTTCTTAAATTTTCAAAACTTTCTCCCTCTTTCAAAAACCTTCTTGGTTTCAAACTTCAAAACCGCTTTCGCAATAAAACCTTGACTTTCGTCAAGTGATTTTTAAACTTTATTTTTTTCTTAATAAAAGTCAATCAATGTTAATCATGCTTTGACCAATTTCAAAAGACATAAAAAATACAAAACTCATCAACTCTTTTTGTGCCTTTATGCACTTTTTCACTTTAAAACTTTTCATAAAGTTTAGACATGATTCATTTCTATAGTTGAGATGTAAATCTCCTATTCCCCATATTATTAAGACTTTGACATTTTCCACGTTGATGTTGAGTGATAGTCTTGTTGATAATCCAAGCAAATCCTCCATCTTTATGTGACGCAGATGTTGTCTTAATACTCGTGGGTGGATAGTCGCAGTTTTCTCCTTGAAATGACGACTTGTCTTTACATCTAAAATCAATCAAAACCAACAAATTCTTGTCATTTGTACCACGAACTACGGGGTTTTGATTCCATATTGCACTTTTTATATTTTTGTGTTTGAAGAGACTTATCGTCTCATGCCTACGTACCCATAAAGTATTCTCTTCTCATCTCCCCAATCTCTTTTCAAAAAAACCATTTTCAAACCAAAAAGCGTAAATATTTCAAAAGGCTCCTATAGAGTACTATAGACGTTTTGGGTGCTAACACCTTCCCATTGCGTAACCAACCCCCTTACCCCGATCTCTGTCTCATGTTCTTATTTTAGAACTCTTTGGTTTTGTTCGCTCTTTTTCCTTTCCTTTATTTGGATAAAATAAAAGTGCGGTGACGACTCTTGTTTTTTGAGTTAAGCTAATCAATAGCTTACGCTCACGATTTTTACCGCTACAAGGTCGAACACGAGTCTTTTCATAATTTATGAGTCTCGCATTACCAATATTTTAGATTTGTTTACACAGAGCATTGACACATGATGTCTTGAAACAATGGGACACATAGAGAATGATTTTGAAAAACTTTCTCTCTCTAAATTTTCAAAGAGTTCGTCTCACCATTGATATGTGGACTTCTTGTCAAAAGTTGAGCTACATGTGGGTGACAACCCATTTCATTGACAATAATTGGCACTTGCAAATGAAGATTTTAACATTTTGTCAAGTCATAATTCATACAGGGGATACTATTTGTGCAATAATGGAGATGTGTTTCAACATTTGGGGTTTAAATCGTGTACTTAGTTTGACGGTTGATAATGCTTCATCTAATGATGTTGGAGTTGAGCGTCTCAAGAGAAGACTTTTGTCTAAAAATAGTTTAGTTCTAAGCATAAACCATTTTAATATGAGGTGTTTCACACACATATTGAATTATTATGAAAGAAGGTTTGAAAGACATTGGTGATTCTGTTTATAGAGTTGTTGAATGCCAAATTTACTTTAAATTGATCCTTATTTATTGGCTTTTTTTTTACTCTTTTGTTATATTTTATTGGATTTACTCCATGATATCATGTTATTCTTCAATGTTGAAAATACCTTTGGTTGATTTGATTTGTGTGTTATTGTGCAGAAATTAGGCATAAAAACATGAAAGTGTAAGACACGAGTAATTGGATAAGGAGGCCAAAGGAAAAGAAGAGATTCAGCATGTTCGCTGGGCAAAATGATGGCGAAGCCCCAACGAACCATCTCAATTTAGAGGCAATAAGAAAAGGACACCAAGTTCGTTGGGTGAACTGGTAGCGATTATTTACGGTGGCGAGGTCTCAGTGAAGGACCATCGAACCATCCCAGATTTGAGGCAGTAGCTAAAGGACCATTAGTTCGCTGTGCAAACTTGTAGCGAGGTAGTTCGTAGTGCGAAGAATTGTTTGCACAACAAACTGTTCAGAAGCACTTCAGGTGCCTAAAAGTGTGTTCGCTGGGCAAAGAAGTAGTTCACAAGGAGAACTTGACAGATCCCAAAAGTACTATATAAGTACTTTTCACATTTCTTGGGGTCATAACCCATATTTTTCACACCAATACTTCATTTCTCATCATTTCTTCACCAAAAGGTGAAATTTTGCAAATAGTAGCTGGATTCGCATTCGAGTTTGATTATTCGATGTGGATGCTCATTCATCTTCTTATATTACTTATAAAGCAAGCTACCATGGATATGGGTAGCTAATTTCTCTTGTATCAAAGGTAGAGGTAGTTTACCATTATCTTGTATGTATTTCTTTTGATTAGCCTTGTATGTGAACAAGTGACGATTAGTATATGATGAATATTGTTGCCCTTAATGATCCATTCTTATTTTGTAAAACTCTAGACATAGATTTGATGAAACTTGGCCTAAAATATTCATTTACCGATTTATAGAATGGAGAAATCGGTCTATGGTTGATAGTTGCCCTGTGTTGAACTTAAAGCTTACTATATTGGTTGTTATATGGAGAAATCGTGTAGCAATGAATACAATATTTCTCATGACGATACTCTAGAGATAGACGGTGTTGAGAGAATACGCGATAATATTAATGGGATCCGACTTCACATGCAAGATTGAAAGAATACGTATAATTAATGGTAGATAAAAATTACTTTTGATATACTTTGTTAATCATACTCTTTAAAACTTATAAGCTTTGCTACTAAAAATGTGACAATTTTATGAACAAAACTTTGAAACACTTTTTCTTGAAACTGTAAATTGTTGAATGACAAGCATCAAAATATCTGCAATCCATGTGGAGTCAATAACAAAAACCCCCCATGTATTCATAACATAACAAAATGGCACCGTTGCAGTGGATTGTTTGATATTGCAAGCATTGCAATAGTTTATTGATTTTAAGATCTTTGTATTTTTATTCTAACCCCTGTTTATTTTCTTGTGCTGTTTAATTTGTTTGGTTAAGTGTGAAAATTTTGTTTATGCGAGAGAGTGTACATGCGGACCAACTTCTATTTGATCCTGAGGTTGAAAGAACCGCTTGTAGGCTCAATAGCAGAAATAGACGGAGGAAGCAACTTTCCAAATAAAGACGAGAGTGCAGTAAAGCTTCTTCATCTACACCCATTGCAACGCCAAATATGGCAGATCCACCACCACTACCACCCCTTCTTCAACCCCGTGTATTTACAGTCCAAGACACAATGCTCAGTTTCACGCAACAATCGGAGGCATTCTAAGATGAAAACATGAATCATTTCTCTTTTATATACAAATATCTTTGCAGAAATGGACCATGAGGGTCCGTTTACTCATCTCATGAAGTTCTATGAGATAGCAAGTGCAACTGAAGCGCCGGAAATCGAAGAGGATCCTCGTTTAAGAGACTATTCTCGCATTCCTTGATTGGGAAGGCAGAGGAATAATATCTTGACTAATCTACTCTGGTTATGACGGATTGGAATATGTTGGAGGAGAAGTTTCTAGAATGATTCTTCCCTCAATAAAGATTTATAGAGGCCAAGACCTTAATTTTGATGTTTGCGCAAGGAGGAAGCGAATCTCTCAACGAAGCTTGAGAGAGATTCAAATCTATGCTGAGGAAGTGCAAGGGTCATGGTTTTAATGATTGCCCACGAGCTTGGCCTTAGATTCCATTTAAATGCCAGCAGTCGTTTTGGTACCATCAGACCCATGAACATACAATTCTGCTTTAACAGGCACATCTTAGGGACTATGGGACCTGGACCGTATGAGTACCTTATTAACGAAAAACCAGTACAGCTATTCACACTGCCTGATCATCTGATGACAAGCATCCACAACAAGGATAACTGGCTCTACGAATTGGATGAGCCTATGGGACCTCCTTCACCACAGTCAACACCGCATAACTATATGTATGACAGTGACCACATCTCTGAGGCACACGACTACATGTACTATGAGGACGCTGCATCTGAAACTGAAGTAGACCCTATGACTCCTCCACACTACAATACTTATCCTGAGCCTATCCCTGAGGAGACCACCGACAAAATGGATACCGTGTTACTCAGATTGGACGACGTTGATAAAGCTCTGACTAATGTAAAAGCTGATATCGCAGGCATGCACAGCGAACTGGTAGGCTTCATGGATCTAGTCTGCGACCAACTCGATTACTATTCACAGAAATTCGATGAGTTGAAGGCACGAAAAGATTAGTTATTAGCTCGTAGCAGTAGTTTCAGTTTAGTCTAGTCTAGTTTAGTTTAATTTAATCATATGGATTTTTCGCTTTGTTCGTTTTCTTTATGTATTACATACAATTGTTTCAATTTTATGTTATTTCAATTCTAGTTTTATGCAATTATTCTGTTTTCGCATTATTTGTTGTTTGTTGGCTGTTATATTACGTCACCGTATCAATACTAAGCTTTAAAATCACCACGAGTACGCCCTCAGAGCAAAATTCTGCGTTCTGCAGATTTTGCTGCTGTGACGACCGTCACAGCCCCATGACGAGCGTCACGCGGGTGACGACCGTCACACCTTTGTGACGACCGTCACGCAGTCTAGAACTGCTATCTGATAAAAAAAGGGTTCGTGTTCCCTTCCACTCCCCCCATTATCACTTTCAAACATCCAAATTCATACCCCACTACGATTTTCGTCCTCCCCACATTGAACTATAAACCTCATCTCTAAATTCAACCTCCAAACCACCGTTCTGTCATTTTTCCCTCTCTGCCGAAAAACCCCAAAACCTCTGAAACCTCTCCATCTTCAACAATGGTCGGAAACGCAGATGTTAGCAACATTTCCTTCCCTGAAGGCGAGTTAGGCGAAAGACAACGAGCATAGTACATTGCATTTCATCAGAGGTCACTCCAGCCGACTCACTACCCGCACCTTCCATCGCTTACGGAGCTCGGACTCCTTGAAGGTGTAACCTGGATGCTTCAACGAGCAGGCATCTGGAACCTCTGCACCAACCCCCATCCAACCTACGAACAACTCACTCTTGAGTTCTTGAGTTCGTTCACTTACGTCACCAGCAGCGGCGAACTCAACCAGCACACAGGTGCCGCATGTTTCCGGATGTTTGGCGTCAACTATCAGGTGAATCAGAATCAGATCGCCAGCATCCTACAGCTACCCCGCGGCGACAACGCTCATCGCCGTATCACTGATCAGTTCCAGCACGAAGCCTTCGCGCTGTGGTATCAGTTGACCGGCCTAAATGCCGATGGTTGGGACTCCCTGCACGCCACTCACATCCATAACCCCGCCATCAGGTACTTTCACAGAGCGTTGAGTAACACTATCTTCGCCAGAGACAGCAACCACAAAGTGAACTCCAAGGAGCTCTTCTTTCTTCATTGCGTCTTCAACAATGAACCCGTCAACGCTGCCCCGTTTCTGCTGGCTCACATTCAGGCCAACTGCAACCGTGGCTCGAAGCCATTCTACTTTGGCGGGATTGTCACGGCTATTGCACTTGGGCTGAACCTTGGCGACCGCCTCCAGCACCTCCATTCCATCCCCTCGGTGTTCCTTGACACCGACCACTGCAGGGCCTCCCATCTCATCCGCTCCCGAGCTGACGGGAAATACCATCCGGTTGTGCGTGGCAAGACCGTCCGAAGCATCATCCTTCCGTCCTGCACTCGCATCCATCCAGAGGACCGTACCAACTGGTTGTTCGACCTCACTGCCCCTCCTGCTGCCGCTGTTCCCACTCAGGATCCCACTCATGATTCCGACGATGAAATCCAAGCTGAGTTGGACAGGTCCGAGCAGCCAGAGGCATCGCAGCCTCCTCCTCCAGTAGGTACATCTTCTCGCCGCCGCCGTCACCATCCCGTGCCAGACTACACGTAAGAGGACCTCCGTCGCTCCCTAGACCAGCAGGCACAGATACTCACAATGCTGCAGCAGCAGAATCAGCGAGCTGACCAGTTCGAGGCTTGGCACCGGACTCAAATGCAACAACTTCACACCGGCCAAGCTACGATCACTGAGAGCCTAGCGAAATTGACCCTGCAGGTCGAAGGACTCCGGGACACCGTCTACCACACCGGAGCCATGAGCTATGAGGATAGAGTAGCCCTTGCTAGAGCCATAGGACGCCAGCGCGGACGTGACAGAGGCCGAGACTAGATTTTCATTTTTTTCCTTCATTTTTTACTATATTTCAGTTCTTTGTATTTTCATTTTCAGTTGTATCTCCCTCTCGCATGCTTCAAGAATCAGTGAGGACACTGATCGAGATAGTGTGGGAGCGGAGCCTTATTTCCACTGTACTCTGAACTTCCCTTATTTCCTGTATTTCCATTTCACTGCACTTTGAATTTTAGTAATTTCTATTTTTACACTTTCTATTTCTAGCAAATAAAGCTCGTCTATATATTTTTCACATTACGCAAACAATCCCCACATTATTCAACGTAAACAAAAACTTTCATTTGTTCCTCAAAAGCAAAAGCATCACGAGAATGCACCTGAGTTCAAAACAAGTTTCGAAACTCCGAGGAAACAACAGTTCTAACAAAACCAGTATCGTCCAGACACCTTAGATCTCTAGTTTATGCGAGTCGGTTTCACCACCTACGTGTACCAAAGCCTCAAGTGTCTACGCAAACTCAACCCCAAGTAGTTTATACTAGCAGTCAGCACCATCCTAAAAACACTTCTAAGCAAGCGACCGATGCAAATAAGTGTATGATCTCCAAAAAGATGAAAAATCATGAAAAGAGAGCTAAAAAGCCCAAGAATATAAGATACGTTTCCTTCTAAGTTAGGTGCTCCTCACCCGAGCATTTAGCCCAACGGCACGAAAAACTCATTGAAAAATCAATGACATCAAATTATGATCAATGAAGAAGATCAAAAACAGAAATGAGATCATATTCACTAACAGGTCGACTTGCCATGAAAGTGTGCGGACAACGGGCTTAATGTGATTGCGCTAGAACAAACAGGGTGAACTTGCCACGAGAACCTTGACACCAAGATACAGTAGCATGACTGAGACCGATTTGCATAAAAAGGAGACCTTCGGAGACTCGTAGTCCAGTGTCGTCATGATACTCGTCTTGTTCCTACCAAGAATCCCGGCTTTTTCAAACTCTGCGAACGAAGAAGCAGCCTCGTGCTTGCCGACTTTTCCACGTTTTACTTGAGGACAAGCAAAGATTCAAGCTTAGGGGAGTTTGATAACACGAAATCATATAGATGTTTTTATGCATAATTCGACTAAAAGCTAACCGTTTTCGATCCGATTTCGGGTTATTTCCGTGTATTTGTCTGATGTTTTTGCAGGTATTCAACGATCACGTCTAAACAAGGCAACATGAAGAAAAGAAGCAATCCCAGATGAAATATGGACGAAAAAGGAGTGAAAACACAGTGAAAAGCGCAACAATCAGTTTTTGCTGATGTGACGACCGTCACAGATGCATGACGACCGTCACACGGGTGACGACCGTCACACCTTGTGACGACCGTCATGCAGGCAAAAACGCCCCACTCAGATTACACGTCAAAAGAGCAGTTCCAATTCCCATTAA
Source organism: Lathyrus sativus (assembly GCA_963859935.3). Classification (NCBI taxonomy): domain Eukaryota; kingdom Viridiplantae; phylum Streptophyta; class Magnoliopsida; order Fabales; family Fabaceae; genus Lathyrus; species Lathyrus sativus. The sequence goes on along the minus strand of OZ012740.1, from coordinate 435,797,384 downwards.
GTGGTCCACTACTCCCTAAATTATCTGCCTCAAGGTCCATCATCCTCAGAGATAACCGTTGGGATTCCACTTCTATAAAAAGGGAAGCAGGGGACTTCAAAAAGGGTGCTGCATTCATACCACGAAGTGCTGCCGAATTTAATTTCCAGAGCAAATTTACTTTCCAGTTTTTATTTGTATCCATTTCTCCTTTACATTTCCTTATTCCCATTTCCGCTCTTTTGTAATTGCTATTGCACTGTACGATCAAATTGGCACTAAATACCAGAATCCTGCCAACATCTGTGGAGGATCTGCCCAAAGGCCAATTGGCATATTTACAGGTTTTCATTTTGATCGACTTCTGTTTTAACATAATGCAATTTATTATTTATTATTATTATTTATGTTTTGTTCTTCCCAATTCCATGTCTAGCTAAACTTAGGCAATCGATATGTAGTAATAATTCGAATGGGATTTGATAACTCTTGTTTGAAAACTTTCTTTTCACAAAAATAATCTATGGTCTAAGTGTTTAAAATTGATTCACTGAATAAACTTCGTCGCGAAAGCGAGAACTTATTTAAAAGTAGTTTTGCCATGAAAGTGGGAAATTAATTAAGATACGAACCAATAAGCAAACGCTGCGGTAAGGTCAGATAGTAAACACTAGGCATTTGTTTTAATAACAGCGAAAGCACTTTAAAACGAATTAGAACTTAGAGATTTCCAAAAAATAGTTTTAACCCCGAACAGGATACGAAAGTGTACGTTTGGCCCTTAGGATTATGATTAGCGTCAATAACCATCGTGAGACGAGAGTCTTCAAATCTCCATTTTCTGCTTAAATAAACTGTGAAAACTATTTCATACACCTGTAATTTATCAAATCCCTGAAGAACACAATTACTACGTATCGATTCAATTAATTAAAATCTAAACAGTAATCTTAGTTCCCTCTTTTAGTGACAATCTTATTCCCTTAAAACATATTCTACCTAGCTAAACATAGTAACTCCCGAGAACACTAGTTTGATTACGAGTCCCTGTGGGATCGATATCTATTATTACTACGCGATAGACTGTGCACTTGCAGTTAGTTGTATTAGACATAGAAAGTCGCGATCAAGTTTTTGGCGCCGTTGCCGGGGACCCGTTTAGTCAATAGTGTAACCTTCTGTTACGCCGTATAGACTAGGTAAACAATTTTCATTTTTCCTTTACTAGTGCTGTCGATTGTATGCCAAGAAATCGCCCGCAAAGCGATATCGTAAAACCTTCAGTCGCAGAACTAGAACGCTTCTTACATTTAAGAAGTAGAATCATTGAGTACCAACTCAAACAACTCAAACATAACACTCCCGAACCTCTCACTCCCATTCCCAAATCAGAAGAAGAAGAAGAACCAGAGATGGCTGAAGGACCTCCGAACAAACCGCTGAAGGCATACGCTACACCATCTCAGATGGAGCCTAGAAGTAGCATCGCTGACCCAGCTATTACCCGAAATGATTTTGAGCTGAAACCATCATTGCTGTCGGCTGTACAACAAAACCAATTCTCAGGAAACGCAACTGAGGATCCGAACGAACATCTAACGAAGTTTGTACAATACGCAGACACAGTGAAAGAAAATGGAGTAACTCCAGACGCGATAAGACTTCGTCTTTTCCCATTCTCTCTTAGAGACAGAGCATGGACATGGTTACAATCGTTACCATCCAACTCCGTTACGACGTGGGAGCAATTGAAGAACGTCTTCTTAGCGAGATATTTTCCACCAAGCAAAACTGCTATGCTTAGAGCTCAAATCAACGGATTTCGACAGAAAGATACTGAATCTCTCTACGAAGCATGGGAACGATTCAAAGATATGATGAGAACATGTCCTCACCACGGTCTAGAAGACTGGGTGACAATCCATACCTTCTATAATGGGCTTCTATACAATACTAGATTGACAATAGACGCTGCCGCGGGCGGTGCACTTATGGATAAGCCATACGATGAAGCCTATCAATTAATAGAAAACATGTCACAAAACCATTGCCAATGGGGAGGTGAACGCACTCCAACTGAGAAAACCACAGCGAAAGGTGGGATGTACGAAATCAGCAGCCTTGAAAAGTTCAATGCTAAAGTAGATGCTCTAGCACAGAAGATTGATAGTCTGACCGTTAACCCCACTGCAACTGTCGCTGCAGTAACTCCAAATTGCGAGTTATGCGGAAGCACCACTCATAATGCACCCGAATGCCCATTGCTAGCCAGAATCCCGCCAGACCAGGTAAATTATGCTCAAGGAAATCCCTACGCAAATACCTATAACCCAGGTTGGCGAAATCATCCAAACTTTTCTTACAAAAGCGAAAATGCATTGCAAATGCCTACTGCTCCGCAAGGATATCAAAAACCAGCTGCTCAGAATGCACCTAGGAAATCAAACCTCGAATTGATGATGGAAAAGTTCATAGCTACTCAAGCTCATACGAACAAAGAGTTCCTGAATCAAAACATACACACTAGCGAGCAAATTAAACAGTTGACAGGAAAAGTAGACGCTTTAGCCACCCACAACAAAATGTTAGAAACTCAGATATCACAAGTGGCTCAACAACAAGCATCTGTTGCCGCACCTACTGACACATTTCCTGGACAACCCGAACAGAATCCCAAAGGCCAAGCAAATACTGTAATACTAAGAAGTGGAAAAGAATTGGACGAACCGATCGACCCGAGGACCGAAAACTCAGCCATGCAACAAAAACCAACTGAACAAGCAGAAAAGGAATCTGAGTTAGAGAAGAAGGAGGACAACGAGAAGGAGGATACCGCAAGTGAAAAAACTCAAGCACCTCCAGCGCCATATAAACCACCTATTCCTTATCCGCAAAGACTAATAAACTCTAAAACTTCAGGACAGTTTAAGAAATTTGTAGAGCTCCTTAAACAGATGAATATTACTATTCCTTTTACAAAAGCGATAACTCAAATGCCGTCATACGCTAAATTTCTCAAAGAGATCCTGTCGAATAAGAGAAAGATCGAGGATAACGAAACAGTTACACTTACTGCAGAGTGTAGCGCCATTATTCAGAACCGCATGCCTCCTAAATTAAAAGACCCAGGTAGTTTCTCCATACCCTGCGTCATAGGAAAGTTCGTAATAGACAAAGCTCTATACGATTTAGGAGCCAGTATCAGTGTTATGCCTTTATCTATATGCAAAAAGTTGAATATGGGAGACCTCAGGCCAACCAAAATGTCCGTACAATTAGCTGACAGATCAGTAAAATACCCCGTCGGAATACTGGAAAATGTTCCAGTATGCATAGGACAATTCTACATCCCAACCGACTTCATAATCATGGACATCAAGGAGGACACTGTTACCCCAATTATCTTAGGAAGACCATTCCTAGCTACAGCCGGAGCGATTATAGACGTGAAGAAAGGAAGGCTAACATTCGAAGTAGGAGAAGAAAAGATAGAGTTCATTCTCACCAAGTTCTTACAAGCACCAGCAATAGACGATACCTGCTATTTAGTAGATGAAATTGACGAATGCATAAGAGAACTTGAAAATGAAGAGACCACGTACTCAGAAATAATAAAGATTCAAATACCCGACATTTCGGAAGACGATAATTGGCGTAAACCGTACAAGGACGACAGCCTAAGCGAAAGCTTAGCACTGACCCCAAGCCATATGCCAGGTCCGAAGAACCCATCTTTAGAACTTAAAACACTACCCAAAAACCTTAGATATGAATTTCTAGACGATGAACTGAAAAGACCAGTGATAGTCAACGCCGACTTAGGACAACCAGAAACTGAAAAGTTATTAGAAGTCCTAAAGAAGTACCCCACCGCGTTAGGCTATAACATAAGCGATTTAAAAGGTATAAGCCCTTCAATCTGTATGCATAGAATTACAATAGAGGAAGACTCTAAAACCTCTCGAGAGCATCAGAGAAAACTGAACCCCATCCTGAGCACTGTAGTCAGAGATGAAGTAAAGAAATTACTAGATGCAGGAATCATCTATCCGATCTCCGATAGTGAATGGGTTAGCCCAGTTCACGTCGTACCAAAGAAAGGAGGAGTCACAGTAGTTAAAAACGAAAAAGGCGAATCAATAACAAAAAGAGTCGTGACTGGAAGCAGGATGTGTATTGATTATAGGAAGCTTAATAAGGCTACGCGCAAAGATCACTTCCCGTTACCCTTCATAGACCAAATGTTGGAAAGACTAGCCAAACACTCATATTTCTGCTATCTAGATGGTTACTCAGGCTTCTTCCAAATTCCCATCCATCCTGATGACCAAGAAAAGACTACATTCACTTGTCCTTACGGTACTTTTGCTTACCGCCGAATGCCGTTCGGACTCTGTAACGCTCCAGCAACCTTCCAAAGATGCATGATGGCAATCTTCGCAGATTTCATAGACGACATTATGGAAGTGTTTATGGACGATTTCTCGGTATGTGGACAAAGTTTCGAAGGATGCTTACAAAACTTAGAAATGGTACTAGAACGTTACGTAAATGTAAACCTCGTCCTAAACTGGGAGAAATGCCATTTTATGGTCCGACAAGGAATAGTTCTAGGACATGTCATATCAGATAGAGGGATTGAGGTAGACAAAGCTAAAATAGAGATTATAAAAGATCTCCAACCTCCAAAATCCGTACGAGAAATACGGAGTTTTCTAGGACATGCCGGTTTCTACAGAAGATTTATAAAAGATTTCTCGAAAATCACAAAACCTTTGACCGGCCTGTTGATGAAAGATGTTGAATTCGTCTTCGACGACGACTGTTTAAAAGCATTCGAAACATTGAAATCAACCCTTATCACCGCACCAATCATGCAACCACCAGATTGGAGACTACCGTTCGAAATCATGTGCGACGCGAGTGATTACGCTGTAGGCGCAGTTCTAGGACAAAGGAAGGACAAGAAACTCCATGCTATCTACTATGCCAGTAGAACCTTAGATCCTGCCCAAATGAACTACGCTACCACAGAAAAGGAACTTCTAGCAGTTATATTTGCGCTTGACAAATTCCGTTCTTACTTAGTAGGAGCAAAAATTATAATATACACAGACCACGCTGCCATAAGGTACCTAATAAGCAAAAAGGATGCCAAACCAAGATTATTGAGATGGATCCTGTTATTACAAGAGTTTGACTTAGAAATCAAAGATAAGAAAGGAACCGAGAACGTTGTTGCAGATCACTTATCCCGAATAGAAGGCATCAGACATGAACCAGTACCGATAAATGACGATTTCCCGTACGAACGTCTGATAGGCAAATTGGAAAGTGACATACCCAACTCAATCTCGGAAGATCCAGAATTCGAAAAAGTTGTAGAAGCCGTCTATGCCCAAGTCACATTACCTTGGTATGCTGACATCGTTAATTACCTCGCTGCGGGCGTGCTTCCACCAGATCTTACTTATCAGCAAAAGAAGAAATTCTTCCACGATCTGAAACATTATTACTGGGACGAACCTCTACTCTTCAAGAGAGGGGCCGACAACATATATCGTCGCTGTGTCCCAGAGGAAGAAATAGAAAATATTATTTCCCAATGCCACTCAGCACCATACGGTGGTCGTGCTAGTACGTCCAAGATGTGCGCTAAGATTCTCCAAGCTGGCCTATTCTGGCCTAATCTCTGGAAAGACGTTCACATCGCTGTGCAAAAGTGCGATAGATGCCAACGAACTGGCAACATCTCACGACGCGATGAAATGCCTCAGAAAGGAATCTTAGAGGTAGAAATCTTTGACGTCTGGGGAATAGATTTCATGGGACCTTTCCCACCTTCTTTTGGTAATAATTACATACTCGTCGTTGTCGATTACGTGTCTAAATGGATAGAAGCCATAGCTGCTCCAACAAACGACGCACGAGTAGTAATCAAACTCTTCAAAAACACAATCTTTCCTAGATTCGGTGTACCCAGACTCGTCATTAGTGACGGAGGATCTCACTTCATATCACGAATATTCGATAAACTTCTCTCTAGATATGGAGTCAGGCACCGAGTAGCTACACCCTATCATCCGCAAACTAGCAGACAAGTAGAGGTCTCAAATAGAGAAATAAAACAGATCTTGGAAAAGACTGTCGCTACCTCGAGAAAAGATTGGTCATCGAAGCTACAAGAAGCCTTATGGGCTTATAGGACCGCATTTAAGACACCAATAGGTACTACCCCCTATAAATTAGTTTACGGTAAATCCTGCCATCTCCCTGTAGAGTTAGAGCATAAGGCCTTTTGGGCCATTAAGACACTCAACTTCAACTACACCGAGGCAGGAGAAAAGCGAATCTTGAACTTACACGAGTTGGAAGAACTTCGATTAGACGCTTACGAAAATGCCCGTATCTACAAAAAACGAACTAAAAAGTGGCATGATAAATGCTCAATCAGGAAACAATTCAGTGTGGGAGACATCGTATTGCTCTTCAATTCACGATTAAAACTCTTCCCAGGAAAACTAAAATCTAGGTGGTCTGGACCCTATGAAGTGACTAAAGTACTTCAGAGTGGAGCTGTCGAAATTACCGATAAGACGAATGCACCATTCATCGTAAACGGGCAACGTCTAAAACATTACAATAAGAACGACAACAGTCCTCAAGTCAGCAATATAACATTGCTTGAGCTTCCAGCTCAGACACCCGAATAGCTTCTCACCAAGCTATCGTCAGGCTTTAGACGTTAAAAACAGCGCTTACTGGGAGGCAACCCAAATTTCCCTCGTTATTGCATTTCATTTTTCCTTAAAATTCTACTTTGAAAAATCCAACAAAAATTCTAAAATTGCTACTACTTTCTACTTTCGTTCATTTTTGTACTTTTATTCCTATTTTATTTTTTTTTCTCTTTTGTCTTTTGTTTCTACCACTTTTCGTTTCTAAAAATCCTGACTTCAATTTCCTGTTTCAAACTTTTCAGGATTTTTAAAAGCCTTCAAAACATTCCTTCTGTTTTCTCCGAATTACCTGCGAGTATGGCCGAGTACGATTTCACAAAGGTTCACTTCAGAGGACTCGCTCAAAAGGCAAGATTTGCAGCACTGACCGAAAGAGAATTCTCCTTAACGCTGTATTATGACAAGGCTACTATGGATAAACTAGGGATCACGGATAGCATTCAATACCTGTTCAATCAACTGGGTTGGGAGAACACTGCTCTGAAAACACGTTTCGCTACCTACAAGGATCTTACCTACGAATTCCTTAGTTCTTTCAGATACACACCCAACTATGGTTTTGGATCCAGCACAGAGTTGATTACCTTCCGATTGTTTGGAATGGACCAAACCCACAGCAGGATGTCACTAGCTAACCTCCTAGGATTCCCTAGCGGACCGCATGTGTTCATCAGTACAGAAGATGACGATATTGATTTGCAACTCGATCACTTCTAGGGTAGAATTACAGGCGACTATCACCCTGAACCAGACAAAATGTACAATGATGACATTCACAACCCAGCCTTCAGATACTTCCACAAGATACTAGCTGACACCTTGTTTGGAAAAGAAGAAAATATTACTACAGTGTCTAAGGAGGAGTTATTCATCATGTTCTGTGCTTCTCAGGGACGGACAGTAAATGCAGTGCCTTTCATGATGAGATCTTTCAAACGCCTCACGCTGGAACCTCAGACACCTATTCTTATAGGAGGACTAGTAACAATGATTGCCCACGAGCTTGGCCTTAGATTCCATTTAAATGCCAGCACTCGTTTTGGTACCATCAGACCCATGAACATACAATTCTGCTTTAACAGGCACATCTTAGGGACTATGGGACCTGGACCGTATGAGTACCTTATTAACGAAAAACCAGTACAGCTATTCACACTGCCTGATCATCTGATGACAAGCATCCACAACAAGGATAACTGGCTCTACGAATTGGATGAGCCTATAGGACCTCCTTCACCACAGTCAACACCGCATAACTATATGTATGACAGTGACCACATCTCTGAGGCACACGACTACATGTACTATGAGGACGCTGCATCTGAAACTGAAGTAGACCCTATGACTCCTCCACACTACAATACTTATCCTGAGCCTATCCCTGAGGAGACCACCGACAAAATGGATACCGTGTTACTCAGATTGGACGACGTTGATAAAGCTCTGACTAATGTAAAAGCTGATATCGCAGGCATGCACAGCGAACTGGTAGGCTTCATGGATCTAGTCTGCGACCAACTCGATTACTATTCACAGAAATTCGATGAGTTGAAGGCACGAAAAGATTAGTTATTAGCTCGTAGCAGTAGTTTCAGTTTAGTTTAGTCTAGTCTAGTTTAGTTTAATTTAATCATATGGATTTTTCGCTTTGTTCGTTTTCTTTATGTATTACATACAATTGTTTCAATTTTATGTTATTTCAATTCTAGTTTTATGCAATTATTATGTTTTCGCATTATTTGTTGTTTGTTGGCTGTTATATTACGTCACCGTATCAATACTAAGCTTTAAAATCACCACGAGTACGCCCTCAGAGCAAAATTCTGCGCTCTGCAGATTTTGCTGCTGTGACGACCGTCACAGCCCCATGACGAGCGTCACGCGGGTGACGACCGTCACACCTTTGTGACGACCGTCACGCGGTCCAGAACTGCTATCTGATAAAAAAGGGTTCGTGTTCCCTTCCACTCCCCCCATTATCACTTTCAAACATCCAAATTCATACCCCACTACGATTTTCGTCCTCCCCACATTGAACTATAAACCTCATCTCCAAATTCAACCTCCAAACCACCGTTCTGTCATTTTTCCCTCTCTGCCGAAAAACCCCAAAACCTCTGAAACCTCTCCATCTTCAACAATGGCCGGAAACGCAGATGTCAGCAACATTTCCATCCCTGAAGGCGAGTTAGGCGAAAGACAACGAGCACAGTACATTGCATTTCATCAGAGGTCACTCCAGCCGACTCACTACCCGCACCTTCCATCGCTTACGGAGCTCGGACTCCTTGAAGGTGTAACCTGGATGCTTCAACGAGCAGGCATCTGGAACCTCTGCACCAACCCCCATCCAACCTACGAACAACTCACTCTTGAGTTCTTGAGTTCGTTCACTTACGTCACCAGCAGCGGCGAACTCAACCAGCACACAGGTGCCGCATGTTTCCGGATGTTTGGCGTCAACTATCAGGTGAATCAGAATCAGATTGCCAGCATCCTACAGCTACCCCGCGGCGACAACGCTCATCGCCGTATCACTGATCAGTTCCAGCACGAAGCCTTCGCGCTGTGGTATCAGTTGACCGGCCTAAATGCCGATGGTTGGGACTCCCTGCACGCCACTCACATCCATAACCCCGCCATCAGGTACTTTCACAGAGCGTTGAGTAACACTATCTTCGCCAGAGACAGTAACCACAAAGTGAACTCCAAGGAGCTCTTCTTTCTTCATTGCGTCTTCAACAATGAACCCGTCAACGCTGCCCCGTTTCTGCTGGCTCACATTCAGGCCAACTGCAACCGTGGCTCGAAGCCATTCTACTTTGGCGGGATTGTCACGGCTATTGCACTTGGGCTGAACCTTGGCGACTGCCTCCAGCACCTCCATTCCATCCCCTCGGTGTTCCTTGACACCGACCACTGCAGGGCCTCCCATCTCATCCGCTCCCGAGCTGACGGGAAATACCATCCGGTTGTGTGTGGCAAGACCGTCTGAAGCATCATCCTTCCGTCCCGCACCCGCATCCATCCAGAGGACCGTACCAACTGGTTGTTCGACCTCACTGCCCCTCCTGCTGCCGCTGTTCCCACTCAGGATCCCACTCATGATTCCGACGATGAAATCCAAGCTGAGTTGGACAGGTCCGAGCAGCCAGAGGCATCGCAGCCTCCTCCTCCAGTAGGTACATCTTCTCGCCGCCGCCGTCACCATCCCGTGCCAGACTACACGGAAGAGGACCTCCGTTGCTCCCTAGACTAGCAGGCACAGATACTCACGATGCTGCAGCAGCAGAATCAGCGAGCTGACCAGTTCGAGGCTTGGCACCGGACTCAAATGCAACAACTTCACACCGGCCAAGCTACGATCACTGAGAGCCTAGCGAATCTGACCCTGCAGGTCAAAGGACTCCGGGACACCGTCTACCACACCGGAGCCATGAGCTATGAGGATAGAGTAGCCCTTGCTAGAGCCAGAGGATGCCAGTGCAGACGTGACAGAGGCCGAGACTAGATTTTCATTTTTTTTCCTTCATTTTTTACTATATTTCAGTTCTTTGTATTTTCATTTTCAGTTGTATCTCCCTCTCGCATGCTTCAAGAATCAGTGAGGACACTGATCGAGATAGTGTGGGAGCGGAGCCTTATTTCCACTGTACTCTGAACTTCCCTTATTTCCTGTATTTCCATTTCACTGCACTTTGAATTTTAGTAATTTCTATTTTTACACTTTCTATTTCTAGCAAATAAAGCTCGTCTATATATTTTTCACATTACGCAAACAATCCCCACATTATTCAACGTAAACAAAAACTTTCATTTGTTCCTCAAAAGCAAAAGCATCACGAGAATGCACCTGAGTTCAAAACAAGTTTCGAAACTCCGAGGAAACAACAGTTCTAACAAAACCAGTATCGTCCAGACACCTTAGATCTCTAGTTTATGCGAGTCGGTTTCACCACCTACGTGTACCAAAGCCTCAAGTGTCTACGTAAACTCAACCCCAAGTAGTTTATACTAGCAGTCAGCACCATCCTAAAAACACTTCTAAGCAAGCGACCGATGCAAATAAGTGTATGATCTCCAAAAAGATGAAAAATCATGAAAAGAGAGCTAAAAAGCCCAAGAATATAAGATACGTTTCCTTCTAAGTTAGGTGCTCCTCACCCGAGCATTTAGCCCAACGGCACGAAAAACTCATTGAAAAATCAATGACATCAAATTATGATCAATGAAGAAGATCAAAAACAGAAATGAGATCATATTCACTAACAGGTCGACTTGCCATGAAAGTGTGCGGACAACGGGCTTAATGTGATTGCGCTAGAACAAACAGGGTGAACTTGCCACGAGAACCTTGACACCAAGATACAGTAGCATGACTGAGACAGATTTGCATAAAAAGGAGACCTCTGGAGACTCGTAGTCCAGTGTCGTCATGATACTCGTCTTGTTCCTACCAAGAATCCCGACTTTTCCAAACTCTGCGAACGAAGAAGCAGCCTCGTGCTTGCCGACTTTTCCACGTTTTACTTGAGGACAAGCAAAGATTCAAGCTTAGGGGAGTTTGATAACACGAAATCATATAGATGTTTTTATGCATAATTCGACTAAAAGCTAACCGTTTTCGATCCGATTTCGGGTTATTTCCGTGTATTTGTCTGATGTTTTTGCAGGTATTCAACGATCACGTCTAAACAAGGCAACATGAAGAAAAGAAGCAATCCCAGATGAAATATGGACGAAAAAGGAGTGAAAACACAGTGAAAAGCGCAGCAATCAGTTTTTGCTGATGTGACGACCGTCACAGATGCATGACGACCGTCACACCTTGTGACGACCGTTATGCAGGCAAAAACGCCCCACTCAGATTCCACGTCAAAAGAGCAGTTCCAATTCCCATTAAGTGGTCCACTACTCCCTAAATTATCTGCCTCAAGGTCCATCATCCTCAGAGATAACCGTTGGGATTCCACTTCTATAAAAAGGGAAGCAGGGGACTTCAAAAAGGGTGCTGCATTCATACCACGAAGTGCTGCCGAATTTAATTTCCAGAGCAAATTTACTTTCCAGTTTTTATTTGTATCCATTTCTCCTTTACATTTCCTTATTCCCATTTCCGCTCTTTTGTAATTGCTATTGCACTGTACGATCAAATTGGCACTAAAGACCAGAATCCTGCCAACATCTGTGGAGGATCTGCCCAAAGGCCAATTGGCATATTTACAGGTTTTCATTTTGATCGACTACTGTTTTAACATAATGCAATTTATTATTTATTATTATTATTTATGTTTTGTTCTTCCCAATTCCATGTCTAGCTAAACTTAGGCAATCGATATGTAGTAATAATTCGAATGAGATTTGATAACTCTTGTTTGAAAACTTTCTTTTCACAAAAATAATCTATGGTCTAAGTGTTTAAAATTGATTCACTGAATAAACTTCGTCGCGAAAGCGAGAACTTATTTAAAAGTAGTTTTGCCACGAAAGTGGGAAATTAATTAAGATACGAACCAACAAGCGAAAGCTGCGGTAAGGTCAGATAGTAAACACTAGGCATTTGTTTTAATAACAGCGAAAGCACTTTAAAACGAATTAGAACTTAGAGATTTCCAAAAAATAGTTTTAACCCCGAACGGGATACGAAAGTGTACGTTTGGCCCTTAGGATTATGATTAGCGTCAATAACCATCGTGAGACGAGAGTCTTCAAATCTCCATTTTCTGCTTAAATAAACTGTGAAAACTATTTCATACACCTGTAATTTATCAAATCCCTGAAGAACACAATTACTACGTATCGATTCAATTAATTAAAATCTAAACAGTAATCTTAGTTCCCTCTTTTAGTGACAATCTTATTCCCTTAAAACATATTCTACCTAGCTAAACATAGTAACTCCCGAGAACACTAGTTTGATTACGAGTCCCTGTGGGATCGATATCTTTTATTACTACGCGATAGACTGTGCACTTGCAGTTAGTTGTATTAGACATAGAAAGTCGCGATCAAAGGCTATCAACCAAGACCACCATATCAAAGCAATAACCAAGGCTACCAACCGAAAGTTAATAGCCAAGGTTACCAACAACGGTGGAGGCAAGAGCCGAGTTCTTCAAACCGTCAACCTTACCAAAATTACAACCAACCGCAACAAAATCAAGGAGGAGGCTCTAAGATTGAGGAAAATTTCAACCAATTTATGCAAATGTCTATCTCCACTCAAAAAGGTACGAATGCGGAAATTCAGAATCTTGAGACGCAAGTTAGGCAATTGTCCAAGCAACTAGCCGACCAACATAAAGAAACCTTTCCGGCTAATACTCAAGTGAATCCAAAGGAGAATTGTAAAGCCATCTTTACAATGAGTGGAAGAACGATTGGTGTGGGAGTTGAAAAAAATGTTGAAATTGAAAAGGGGGAGGAAATTATGGAGGAAGTTGAAAAAAATAATGATAAGAAGGCAGTTGAAAAGAAGGATGTAGAAAAGAAGTTGAAAGAGGAGAAGTTGAAAAAAAGTGAAAAGGGAAAGGAGTGTAAGGGAGAAGTTCCAATGAAAAAGTTATCGTACCCGGTTGCTCCTAAGAAAAAAGAAATTGAAAAGCATTATAAGAAATTCTTGGATATATTTAGTCGGTTACAAATAAACATTCCATTCTCCGAGACTCTTGAGCAAATGCCTAAGTATGCCAAATTCATGAAGGACATACTTATGAAAAAAAGAGGTACACGGATAAGGAAACGATTGAGCTCAATGCTAATTATAGTGATATTGTCCAAAGCATTCTTCCGCGGAAAGAAGGAGATTTCGGAAGAGTAACTATACCTATAACTATAGGTAGTGATTTCAAATGCAAAACATTGGTTAATATGGGAGCTAGTATTAATTTGATTCCTTTATCTATGCTCAAAAGGCTCGAGAACATGGAGATGAAGTCAACCAACATGACTTTAAAACTTGCGGGCAAGTTTAGGACTCATCCTTATGGAGTTGTTGAAGACGTGTTATTGAAAGTCGACAAATTTTTATTTCCGATTGATTTCGTAGTCATGGACATGGAAGAGGATGAGGATAAACCAATAATCCTTGGAAAACCCTTCATGAAAACCACTAGGATGTTAATCGATGTTGATGAAGGTTTAATGAAGGTGAGAACAAATGATGAGGAAATGTGTTTCACACTTTTCAAAGGGGTGGTGTATTCGAATCAATTAGAGGACAATTTTCAAGTGAAAAAAGAAGATGCAAGAATTGCGGTGAAGAAAAATAAAGAGGAAGACATAAAGGTTACATCAAAGAAAAAGAAGGAAGAAAGATCCAAGCTTGAAAAGGTGTTTAAAAAGAAGGATGAAGAGGCCAAAGAGGCTATAATGAAGTCATGTTGGGACTTTTCATTCTTAAGGAAAAGTGGACCAAGAATAGGTCATGTTGAGAATTTGTTGGTATAATGTGTTTTCTCGGAAGCTAATCCAATCACTTTTAGTTTCGAGGTTCCAAACCTCTGGACCGTCGAGCTTAAACGACGTTAAACAAAGTGCTAGTTGGGAGGCACCCCAACATTGTAAGTACCCTTTCATCTTTAATGCTTTTGTAGAGTAATATAGTATGAGAAGTGTTGTGGTAGAATGAGTTGAAAAGAAAAAAAATTCAAAAATATGTCTCATTCGCCTTGAGTTCGCTAGGCGAACCTGGGGCGAATGTTCACTAGGCAAACTGAGCGAGACAGAGAAAAAACAAAATTTTTCTGCCACATCACTTAAGTGAAAATTAGATGTGGGCCTAAACTGCGTGGGCCCATGACCTGTTTGCGGATTTTGTGGGGTAAACTTTCCCCCATTCCCCTTTTTGTCTTTCCCTTTTCCCTCTTGTCTCTTTACTTTCTAAAAACATACCCACCATATTTCTCTGCTCTCTCCATCGTATCTGTGCAAGTGAAGTTTGTTTCCAAGTTTTAGTACAAATTTCATTCTATCCTTTCAACACATTTCAGGTTTGAGATTTCTTTATTTATTCCTTGCTCTTTCTAGAAAAATGATGTTAGGGTTAATGTGAGAAAATGTTAAAAACTTTCTTCTAAGCTTTGTGAATCTGTTGCATGTTCTTGTTTATTGGTTTACATTGCTTTGCATGTTTAGGTATTGAACTTTAAGAAGTTTTTTAGAGATTTGAACTTGCTTAGGTTAAAGTTGAATTTGATTTGAATGAAGTTTATGAATTTTGAACCTTTGCTTGAACAAATGTGGCTTGGTTGGTGTTGTTGTATGGTACTCATTGTATACTATGAATATCATTGATTATATGGAAAAAATTGCTTTGTTGTTATGTTTAATTTGAATAGGCAGAACCTGGAATTTTTAAAATTTGCAGGGTTTATCTTGAGTTCGCTGGGCGAACTTGAAGAAAAAGTTCGCTAGGTCTCGCTAGGCGAACATGACAGTAAATTTGATATTTGAGTTGTGCTGAGATTTCTTATTCTGATTTTTTGTGCATTGCTTTATTATTAATGTATCATGTGTTTGGTTTGTTGGTTTTGTTTGGTGAGTATACAAATGGCACCTCCAAAGGAAACTCCTTCCAAGAAAAGAAAGGTTGAAAGTACATCCTGTCCGCAACCAATTCAATTTGATACTTCTCGGATCAGAGGAGCTAAGCAGGTTGCACGTTATATTGCTCTCGAGAAAAGGAGCATTTTGCTTGAGAAAAGGTTTAACATCAATCTTCAAGGTTCCTACCGGGCGGTAGCAGCAATCCTTCACAATAAAAAGTGGGACAAGTTAATCACACTTTATTATAGCTATAACGTGGAGCTCATAAGGGAGTTCTATGCTAATGCCCTTTTGGATGACGACGAGGTCTTTTCTTGAACTACTTTGGTTTACGGAAGAGGTGTGAAATTTGATCGGGATACTATTAATCATGTTCTAGGAAAACCTCTCACCTTGAGGGAAGATGAAGTGGATGAGTATCATCGAACTTTGAGGTTGCATAGAGACATTAAGGAGATTTCTGGTGCATTATTGTTGGAAGGAAAATTAGTGGAATTTAACCCATCTGGGGTTCCAAGAAGATACCACATGGAGGATATGCATCCGTTAGCATAGCTAGTGCTTCTTTTGGTGTTGACAAACATCAATCCGAAGTCGCATACCTCCACTATATCCATTCCAGTTGCACACTTGGTTCATAACATTTTGATTAATACTTAGATTAATGTCGCTAGAATTATCACTGATGAGATGCACATTATTGTTGAGAGCAAACTTAGATTAGGGTCGCGAGCTAATTTCTCCTTGGTCTTTCCATGTCTAATCATGGTTTTATACATGCATACGAGGATGAAGCTACCCTCCCGCCTTCAGGTGACGATCTCTGCTGCTATTGATGACAATTATATGGATAAGTTTTGCAGGCCGAAGAGAATGAGAGGAGGACAGACTTCTGCTACTGGTGCTGGTGCTGGTACAGGTTCAGGAGCTGGTGAGGCTTCAAGTTCAAAAGTTGCATGCTCTCAGGGATTTGACCCGTTCGAGAGGGAGATCTGTAACTACAACTGGGAGTGAATGGCGACTACTCAGTGTGCCATGAGTGATATACATGACTCTATGCAGGTGTTACAGCTACAGTACAAAGAGCCTTCTTTGGAGCGATCGATGATGACTAGGGAGAAGTTCCTAGCTCATGTTGTTTGGCCTGAGGCTAGGCCACACTTTAGAGAGGGGGAAAGTGTAGGTGATCCTGGTTAGGCATATGACGCTGAGGAAGTTGGAGATAATGAGGAGGCTGGTTCTGATGATGGTTCTGAGTCTGGAGAGGAGATCGATTTGGATGAGGAGACCGAGTCCGATGAGGACTAGTTTTTGTTGTTGGATATTTTGAGCATGGTCTTAGGCTACTTCTTTTGGTTCTACAAAGTGAAGTTTTCTGTTAGCTTAGATAATTGTTATATTTGTTTTATGTTTATTGTATTCTCTTTTGTATTCTACAATATCCACTTGGTGGATTATTTTGGATAATGTTGTTTGTATGTACTACTTTTGTTGGTGTTTTTACACCATAACATTTTAATGTTATTTTTAGTTCAATTCTTCAGTTCACGAATGTTCAACTTCCGTTTTCTTTATTATGTTGTTTAAGAGTTGAATTCTTCAGTTTAAGAATGTCTAACTCTAGTAGTTTTTTTTATTTGTTGGTAGTTTGCTTGCTTTGAATTTAATGTTTCCCGTTTTAGTATTTAAATGCAAGAACTTCTAGATTGATTGTTATTTGCTAAAAGTATCCAATGAAGATTATCCCAAGTTTGGATGGAGATGATAGTATTTGATCATGTAAATGCTGACAAGGTACATGGTTACCTCTTTCTAGGATGCTAGAATGTTTAAGAATTCTTTTTCTTTGTGCAAATGTAATTTTGTTTCATTTTGCAACTTTGTTTGAATGCTTGTATCACTTAGGTTCCAATAGCACAAATTTGTGAGAAACCTCCATTGTTTACTAAATGCATAGGATAACTGATAAATCTTGTTGAATACAATTGATTCATGCTTAATCTTATGATTATTTTGATTTTTTGGAAGCATTAGATATGATCAAGACATTTGCTGATAATGAGCACAACCATATCCCAAAAAGCAACTTACCCGTGAGTAGTGTGAATTTGCTAACTGTAACACCCTGTTTCCCAAAATTTAAAATAAAACATTTAAATCAAGCAATTATCAGAGTTCTTCCAAAAACGGAATGTCACTATCACCAAAAATCTCCACAAACACTACTTTAAATAATTTTCGACAAAAATGCAGCGGAAAAATTTGTCATATAAATATATATACATAAACATCATCCACATCAATTCGGCCATCCACCCAAAATATACAAACATATACATATCCAAAGATTCAAGAGAACATGATACGACACGGAGTCAAACAAAATCATCAGACGGATAAATAACTTCCAAAACCCTCGTGTTACGTATCAGAGCATCCCTACGACTCGACTCGCCACAATCCAAGCTAGCTACGCACCTGGATTGTCTGTACTTCCGAAGAAGCACAGACCACAACAACAACAAGGGGTGAGAAATCACGATAAAAAATATAACGGTAATAATATACATGAATAAACAGAAGACAACACATAAACATCTTTCATCATACAGCAATCCGAACCTACTGTCCCACACCAACACAACACACAAACAATGCAACATATGTAACTCGACACAATGATATGCGGTACCGACTCAAACTCAGGATAGATCGCATACACTCCATCTGAGCAACGATCTATCCCTACCACGCTCCTCCTGAGCCCATATAATCAAAATCAGGATAGATCGCATACGCCCATCTGAGCAACGATCTATCCCTACCACGCTCCTCCTGAGCCCATATAATCAAACGCAGGATAGATCGCATATGCCCCATCTGAGCAACGATCTATCCCTACCACGCTCCTCCTGAGCCCATATAATCAATCTCAGGATAGATCGCATACACTCCATCTGAGCAACGATCTATCCCTACCAATGCTCCCCATTTGGAGCACGGGTGAATCACATACGCCCCATCTGAGCAATGATTCAAATCCCGTCCATGCTCCCCATTTGGAGCACGGGTGAATCGCATACGCCCCATCTGAGAAACGATTCAATCCCGTCAACATGCTATGCAGACACCAATGCACACAACAAACACAAGCACACACGATGCACACGATCCTACTGATACATCATCATGCATCACACACACACACACACACACACACACACACACACACACACACACACACACACACACACACACACACACACACACACACACACACACACACACACACACACACACACATATATATATATATATATATATATATATATATATATATATATATATATATATATATATATATATATATATATATATATATATATATATATATATATATATATATATATATATATATATATATATATATATATATATATATATATATATATATATATATATATATATATATATATATATATATATATATATATATATATATATATATATATATATATATATATATATATATATATATATATATATATATATATATATATATATATATATATATATATATATACACACATATATTCCACACATCACCACATACATGTATCATTTCATACACCAATCGAAATATTCTAATCAAACGAATAACACGGAAATCACATTCCAACACCACACATACACTCACCACAGCTCACCAACAATCTTGCAATCAATACATGACTAGCAAGGGTCCAACAGCACAAGAAAGCCGAACAGAACGGCAGCAAAAATGCAAACTGTTGTCGAGCTCGCTAGCACATTCGCCTGGCGAAGCCCCGCAGTGAATGCTCGCTGTAGCTCACCCGGAGAAACCCCTAGTGAAGCCAGACAGTGGCTACTGGCAGCACTCGCTGCCTAGTTTGCCTGGCGAAGCCTAGTGAAGGCTCGCCCCCCCCCCCCCCCTCATTCGCCCAGCGAATGCTGGCGAATACCTGCGACTTCAAAAAAATCCCACTGTGCAGAAACAACAACTCTCTCCGAATTCGCCCGATTACGCGCAAACCAGTTTCTAACACAACTAACCGACATTCTACGACTTAACTACATAATCCATTCTCGATTTCACCCGATAAAACCTCAGTTCTACTCAATTGATCAATTTCGGCTTAAAACGGTAAACTACCGAAAACCCCAAATCACCCAAACAAACACATGCAATGATTCAATCATACCAGCAGCAACTCAGAATTCACAACATCATAACAATCAGTTCATCAACATCTATGGGGTTAGGGAAAATCCCCCCTCTATCTAGAATCCATGCAATACCGAATTTTAACAGATTCTTCCCCTACCTCAAATGCAGCTTTGATCGAAGAAACTTCAAGAATCCACAGTCTAGCTTCCTCTTGCTTGATCGAGCTCTCACTCTCTTGATCAGGTTCTTCTCTTTCTCACTTCTACCGTGTTCTTCTCCCTCTCACGATCGTGTTCTTTCTTCTTTCCTTTTTCTAATATTCCATTCTTGCCCTTAATCCCAAATTCTCCTTATAATCCAAATAATCTCAATTAATAAAATCCTCATTTTCTTTTAATCCAAAATTAATATAAAACTTCATAACATTAATATTGATAATAATAATAATAATAATATCAATATTAATATTAATTATCAATTATTATCATTATCAATTATATAATATTAATATTATGTTCCTTATTTCTCAACGCTTCCATACAAAGCACGCCGATAAGTAAAAATAACACCGGAAAAACTCAAATAATTAAAATGGGAGTTACACTAACCCCTTTGAGCTTAATAGTTTAGATACTAGTTTAGTGATGAACTTCGTATTTGTACATATTTTGAAAGACAGTTCATTATTAAATTGTGTAGGATTCTTAAAAAATTTCTTGAACCTTTGATATGATTCTAAATTATATTCCTTGCCATAAAAAGTAAGGAACATTCACTTAAGGTTTGGTTGAAATTCAAGTTAGGGAGAGTGAAAAGAAAGTGGTAGGTTATAAAAAATTTTGAAAATTTTCAAACAAGCATTGAAAAAGAAAATTGTGAATATGAATTATGAAAAAGAAAAATTAAATGCATGCTTATTTGAATGAAAAAAATAGAAAATGAATAATATGCATAAAGGTGTTGGAAGAGTGAGCAATTGAGAAAATAAAGTGTTGGATGAAGTTGTAGTGTGTACATAACCTTGTATAGTTGATCGTGAATTTGTGTATTTGTCGGATTACTACTGCAAGTATACACTCTATCGCGTAGTTTTAAAAGATTGTCAAACCCACAAGGACTAATAATCAACCTAGAGTGATCAATTGTTGCGGTGCAAAGCTAAGGCTTAGTTTTTGTGGTAAAAAGACTTAATTAATATGGGATTTGAAAAAATAAAGAAACGGGTCCGAAGAATGATCCACGTGCTCCTAAGGGACTCTATAGATCCCGGGTGTTAACAAAGGACTCAAAGCTATTCTGTAGGAAAAACTGGTTTAAAGATTCGATCTCACACTCTCGCGCTGTTGACCCTAACACACCTGATGACCCCAAGATTTTGTTGTCGCTTTCTCGGCAATTAAAGGAACGCTTTGAAAACTAGCAAGGCCTAACTGAAACTTGAAGTGCTCTTGTTGCATTCAGACTCAGTGCTCGGTGTCTACTATCCAGTGATCACCTCAAACTCTCGCTCTGTCAAACACGCCTTGGTGTGTTTCTCACTCTCGTGACAAAACATTGTTAACCAGCCTCTCGCTCTTGCGACAAGACTGGCTAAATTCTGGTTAGACACCAGAACCAGAATCTTAAAATAACTAAAATGAACACCGATGGTTCCTACGGAGTCCCGTCGGGTGACGATACTCAAACTACAGACTCCGACTACACTACTCAGACATGTTCATCTCTAAACCTACGACATTTATCATGCTGTAAACTAGAACATACATAATTGCGATTAATACGAAAGTAAAGTAATGTAGTAAAAATAGAATTATAGATAACCTGAAATAAATTAAAATGAAATAACTTCAAACGTATTACAATGTTGATCCAAGTGGGCAAACACCGATTACAGGAAAGTAAAAGTACAACGGGCAGTAATCACTCGGTGTGAGGGATTACTGCTTTGGTTAGTGAATATGTAAGAGGGGTCTGGCAGAATTTCGACAGTGCTTCCGCACGAGTTCTTGGATTCTTAGCTCTGACCTACCAGCCTTTATTTATAGAGGGGGAAGGTTCCTAAATAATAGGAGTTGAAAACTGCCTCAAAACTGCCCAACTATTCTGAAAAACTGCTCCCGCGGTGTCATACCCCAAATTTGTCCTACATGTGTATTGTCTTTAATTTGTATTGTTGCCCACTGACAATTATTCAAAAAAAGTTTAAAAAAATAGTTTGTTTCTTATATGCTGTTTTTAACTCAAGATGTTATGGGGTTGAAATTGAATTAAGGATAATTGGAGATTTATTTGTACGAATGCTGAGCTCAATAAAGATTGAAAGCTAATCAGGAAAAAAGCATGTTGGATGGGATTTGGATTCAAGTGGTGATCAAGATTGTATATCATTGTTCAAGATTAAATATGAGTGTGTCATGGGAGTTACAAGGAAAAGATGTGTGGTTTACATATGGGAGTGACATAACATTCGTTGAGCCCAAGTTGAAGCCCATACAAAATTCATATTACATTGTCCAAAAGTTTAAAGCCCACTTTGTCATTCAAGAAGGTTATATTATTCAAAAGCCCATCACAAAATAGAAGGCTATATCGTCTCTTTTGAATTAATTAACAAGAGTAGGCCCATGAACATTTATTTTCCACACAATTCAGTACAAAAAAAAAACATAACCTTTTTCTACACAAAATATGATAATGTTGCAATTATATGTTTCAATTTCTCAACATTAGCATAATGGAGTTATAGCCAGTAATTTCATTATCTCTTAATGTTCAAGATTACAATGATGCATTTACAGAAGAATAAAGGTTGCAAGACTTCATGTTTTTTGGAGCCTATTCTAGTCTGCCCTGCACCCAAATGTCGCGGACAGTGTGCACGCGACGCTTGTCGAAACTCAGGCCTAACAAGAGTTCAAGATGTAACCGAACCGTTTTTTCTATGACCAATGCAGGTGGCTTCAAGTACTTTCCCCTTTATACCAAAATATTGTGGTCTTGTAAGAAAAGAGAAAGGCTCATGTTACTGCAGACTCTAAGGCAAGAGGATTTTGCAAAACGTGTTGTATTGTCGTCACGTACCGGGTATTGCAATGACCAGTTTTCATGGCAGTATAGGTCAAGCTAACCCCACTCTCATACAACCTGCAATAAGAATGACAGAACACCAGTTCAACAGCAGTAAAAGTGAATTTTGGTGGCAGTTAAATTCACTTGCCCTCAGCTCAGCCGCCCCTTTGTCACGCCCGCCGGGCATAAACGCAGTGGTTTGTATCTTTCTCTCACACACAAGCTGCGCCGTGCCCTCAGTCTCTGCTGCAATTTAACATTGATGCTGCCGCGCCGGATGCTATTTTGCGGGAACAAGAACTTGCTACTCAAAATATCATAAGGATCCAAAGAGAAATGACAAATACCACATCACCTTCCAAGGGTGATTTTAGACATATTCTCTGCCTGTCGTTACCTCATTGCTTTGAAGGAGCATCTCTTGAATATAGCCACTGAGCATAGGTTTCAAGTCGCTCTTAATCGTGAAAAAACCTGCAAAAACAACAACAATTGTGACTTGAATTCAACCGGCAGCAATACGGCAAAGTAGAAGAAGAAAAGGAAAAGAAAAGTGATGAAGTGAAATACCAGCCGCAAACCTGTGTTAGACCAAGATCAACTTAAAACGGAAGCTGTATATTCAAAAAAAAACGTTGAGGGTATTTTTAAAGTTGTATTGGTATCTCAAAATGTTGAACCGTCATCATTTGAGGAAGATAGTGTTTGATGCACCAAAGTCATCAAAACACTACGGCATACTGTGTTTCAATCATCAGCTAAGGGCTCGCCGTATTGTGAATCATGATCCAACTGCTTCAGTTCCCAATTCACCTGTTAAGAAAATTGGAAATAAAACCGTGACCATATTTGGGATAACATCAAGACCATGAAAATATCAATGACAGATTTTAAAAAAGAGGGCATCAAGCATGTTAAGATTCAAGGCAGGGGGCGTGGTTCTGTACTTGATAATTTACCTGTGAATCAGTTTGTCTATGAGGATATACGATTTGTCACACCAAAAGGTTCCAAAAATGAATAAAGAAACAAGTGTCCTATGATACTACATTCATAAACCGTTAAAGTTGACTACATCAACCGAGTCTTTCCGTACCGCAAGGACCCGCCTCACAGACCTTACATTTCATAACCTGCTGTAACCAAATGGCAAAATCACTTGATATAAGAACCGAGAATCATGAGTCGTCCATACACCCCACCAGTACAGTCACGCAGAGAATACCTACCGCAACCTGTACTATGCATCAAGATGCAACAATTAGTACATGTACCAGCTCCAATACACCACAGACGCGAGCTACGCGACAACGACAACGTACGGCACAACCGAAAACACACAGCCACGGTTCAGGTACGAAATTGAAAAGAAACACCCTCTCACTTTCTCCATATGTTAAGAATTGATACACAATTTAAAGGAAGCAACAACAATCTTCAGCACCACCGGCGAAAAAGGCAATTTGCATCCTTTCGAATAACCGAACCATTTGCTAAACCTATTTGCAACAAAATAATAGTAAAGAAGTAGCAAGCATGGAAATTAAGGATTGATGTTAATAATTCTGTATGTACCTGTCATCTAGCTTCTAAGCCAGCAATACTCGCTCAAAACCGATTCACGCAAGCCTCTCCACCACATTACAAATTTCCTGCAGCATGGATAAAACAAATTATTATTTGGACCCAAAGAGGAGAATTCAAAACGTAAGGCATCAAAGTACCTACACCTTCAGCCAAACATTACCGCAATAGCCGCTCACGGCGCTTTGTGCGTAACAAACTGTGTCTGCACAAAAGTTTGAGAACATGACCATAGTATAAAAAAAAAGCACTTTCCAAACAGGGCAGCATAAAACCGCGTAGCTACCATACTCCCTTGGCACGCACATGATACGTAACAGCAAAACCAGTCGCGGTAAAATGCGAAATAACATCTTGAAGTCGATTGCAGCATATGATTCTCAGGCGGCCATTATTCCATTCCTAAGCCTTTCATAAGTTAACCTGTTTAACCAAGAAAAAGCTACAATTTACACACTTTTTTACTTTAACTCAGTTCCAGCTCAGCAGTGAAATTTTTAAGGAGGGACCACCTGGTTCTCTAGGTATTTTCATGAGGGAAGAAAATCCCCAACACACCCAATGTACAAATCCTGCGGTAGAAATTCCCCCAAAGAATTAGGTTGTACACAAGTTGCAAAAAGACAAAACAATAAAAAAGTTTCAGGGGTACATACCGTTTTTTTTTCACAGAGCTCGTACTCACATGACACTACTCATTTCCATTTCTACCCTCAATCCTCCCTATACTCTCTCCATTTAAAACCGTGTGAGAGGCTGCAGCAAAGAGGAGGAAGCCCTAGCCGCACTATTCATCAACTCCATTCCCCTTCAGCTCCCTCATCCATCTTCACCACTCTCCTCATCAAACAAAACACCGCACAAACAAACTTCTTCGACTGGAAAAAATCCAAAACAGCCGTAAATCCCTAACATCTCTAACCTTCTTCAATAACTCTCTTCTTTCTCATAGTTTCAAAAATGAAAAAAAATCAACAATAACCAATTCTTTCCGACTTTTCTATCCAATCGTCTACCTCGCAAAACTTCATCTCTAAAACTAAGAGCAACCTTTAACCTCCAAATCGAAACGCCTCTCTCTCCCTCAGAAAATCCACCGCGATACCCTCTGTCTCTCACCTCAAACCTTTCCTCCATATCATTTAACCATTAACAACTCCTCACAAACCTGCAGAAAACTCCAACAAACCTTTGAAAACCCATAACCCACTTCATCAACCTCCGCGAATCCGCAAAACCCACTACCACAAATCCATTTCTTCCACTTCACCAGCATCAAACCCATCTCCATCCTCCCAACAACTAAACCTTATTCTTCTTCATTCAACCCTTTTTAAACTTGAAACCCATTTCAGAACAAAAATCGAAACATAGAAATAGATGAAGTAGAGCTTCAAAATTAAATCTGAAAAATGGAGACGTGATTTGGAGTAGAGATTGAAGATGAATGCAAACGGGTTGAGGGAGAGAGAATCGGAAGTCGTGAATTGAAGGTTGGAACGATGTCGTTTTGCCATTTCTGTTTTGACCGTGAAGTTTATGGTGATGGGTCGGGTTTGTTCCGGTTTTGGACGAAATGGTTTGAGAAAATCATGCTGAGGCCTTTTCTTGTTTCTCACTTTCATTTCAGTCTTTTATATATATATATATATATATATATATATATATATATATATATATATATATATATATATATATATATATATATATATATATATATATATATATATATATATATATATATATATATATATATATATATATATATATATATATATATATATATATATATATATATATATATATATATATATATATATATATATTATTTTTAAATTTAACTTTTAGTTTTGTATGATTTTTTTTTCTTAATGGTTTTTAAGACTGTTAATATGTGTTTATTTAAATCTGTTTTGTTTAATAGTTCCTTTCTTAAATAATTTCTTTAGTTTATATTTTTTAAAATACTTTCTTTAATTTATATTAGATTTAACTATATATTTACTTTTTTAAATTAATTTTTTTAAACTTTGTAAATAATTTAGTTTACTAATATTTATTATCTAATGGCTTTTTTAGATTTATATGTATATATCCATAACTATAATTTCTTTTAGAACTCTTTATCTTTTTAGAAGTTTGATTTTTATTTCTCATTGGTCATTGAGCATTTTATTCCACTTTTGCTCCTTTTTGGGTTGATGACGAGATTACCACCGTTTAGCCGTCAAATTATTGGCGTGAAACAAAGGATCTGAGACCACCTTCTTTCTCCGATTTTATTTCAATTTTTGGATCGATGAAGTCTTTTATTCGTAAGCGTCGCGTATCGAAGTTGATAACCTTCTCGATTTCAAATCTATGGTGAATAACCATTGGGGTCATTTTCCGTACTTTGGGATCGTGATAGGCTACCTTCGATTAATCGACATTATGTTTACAATTAAGACGAGATCTTATTCTTTCGTGTCCCGATTCGATTCACTAAACTAACCAACAACTTTAATTTTCGTTAAATATTATTGTGAATATTATTGTTATATTTATCTTGCTATATTATTATTATCATATTCATATTTATCATACTTTTTAACACATATAATCGAAAACACATAATAAACTATCGAAATCCTAAAAGCCAAATTGGTGGACTGTTGTATCATTGGTTATTTGCAGGTATCCTAATTTTGAGTCGTGCCCGATTTTGCTCAAGGCGTATTTTAGGACACAATGCACACACACGGCTTTCTCTTGGGCTACCTTACAATGAGACCCCTTTATTTCGTGCAATCCCGTGTAACTTACATGTATCCCTTCCCATTCCGATGTATGTTTCGCATTTCTTTGATTATTAGTTTATCTCTTAGGAGCACCCATAGGGACTAGAGCGGATCAAACTATTTTCAAACTAATTCTCGATTCATCATCGAGCCACTTTCAAATAACCCGTAAGTCGAGTGCTCATACGCATTCGTCATCAACCTATTACAACTCGACCCTTGATGCGTAAGTCAAGTCGGTCTCTTTTCTTTCAAACTATTTCATTTCCAACACGTTTTGCACGCGATAATGAGTCAAACTCTTGATCCAACGTCAAGAGGATTTTTGAAACAAACTATCAATCAATTAACAATTATTCAATTCTTTTCAAGGTGTAAAGAGTAGGTTCAAGTCTTTGATCTTGCTTTCCGTTGTTTATATGCGAGTTATCTTATTCGTGTGTGAGCAATTGACGCCTTTAAATAATATTAATAAACTCGATAATACTCAACCATATCAAATTACTCATCCTTTCACTCACCTTTCAAACAACTTCTTTTACAATGAAAAAGAGAGTGTCCCAAGTCTTTGGTTCGCTCTCCCGACTACTTGGATCCGAGAAGCCTTTCTCAAGCTTCAAGTAGTCGCCATCCGACCAATCTCATCCTTCTATACACTATTTCAAATTCAAACAACCTTCTTTTAGGATGAAAAAGAGAGTGTTCCAAGTCTTTGGTTCGCTTTCCCGATTACTTGGGGTCTGTGAAGTCTTTCTTAGGCTTCAAGTGATCGTCATCATTTCAACCTTATCTTCAAGATGAAAAAGAGAGAGTTCCAAGTCTTTGGTTCACTCTCCCGATTACTTGGGTCCGAGAAGTCTTTCTTAAGCTTCAAGTAGTCGTCATCCGTACCCACTTCAAATCCAATTCAAACCCGTTTCTTTCGTGGTCGTTACCACGAACTACGAATGCTCTGATTCTTCATTCACTCTTGAATGTAAGATACGTAGGCACAAGATTGCGATGATCTTGGCGAGCACAATCCCCTCCATCTTCCATTTCCCCCATCCTTTCTCGTAGTCGAACTACGACGCTCTTATTTCTCATTCTCGTCCAAATGAGCATATGTAGGCACAAGGGCCCCAATCCTTGGCGAGCACCCTATCCTCTAAACCATCCCCTTTCCCTTAGCATCTTTAGCTCTTTATAGTACCATTTTAGCATTTAGTAGTGAGAAGAGAAGAATTAAGTTTAGCTAACATCCATCACAACTCAAATTAAGAGGTTCCCATTGAGTACAACAGACGTGAGGGGTGCTAATACCTTCCCCTCGCGTAACCGACTCCCGAACCCAGGAATATGGTTGCGACGACCGTGTTCCTTCCGCGTCTATGAGGTTTTCTCGATATTTTCCTCTCCCGTCTATTCGGGAAAAATAAAGTTCGGTGGCGACTCTGTCGAACCGTATTTCCCGCGCCTTTTGCGCGAGGGTCGTATGTTCGAATGAATTTTTCAAGGTGCGACAGGTGGCGACTCTGCTGGGGACTATTGCTACATGCAAGAGAGAGTCGAGCCTATCTTAGTTTGAGTTGTTAGCTTGTTGTTTTTTATTTTCTTCTCGCTATTTTTATTGGTATCCTTGTTTTGGTTACTTGTGCTTGAGGCATTGTTGGGTTATTCCACTTATGGTTACTTTGTGAGATGGCTCTACACCCGAATCCGAGTATAACCCTATGATTAGGATGATGGTTATGTAGTGGAGACTTGCGTGGAGTCTTTCGCGTTGAGTTGAAGCGAAAACCCCGCTTGGAGTAGATTCTTTGGAGATGTTGTTGTTGTGGTGAGTCTTTGCCATGACAATAATGTTTTCGAGTTTGAATCGTTGATCCCAAGGACCATAAACCGTTTTATCCATGGTGGTTGGTAGTGTTAATTCTTTGTGAATTAATACGAACGCCCCAATCAGATGAGATCCCTTGAACGTATTACTTTCTTACGATAGTATTTTCAACCTCGATCTATGACTCTGAGAACCTTTTCTAGAATCCGTGTGTCGATGGTTGTGTAGTTGATGCCTCCGAGAAGTCTTTCTCGCGTGGAAGATACGAGAACCTCACCTAGAGGAGATTCTATTGAGGATGTTATTACCGTGATGAGGCTTTGTCATGGTTGTAATATCTTTGAAAGATATCCATGACTCTAGGCACCTACCCATTTTAGAATCCTACCTGTGGGGGTTTCTTTGAGCAGTGACTGTGATCCTTGAACCGTTCACCCAGCTAAATCTCAGAACTGTTTGAATTTGTGATCCTGGATCTTGCATCTTGCATTACATATCATTTGCATTGCATCTCATTTGTTGAGCATCTTGCGTTCTCCTTCCTTCAGCAGTTTCTCATGTTTCTCTTTCCTTCCTATCCAGTAAATCAAGCTGATTCCTCGACACCAGTACACAACTAGAGCCAATACAAGACGAATGATGGAGCAGATTCAACAAGAGCAAGTTGCCTTCAGAGAAGAGTTGGATTCTATGAAAGGAAAGATCGACCAGATCCTCGAAGCCATCCTCACGGCCAGAAGAGAGGAAGAACAGCGTGAAGCCGCTGCTGTCGTCAACAATAATGGTCAAGGACAAGGGTCTACTGCCATCCCTTTGGTTCTAATTCCAAATCCTCATGGGATGCCGCTGAACTTCAATAATGCAGCCGAAGGGAACACTTCTCATCCAACCCCAGCGCCCGGAGTTACCATTGGAGCTATCCCGCAGGCCCAGCCTACTGCTGTGCAAATCCCAGTTCCTCATATCGAAGATACTCTGATGGATCAGTATGATGACGTTCAGAACTATCATGCTGCTATCCTCATTGCCAGTCTTGTTGCTGTTCAGGATTCAGAAGCCATAAAGATGTGTCGAGATCTGGCCGAGAAACTCCGAGCCATGGAGGGGCACAGTTCAAATTCTTTCAGTGCTTTGGAATTATGCTTGGTGCATGATGTTGTCATTCCTCCCAAGTTCAAAGTGCCGAAATTTTCGAAGTACAAAGGTCTCAGTTGTCCAAACATTCATTTGAAGATGTATTATCGCAAGATGGCTGCCTATGCCAGAGACGAAAAGCTCATGATTTATTGCTTCCAAGACAGTTTGTCTGGGGCATCACTTGAATGGTATATGCAGCTGGAACGTAACAGTGTGCGCACTTGGGCTGAGCTAGCCGATGCATTTGTCAAGCAGTATAAGTACAACACCGATCTTGCTCCGAATCGTACTCAACTTCAGAGTATGACTCAGAAGGACAACGAATCCTTCAAGGAGTACGCGCAGCGATGGAGAGAGCTAGCCGCAAGGGTGCATCCACCTCTTGTTGACCGTGAACTAATTGACATCTTCATGGTTACTTTACAAGGCCAGTACTACGAAAAGTTGATCGGCAGTGTCTCCGCTGGATTCTCTGACTTGGTGATCGTTGGTGAGAGAATTGAAGAAGGGCTGAAGAGTGGAAAGATCCCAGGAGGTTCTAATAACCAAGCCAATGCCAAGAAGCCTTTCAACGGATACAAGAAGAAAGAGGGCGAAACAAATGCCGTCTATTTGCAGAAAGGGCAGGCTTCTCAACAAGCTCCCGCTCCTATGCCTTATCAAATGCCCTACTATCAGTATCCATATGTTGCTACTGTGCAGTATGCTCCAACGCCTTATCAGCCAGTTGTTCAAGCAGTGCAAGCTCAGATGCCACAACAACAAGCTCCTCAGCAACAGGCCTACAACCAGCAAGGATATTAGTATCCTCCTCAGCAACAGCAGATGCAAGCTACTCAGCAACGACAAGGTGCTCGCCCACAGCGTCAGCAGAGAACATGGAGGCCAGATAGAGTCTTTGATTGTCTACCAATGACATATGCTAAAATCTTTGCTCAGTTGATGGAGAAAAAGCTGTTGTTCTGAGAGATTTGGCTCCTCCAACTGTCATTCCTGCCGATTATGATGCAAATGCTCATTGTGAGTTTCATAAGGGCGCTCCAGGTCATACCATTAAGGACTGCAGAGCTTTCAAGCACATAATTCAAGACATGATCGACAGGGATGCTATCAACTTCAATGGGAAGTCTCCAAATGTCATCAACAATCCAATGCCGCCGAACAAATAACGTTATTCAGATCAAATCCAGTCAAGTCAAGTTCATCTCCCGAAGAAGGCAGTCATGTTGCCATTTCATATTTCGCATTTCTTATGTTTTGTCTTTGTTTGCTTAAGTATTGTATGCTTTGAACAATTGCCATTCGTATTTGGTTTTCATTAATGTATCGATTATGCATGTTTTGAATTAGTTATGTCGTATTCACTCATTTTCACTTATCACTGACACATTTGTTCATTTCACATTATCCACTATTGTTTAGCATGATTTGAGGGAGGATGATGAAAATGAGATACCCATAATTGCAAACCGTATGCTTTCAGATAGAATCTCGTCAATGATGTACAGGCATTGCTTCAATTCCCCAAACACCGGAGATATAAGGAGTTAATCCCTAGTAAACCACTTCGAGCCTAGAAGTAGCAGTTTCCTTCGGATATTCAAACCTTTACACTCAACCTGGGGCAGGGTAGTGTTCAGTCAATTCAACTCCGCACTCAAATCAACAAGCAATGACCCATGCTATGGCAGTCACAACCTTCCCAAAAAATAAAAATCAAAAATCCTGCTAAGTCAAACACCTCAGGGGGGAATTAGGCAAAATCAAGGCAATCCCGAGGGATCTGACAAGCAAAGTCAATCCATGCAAAAGTTAGGGATCAAAAACAAAAACAAAAAAGGACCCCGAAACCCTCAACAAAAACAAAATAATATTCAGTGGCCACCCAAATCAAAAGGGGCACTGACATCCATAAAAAAAAACCAAAATAAGGTGACTGCCACGACGAGCAAACCTTGAATCATCAAGTTTGTACCGTCAAGACAAGTGTAGAATTAACTGAGCGTAGGACTGGAGATCATTAAGAAGAATGGGTGGGTACAAATCACACTTCGAGCCTAATACCTTTGTTTTATAACCGTGAACCAGACCATGTTACAACCCTCGAAAGACCTAATTGAGGCGAGGTTTATTCTGAAAAGCATATTATTGCAAGGTTGCATAACCTGACTCCTCACACGATTGTTAATCATCAGCATTGGTGTCATTTCTCTTGATATATGTTTCACATCAATCAAAATCAGCACAACGTTTGAGCTAATTGACCATTCATCTCACTATCACAACACTCTCAAATAAATGATACTTTTTCAAACTTGCATCGAACTTTGCATTAATATTACCATTTATGAATATACAGTTTTAATTGCAAATCAGTGCTAGGTATTCAAGGACATCTCAACAAGGGGCAATCAGGGAGGAACTTGACTTTCAGTGTGTCATACCCTAAATTTGTCCTACCCTTTTGTAAATATTTTCGCATTTATTGTCTCGTGCTATCAGACACGTGTCCACCCGAAGGACGTTTTTCAAAAATTCTTTTTAACCGATTAAGATGTGACACGTGGCCTAAGGTTATTTCGTGAATATTATTTTTTCTCTTTTAAGTGTTATTAGTAGCATTTCCTTTTAATTATTATTTTCTCGTTTTTTTATATATATAATTTTTTGGCTGGTTTTATATGTTTTAATATTTATTTAATTGTTAATAGTTAATATTTTATTTAATGATCATTGTTTGTTTTAAGTAGTTGTTAACATTAATTTAGATTTAATTAGTATATTTTGTTATTGTTTAGTGAATTTGTTAACAAAATGAAAAGAAAAGGAGAAGTTGGGAACGAGGCCCAATTTCAGTGGCCCGTTAGGTTTTGTCTTTAGGTTTGTTCTTAAAAGAGGAAGACTGATGGAGAGAAGGGGGACTGTTCACAGCGCCCCAATTAACCCTGAAAACCCTAAAATATTGTTGATAACTCTCATTTGAACCCTAATCCGCCGCCCCTTCATAACCCTAATGGCACCGTTCAAGCTTTCACCCTTCCTCATCCATCCTCGAATCACCAGTTCAACAATAACGGTATTGCCTTCATAGGAATCTCGTATGAACAAGCAAAAGTCTGCTCCATTTGAAGATTTAGAGCAACCAGAGTTCAAGCTCATCCATGGTTCGTTGCCGTGACGTGCTGTAACGAGGTGAAACAGGTCGAAGCTTCGGTCTGAATTCCGTGGTACTCCAATTTGTTAACGAGCGCTCAACCCTAATGAGGATGCAATGGCGATAATGGGATTCAGCTCTTGGCTATCGACGTCATGATTACGGTATTCCAAGTCCAGGTGGATGGTGTAAGTGATGCCATATCATGAGATTTTCTTCATTCTTTCATTTATGCGATTAAATTTCTTTGATGTTTATGATGTATGTTCTTTCTAATTGTTAATGGTTTCTATGTTTGTACTGTGGCAGAAGTATAGTGGTTTTAACAGTGTTATAAGCTAAGGCGTTGCCTCTATGTTACCAGAAATTTATGAGTCCATCACCAACAGCTTTGGAAGACATGGTTTGAGCAACATCGACACCACGTCGCGCCTGCAACAAATATTGAGTCATTGTCTGTTTTTTTTTCCTTGTTGCAGGTTGGCTTCGTCAAATACTGCCAAAGCAAGTTTGTTGGGTTTCGGTGAGAGTCTGTTCGTTGTCGGTTGGTCTTCCTCATGTCTGTGCCACAAACTGTGATGATCTTAGTAGAAGTTATAGCCATCCTGTATCAACTGTGTTTCTAAGCATCTGATTTTCTATGTTTGTTGTTGTTGTCTTTAACACTGATACTGACGAAAGCACAAGGTTATTAACTTCCATTTTGGCCATTTCAAATTTGCAAAATTTGTGTTCTGTGTTTGCTTGGTTGTCATGTGCAGGTTTTTAAAGTCTAAGCTCAGGATGTTGGAACCGATACAATCAATGCAAACGAGTCTTCAGCTTTGCTCTTCAAACTCGTGTCAGCAGTTTGAATCTGATTTCAAAGTCGACGGTGCAACAACAGTTCACAATGGTAGCATTCTATTTATCAGCTTTTGCGAGGCTTTGATTTAGCAATTGGAACCAGCCACATTCAAACTTCTGCAATGGAAAGTCAAGTAGCAGCAGCAAGACGATGTTTTCACTCGTGCACATCACGGCTCATGGACGACATCACCGGGCTTGTCATTTTGCCCAGATCTTAGCAACCTCGCAGCGAGCTCCAAGCAACGGCGATGTAGCGGCAATGTCGAAGCAACTTCAGTAATATGTCAGCATCATCTCTCCAACTGTTCAATAAGCGGCTTGGCACGGCTACGTCATAGCTCTTATTTTCAGATTGACAATGAATTTTGACGCTACGGTAACATTACGGATACTTTTATTTTCCTGTCGAATCTAATTTGCTTTGCAAAGTTTACATGGTATGGCTGAGATTATTTTGAGATTTTTTTTGAATTTCTTTTCCTGTTAGTCTGCTGCTATTGAAATGTTCACAGGGGTTGTTGGTGTGATCGTATTCCTGTCATGAGGAACATACTGATTGCCGCAGTTGGAACCGGCAGCATTTGAATTTTGCAGTAGAAGGCCGAGTAGCTGCAACACGACTTCGCAAAGCAACATCATTGACAACAAGATGAAGGGCATCGATTACGCTGCTGCAGACTTGAGGTTTTCATTGATCTAGTTCATACAAAGCTCCGTATCCAAGACCGACTCTTCGTATCCTTTGGTTCGATAGTATTCGGCGCCCGATTAGGCTTGACGGCTATTAGAGATTCGATGTAGTTATCTTTGTTTTTAGACATTTTTGTGGTTTTTCTACTGTTGCTCTAAAAACTTTGCCGAATATCCGACGTGACGTCGTTAATATTCGAGCTTTTCTATTAAAAATTTATACTAGACATATCCTATCTTTATTCTTGTATGTTCCTATGTTCTGTTACAATATTCAAAACAACAATAATAACATCCTAATTCAACGGCTGTTGTTGTTATCGTGTATGTCGTCTGCAGCGTTTTAGTTTGAATGTGTGCTGATAGCGTAACACAATACTCCGGGTAGAATGGCTTTATGTCAAAGTGGCTTTGTGGTTTAAGCTCTGTCGACAAATTCCGTGGCTTTACGGTTTTGTTATTTGGATTGCCTTGTAGTTCTGTCAACAGATTGTTATTGTTGTCTGTTAGTTTCTTTGGCTTGCATTTAAATTTGAAAGTTGATTTAGCTCATAGCACTTCATGAAAACTTATGGTTACTAATGTGCTGCTGAGAGGCTGGAAATCATGCGGCTAGTATTCGAAGAATCAAAGCATTTATGGTGTTGTACTCTATCCTTGCCAATGTGGGGCATGAGTGTGAAGTGGATTGGGTTGCCCAATATTGGAAGCACTTAATATTTCTATATGGTTGTTATATTATATTCAATTTAGTTTATTATTTTCCTTCCCATTCAATAATAATGTATCCCAACTCCCTCAAATGTAATAATATTATAGTTTTTTTTTCTTATACTTTAACACCTCAAAAAACATTTTTTTAAGAAATAAAATTCTCGATTTATCGAGTCCCTTTTCACCTATGTAAGTCGAGTGCTTTCAAGGACTCGCCATCGACCTCTGATCACCATACACAACATTTTAAAGCTTAATCCTGGGCTTTCTTACAGTGATACCTATTTGATCAATTATTTCTAATTGGTCACTTAGAAGACTAGCCCACTTTGCTAGTGCACACGCTTAAAATTCAAATTCAAACCTCGACTCACCTTGAGTACTTTTTCAAAACAAATTAAATCTTTGAAGTCAAGCACTTCTTGGATTTTTGGACAATCATTATTGAGGTGTACACCGTAAAAT
The DNA here is from genome assembly GCA_963859935.3 of Lathyrus sativus. Lineage (NCBI taxonomy): Eukaryota > Viridiplantae > Streptophyta > Magnoliopsida > Fabales > Fabaceae > Lathyrus > Lathyrus sativus. The sequence continues at coordinate 435,761,668 of OZ012740.1, read as the reverse complement.
AATGTGTCGTTCGACTTTTCGTTTTAGCATTCTCTTTTGGACAAAGAAATGTCATAGGAATCTAGCATTCTGTGTGATATTTCTGTCGTTCATTTAAATATTCTCCAAATGAAAAAGGTGTCGTCGAGATCCAGCATTTCGGTAATACCCCAATTAATTGGTTGTGAGGCCTACGTCTCATTTATCAAATAATTGTCATTTCTCTCATTTTCAAATCCAATCTCACGTCCTCACATCTCGTACCTTAAACTATTTTCATACCTCATTTCACTTCAAATCTTTTTTCAAACATTTTCTCGATCAAACTTCGAAAGAAGGAGGTTCTTGGAGTCTAGCATTCCTTGAATTTTCGAGTGAATAGCTCTCGAGGCACGCCCTTTGGGTTGTTATTCACTCAACCTTTCGACTTTTTCAAACTCAATCGTTCTCTATATTCTCCTGAGTCGATTGCTCGTCCGCATTCGCAACCCCTTTCTTTCACAATTCCTCGTGGTCTCGATATTAGGAGCACCCTCAGGGACTAATATCGTTTCTCACAACCTTAACCCTTGACACGTCGTCAAGCCGGTTCCATCTTCAAACAAATCCTCGACACGTCGTCGAGTCATTTCAAAACAACTTCCTTTTCACCTCACATTCCATTTTCGATTCAATCTTTTCACAAGTGTTTTTTTTTTAAACTTACGAAAGAGGGATGTTCTTAGAATCTAGCATTCTTTGAATATTCGAATGAGTAACTCTTGGGCACGCCCCCGAGTTGTTATTAGTTCATTCTTTCGATTTCAAAACATCCAACTCTTATCTTCAACTTATTTGACTCAATTTCCGAAAGAACTGAGTTCTTGGGATCTCGCATTCCTTGAATTCTTGAGTGACAAGCTCTTGAGGCACGCCCTTAGGTTGTTTGTCATTCACTCTTTCGTCTCAACTCAACTTCAACCCATTTCAAACCTCATATTTTCGTGGTCGTCTCCACGAACTACGGACGCTCTGATTCTTTATTCATTTTTGAATATAAGATACGTAGGCACAAGATTGCGATGATCTTGGCGAGCACACTCCTATCCATCTTCCACTTTCCCATCTTTTTCCGTAGTCGAACTACGAAGCTCTGATTTCTCATTCTCGTCCGAATGAGCATACGTAGGCACAAGGGCCCCAATCCTTGGCGAGCACCCTATTCTATAATCACCCATCTCTCCTTTGCGTCTTTTACCTTTTACCCTACCAATTCTACCTTTAACAACGAGAAGAAAACCAGTAAACCTAAACAACACTCCCCACAATTACCTTAAGAGGTTCCCGTCGAGTACGACGGACGTGAGGGGTGCTAATACCTTCCCCTCACGTAACCGACTCCCGAACTCGGAACTTGGTTGCGACAGCCCTGTTCCTATCCCTTTCGTTTTAAGAGGTTTTCTCGATATTTTCCTCTCCCGTTTATTCGGGAAAAATAAAGTTCGGTGGCGACTCTGTCGAACCGCATTTCCGCGCCTTTCGCGCGAGGGTCGTATTTTCGAAAGTGATTTTTTGAGGTGCAACACAGTGGCGTACACGAGGCAAGATTATTTCAAAGCCCATAGGCTGAGGCAAATCATTTAACAGCTCGAGCAAGGGCAAGCCATTAACAAGTTCTGACTGGGGGCAAGACCAGGTCGTCCTGACCATCAAGCAGAGTTGCAACCTTCTCTGAAGGAAATTCACAATAAATCACCAATTACCCAGACTTGGGGCATCCAGAGCATCATCTTCTGCTTCAATCATGGCGTCTTCAACAAACTACGTGTCGAGGAAGTCAATCCCTCCCACCACCTGAAGTCCAATCCGCATTGGCAACTACCAGAGGCCACCATGCTGGCGTTTCCACTTGCATTTCTAATTACCTGTCTGCAATCATGTGCATCATACGCATCGCATTCAAAATCATAAGCATCTTGCATCATATGCATACTCCAATCATACCATATTTCCCCAGCTCTTGCATCTCCGCGTGTCAGTATTTGCATTTGCACTTCCACTCGTATGGAATATCATTTATCATCCAACATTCATATATGCAAGTCAAGGTCCAGGATCAATCTTGAAGATTTCCAATACCTTCATCAGCCCGGTCAGGGGCATCTTCCACAAAGGTCGTGGATTTCTCCCACAAACTCCAAAAAAAAAAACTTCAAAGCAATCATCAGCCCAGTCAGGGGCAATCTTCTACAATTGTGGGTTTCTCCCACAAAATTCAAAGGATATTCAAAGCAAGATTCAGCCCAGTCAGGGGAATTTTTCAAAGACCATGGGCGTCTCCTATGACGTATTTCAACCTCGTGGTTGATCAGATATGCAAATCAACATTCAGCCCAGTCAGGGGCATACCATTCAAGACCGTAGGCGTTCCCCACGAAGTTGTTCAACCTTTTATTGGGCAAATCCAAGAAGTTCAGTGCAAGATCCAACCCAAGCAGGGGCATCTTTAGCAAAACCATGAGCGTTCCTCATGAAGTTGTTTAACTTTTTTGTTGAGCAAACCAAGACATCAGGATAAACTCGGCCCAGTCAGAGGCATCCTCTTCAAAGCTCATGGGCGTAACCATGAAATCATTTCAACAAAATTATGATCTCTAAGCAAGTCAGTGGTCGTCCCCGCTGATTCATTTCAACCCAATCTTCCTCTTGGGTGTTCCCCAATGAGTTGTATCCAGCAAGCGTGACTGTTGTCAATTGCCTTACTATCATCCTTTTGGTGATAGCCGAACTTCGTCGGTTCAACCTAGCCTGCATCCTTTTGGTGTTGGTAGCCTTCAATTTGTGTTTGTTCTATCATCCTTTTTGGTGATAGCAACTTGTGTGTATGTTTCGCTCCGTCATCCTTTTGGTAGGGGGTCTATCATAGTCATTAATGATAGATTGTGCGATAGTGTTTGAGTTTCGCTCCGTCATCCTTTTGGTGGGGGGTCTGTCATAGTCATTAATGATAGATTGTGCGATATTGTTTAGTGTGAGCTTCGCTCCGTCATCCTTTTGGTGGGGGGTCTGTCATAGTCATTAATGATAGATTGTGTGATATTGTTTAGTGTGAGCTTCGCTCCGTCATCCTTTTGGTGGGGGGTCTGTCATAGTCATTAATGATATATTGTGCGATATTGTTTATTGTGAGTTTCGCTCCGTCATCCTTTTGGTGAGGGGTCTATCATAGTCATTAACGATAGACTGTGTGATAGTTTGAGTTTCGCTCCGTCATCCTTTTGGTGGGGGGTCTGTCATAGTCATTAATGATAGATTGTGCGATTTTGTTTTTGTCTCGCTCCGTCATCTTTTTCCTGAGGGGTCTATCGTAGTGATTAACGATAGATTGTGCGATAGTTTGTTTGAGTTTCGCTCCGTCATCCTTTTGGTGGGGGGTCTATCATAGTCATTAATGATAGATTGTGCGATAGTTTGTTTATGTTTTGCTCCGTCATCCTTTTGGTGGGGGGTCTATCATAGTCATTAATGATAGATTGTGCGATATTGTTTAGTGTGAGTTTCGCTCCATCATCCTTTTGGTGAGGGGTATATCGTAGTCATTAACGATAGATTGTGCAATAGTTTGAGTTTCGCTCCATCATCCTTTTGGTGGGGGGTCTGTCATAGTCATTAATGATAGATTGTGCGATTTTGTTTATGTTTGTCTCGCTCCGTCATCCTTTTGGTGAGGGGTCTATCATAGTCATTAATGATAGATTATGCGATAGTTTGTTTGAGTTTCACTCCGTCATCCTTTTGGTGGGGGGTCTATCATAGTCATTAATGATAGATTGTGCGATAGTTTGTTTATGTTTCGCTCCGTCATCCTTTTGGTGGGGGGTCTATCATAGTCATTAATGATAGATTGTGCGATAGTTTACGTGTGTTTCGCTTCGTCATCCTTTTGGTGGGGGGTTTGTCATAGTCATTAATGTCAGATTATGCGATATTGTTTGGCGTGTGTTTCGCTCCGTCATCCTTTTGGTGGGGGGTCTGTCATAGTCATTAATGCCAGATTGTGCGAGTGTGTTTTGCTCTATCATCCTTTTGGTGGTAGTAGCCGTGTATATTTCAGCCCATCATCTTTTTGAAGACCTTTTCCATTTATCCACAGTTTACTCAGAGGTTTACCTTTAGCCAGCATTTTAGCTCCCGTGCTTTTCTTTTCTTTCCGGACAAATTCAGGGTTCTCTTTATATCTAATCGACTTCTACCTTGAAAGAGTAAACTCCATGGCAGTTCATCTTACTCAGTCTAAGCCAATTAGATAGGGGCATTTGTCATACCCCAAATTTGTCCTACATGTGTATTGTCTTTAATTTGTACTGTTGCCCACTGACAATTATTCAAAAAAAAGTTTTAAAAAATAGTTTGTTTCTTATATGTTGTTTTTAACTCAAGATGTTATGGGGTTGAAATTGAATTAAGGATCATTGGAGATTTATTTGTACGAATGCTGAGCTCAGTAAAGATTGAAAGCTAATGAGAAAAAAAAGCATGTTGGATGGGATTTGGATTCAAGTGGTGATCAAGATTGTATATCATTGTTCAAGATTAAATATGAGTGTGTCGTGGGAGTTACAAGGAAAAGATGTGTGGTTTGCATATGGGAGTGACATGACATTCGTTGAGCCCAAGTTGAAGCCCATACAAAATTCATATTACATTGTCCAAAAATTCAAAGCCCACTTTGTCATTCAAGAAGGTTATATTATTCAAAAGCCCATCACAAAATAGAAGGCTATATCGTCTCTTTTGAATTAATTAATAAGAGTAGGCCCATGAACATTTATTTTCCACACAATTCAGTACAAAAAAAACATAACCTTTTTCTACACAAAATATGATAATGTTGCAATTATATGTTTCAATTTCTCAACATTAGCATAATGGAGTTATAGCCAGTAATTTCATTATCTCTTAATGTTCAAGATTACAATGATGCATTTACAGAAGAACAAAGGTTGCAAGACTTCATGTTTTTTGGAGCCTATTCTATTATGCCCTGCACCCAAATGTCGCGGACAATGTGCACGCGACGCTTGTCGAAACTCAGGCCTAACAAGAGTTCAAGATGTAACCGAACCGTTTTTTCTGTGACCAATGCAGGTGGCTTCAAGTACTTTCCCCTTTATACCGAAATATTGTGGTCCTGTAAGAAAAGAGAAAGGCTCATGTTACTGCAGACTCTAAGGCAAGAGGATTTTGCAAAACATATTGTATTGTCGTCACGTATCGGGTATTGCAATGACCAGTTTTCATGGCAGTATAGGTCAAGCTAACCCCACTCTCATACAACCTGCAATAAGAATGACACCAGTTCAACAGCAGTAAAAGTGAATTTTGGTGGCAGTTAAATTCACTTGTCCTCAGCTCAGCCGCCCCTTTGTCACGCCCGCCGGGCATAAACGCAGTGGTTTGTATCTTTCTCTCACACACAAGCTGCGCCGTGCCCTCAGTCTCTGCTGCAATTTAACATTGATGCTGCCGCGCCGGATGCTATTTTGCGGGAACAAGAACTTGCTACTCAAAATATCATAAGGATCCAAAGAGAAATGACAAATACCACATCACCTTCCAAGGGTGATTTTAGACATATTCTCTGCCTGTCGTTACCTCATTGCTTTGAAGGAGCATCTCTTGAATATAGCCACTGAGCATAGGTTTCAAGTCGCTCTTAATCGTGAAAAAACCTGCAAAAACAACAACAATTGTGACTTGAATTCAACCGGCAGCAATACGGCAAAGTAGAAGAAGAAAAGGAAAAGAAAAGTGATGAAGTGAAATACCAGCCGCAAACCTGTGTTAGACCAAGATCAACTTAAAACGGAAGCTGTATATTCAAAAAAAACCGTTGAGGGTATTTTTAAAGTTGTATTGGTATCTCAAAATGTTGAACCGTCATCATTTGAGGAAGATAGTGTTTGATGCACCAAAGTCATCAAAACACTACGGCATACTGTGTTTCAATCATCAGCTAAGGGTTCGCCGGATTGTGAATCATGATCCAACTGCTTCAGTTCCCAATTCACCTGTTAAGAAAATTGGAAATAAAACCGTGACCATATTTGGGATAACATCAAGACCATGAAAATATCAATGACAGATTTTAAAAAAAGAGGGCATCAAGCATGTTAAGATTCAAGGCAGGGGGCGTGGTTCTGTACTTGATAATTTACCTGTGAATCAGTTTGTCTATGAGGATATACGTATTTGTCACACCAAAAGGTTCCAAAAATGAATAAAAAAACAAGTGTCCTATGATACTACATTCATAAGTCGTTAAAGTTGACTACATCAACCGAGTCTTTCCGTACCGCAAGGACCCGCCTCACAGACCTTACATTTCATAACCTGCTGTAACCAAATGGCAAAATCACTTGATATAAGAACCGAGAATCATGAGTCGTCCACACACCCCACCAGTACAGTCACGCAGAGAATACCTACCGCAACCTGTACTATGCATCAAGATGCAACAATTAGTACATGTACCAGCTCCAATACACCACAGACGCGAGCTACGCGACAACGACAACGTACGGCACAACCGAAAACACACAGCCACGGTTCAGGTACGAAATTGAAAAGAAACACCCTCTCACTTTCTCCATATGTGAAGAATTGATACACAATTTAAAGGAAGCAACAACAATCTTCAGCACCACCGGCGGAAAAGGCAATTCGCATCCTTTCGAATAACCGAACCATTTGCTAAACCTGTTTGCAACAAAATAATAGTAAAGAAGTAGCAAGCATGGAAATTAAGGATTGATGTTAATAATTCTGTATGTACTTGTCATCTAGCTTCTAAGCCAGCAATACTCGCTCAAAACCGATTCACGCAAGCCTCTCCACCACATTACAAATTTCCTGCAGCATGGATAAAACAAATTGTTATTTGGACTCAAAGAGGAGAATTCAAAACGTAAGGCATCAGAGTACCTACACCTTCAGCCAAACATTACCGCAATGGCCGCTCACGGCGCTTTGTGCGTAACAAACTGTGTCTGCACAAAAGTTTGAGAACATGACCATAGTATAAAAAAAAAGCACTTTCCAAACAGGGCAGCATAAAACCGCGTAGCTACCATACTCCCTTGGCACGCACATGATACGTAACAGCAAAACCAGTCGCGGTAAAATGTGAAATAACATCTTGAAGTCGATTGCAGCATATGATTCGCAGGCAGCCATTATTCCATTCCTAAGCCTTTCATAAGTTAACCTGTTTAACCAAGAAAAAGCTACAATTTACACACTTTTTTACTTTAACTCAGTTCCAGCTCAGTAGTGAAATTTTTAAGGAGGGACCACCTGGTTCTCTAGGTATTTTCATGAGGGAAGAAAATCCCCAACACACCCAATGTACAAATCCTGCGGTAGAAATTCCCCAAAGAATTAGGTTGTACACAAGTTGCAAAAAGACAAAACAATAAAAAAGTTTCAGGGGTACATACCATTTTTTTGCACAGAGCTCGTACTCACATGACACTACTCATTTCCATTTCTACCCTCAATCCTCCCTATACTCTCTCCATTTAAAACCGTGTGAGAGGCTGAAGCAAAGAGGAGGAAACCCTAGCCGCACTATTCATCAACTTCATTCCCCTTCAGTTCCCTCATCCATCTTCACCACTCTCCTCATCAAACAAAACACCGCACAAACAAACTTCTTCGACTGGAAAAAATCCAAAACAACCGTAAATCCCCAACATCTCTAACCTTCTTCAATAACTCTCTTATTTCTCATAGTTTCAAAAATGCAAAAAAAAATCAACAATAACCAATTCTTTCCGACTTTCCTATCCAATCGTCTACCTCGCAAAACTTCATCTCTAAAACTAAGAGCAACCTTTAACCTCCAAATCGAAACGCCTCTCTCTCCCTCAGAAAATCCACCGCGATACCCTTTGTCTCTCACCTCAAACTTTTCCTCCATATCCTTTAACCATTAACAACTCCTCACAAACCTGCAGAAAACTCCAACAAACCTTTAAAAACCCATAACCCACTTCATCAACCTCCGCGAATCCGCAAAACCCATTACCACAAATCCATTTCTTCCACTTCACCAGCATCAAACCCATCTCAATCCTCCCAACAACTAAACTTTATTCTTCTTCATTCAACCCTTTTTAAACTTGAAACCCATTTCAGAACAGAAATCGAAACATAGAAATAGATGAAGTAGAGCTTCAAAATCAAATCTGAAAAATGGAGACGTGATTCGGAGTAGAGATTGAAGATGAATGCAAACGGGTTGAGGGAGAGAGAATCGGAAGTTGTGAATTGAATGTTGGAACAATGTCGTTTTTCCATTTTTGTTTTGACCGTGAAGTTTATGGTGATGGGCCGGGTTTGTTCCGGTTTTGGATGGAATGATTTGAGAAAATCATGCTGAGGCCTTTTCTTGTTTCTCACTTTCATTTCAGTCTTTTATATATATATATATATATATATATATATATATATATATATATATATATATATATATATATATATATATATATATATATATATATATATATATATATATATATATATATATATATATATATATATATATATATATATATATATATATATATATATATATATATATATATATATATATATATATATATATATATATATATATATATATATATATATATATATATATATATATATAATTTTTTAATTTAACTTTTAGTTTTGTATGATTTTTTTTTCTTAATGGTTTTTAAGATTGTTAATATGTGTTTATTTAAATCTGTTTTGTTTAATAGTTCCTTTCTTAAATAATTTCTTTAGTTTATATTTTTTAAAATACTTTCTTTAATTTATATTAGATTTAACTATATATTTACTTTTTTAAATTAATTTTCTTAAACTTTGTAAATAATTTAGTTTACTAATATTTATTATCTAATGGCTTTTTTAGATTTATATGTATATATCCATAACTATAATTTCTTTTAGAACTCTTTATCTTTTTAGAAGTTTGATTTTTATTTCTCATTGGTCATTGAGAATTTTATTCCACTTTTGCTCTTTTTTGGGTCGATGACGAGATTACCACCGTTTAGCCGTCAAATTATTGGCGTGAAACAAAGGATCTGAGACCACCTTCTTTCTCCGATTTTATTTCGATTTTTGGATCGATGAAGTCTTTTATTCGTAAGCGTCGCGTATCGAAGTTGATAACCTTCTCGATTTCAAATCTATGGTGAATAACCATTGGGGTCATTTTCCGTACTTTGGGATCGTGATAGGCTACCTTCGATTAATCGGCATTATGTTTGCGATTAAGACGAGATCTTATTCTTTTGTGTCCCGATTCAATTCACTAAACTAACCAACAACTTTAATTTTCGTTAAATATTATTGTGAATATTATTGTTATATTTATCTTGCTATATTATTATTGTCATATTCATATTTATCATACTTTTTCACACATATAATCGAAAACACATAATAAACTATCGAAATCCTAAAAGCCAAATTGGTGGATTGTTGTATCATTGGTTATTTGCAGGTATCCTAATTTTGAGTCGTGCCCGATTTTTCTCAAGGCGTAGTTTAGGACACAATGCACACACACAGCTTTCTCTTGGGCTACCTTACAATGAGACCCCTTTATTTCGTGCAATCCCGTGTAACTTACATGTATCCCTTCCCATTCCGATGTATGTTTCGCATTTCATTGATTATTAGTTTATCTCTTAGGAGCACCCATAGGGACTAGAGCAGATCAAACTATTTTCAAACTAATTCTCGACTCATCATCGAGCCTCTTTGAAATAAGCCGTAAGTTGAGTGTTCATACGCATTCGCCATCAACCTATTACAACTCGACCCTTGATGCGTAAGTCAAGTCGGTCTCTTTTCTTTCAAACCATTTCATTTCCAACACGTTTTGCACGCGATAATGAGTCAAACTCTTGATCCAACGTCAAGAGGATTTTCGAAACAAACTATCAATCAATTAACAATTATTCAATTCTTTTCAAGGTGTAAAGAGTAGGTTCAAGTCTTTGATCTTGCTTTCCGTTGTTTATATGCGAGTTATCTTATTCGTGTGTGAGCAATTGACGCCTTTAAATAATATTAATAAACTCGATAATATTCAACCATCTCCAATTACTCATCCTTTCACTCACCTTTCAAACAACTTCTTTTACGATGAAAAAGAGAGTGTCCCAAGTCTTTGGTTCGCTCTCCCGACTACTTGGATCCGAGAAGCCTTTCTCAAGCTTCAAGTAGTCGTCATCCGACCAATCTCATCCTTCTATACACTATTTCAAATTCAAGCAACCTTCTTTTACGATGAAAAAGAGAGTGTTCCAAGTCTTTGGTTCGCTTTCCCGATTACTTGGGGTCTGTGAAGTCTTTCTTAGGCTTCAAGTGATCGTCATCATTTCAACCTTATCTTCAAGATGAAAAAGAGAGAGTTCCAAGTCTTTGGTTCACTCTCCCGATTACTTGGGTCCGAGAAGTCTTTCTTAAGCTTCAAGTAGTCGTCATCCGTACCCACTTCAAATCCAATTCAAACCCGTTTCTTTCGTGGTCGTTACCACGAACTACGAACGCTCTGATTCTTCATTCACTCTTGAATGTAAGATACGTAGGCACAAGATTGTGATGATCTTGGCGAGCACAATCCCCTCCATCTTCCATTTCCCCCATCCTTTCCCGTAGTCGAACTACGACGCTCTGATTTCTCATTCTCGTTCAAATGAGCATACGTAGGCACAAGGGCCCCAATCCTTGGCGAGCACCCTATCCTCTAAACCATCCCCTTTCCCTTAGCGTCTTTAGCTCTTTATAGTACCATTTTAGCATTTAGTAGTGAGAAGAGAAGAATTAAGTTTAGCTAACATCCATCACAACTCGAATTAAGAGGTTCCCGTTGAGTACAACGGACGTGAGGGGTGCTAATACCTTCCCCTCGCGTAACCGACTCCCGAACCCAGGAATATGGTTGCGACGACCGTGTTCCTTCCGCGTCTATGAAGTTTTCTCGATATTTTCCTCTCCCGTTTATTCGGGAAAAATAAAGTTTGGTGGCGACTCTGTCGAACCGCATTTTCCGCGACTTTTGCGCGAGGGTCGTATGTTCGAATGAATTTTTCGAGGTGCGACAGGTGGCAACTCTGCTGGGGACTATTGCTACATGCAAGAGAGAGTCGAGCCTATCTTAGTTTGAGTTGTTAGCTTGTTGTTTTTGATTTTCTTCTCGCTATTTTTATCGGTATCCTTGTTTTGGTTACTTTTGCTTGAGGCATTGTTGGGTTATTCCACTTATGGTTACTTTGTGAGATGGCTCTACACCCGAATCCGAGTATAACCCTATGATTAGGATGATGGTTATGTAGTGGAGACTTGCGTGGAGTCTTTCACGTTGAGTTGAAGTGAAAACCCCGCTTGGAGTAGATTCCTTGGAGATGTTGTTGTTGTGGTGAGTCTTTGCCATGACAATAATGTTTTCGAGTTTGAATCGTTGATCCCAAGGACCATAAACCGTTTTATCCATAGTGGTTGGTAGTGTTAATTCTTTGTGAATTAATACGAACGCCCCAATCAGATGAGATCCCTTGAACGTATTACTTTCTTACGATAGTATTTTCAACCTCGATCTATGACTCTGAGAACCTTTTCTAGAATCCGTGTGTCGATGGTTGTGTAGTTGATGCCTCCGAGAAGTCTTTCTCGCGTGGAAGATACGAGAACCTCACCTAGAGGAGATTCTATTGAGGATGTTATTGCCGTGATGAGGCTTTGTCATGGATGTAATATCTTTGAAAGATATCCATGACTCTAGGCACCTACCCATTTTAGAATCCTACCCGTGGGGGTTTCTTTGAGCAGTGACTGTGATCCTTGAACCGTTCACCCGGCTAAATCTCAGAACTGTTTGAATTTGTGATCCTGGATCTTGTATCTTGCATTACATATCATTTGCATTGCATCTCATTTGTTGAGCATCTTGCGTTCTCCTTCCTTCAGCAGTTTCTCATGTTTCTCTTTCCTTCCTATCCAGTAAATCAAGCTGATTCCTCTACACCAGTACGCAACTAGAGCCAATACAAGACGAATGATGGAGCAGATTCAACAAGAGCAAGTTGCCTTCAGAGAAGAGTTGGATTCTATGAAAGGAAAGATCGACCAGATCCTCGAAGCCATCCTCGCGGCCAGAAGAGAGGAAGAACAACGTGAAGTCGCTTTTGTCGTCAACAATAATGGTCAAGGACAAGGGTCTACTTCCATCCCTTTGGTTCCAATTCCAAATCCTCATGGGATGCTGTTGAACTTCAATAACATAGCCGAAGGGAACACTTCTCATCCAACCCCAGCGCCTGGAGTTACCATTGGAGCTATCCCGCAGGCCCAGCCTACTGCTGTGCAAATCCCAGTTCCTCATATCGAAGATACTCTGATGGATCAGTATGATGACGTTCAGAACTATCATACTGCTATCCCCATTGCCAGTCCTGTTGCTGTTCAGGATTCAGAAGCCATGAAGATGTGTCGAGATCTGGCCGAGAAACTCTGAGCCATGGAGGGGCACAATTCAAATTCTTTCAGTGCTTTGGAATTATGTTTGGTGCCTGATGTTGTCATTCCTCCCAAGTTCAAAGTGCCGGAATTTTCGAAGTACAAAGGTCTCAGTTGTCCAAACATTCATCTGAAGATGTATTGTCGCAAGATGGCTTCCTATGCCAGAGACGAAAAGCTCATGATTCATTGCTTCCAAGACAGTTTGTCTAGGGCATCACTTGAATGGTATATGCAGCTAGAATGTAACAGTGTGCGCACTTGGGCTGAGCTAGCCGATGCATTTGTCAAGCAGTATAAGTACAACACCGATCTTGCTCCGAATCGTACTCAACTTCATAGTATGACTCAGAAGGACAACGAATCCTTCAAGGAGTACGCGCAGCGATGGAGAGAGCTAGCCGCAAGGGTGCATCCACCTCTTGTTGACCGTGAACTAATTGACATCTTCATGGGTACTTTACAAGGCCAGTACTACGAAAAGCTGATCGGCAGTGTCTCCGCTGGATTCTCTGACTTGGTGATCGTTGGTGAGAGAATTGAAGAAGGGCTGAAGAGTGGAAAGATCCCAGGAGGTTCTAATAACCAAGCCAATGCCAAGAAGCCTTTCAACGGATACAATAAGAAAGAGGGCGAAATAAATGTCGTCTATTTGCAGAAAGGGCAGGCTTCTCAACAAGCTCCCGCTCCTATGCCTTATCAAATGCCCTATTATCAGTATCCATATGTTGCTATTGCGCAGTATGCTCCAACGCCTTATCAGCCAGCTGTTCAAGCAGTGCAAGCTCAGATGCCACAGCAACAAGCTCCTCAGCAACAGGCCTACAACCAGCAAGGATATCAGTATCCTCCTCAGCAACAGCAGATGCAAGCTACTCAGCAACGACAAGGTTCTCGCCCACAATGTCAGCAGAGAACATGGAGGCCAGATAGAGTCTTTGATCGTCTACCAATGACATATGCTAAAATATTTGCTCAGTTGATGGAGAAGAAAGTTGTTGTTCTGAGAGATTTGGCTCCTAAAACTGTCATTCCTGCCGATTACGATGCAAATGCTCATTGTGAGTTTCATAAGGGCGCTCCAGGTCATACCATTGAGGACTGCAGAGCTTTCAAGCACATAATTCAAGACATGATCGACAGGGATGCTATCAACTTCAATGGGAAGTCTCCAAATGTCATCAACAATCCAATGCCTCCGAACAAATAACGTTATTCAGATCAAATCCAGTCAAGTCAAGTTCATCTCCCGAAGAAGGCAGTCATGTTGCCATTTCATATTTCGCATTTCTTATGTTTTGTCTTTGTTTGCTTAAGTATTGTATGCTTTGAACAATTGCCATTCGTATTTGGTTTTCATTAATGTATCAATTATGCGTGTTTTGAATTAGTTATGTCGTATTCACTCATTTTCACTTATCACTGACACATTTGTTCATTTCACACTATCCACTATTGTTTAGCATGATTTGAGGGAGGATGATGAAAACGAGATACCCATAATTGCAAACCGTATGCTTTCAGATAGAGTCTCGTCAATGATGTACAGGCATTGCTTCAATTCCCCAAACACCGGAGATATAAGGATTTAATCCCTAGTAAACCACTTTGAGCCTAGAAGTAGCAGTTTCCTTCGGATATTCAAACCTTTACACTCAACCTGGGGCAGGGTAGTGTTCAGTCAATTCAACTCCGCACTCAAATCAACAAGCAATGACCCATGCTATGGCAGTCACAACCTTCCCAAAAAATAAAAATCAAAAATCCTGCTAAGTCAAACACCTCAGGGGGGAATTAGGCAAAATCAAGGCAATCCCGAGGGATCTGACAAGCAAAGTCAATCCATGAAAAAGTTAGGGATCAAAAACAAAAACAAAAGAGGACCCCGAAACCCTCAACAAAAACAAAATAATATTCAGTGGCCACCCAAATCAAAAGGGGCACTGACATCCATAAAAAAAAAAAATAAGGTGACTGCCACGACGAGCAAACCTTGAATCATCAAGTTTGTACCGTCAAGACAAGTGTAGAATTAACTGAGCGTAGGACTGGAGATCATTAAGAAGAATGGGTGGGTACAAATCACACTTCGAGCCTAATACCTTTGTTTTATAACCGTGAACCAGACCACGTTACAACCCTCGAAAGACCTAATTGAGGCGAGGTTTATTCTGAAAAGCATATTATTGCAAGGTTGCGTAACCTGACTCCTCACACGATTGTTAATCATCAGCATTGGTGTTATTTCTCTTGATATATCTTTCACACCAATCAAAATTAGCACAACGTTTGAGCTAATTGACCATTCGTCTCACTACCACAACACTCTCAAATAAATGATACTTTTTCAAACTTGCATCGAACTTTGCATTAATATTACCATTTATGAATGTACAGTTTTAATTGCAAATCAGTGCTAGGTATTCAAGGACATCTCAACAAGGGGAAATCAGGGAGGAAATTGACTTTCAGTGGCGTACACGAGGCAAGATTATTTTAAAGCCCATAGGCTGGGGCAAATCATTCAACAGCTCGAGCAGGGGCAAGCCATTAACAAGTTCTGTCTGGGGGCAAGACCAGGTCGTCCTGACCATCAAGCAGAGTTGCAACCTTCTCTGAAGGAAATTCACAACAAATCACCAATTACCCAGACTTGGGGCATCCAGAGCATCATCTTCTGCTTCAATCATGACGTCTTCAACAAACTACGTGTCGAGGAAGTCAATCCCTCCCACCACCCGAAGTCCAATCCGCATTGGCAACTACCAGAGGCCACCATGCTGGCGTTTCCACTTGCATTTCCAATTACCTGTCTGCAATCATGTGCATCATACGCATCGCATTCAAAATCATAAGCATCTTGCATCATATGCATACTCCAATCATACCATATTTCCCCAGCTCTTGCATCTCTGCGTGTCAGCATTTGCATTTGCACTTCCACTCGTATGGAATATCATTTATCATCCAACATTCATATATGCAAGTCAAGGTCCAGGATCAATCTTGAAGATTTCCAATACCTTCATCAGCCCGGTCAGGGGCATCTTCCACAAAGGTCGTGGATTTCTACACTAATCATGCATACAATGTCCTAAAACTAACAACAATAAAAAGAAAATAAAAACTAAAGATTGTGGTTTAGCTCCCACAGAGCGCTCTGTTTAATGTCAGAAGCTCGACATTAGATCTGCAAAAGGTTTCCTTAGTCAAGAAGAGCTGGAGGCTCTTCCAACTTGCAGTATGTGTAGAATTCCTTGTTTTCCACTGAGTGGTATTGCTTGAGTCTTTAGCCGTTCACGATGAACGTCTCATTCGAATTTCCTTTAATTTCAACTGCTCCACTCTGTAGGACCTTTATAACTTCAAAAGTACCGGACCACCTAGAACACAGTTTTCCAGGAAAAAGTTTAAGTTTAGAGTTAAATAGAAGAACTATATCTCCTTCATTAAACTCCTTCTTCGCTATCCTCTTATCATGCCATTTCTTGGCTCTTTCTTTGTATATCTGGGCATTTTCATACGCGTCTAGTATTAGTTCCTCTATTTTATGGATATCCAAAATTCTTTTCTCGTCAGCTCCCTCGTAGTTCATATTCAAGGTCTTAGTGGCCCAATAAGCTTTGTGCTCAAGTTCCACGGGCAGATGGCATGATTTTCCATAAACCAGTTTGTATGGTTTGGTTCCTATAGGGGTCTTGTAAGCTGTTATGTAAGCCCACAGAGCTTCATGAAGTTTTGTAGACCAATATTTCCTAGAGATTGCAACTGTTTTTTCTAAAATGTGCTTGATCTCTCTATTTGTCCACTTGTTTTAGGGTGGTAGGGTGTCGCTACTCGGTGTCTTACTCCGTATTTAAGCAATAGTTTCCCAAAGACATTTGAAATGAAATGGGAACCGCCATCACTAATGAAAATTCTTGGTACACCGAATCTGGGAAAGATTATGTTTTTGAAAAGTTTGACCATCACTCGTGCATCATTAGTAGGAGAGGCTATCGCCTCGATCCACTTGGATACGTAATCGAATGCAACAAGTATGTATTTGTTTCCAAAGGAAGATGGAAAAGGTCCTATGAAATCAATTCCTCATACATCAAAGACTTCAACTTCTAAGATTCCCCTTTGTGGCATCTCATCGCGTCTAGAAATGTTCCCAATGTGTTGACATCGGTCGCAGTTCATAATAGCGATGTGGACGTCCTTCCAGAGGTTCGGCCAAAAGAGGCCAGATTGTAATATCTTTGTGCATGTTTTTGACGTACTGGCATGTCCTCTATACAATGTGGCATGGCAGTGGGATATGACATTCGCTACTTCTGATTCAGGGACACATCGACGAAATATTCCATCGACACCTCTTTTAAATTGTAGGGGTTCATCCCAATAGTAGTGTTTGAGGTCATAGAAGAACTTCTTCCTTTGTTGGTATGTTAGATCTGGTGGAAGCACTTTGGCTGCTAGGTAGTTGACAAAGTCAGCATACTATGGCAATATGGTTTTGGTACAGATTGCTTCTACTACTTCATAAGTTTCTGCATCGTTAAATAACAAGGAATGTTCTATTATGTCGCCTTCGCTTTCCAATTGGGCTACTAGTTTGTCGTAAGGGAATGCATCATCTATAGGAACTTCTTCGGGTTCCAGACCCTCAATCCTAGAGAGAGATTCGCTACCACATTCTCTGTGCCCTTCTTATCCTTAATTTCTAAATCAAATTCTTGCAAAAGCAAGATCCATCTCAAGAGTCTTGGTTTGGCATCCTTCTTAGTCAACAGGTACCTAATCGCAGCATGATCGATGTAGATAATGATCTCTGCTCCTACTAGATAGAAACGAAATTTATCTAAGGCGAAAACAACAACTAGGAGTTCCTTTTCTATTGTTGCATAGTTCATCTACGTGTTGTCCAGGGTTCTACTTGCGTAGTAAATAGCATGAATCTTTTTGTCCTTTCTTTGTCCTAAGACAGCGCCCACAGCATAATCGCTATCATCACATATTATTTCAAACGGTAGACTCCAATCAGGTGGTTGCATGATAGGTGCAGTAATAAGAGCACTCTTTAGATGTTCAAATGCTCCCAAGAATTCTTCATCGAATATGAAATCAGCTTCTTTCATTAGTAGTCCAGTCAGAGGCTTTGTGATCTTAGAGAAGTCTTTGATAAATCGTCGGTAAAAACCTGCGTGCCCTAAAAAGCTTCGTATTTCTTTGACTGTTTTAGGAGGTCGAAGATTTTCTATGACTTCTATATTTGCTTTGTCTACTTCAATACATCTATCAGATACTACATGTCCAAGGACTATATCTTGTCGTACCATGAAATGACATTTCTCCCAATTCAACACAAGGTTTACCTTAACGCATCGTTTAAGTACCATTTCAAGGTTTGACAGACAGTGTTCGAAACTTCCCCCGCACACAGAGAAATCGTCCATGAATACTTCCATTATGTCGTCTATGAAATCTGCAAAGATCGACATCATGCATCTATGAAATGTTGCGGGAGCATTACACAGTCCGAACGACATTCGTCGATATGCATATGTGCCATAGGGGAAAGTAAATGTAGTCTTTTCCTAATCATCAGGATGGATGGGTATCTGAAAGAATCCTGAGTACCCATCTAAGTAACAGAAATGTGAATGTTTGGCTAGCCGTTCAAGCATCCGGTCTATGAAGGGTAAAGGAAAATGATCTTTTCTAGTAGCTTTATTCAACTTCCTATAATCTATACACATCTTCCATCCAGTTTGAGTTTGTTTTGCTACGGACTCACCCTTTTCGTTAGTTACAATCGTAACACCACCCTTCTTTGGTACGACATGTACTAGGCTTACCCAGTTACTGTCAGATATCGGGTATATGATTCCTGCTTCCAATAGTTTTTGCACTTCTTTATTGATTACATCTCCTAAGATAGGGTTCAATCGTCTTTGATGTTCTCTAGACGTCTTACAGTCCTCCTCTATCATAATGCGATGCATACATATAGAGGGACTTATCCCTTTTAGATCAGAAATGTTGTATCCAAAAGCTGAGGGATATCTCCTTAAGACTTCCAATAGTCTTTCCGTTTCTAATTGTCCCAAATTGGCATTAACTATCATGGGTTTTTCAAGTTCAGTATCTAGGAATTCATATCTCAACTCCTTGGGTAATGCTTTAAGTTCTACAGACGGTTTCTTAGGGCATGGCATTGGATCGGGTGTGAGTGCTAGGTATTCTCTTAGACTATTATCTTCATATGGCTCACGCCAGTTATCGTCCTTGGATATTGGAGGGGCTAGAATCTTAAGTACTTCTGTGTACCTTGTGGGTTCCTTCTCCATTTCTTTCATGCATTCATCGATAATGTCTAGAGAGTAACATGCATCGTCTAAAACAGGGGCTTTTAGAAATTGGGCTAAGATAAACTCAATTTTCCCCCTACCTCGAAGGTTAATTTTCCTTTTTCCACATCTATTATGGCTCTAGTTGTTGCTAAGAACGGTCTACCTAAGATGATTGGTATATTAGAATCTTTCCTAATGTCCATTATCACGAAATCCGTCGGTATATAAAACTGAACTATGCGAACTGGCACACTTTCTAACATACCTACTAGATACTTAACCGAGCGGTCTGCTAGCTGTAGAGATATTTTCGTCGGCCTAAGTTCTCCTAAATCGAATTTCTTACATGTGGATAAGGGCATTAGACTAACACTAGCTCCTAGATCACATATTGCTTTATCTATGACAGACTTTCCGATTACTCAAGGTATGGAAAAGCTACCTAGATCTTTTAGCTTAGGAGGCATGTTATTTTAAAGTATAGCGCTACACTCGGCAGTGAGCATAACGGTTTCGTTGTCTTCTAGATTTTTCTTACTCGACAGGATCTCTTTGAGAAATTTAGCATATGAAGGCATTTGCATAGTAGCTTCTGTGAATGGTATAGTTACATTCAATTGCTTTAGAAGCTCTACAAATTTCTTGAATTGTCCTTCGTTATTGGATTTAACTAGTCTTTGAGGATAAGGTATAAGTGGTTTATAATGCGGCGGAAGCACATAAGGTGTTTCCTTCTCTGCGGCCTCTTTGCTCTCATCTTCCTTCTCCTTATTTGATTTTTCTCCCTTCTCGGTTTCCTTTTGCATATTTTGCTGCATGGCTGAATTTTGGATTCTCGGATTGACGGGTCCATCGTATTCTGTTTTGAAATTCTGGTATGCAGATCTCATATGTCCCAAGAACATTGATCTCTGCTTAACAAGGACGAGGGCAGACCATGACCAATTTAAATTTCTTTAAATTATACCAATGTCATGACCAACATCATGACCTCTGTTATGACATCTGTATACTGACAGACTATTTATCTAAACATTTAAATTGTGCAGAATTATAAATGTTGAAAGATAAATAACACAATGAATTGTTTACCCAGTTCGGTGCAACCTCACCTACATCTGGGGGCTACCAAGTCAGGAAGGAAATCCACTATTAGTAGAATCAATTCAGAGCTAAACTCCCCCGTTTACAACTCCTCACTTAATATCTACCCAATGCAATTTCTTCCTAGAGACCACTAGACAAGAGTATACCCACTCACTCCCCCTCAATCACAATAGTGATATACAATTCAATACTAAAGACAGACTTTAGACGACACTCTTCAAAGTTACAATACTTGATTTTGCTTAACAGCTTCAATCAAGGACAATGAACACAACAGTTCATACACACTAACCAAAGCAATTATACAACATACAATTGCTTGGCACACAAGAAATCCTAAGACTCCTACACACGTGAAGAATCACTGCATACCACAAAATTCTCCACTCACAATTATGTCTACCACAATGCATCAAACGATGCAAAGGGTGACTTACACATAATGGACTCTAAAATCCTAGACCTTTATTTTACACTCAAGTTTTTCTTGATGTGAGTGCTTGCTTTTTCCTAGCTTCTGCTCCTCCTTAAATAGTAGTGCAAACTGGGCTTGGGCTGCTCCAAAGTAACAAACATTAGGTAAACCTAATTTCCACAATTCAAGGTGCTGTCAAATTAGGTCACAGCTGCTTCATGTTATATCCAGCCCTTACTAGAATCTCTCCTCAGATAACTAAGGAGCCCTAACAGGTTTCTAGAAATCTAGCCTGAGATATATCAGGTATCATAACAAAAAAACAATCCATGCACGCCTGATGTCATACGACCAATGTCATAACATTCAGTCATGACATTCAGCTTCACTTACTCTTAGCTTTCCAACTTGCCCTGCTGAACACTTCTGCAGAATCTTCTTCATGCAGTAGAAACAAACACATTATAGTTTCCTAAAAAAGTCTTAAAGATCCTTTTTATGAACACTAATTAAATCTGCACTTTGTTCCTAATGAATCTCTTTGGCTTGTACATATTGATGAGGAATATCCAACAGGACCAAAACTCCTCTGTCAAGAGATATAACATAGCAGCCCCTGCTGTACCAGACATTGATGTCATGACATTCAATATGACATCCATGACAACAGTTCTGTCATCAGCTTCTGCTGCACCAGACAGTGATGTCATGACATCCTGTTTAAAACACATGACAACAGTTCTGTCATCTGCTCCTGCTAGCTCCTGCTGCACCACAACTCCTGTTGTTTATAACACATGACAATAGTTCTGTTACCACAGCTCTTGCTATATCAGACAGCGTTGTCATGACATTGTGATTAAAAACACATGACAGCAGATGGATGTCACGGCATTCAGCATGACTTTCACATTAAAGCACTCCACAGTAGTTCTGTCACCACAACAGATGGAGATGTTATAATATCCTACTTAACATCAGTGCAGGATCATGTTTTACCAAAATTTAGCCAATCATAGAACCATGGACAATCATAGAACCATGGAACTAACAATCTCCCCCTTTGGCAAATTTTGGCTAAAACAACCAAACACCTTATCAGGGCAGGAGCAGTAGTTTTTCCAGCCTCACACACTATCATGCTCCCCCTTGATATTTGCAACAGATAGAAGCACTTTACTCCCCCTTGGTTTAGTCAAAAATTGACAAAAATTGGAGTAGGTGTACATACTACACATGGTGACCAAGTCTGACATTTCTTGTTCTCTAAAGACTGCACCAATAATCATGGACAATGACTTAACCTCCTTGCTGAACTCACTTAGCCATTGTAAAATTAGCCTTGAACCATAGCTCCTTGAGAGTACTTGAATCAGTCTTGAATCTTGGGTTCTTGCCTTGTCTGAAGCTGCACCTTCAGAAGTGACACTTTTGACATCACCAATTTAAGGATAATCAATTAAATACTTGCCAAGTAACAATTGATTTTAAATCCCCAATTTGTGACACACAAATATTCTCATCAGAGGTCCAAGGACACAAGCTTGCCTGAGCTTCAGCAATCTTTGTACACATCTTCATATTAGCACAATGTCAACACAAGTAATGCAGCTACACATCAGACAGATACACAACTCCCCCTATCATACATAATCAACACTCCCCCTAAACGAGAGAACCCAAACACATGAAGAATCTCTTCATTCCTTGTTTTACAGCCCATACTATAATAGAAGAGGTAGACAAATCTATCTGCAAGATCACTCAGATTCAGCTAGGAATATCTCCAAAATGTCAAAGTAAATGTCTTGTTTCCTTGACTTCTATATGCATAAAATCAGAGCTGATGATGTCTTGATCTTCATCTTTATATTCCTCCCAATAAAGCTTGTGCAAATCTGATTTGATCCATTGGCACCTAATGACATACCCAACAGGAATACACTGTCATGTTCACCATGAGCTTAGAGCAGTAACACAATGTCGCAACACCTGGTCTGACATTCTATCTTCATAAAATCCCAAACTGTTTGAAATCACAAATAATCTTGATACATAACTGCACTCTTGCAGCAACACATTCTTGATAAAAGTATAACTCCCCATATCAAGGGTAACCAGTGCTCGTTTAGAACCACGTGAATGGAAAACATAAGACTCATCTTCATGTCTTCAAGAGCTCACTCTCTGTTCAACACACCTGTTGAACACATTCACTAATTGCTTGCACCATAAGCAAATAGTACACCTATCAACCATAAGCTCTCCCCCTATCTTTGATAAGAGCTACTCCAAGATCACCACATTATATCTCAAGTCCAACTCCATGCTCAAGCAGTGAGAAGGCACCAAACTGATCCACCTCTTCTTAGAGTTACTTATAGCAGAAGAAACCACTTCTCTACAAGTATTTTGACCTCAGCCTCAGATAGACATCCCATAAACCAAGACATTATTTACCTCATCATTCTCCCGTATGACAAGATAGAGTACTTCTTAGTCAAGATGTGAATCACAAGTTCCACACCAGATCTTAAAGTCCTTCTCCAAGTAGAACTAAAGCAGATGATATATATCATAGATACATCATCCACTGGTTCTTTATATGCCCACAACTGGACTTACTACTGCCTAGTAATCCAACTGAAGATCTTCAGAGAACACAGCTCCACCAGCTTGATCAAATACAACTTCAACAGAGGGTAATCTTCCACACACAACTTAGGGCTTCTACCATAAGCTCTAATATATGAACAGAACCAGATCCTCCATTGGTCTTCAACCAACTATCCTTCTGCACAAGACCAGTTTTCTAAAGGCTCGCTACTTAAATAACCAAATGTCACTATTTGGTTACTTAGCATCTTTCAGAGCTCTAGCAAGCTTGATCTTCATATCCTACATGCTCCAAAGCAACTTAGATACACCAAGACTTGGACCTGTAACACCTACTCCTTCATACAGCTCCTGCAAACTACATGAGACAATATCAATTCCATTCATACCTGAGAAGACCAACTTATCTTACAATGTTGTGCCATAACATCCATTGAGGCCCTGAAGTTACTGCTTGGTGTCACAACATCTGATATGACATCCTACTGATGAGTTCAGGCTTTCATTCTGCCACTTAGAATAGCCTTATCACTCTATCAGAACAAGGTTTCCATGTTCACAGAGACTAGACACCCTTTATTCTGCTTTAACAGATACCTTGAACTGCATTTGCTTCAGGAACTCTTCGTTAGAGAAACCAATCATGCCAAAGCTTGATTCTTCAGAGAGGAGGGGGAAAAATCTTTACAAAAGGAATCCCGCTTTCCTTAAGTAGAGACTTTTTCATAAAATCAGAGATAACTGCCACTTATCCTTGACCTCCAAGCTGAGCAAGATCGCATGCTCCTGTGCACTTAGATCAGAAATAAACTGACCCAAGCAGAGCTACCAGCACCAGCTTCTTGCCAGGAAACTTTCTAGATACAGATCATATGCTGCTGCACTCCAATAAACTGATCCAAGAAAAATTTCTTCATCAGTACTACATACTAGTCTTAGTTTCTTGCCAGGAAACTTACTAGAGTAAGGACAGATCCTACCACACATGAGTATGGTACCAAGATCATCAGCCATATCTCCTTTGATCTAGTGATTCACTTCTTGAATCAACAAAATTTTGCACAATCTCTACTGATGGAATGTCTCAACATCTGGTTGAACATCAGCTCTTTGAAGTTGACCAAACAGAACAAGGGCCAGATGCTTTGAGCAATAAAAAGGATCCCTCTTCCAGAAGATAAACTTGGATCATTCACCTAATGAGCCAACAGAACTTTGATAATGTTGAACATTATGGATAATTAATTAAATACTTGTGCATTCCACAAATAGATATTGATCTTAAATCCATACAACTTGTTGAGAAGGCCATCTGACAGATGTTTACACTTCAGCAATACCAAGAGTATTTTTAGTCAAAGGATCTTTGATGTTGAAACATCAGGGCTGACTACATATGACTCCCTCTGCTGATAGAACCTTTGCAGGTCATGAGTGGTGAAAATAAATCACCTCCCACTATTTTCTCTAACACAGCCTTTAGCAAGCTGCCACAGCCATACATCAACCTGTATATAAGCCAATCTTCTCCCAGGGCTACCAAAGTTCTTTCATCAGAAAAATATGCAGCGGAACCACCAAAAGAACATCTTAGACATGCCTAAAACAAGATGTCAGAACATCTTATAGGCCATCATGCAGAAGTAGCCACTCCTCCCTTTGGCAGTACATTCACCAGGTCATATAAGCTCCTATATCAGAGGGCACAACAACACATACACAAAATCCTTATTTGGCAAACTCAGCAGATCAACTACAACTTCTCCTTGTTTAAAACCACCAGAAAGCATCTCCCTAGATCTCATCTAGAACAGACAGGATGCCTGCTCTGATACCAATTGAAATTCTGGTATGCAGATCTCATATGTCCCAAGAACATTGATCTCTGCTTAACAAGGACGAGGACAGACCATGACCAATTTAAATTTCTTTAAATTGTACCAATGTCATGACCAACATCATGACCTCTGTTGTGACATCTGTATACTGACAGACTATTTATCTAAACATTTAAATTGTGCAGAATTGTAAATGCTGAAAGATAAATAACACATTGAATTATTTACCCAGTTCGGTGCAACCTCACCTACATCTGGGGGCTACCAAGCCAGGAAGGAAATCCACCCTTAGCAGAATCAATTTAGAGCTAAACTCCCCCATTTACAACTCCTCGCTTAATCTTTACCCAATACAATTTCTGCCTAGAGACCACTAGACAAGAGTATACCCACTCACTCCCCCTCAATCACAATAGTGATATACAATTCAATACTAAAGACAGACTTTAGACGACACCCTTCAAAGTCACAATACTTGATTTTGCTTAACAACTTCAATCAAGGACAATGAACACAACAGTTCATACACACTAACCAAAGCAATTATACAACATAGAATTGCTTGGCACACAAGAAATCCTAAGACTCCTACACACGTGAAGAATCACTGCATACCACAAAATTCTCCACTCACAAATATGTCTACCACAATGCATCAAACGATACAAAGGGTGACTTACACACAAGGGACTCTAAAATCCTAGACCTTTATTTTACACTCAAGTTTTTCTTGATGTGAGTGCTTGCTTTTTCCTAGCTTCTGCTCCTCCTTAAATAGTAGTGCAAACTGGGCTTGGGCTGCTCCAAAGTAACAAACATTAGGTAAACCTAATTTTCACAATTCAAGGTGCTGTCAAATTAGGTCACAGCTGCTTCATGTTATGTCCAGCCCTGACTAGAATCTTGCTTGAGATAACTAAGGAACCCTAACAGGTTTCCTGAAATCTAGCCTAAGATATATCAGGTATCATAACAGAAAAACAAACCTTGCACGCCTGATGTCATACGACCAATGTCATAACATTCAGTCATGACATTCAGCTTCACTTACTCTCAGCTTTCCAATTTGCTTTGCTGAACACTTCTGCATAATCTTCTTCATGACAGTAGAAACAAGAATATTATAGTTTCCTAAAAAGTCTCAAAGATCCTTTTTATGAACACTAATTAAATCTGTACTTTGTTCCTAATGAATCTCTTTGGTTTGTACATACTGATGAGGAATATCCAACAGGACCAAAACACTTCTGTCAAGAGATATAACATAGCAGCCCCTGCTGTACCAGACATTGATGTCATGACATTCAGTATGACATCCATGACAGCAGTTCTGTCATCACCTCCTGCTGCACCAGACAGTGATGTCATGACATTGGTAATGACATCCTGGTTAAAACACATTACAACAGTTCTGTCATCTGCTCCTGATGCACCACAACTCCTGCTGTTTATAACACATGACAACAGTTCTGTTACCACAGCTCCTGCTGTATGAGACAGTGATGTCAGGACATTGTGATTAAAAACACATGACAGTAGTTCTGTCATGACAGCAGATGGATGTCACGACATTCAGCATGACATTCACATTAAAGCACTCCACAGTAGTTCTGTCACCACAGCAGATGGAGATGTTATAATATCCTACTTAACATCAGTGCAGGATCATATTTTACCAAAATTTATCCAATCATAGAACCATGGAACTAACATGTTCCACTTCACAAAGTAATAGCGTTAGCATGACCTTTTGGATTTGGTTGCGGCTGGCCAGGAAATGCTCCAGCTGGGGCTGCTATAGCTGATTATTGGTGGGCTACTTAAGTTATTTGAGTTTCCAATATTTTATTATGAGTAGCCACAACATCAAGCTTGCTCGACAGTTGTTTCACCAACTCGCTTATGTGAGCGTTTTGATTTGCCAAGTCTCTGTTTTCCTGGGCTTGAGCGTTTATAAAGTTCTCCATCAGGATTTCCAAATTTGACTTCCTAGGTGGTTGTGGTGGAGCGAATTGTGCTCCTTTCTAAAATCCAGGTGGAACAGCAGATATTGAGTTTGGTGGATGTAAAACATTGTTATTCTTATATGAAACATTTAGGTGATTTCTCCAGCCAGGATTGTAGGTGTTTGAATATGGGTTTCCTTGAGCGTAATTAACTTGGTCGGTTGGAGTACCAGTCAACACTTGACATTCAGCATTTGTATGCCCAAGGTTTCCATAAATTTCACAATTCAGAGTCACCACAACTACGATAGATGGTGGTGGTGCTATTGCTAAACTTTCGATCTTTTGAGCAAGGGCGCCTACTTTAGTATTGACTCGATCTATACCATTGACCTCGTGCATACCTCCTTTCGGAGTTGGTCTCTCTATACCAGCACGTTCACCTCCCCATTGGAAATGGTTTTTAGCCATAGTCTCTATGAGTTCATAAGGTTCTGCATATGGTTTATCCATTAGTGCACCTCGTACGACTGCACATAAGTTCATTTTAGTGTTGCACAACAGCCCGCCATAAAAGGTATGTATTATCATCCATTCTTCAAGTCCATGGTGTGGGCATATCCTCAACATGTCCTTGTATCTCTCCCAAGCATCGAATAAGGATTCATTGTCTTTTTGCTTGAATCCGTTGATCTGAGCGCGCAACATAGCTGTCTTGCTTGGTGGGAAATATCTGGCTAAGAAGACTTTCTTCAACTCGTCCTATGTCATCACTGAATGGGATGGTAGAGACTGGAGCCAAGCTCTAGCTCTATCCCTCAATGAGAATGGAAAAAGTCTTAGTCTTATTGCTTCTTGACTGACTCCATTGGCTTTCACAGTGTCGGCATATTGCATAAATATTGAAAAATGAAGGTTCGGGTCATCCGTAGCTTTACCTGAGAATTGGTTTTGTTGAACTGCTGAAATTAGCGAAGGCTTCAGCTTGAAATCATTACGGTTAATAGTTGGGGAAGCAATGTTGTTGTGTGGCTCTTCCTGCGATGGAACAGTGTAATACTTTAGAGGACGGTCTCTTGGTCCTTCGGCTATGTTTTGGGATGGTTTTGATTCGGTTTCCGAATCTGAATAAGGAATAATGGGTTTCAGGATATTAAGTCTATGAAGGAAATCTTTGATTCGGCGTCTCAGAAGTACGTAACGTTCGATTTTGTCGATTGGTTGTTCTAACTCTTCGCCCCACAAGCGAGTGTCTGGCATACAATCGGCTAATCGAAATGGAAAATAAAATAAAAAGTTGCCTTATACTATACTATGCAACTGAATTATCACAATATTGACTAAATTAGTCCCCGACAACGGCGCCAAAAACTTGATCGTGAATTTACGTATTTGTCGGATTACTACTGCAAGTATACAGTCTATCGTGTAGTTTTAAAATATTGTTGAACCCACAAGAACTAATAATCAACCTAGAGTGATCAATTGTTGCGGTGCAAAGCTAAGGCTTGGTTTTTGCAGTAAAAAGACTTAATTAAAATGGGATTTGAAAAAATAAAGAAACGGGTCCAAAGAATGATCCACGTGCTCCTAAGGGACTCCGTATATCCCGGGTGTTAACAAAGGACTCAAAGCTATTCTATAGGAAAAACTGGTTTAAAGATTCGATCTCACACTCTCGTGCTGTTGACCCAACCACACCTGATGACCCCAAGATTTTGCTCTCACTCGCTCGGTAGTTAAAAGGCACGCTTTGGAAACTAGCAAGGCCTAACTGAAATTTGAAGTGCTCTCGCTACATTCATACTCAGTGCTCGGTGTCTACTATCCTACAATCACCTCAAACTCTCGCTCTGTCGGACACGCATTGGTGTGTTTCTCACTCTCGTGACAAAACATTGTTAACCAGCCTCTCGCTCTCGCGACAAGACTGGCTAAATTCTGGTTAGACACCAGAACCGGAATCTTAAAATAACTAAGTTGAACACCGATGGTTCCTACAGAGTCCCGTCGGGTGACAGTACTCAAACTACGGACTTCAACTACACTACTCAGACATGTTCATCTCTAAACCTAAGACATTTATCATGCTGTAAACTAGAACATACATAATTGCGATTAATACGAAAGTAAAGTAATGCAGTAAAAATATAATTAAAGGTAACCTGAAATAAATTGAAATGAAATAACTTCAAACGTATTACAATGTTGATCCAAGTGTGAAAACAGCGATTACAGGAAAGTAAAAGTACAATGCGCAGTAATCACTCGGTGTGAGGGATTACTGCTTTGGTTAGTGAATATGGAAGAAGGGTCTGGCAGAATTTCGACAGCGCTTCCACATAGGTTCTTGGATTCTTAGCTCTGACCTACTAGCCTCTATTTATAGAGGGGGGAGGTTCCTAAATAATAGGAGTTGAAAACTGCCTCAGAATTGCCCAACTATTCTGAAAAACTGCTCCCACGGTAAACGGCGACCGTCGTGTGCTTAATGGCGACCGCCATTAGCTTCAAATTCGGATTCCCTCCTTTTCTTCAATGGCGACCGCATTCCTAAGGTGATGGCGAGCGCCATTGTTCTGAGGAGGCCAGAATGTTGCTTATTGAGGGAATTTCTCCACCGTTTAGCTCGCTTTTCGATCCTTTTCTTCTATGTTGCTGATTTAACACCTGTCAAGTAAAAACGAAAGAAAATGTAAGTAATCAACAGCTAAAACGACAATGACTCGATAAAATAACGAATAGAGATGTACGAAATGAATCGAAAAATGCCATAAAAGTCGAGTCATCAATAGTGAATGCTTCTTTTGCATTAGTAACTTCAAATCCATGACCTTATAAATGTCCCTTTATTATGAACCTAACTAAGCTACAACATTTAAAGAATTTAGTGATCTTCTTGCTTCCATGAATTCCTTGATGATTGATTAGATGAATGTATGAATTGGATTGTATTTGT
Organism: Lathyrus sativus; assembly: GCA_963859935.3. NCBI lineage: Eukaryota > Viridiplantae > Streptophyta > Magnoliopsida > Fabales > Fabaceae > Lathyrus > Lathyrus sativus. The sequence continues at coordinate 435,731,909 of OZ012740.1, read as the reverse complement.
ATCGTTTGTCAAGTGAGTGAAATTGCCCCGCAGTTGCAAACATGTTTATTTCTTCATTCTTATTTAAAGAGGAGTGTTAGAGTGATTCAAGCATGAGAATTTAATTGTTATTTGAAGCATTGTATGAAATTTGTTTAAGAACTAAATTCTTTTGCATTGTTCGATTCTAGGAAGTGGTGAACATTGCTTGTGTATATTTGTTTGTTTATTTGAGCCATAAACCCATTCTTGGGTGAATTAAATGCTTGAGCAAATCCTCTTGTATTTAATGAGAGACATACTTTGCTTGGGAACAAGCAAATATCTAGTTGGGGAGAGTTTGTTAAATGTCAAACTTGCTTTAAATTGATCCTTATTTATTGACATTTTTCAACTCTTTTGTTAAGTTTTGTTGGATTTACTCCATGATATCATGTTATTCTTCAATATTGTTGAAAATACCTTTGGTTTCTTTAATTTGCGTGTTATTATGCAAAAATTAGACATAAAAACATCAAAGTGTAAGACACAAGTAATTGGACAAAGAAGCCAAATGAAAAGAAGATATTTAGCATGTTTGCTGGGTGAACAACCACGACGAGTAGCAGCGAATGTTCTCTAGGAAAACTCGTGGAGAAGCTCCAACGAACCCTCTTAATTTAGAGGTGGTAAGAAAAGGACACTAAGTTTGTTAAGGCAGTAGTTAAAGGACCATAAGTTTGTTGTTAAAACTTGTAGCGAGATAGTTCGCAGTGCAAGGAAATGCTCGTACAACGAACTTCAGATATTTCTCAAGGGCGGTTTAATTGTTCAAAGGCACTTCAGGTGCCTAAAAGTATATTCGCTGGGCGAAGAAGTAGTTTGCTGGGCGAACTTGACAGATACCAAAAGTACTATATAAGTACTTTTCACATTTCTTAGGATCATAACCCATATTTTCACACCAAAACTTCATTTCTCAATATTTCCTCACCAAAAGATGATATTTTGAAAATAGAAGTTGGATTCGCATCCGAGTTTGATTCTTCGATGTGGATGACCATTCATCTTCTTCTATTACTTGTAAAGCAAGCTACCATGGTTATGGGTAGATGATTTCTCTTGTAACAAAGGTAGAGGTAGTCTACCATTAACGTGTATGTATTTCTTTTGATTGGTCTTGTATGTGAACAAGTGATGATTAATATATGATGAATCTTATTGTTCTTAATGATCCATTCTTGTTTTATAAAACTCTAGACATAGATTTTTTGAAATTTGACCTAAAATATTTATCTATTGATTTATAGATTGGAGAAAATGGTCTATGGTTGATAGTTGTTTTGTGTTGAACTTAAAGCTTACTATATTGGTTGTTATATGGAGAAATCGTGTAGCGATGAATACAATATTTCTCACGATGATGCTCTAGAGATAGACGGTGTTGAGAGAATACGCGACAATATCAATCGAATCTGACTTCACATGCAAGATTGAAAGAATACGTATAAGTTAGGGTAGGTGAAAACTACTTTTGATATACTTTGTTAATTAAAATCTTTAGAATTTATAAGCTTTGCTACTAAAAATGTGACAATTTTATGAACAAAACTTTGAAACCCTTTTTCTTGAAATTGTAAATTGTTGAACGAGAAGCATCAAAATATCTACAATCCATGTGGAGACGATGACAAAAATCCCCCTGTATTCACAACATAACAAGAGTCTGTCATGTTATTTGGTATGCTAGATCTTCTCCAGCAAGGCATGCTAAATTCAAGGCGTGTATTGATGAGGAGAGCATGGGATATATAGGTTTAGTTTCTATAGATGTTGAGACGCATTGCAATTAAACTTACTTGATGTTAGTATCTGCATCAAAACATGAAAAAACCTTTAAAAAATTAGGTTTTCGAAATAAAAGGTATGCATCTCTGCTCTCATGTATCATGATTCTTAGTAAAGCACACTGACCGTAGATTAATTTTTTCAATCTTTTTTATTCTCTTTATTCAAAAATAAAATGAAATCGTTCGGATGCTCTTATTTACTATTAAAATTATTTTATAAGAAATAGATGCCTTTATATTTGTGGTTGAGCTATGTTAAATTTAAAGACACCAGGTTTTTTATTAAGAAGTTTATTATGTAATGTTATTATGAGGAATCGTTGGTATTACTATTCCTTTGCTTTATTTTCTTGTCAAAAGGACGAAAACATGTCAATTATTTATAGCAAAATTTCAGGTCATAACCGACATTTTAAACATCTACGACCAACAGCTCAAAATATGAAGAGAAGTATGATAAGTATTGGGGAACTTATGAGAAGCTTAACATGATGTTGTTGATTGCTCTAGTTTGTTTTACCCTAAGCGCACGATTAGACGGTTGATTAAATGGTAAGGCGATATTATGATAAGGATGATGTTGATGCCTTGAAAGAAAACTTAGATTCTTGTTTGAAATCTATTTATAAGGAATAATGTGCTGGATTTATGCCTCATCAAGGTAATTCAAATAAGCCGCAAGTTTTTGGTAGTGTTATTCATCCTTATATGGAACTATTGAGTTCTATATTTTAGAAGGGTGTGACAATGCAGATAATGAATTAAGTACTTATTTTTTAGAGAAGTTAGGGTATAACATGGAGACAAATGTTCTATAGTGGTGGAAAGTTAACTCTGGCTGATATCACATCCTTGAAAACATTGCAAGAGACGTGTTGGGTATACCTATAGGCACAGTTGCATCTGAATTTGCATTCAGTATTAGAGAAAGGGTGCTTGATCCATATCGCAACTCATTAACACCTAAAACACTCGAAGTACTGATACGCACCCAGGCTTGGGTGGCGACATGTATTGGACATAGGGAAATGTCTTTTGTAAATTGAGTTATTTTTGGGAAGGGGGTAGTGATGAAGACGCATGTCGCTGCCTGGGGAGATCAAGGAGATCCAACTGTCACATATGGCTTTATTCTCTCCATGAATTGAGGCGTTAACTTTATTGGAGTCAAGGAAAGGCGAGTTTAGTGGTTTGACAATAAAACAAGGGGTTGATTTTAGGCTTTGTGACAACAATTTTTAAAAATAAAAGGGTGTCACGTGGGGCCGATTGGGAAATTACAAGTGTTAAAATTTTTAATATTTGGAGAAGTGTTTGGATTTAAGATTAAAGAGTTTGTCTCTCCATGTAAATTATCATTGAAATTCAAATATTGTGACTTTTCCCCACTTCATTATTTTTTGCTCCTCGTTCTCCATCAGTGTAATATCATTTGTATGAGTCTCTTTCAAACCACTAACATTTGAAATTAGTAACTCATCCTCTTTAGCCATAACTCTTTCATTTGCACTTTCAGATACACAATTGTTAACATCCACTGTTTTAACTTCTAAACAACTGTGTTGTTCTTCATCTTCTTAAACCCCCTAATTATCTTTAACAACACAAATAGTTTTTAAATCTACTGGGATCAGAGTAAAGTGAGCATGAGGATCTTTTGCAAAGAATGATCTTAACATTGACACATGAAAACTGGGTGTATTCGTGATGATTATGGAAGGTCCAGTTTGTAAGCTACTAGCCCAACACATTAGAGTGTTTTGAAAGGGTAAAAAAAATTTTTGAAAGTTTCTGAGATGTCTGTTTTGGAACAATATTTTGTCATTTTCTGTTGATTTCTCTTCAAGTTAGTTTTTCACGTGTTGAGTATTTCTTGCCTGTTTTACAAAATAATGTCTACAATAGGTAAGGTCGAGAAACCTTCTACATAGTTAGGGAAAGTTGAAGGTTGGCGTCCATATAGGGCATCAAAATGATACATTTGATGGATGAGTGAAAAGAATTGTTATGCCAGTATTCATCTAGATGGAGATACTTTTAGCACATACGTGGATGATCACTTGTGAAATAACAGAGGATGCTTCTAGACTTTGATTTACTACTTTTGTTTGACCATCTGTTCGGGATGATATGTTATGATATACATCAATGTAGTATCTTCGGTACAAAAAAGTTCTTTCCAAAAACTACAAAAAGAAAGAAAAAGAAAGAAAGGAAAGTGCTCGCAGAGGATTAGGGCCCTCGTGCCTACGTAGCCTCATAGTGCAATGAGGAAGTCAGAGCTCCGTAGTTCAAGGAACTAAGGAAAAGAAGAGGATATGGATGGACCAGAGAGACAAAAGAGTGGAAGAAGACGGAGGAAGGTGGCTCGCCAAGATTTCACAATCTTGTGCCTACGTACCCTCATAGTGCAATGAGGAAGTCAGAGCCTACGTAGTTCAGGGAACTAAAACTAAAAAAAGAAAAGGGAAAGAGACAGCGTCAAAGACAAGAACCAAAATAGAAAGCAAGACTCAACTGAGGAATGCAAAAGGAATGGTTTCAACACCAAGAAAGAATACGAAAGAAACTCTACTGAGGAACGGATAAGCGAAGAAAGAACTCTACCGGGTGTTACACCCTAATTTTGACCATGAATCACCAACCATACATATCATTGCACTTTCATCATTTGCATATCATATCCATCATTCAGATCTTCTAACCATTATGCCTACAAAAACTCGTGTCTTGCAAGATTAAATAAAGGATCAGACAAAGTTATCAATTCAAGTTATCAAGTTATGACAAAGATTATGAATCAGGGATTTGGTTCTCCGATAGTCATTGTTTCATCAGTGTGCACTCAAGGCGGAGATTAGGGTTTCTCAGCCTTTGTGTTTAAGATGAGCAAGTGTCGCTCAATTGATTTTCATTCGAGACTAGCAGGTTCAATGTATGTGCAGCACTGTTTCAGGTCAAGTGTGTGTGTGCAGTGTAACTTGAAATTCGAGGGAAATTTGACCTAATCTTGGTCAAAGAAGTGTTTTGCTTCAGTATCCAATTATTAGGATATGGCAAAGGAAGTTGTCCCAAGGTGGATAATCGTCAGGGCCAGTTGACTTTCAATTAGGGTTTTGGCGCAATGGAAACATAGTTCGTATCTCGAGCCATATATGTCAGTGGCTGTTTTAGAGATAAGTATGAATTGAATTCATGGGCTTTGTGTATGAGAATCCAAATTAGAGTTCTATTCAAGTTCAAGTTATCTGATGAAGTCAAGTTACAGGGCCACCAAAAGTCAAAACATTTGTGCAGTATATCAAATTATTCACAAGCCCTGATTATATGGTTCATGCTTTTTGCATAGCAGGATTCAAAATTTCAATTCAAAGCCGTTGCAAGATGGAGTCAGGATATGAGTTTTAATTACTTATGGAATTGATTCAAGGGTTTCAAGTTTCATTCCTTCACAAATTCAATATCCAAATTCAGTTCCACATTAAATTTCAATCTAATTCAAGTTTCAATTCAGTTTTCATCCAATTCAATTCCATTTCCATTTTCAAATTCTATCTCATTCAAGTTTCTTTTCAATTTTCAATTCAAATTCAATTCCATCCAAATTTTAATTCATAGTCAAAACCAATTCAAGTTTCACTTCGATTTAATTCCTTTTTAATCCTCACGTCCAAGTCACCAAAATTCAAATTCAAATTTCATTTCATTCTAAATTCAATTCAATCCATTTCCAAGTTTAATCAAAATTCAAGTTCAATCTTCAAGTTCAAAGTTCATCTTCAACTTTTCCATTTAATCTCATTCCATTTTAAAGTTCAATTTTATTTCAGTTCGAATGAGTTTCAAGTTCAAGCTCGTTCAATTTCGTCTTTCAATTCAATTTCTTGTCAAGCTATTAAGTCCATGTTTCATTTCAATTTAAATCAAGGATTCAATTTGCAAAGTTCATCCTAGATTCAATTTCAAGTTCCATTACAATTTTTTTTTCAAATTCGAATCAAGTTCACTCCAATTCAAGATCCAATTTATAACAAATTATAAAATCCAAATTATAACAAAATTTAAAATCCAAATGCACTGACAATTCTCCAATCAAAATTCAAGTTCAAATTCATTGTGATGAAAACACAAGGCAGTATTAGATGGGCGAATCCCCAAATTGCTAATGGTACATATCATGAGAAAATGTCATTCCAACAAGCTTCCAAGAGAATCCAACCAAACAGTTCTTGAATTGATATGAAAATTGAATGTAGCTGTTGGACTCATTTTGATATTAATATTAATATTAATAGTTTCATATTTCATACGCAAGAAAGAGATTTCAATATTTCCAAAGAAAACAATGTTGAGGCAAAAAGGTGAACCATTTACAGAGTCCATTTATTTATGTTTATCGCTATAATAAACCAAAAACCTTAAGAGTTTTCTGTAAGAACACAGATTGTTTCTTAGTAATATCTCTGTGTTTTGATGATAACACTTATGAATTTTGTATTCAAGAATTATATACTCTAAATTTGTTCTAGACTGTTTGCTACAGGTACTAAAGAAAATATTCTTAAAAGAGCAAATTTGGATCTGAACAATGATATTATGAAAGGCTTCAAAGGTTCAAGAGCATCTTAAATGAAGATCTGAACACTGCTCCCAGAAGAATCTAAGTGCTGTCTACTGAAGATTCTGAAGCAGAAGCCTCTAAAGAATAGAAGACTCTGAGAGTTCAGAAGCTTAGCCATCAGAAGACTCTGAAGATACTACACTGCATAGTATTGAGAATCTGATATAGAAGACTCTGTTCTGATAGAACTACACGCTCAAGCACACAAGCTGCACATACTCTGATTCAGCATAATCTGAAGAACATCCCAAGACTCTGAAGATCCAGAAGATCTCTACTCTGGAGATTCTGAAGATCCAGACTCTGATGTTGATAGCTGAACTTACTTAGTGAAGAAGATTTGAATATGTACGTTGGTATATCTCAACAGCTCTTTCCTCTTTTATGATAGATACAAGAACACAGACAAAAAGGTTTTATCTGTGCATTCCATTCTAAGGAAAGTTTCTGCAAAGTAAAAGACAAAAGGCATCAGGCTTTTTCAGCACAACCTCCAATGTAAAGACAAAAGGCTCCAGGCTTTTCAGCACAGCCTTCAACGTTGAGAAGACTTCATGGATCTAAGTGCCTATATAAAGAAGTCCACTCCATCTTCTTCAGTAAGGGAACTACTTGCAAAATTCACTGAAAGAAAATCTCTCAAAAGCTCTTTTATCCTATTTGTTGTAACATTGTTCTAAAACTTAAGAGAAATATCACAGTTGTGATAATAGCTTTTTAGAAGCATTCTTACTCTTGTATTAGTTTTACATTGATTGTAAAAGGTTTCCTTAAGAGGATCCAGTTGGGATCAGTAGCTCTTGAGAAGACTAAGAACAAGTTGTTCTTAGGTGTTACTATTGTAATCTGTTTGATTAAATAGTGGATTAAGTCCTTGACTGAGAAAGGCAAATCACTCTTGAGAGGGTGGAATGGAGTAGTTGAGTTCAACGAACCAGGATAAAAATAACTGTGTTTGAATCTTTGATTATTTGTCATACTTATTCAACCCCCCCCCCCCCCCTTCTAAGTAATTTTCTCACCTTCAGTTGGCATCAGAGCTCTGGTTCTGCGTGTGCTACCACTTAACCGTGTCAGTAAAAATCCAGTGAGAAAAGTTACTTTGATAAATATCTGTTTGTCATTATGGGTGATACTTCTACATCCAACTGTAACAAATATGAAGGGGATAGAATCAGCACAAAGTCTCCCATGTTTGATGGAGAGAAATTTGATTACTGGAAGGACAGGATAGAAAGTTTCTTCCTTGGGTATGATGTTGATTTGTGGGACTTGGTTATTGATGGCTATGAACATCCTACAAATGAGGATGGCAAGAAAGTTGATAGAAAATCAATGACAGAAGCCCAGAAGAAGGATTTCAAAAATCACCATAAGGCTAGGACAATATTGCTTAATGCAATCTCTCATACTGAGTATGAAAAGATTACTAACAGAGAAACAGCTCATGGAATGTTTGAGTCACTTAAAATGACTCATGAAGGAAATTCTCAAGTGAAGGAGACCAAGGCTCTGGCGCTTATACAGAAGTATGAAGCGTTCAAAATGGAAGAATCTGAAAATATAGAAACTATGTTTTCTAGATTCCAGATCCTTACAGCTGGTCTAAAGGTTCTGGACAAGGAATACTCCACATTAGATCATGTAAAGAAAATCATCAGAAGTCTACCTACCAGATGGAGACCAATGGTGACTGCCTTGAAGATAGCTAAAGATCTGAACAAGATCTCTTTAGAAGAACTCATCAGCTCACTAAGGAGCCATGAAATTGAGCTTGAGGAAGATGAACCTCAGAAGAAAGAGAAAGGTAAATCTATTGCTTTAAAATCTAATAAATCTGCTAAAGCTTTGCAGGTCATTGAAGAAAGCTCTGAAGGATCTTCTTCTGAAGAAAATGATGAATTATCCATGCTGTCCAGAAGGATCAACAGACTCTGGAAGCACAAGGGAAAGAAGTTCAACAACTTCAGAAAATCTGATCATAGAAAGGAATCTTCTGGGCACAGAAGATCTGCCAAGAAAGAAGTTGTATGCTATGAGTGCAAAGAACCTGGGAATTACAAGAATGATTGCCCCAAACTTCAAAGAGAAAAACCCAAGAAGAAGGTTGACAAAAAGAAGAAGGTTCTGATGGCAACATGGGATGACTCAGATGAATCTGAATCATCTTCTGAATCAGAAGAAGAATGTGCTAATGTTGCACTGATGGCCAGCATAGAAGATCAGGAGGAAGGAACTTCAGGATCTGAATCTGATTCTGAATCTGACGATGATGTTGAAGAGGTAATGGCTAAACTTACTAAAGAAGAACTTATCAAAGTATTATCAGAAGTTCTGAAAAGTTATAACAATATCAAACTCAAATACAAGAAGCTGAAAAGCAGTCTTGAATCTGAGATTGATCTTCTGAAGACAGAACTTGTTGAGCAAAAAGAAATTAATCTGAAAATCAAAAATGACTTTGAAATAGCTCAACAAGAATCTGAATCTGAGACTAAGTCATGTGAAAACATTTTAGAAAAATATGACTCTAGCTTTCAGAGATTCCTTACTAAGAGCTTAGACAGAAGCAAGATGGCTTCTATGATCTATGGTGTTAGTGGGAATAACAGAAGAGGTATTGGATATGAATCTTCCTCTGGAAGTAATCCAAAATTTGTTGACAAACTCTTCATCAAGAAGACACCTCTGTACTCTCAATTTAAGTTTGGTCACTTAAATGACATTAAACACACAAGCTCTGAGAAGAATACTTATGTGTTTAAACCCAAGGCAAGTCAGAATAAACATTATGTTAAAAAACAGAAGTTTAGACAAACCTACAAACCAACTAACCCTAAAGTACCCAAGAAGATCTGGGTACCTAAGAGCAAAATAATCCCTGTTGCAGATGTTCTTAGCAGCAAGATCAGGACGCCAGTCATGGTACCTAGATTCTGGATGCTCACGACACATGACAGGAGAAAGGTTTATGTTCCAAAGCCTGGAACTTAGATCTGGAGGTGACGTGAAGTTTGGAGGGAACCAGAAAGGCAAGATCATTGGATCTGGCACTATTGGAAATGGTAAACTTCCATCTATAACTAATGTTTTACTTGTTGAAGGCTTAAAACATAACTTATTGTCCATAAGTCAATTAAGTGACAATGGTTATGATATTACCTTTAATCAAAAACGTTGTAAAGTTATTAGTCAAAAGGATGGCTCTATCCTATTTAGTGGTAAGAGGAAAAACAACATTTATAAAATAAATCTTTCAGAACTTAAAGTTCAGAATGTTAAATGCCTCTTGTTTGTTAATGAAGAGCAATGGATCTGGCGCAGAAGATTGGGTCATATTAATATGAGACGTATATCTCAGATTAATAAACTTAATCTTGTCAGAGGACTTCCTAATCTGAAGTTCACCTCAGACGCTCTTTGTGAAGCATGCCAAAAGGGGAAGTTTTCAAAAACATCTTTTAAATCAAAAAATGTTGTTTCTACTTCCAAACCACTAGAATTACTTCATATTGATTTGTTTGGACCAGTGAAAACTGCATCCATCAGAGGCAAGAAGTATGGATTAGTCATTGTTGATGACTATAGTAGATAGACATGGGTAAAGTTCTTAAAACACAAGGATGAGTCACATTCTGTGTTCTTTGACTTCTGCAAGCAAGTCCAGATTGAAAAAGATTTCAAAATTATAAAAGTCAGAAGTGATCATGGTGGTGAATTTGAAAATAAATATTTTGAAAAATATTTTTCTGAAAATGGCATTGCTCATGATTTTTCCTGTCCTAGAACTCCACAACAAAATGGGGTTGTAGAGAGGAAAAACAGGACTCTGCAAGAAATGGCCAGAACCATGATCAATGAGACAAATCTGGCAAAACACTTTTGGGCAGAAGCAATCAACACAGCCTGTTACATTCAGAACAGAGTGTCTGTAAGACCTCTTCTGAAAAAGACTCCATATGAACTGTGGAAGAACAGAAAGCCTAACATTTCATATTTTCATCCTTTTGGATGTACTTGTTATATACTTAACACTAAAGAGAATCTTAACAAGTTTGATTCCAAAGAATAGAAGTGTTGCATGCTTGGTTATTCTGAACGCTCTAAAGGCTACAGAGTATTCAATACTGAAACGCAGATTGTGGAAGAATCTATTCATGTAAGATTTGATGATAAGCTTGGCTCTGAAAAGCCAAAGCAGTTTGAGAATTCTGCAGATAGAGAAGTGATTCTCACAGACTCTGAAGGATCAGAGGCAGAAAAGGCTAAAGAGAAGGAATCTGAAGCAACTCCAGATGCTATTCCCCTATCTTCTCAATTGGACAACTTACACATTTCTGAAAGATCAAATGTCAGAGGATCTTCTTCCAGAATCAAGGCATCTCACCCAGAAGATGTGATTATTGGAAAGAAAGATGATCCAATCAGGACAAGATCCTATCTCAGAACATCTGAATCTTCATTGTTTGGCTTAGTGTCAATAATTGAACCAACATCTGTGGATGAGGCTCTGAAAGATAATGAATGGATTATTGCCATGCAAGAAGAGCTAAATCAATTCACCAGAAATAAAGTTTGGGATCTAGTTCCTAGACCTAAAGGATTCAATGTTATTGGAACAAAATGGGTCTTCAGGAATAAGTTGAATGAAAAGGGAGAAGTTGAAAGGAATAAAGCAAGGCTGGTTGCTCAAGGTTACAGTCAACAAGAAGGTATTGATTACACTGAAACTTATGCTTCAGTGGCAAGGTTAGAATCTATACGCCTTCTTATTTCATTTGCTGCACAGAATAACATCACTCTGTATCAGATGGATGTTAAAAGTGCCTTTCTTAATGGTATTATAGAAGAGGAAGTATATGTCCACCAATCTCCTGGTTTTGAAAGTGAAAACTTTCCAGATCATGTTTTTAAACTAAAGAAATCTCTTTATGGCTTAAAACAATCTCCCAGAGCTTGGTATGAGAGGTTGAGCAATTTCCTTCTGAAGAAAAATTTTATCAGAGGAAAAGTGGATACAACTTTATTCTGTAAAACTCTTAAGAAAGATTTGTTGATTTGTCAAATTTATGTAGATGATATTATTTTTGGATCAACAAATATTATGCTTGGAAAGGAGTTTGCTAAATGTATGCAGGCAGAGTTTGAAATGAGCATGATGGGAGAATTGAGATTCTTTTGGGGAATCCAAGTCAACCAGACTCCAGAGTGCACCTACATACATCAAACCAAATATGTTAAAGAGCTTCTGAAGAAGTTCAACATGGTTGATAGTAAAATGGCAAAGACTCCAATGCATCCTACAAGCACTCTAGGTAAGGAAGAGGTAAGTAAGAAGGTAGATCAGAAACTCTACAGAGGTATGATAGGATCTCTTCTATACTTGACTGCTTCTAGACCACATATTCTGTTTAGTGTCTGCTTATGTGCAAGATTCCAATCAGATCCTAGAGAATCACACTTAACATCTGTTAAAAGGATTCTAAGGTATCTGAAAGTTACTACTAACATGGGTCTATGTTACAGAAGATCTGATGAATTTTCATTAGTTGGATTCTGTGATGCTGATTATGCTGGAGACAGAGTTGAATGTAAAAGCACTTCTGGAAGCTGTCAGTTTCTTGGAAGTCATCTGATCTCATGGTACAGCAAGAAGCAACCCACTATTGCACTATCAACTACAGAGGCAGAATACATTGCTGCTGCTGGGTGTTGTACGCAGATGCTCTGGATGAAGAGTCAGTTAGAAGATTATCAGATCTATGAGAGTAATCTTTCTATCTTCTGTGATAATACTTCTGCTATATGTTTGTCAAAAAATCCAATCTTGCATTCTAAGGCTAAACATATAGAAATTAAACACCACTTCATCAGAGACTATGTTCAGAAGGGTGTAATAAATCTAGCCTTTGTTGATACAGATCATCAATGGGCTGATATTTTCACAAAACCCCTTGTTGAAGATAGATTTAAGTTCATTCTGAAAAATATTTGTATGGATTTTTGTCCAGAGTAATATTTATCAGAGGCAACTTCTCAGATGCAAAATGTTTAAAGATCTGAAGTATTTCATCTGACTGTTTGTTCATTTATCCTTAATTAATTTATTTGTGTGAAACTCTGAACTAACAAACTCAGAAGATCTGAATGTTGGAAACGTTTCATTTCTTGAGAGACATTAGATGCACATACAAAGCAAACACGTGTCACTCAGTATCTAAAAAGATGGAGTGCTCTACTGAATTGACGTTTGAGGTATTGCTTTGAAAATCTCATTTTTCTTGGATTTCCCCCCAATTGTCATAATTTTAATTTGAAATGATTACTTTCATTAAATGTTGTATAAACGTGCGTATGTGTCTTTTGATGTGCCCAATGCTTGATTTTTTAGTTGTCTATAAATACCACCTATCACACTATTTTCACATTTTTCACACTCAGTACACCTATGCGTTTCTGTTCTCTCTTCAACCTCTACAAAAACCCTAAACCCAAATCAAGATCTTCTTCTTCATCAATGGCTTCTACATCAAATGCTGCTGAAATCTCCAACAAAAATATAATGTACAAGAAACCAGAACGCACCCTATTTACTCCAGTAGTAGATCTTGAGGTTCTGTGTGAGAGTTTTGTTGATCTTGAATCAATAGAAGAAAATGGGTTTGACCTAACAACTTCCATTAAAGCTCAAGGCTGGGAGAAGTACTTTGAGAGATTGATGGGTCCTGTGTACCCAACTCTTGTAAAGGAATTCTAGATTCACGCTAGTACTGGTCCTAAGTTTATTCACTCATCTGTCCTTGGGAAGGAGATAATGATTACTAAGAAACTGATCAGGCAACTGTTCAGTTATACAGAATCTGATGGAGTTACAAACCTAGCCTCTTCACGTATTGATATGGCTAAGGTATATGAAGAAATAACTGTAGATGGAACACCAACAAGTAAGGTTAAAGATCTGAAACCTATCTATAGGATCTGGGCAAAGATATTTATGAGTACAATCTTTCACAGAAAGTCAACCAACTCACCAGACTATGTGAGTTCAGAGCATCTGTACTTCATGTACTGCATCAGCCAGAATGTTAAGGTGGATCTGCCCTATGTGATCTTCAGTCATCTTCTGACTCATGTCAAAGAGACTAGAGAAGAGGTTAGAGCTAAAGCTGGGAAAGTTAGAACTTGGATACCTCTGGGAAGACTTATTTCAGACATCCTTGTAGAAAACAAGCTGGTAAAGCATCTGACAGATGCAAAGATAACAGAGGATCTGTCATACATCATTGGATCTGAGATAAATGGACTCACTCTGAAAAGGATGAAAATCATTTCAGAGCTGAATGGTAAACTAAGGAAGATAAACTCTGAGGAGGTCAATGGCAGAAGGATACCCTTAGAAGACTTTCCAATGTTCAGTGCAGATGAACCAAAAAGTATTGTCTGGACTTACATTGCAGAGTGTCTGAAGGAAGGAATTCCTCTACCTACTAATCTTGTTCAGAAACAAGGAGAAGAAATGCCCAATCTGATGAAGGAAAGGCGTAGTAAGAGAAAAGTTTAAGAAGGATCGATTCAGAAGAAAAGGAAAGTATCTGAAGTTCCAAGGAAGAAGAAGAAAGGAGCAAAGAAAGCCAGAATCAATTCTAGAGATGCCACTCTGGAAGAGATTAGAGACATTATTCATCAGGTATTAACATCTGATCCTACACCTGCTGTTCATTCATCCCTTTCATCACCACAACTCTCTCCAAACCTTAGACATAGAACTTCTAAACCCAAACAATCTGCAAACCTTTCATCTGAACCACCCTCATCTGAACTAGTACATTCACAACCATTTTATGTACCAATTCCCTCTGAACCCCAACCTCATATTACATTTGAACCCCCTCAAACAATTTAATCAGAAATTCCATAAACAGAAACAATTCAACCAGAAATTTCACAAACAGAAATTCCTCAAACAGAAATTCCACAACCAGTAATTTCACAACCAGAAATCCCCAATTAGAAATTCTCCAACCAGATATAATCATCTCAGAACCAAACCAACCAGAGACTATTCAAACTGAACACTCTGAACAACCAGTTCCATCAGAAGATCCAAATCTTTCTGACAATATTCTGGATATAGAACCCCTCAATCAATCCATTATCATTTCTTCAACATCTGTTCACTCAGAAGAATCTTCTGATTGTGAATCATCTGATTCATCTGATTTTGAACCAGAGTCTCTCAAACAACCATGTTCTGACAGTGCTATGAAGGAACATGTTAACATTTCTATGTTTCATACTCCACCCAACTCCCCACCTCAGAAAACCATATCTCAACCATCTGAAATTCAACCATCTGATATTCAACCATCTGAAACTCAAACATCTGAAACCCAAACCATCCCTCAACCATCTGAAACCAATCTATCTGAAACACAAACCATTCCTCATCCATCTGAACTCCCTCAATCTGACATCCAAACATCTCAACCAACATCACCTCAACCACAACCATCTGAACCTACACCATCTGAACCTACTCCTGTTAACACTCCTAATCCTAAACTCTCTGAACAGTCTGAACAATCATATCTAGGATCATGTGTTAATGCTATGTTTGAAATATTCAAGAAGGAGATTGATTCTGAATATGCTCGTGTTAAGGATGTGTGCATGTCAAGTTTGGATCCAACTGTTTCAAATGTTGCTTGGAAGCGTTTCATCTGGATGTTCAACAAAGCTGCTTTAAAAGTTAGAGCTAAATGATCTAAGCTTGCTAAGACTCAGTTTGCAGAATTAATCAAGATAACTCTGATGAACATGCCTCCTCCTCCTCCTGTGTTGCTTCTGGAAGCTGCTCCTCCAGAGGCTCCTGAATCTGAAATGGTTGAACAAGCTTCTGAAGAAAACCAGTCTAAAGAGAACACTGCTGCTACTGCATCTGCTCCTTCTTCATCTGTGGTCACAGAACTTGTGAATGATGTCAAGGAAATAAAAGATTGGATGGTCAAGCAAGAGAAAACAACTGATGAGATCAAGACCTGGATGTCTAAGCAAGAAGAGTCAACTGCCAAAATGACAGAGCTTCTGACCCTTATTGCCTCACACCAGACTTAGTTTTATTTGATATTTTTGCACATGTTATTGCTTCTGTTGTTTTCTTATTATTGTGTTATGCTTTTTAGAATCTATCTGTTTGATTGTGAACTTTGATCTGCTTAAATGAATGTTAATGTTTTTGCTTCTATATGCTTCTTTTCTTCTGTATCTTTATGTCTTTAACAATCTTTTTGATTATGACAAAAAGGGGGAGAAAAAAAGAATCTGATTGTTCAAACTATAAGCAATTACTAAAACTGAAATTTAGACATTTTATTAACTTACTTTGAATTTAAGTCTTTCAGATTACATTGATATATCTGACATAATTCACTGAAGTTACCCTGAGACTTTTCCAACCAGAACCTGATCTTCAAAGCAAATATGAGTATTCAATCAACTTTGATAGCTTACTCTGATACCTTTACTCTGGAAGATAATTCAAGCAAGATGATAACCAGGCGCTCTGACTGAAGGAAGTCATAATTATCTGGTATCAAGATTTGATTCTGAAAGTCAAACCTCTTGCATCAGGCTCTGAATCTGAAATATACTTAATCAAAAAGGGAAGTGTTTTCTTCTATTAGAGTATTTATTTCAGGGGGAGATTGTTAATCTCAGGGGGAGTTATAATTCATATCTTTTTAATTGAACAAAATTCCTCATGTTTTGTCATCATCAAAAAGGGGGAGATTGTAAGAACACAGATTGTTTCTTAGTAATATCTCTATGTTTTGATGATAACACTTATGAATTTTGTATTCAAGAATTATATACTCTAAATTTTTTCTAGACTGTTTGCTACAGGTACTAAAGAAAATATTCTTAAAAGAGCAAATTTGGATCTGAACAATGATATTATGAAAGGCTTCAAAGGTTCAAGAGCATCTTAAATGAAGATCTGAACACTGCTCCCAGAAGAATCTGAGTGCTGTCTACTGAAGATTCTGAAGCAGAAGCCTCTAAAGAATAGAAGACTCTGAGAGTTCAGAAGCTTAGCCATCAGAAGACTCTGAAGATACTACACTGCATAGTATTGAGAATCTGATATAGAAGACTCTATTCTGATAGAACTACACGCTCAAGCACACAAGCTGCACATACTCTGATTCAGCATAATCTGAAGAACATCCCAAGACTCTGAAGATCCAGAAGATCTCTACTCTGGAGATTCTGAAGATCCAGACTCTGATGTTGATAGCTGAACTTACTTAGTGAAGAAGATTTGAATATGTACGTTGCTATATCTCAACAGCTCTTTCCTCTTTTATGATAGACACAAGAACACAGACAAAAAGGTTTTATCTGTACATTCCATTCTAAGGAAAGTTTCTGCAAAGTAAAAGACAAAAGGTATCAGGCTTTTTCAGCACAACCTCCAATGTAAAGACAAAAGGCTCCAGGCTTTTCAGCACAGCCTTCAACGTTGAGAAGACTTCATGGATCTAAGTGCCTATATAAAGAAGTCCACTCCATCTTCTTCAGTAAGGGAACTACTTACAAAATTCACTGAAAGGAAATCTCTCAAAAGCTCTTTTATCCTATTTTTTGTAACATTGTTCTAAAACTTAAGAGAAATATCACAGTTGTGATAATAGCTTTTTAGAAGCATTCTTACTCTTGTATTAGTTTTACATTGATTGTAAAAGGTTTCCTTAAGAGGATCCAGTTGGGATCAGTAGCTCTTGAGAAGACTAAGAACAAGTTGTTCTTAGGTGTTACTATTGTAATCTGTTTGATTAAATAGTGGATTAAGTCCTTGACTGAGAAAGGCAAATCACTCTTGAGAGGGTGGACTGGAGTAGTTGAGTTCAACGAACCAGGATAAAAATAATTGTGTTTGAATCTTTGATTATTTGTCATACTTATTCAACCCCCCCCCCTTCCTAAGTAATTTTCTCACCTTCATTTTCCGTGTCACACACCAAATGGCACCAGTTTGGATCACCATTTACAGAATTACAAGATTTGTAAAGTAAAAAAAACAATAAAACAATTTCAAGCCAAGCTTTCACTATGTGACCCACCGCCAGCCTACTACCATCGTACAACAGCCCCCACCTCAACAATACTCCATCTCATAAGCATGCTACAAGGCACAACACAAGACCTGCTACACTGCTGCTCTACTCCTGCAAAATTTCTGCTACATCAAAAAACGCGACAATTGCCAATAGTACGACCCACCATCTTGCTTTTCACAATTCCAACCATTATCTGCAAAAGAAGAACAACACAACAAGGCAAAACAACAATTGCAAATAATACAGCACAACGTACAACATGTAAACAAGGACATAAAGACGTTAATACCACTCTTTCCAATAGAAGCAATAGCCACTTTTAGACAAAAAGCTTTCACGAGTTGCTACCATACAAAACCTGCTACCGAAATTCGTACAACCTGCTATGAAAATTCCAGCTTGCAAAACATAAGGCACGTAATGGAAAGGACGAATGAGGGTATCATACAACGGTTATAAAACTTGTTCAGTATTATTTAAGGGGTTTTGATAGCCTTGTGAAAGGGGGCTAAAGTCCCCCTCCCACATAAAACTACTCCCTCCATCTTCACCGTGGATAACACACAGCTCTTTCCCCAAATCTCTCAAACCCGTTAACCCTTATTCTTCAACCCCCAAACCTTTAAAAAAAACATAACCTACAACTAGTTCCTGCTGTACAAACCAACTCCGTAAACAACCCATCAAAAAAATGAGATTGAGAGCGCGAAATCATGATAGCACGCAAGGATGTCGATTTCGTTCGCTCAATTCTTCGTGAACAGGGTTGTTATTGATGATTTTCTTTTTGTTGTTTCAACTTTATTCGTGTTGACTGAGATCTTTGTCTTGTGAAGTTTTTCTTTAAAAAAGCGAACATTTGGTGTTGCTGTTTCTATCGTGCTGTTGTAATCCATCAAGATTTTTTTTATATCATTTTTAATATGTTTGGCTGAAGGCTTTCAAATCCATTAAGATTTCTAAATATCGTGAGTTTTGGTTGTTGAGGTTGATCATTCTTCATGATTTCAAATCTGTAGTGAATGATCATTGAGATCACTTTATAGGCTTTGTTTTCTATATATCATTGTCACCATATTATCATTGTTCATATTTATCTTGTCAATTTTCATCTTATTCAAGAAAAGCACAAAGACATGATAAATTCATCGAAACCCTAAAAAAGGCTTTCAAATGGTGGACTGTGGTTAGTAGCTTTGGCATTAGGAACTGAGACACTAGACATAAACCCTAGCAAAGGAGCTGCAAATTTTGGTTATCTCTTAACTCTTTCACTGTTTAGACTAGGACACTTGCACACGTACGGATTCCTCTTGAGCTACCTGACAATGAAACCTTTTATTTCTCGCAAACCCGTGTACTTTACATGTGCCCCGCTCCCATTTGGATATATGCTCTTTGCTTGTACTCTAATGGTTTAAACCTTTTTAAAAAAACTTCTTGATCCAACATCGAGCCACTTTCCACCTTGTAAGTCGATTGCTTTTTAAGCATCGCCATCAACCTCATGGTCACTATACATAACATTCAAAGCTTACTCTTGGGATTTCTTACAGTGAGAACTATTTGATCAATTATTTCTAGTTGGTCATTTAGAACACTAGCCCACTTTTCTAGTGCACATGATTAAAACTCAATTCAATTGTTTTCTTTTACTTGTTTATTTATATGTTGTCTTGTATGATGATTCGAATCGAAACCCTAAGATTCAAACCATTAACTTTTCCGTACACAAATTTAACACTCGATCAACATCGAGCATTTTCCAAAATTCAAATCAATTAACTTAATTATACTTAGACCATATTTCAATAAAATATGAAAAGGGAGTTGGAATGGAGTCTTCGATTTTCCCCTCAATTTTTTGGGTCCGATGAGCCTTTCATACGCTCGAACAATTGTCTTCTCCAAAATTTATAACCTGATTCACATCAAATTATTTTCTCAATGACTTAGATGAAAAATAGAGAAAGAGAGAGTCAAGTCTTTGACTCACTCTCCATATTACTTGGGCCCGGGAAGTCTTTCTTAAACTTCGAGTAGTCGTCATTTGTAACTTATTCTAGATATATCAAAACTCTTTCATAATATAAGATGAAAAAGAGAGAGAGTCAAGTCTTTGACTCACTCTCCCGATTACTTGGGCCCGAGGAGCCTTTCTTAAGCTTCAAGTAATCTTCATCCATTTAAAATACTTTAACTATCTTCCATCAAAACATTTTCCAAACACAACCTCTTTTCGAGATGGAAAAAAGAGAGAGTCAAGTCTTTGACCCACTCTTTCGATCACTTGGGCCCGATGAGACTTTCTTAAGCTTCAAGTAATCGTCATCTAAATAAAACATTAACACATTAATTCAACTTCTCGCCACCGTGCGAACCGTCAAACCTTTTTATAAACGTGAGATATGGTGTCTTGAGATGACGCAAAATATTGCTTCGTCCGTAACCTATTTGAGTCGAGATAAGTGGCGTGTTTCCCATGAATGTTGATATATGGAAATCCATTCAAAGTGATTCAAGCGTCCCCTCCTCACCCGTTTGGGTAAAGCAATATTTTCTATTGAAGGTGACTAAGTATCTTTCGATAAAATCAAACCAACATCCGTAGTCCGAACTACGGACACTCTGATTTCTCATTTGTCAATGAGAATATGTAGGCATAGGGTTGCGAGATCCTAGCGAGCAACCTCCTCTATTTTCTCCCTTAATCCCACAAACTATGGACGCTCTGATTCTTCATTTCTTTCAAGTGAAAATACGTAGGCACAAGGGTCCCAATTCTTGGCGAGCACCCTAATATAAAACCACCCATTTCCCCTTAGAGATCTAAACCCTTTTACCTTACCTTTTCACTTTATAGCCTTAGAAGAAAACACACAAAATGACCTAATATTTCTCACGAATCGAATCAAGAGGTTCCCGTTGAGTACAACGGATATGAAGGGTACTAATACCTTCTTCTTGCGTAACCGACTCCCGAACCTAGAACTTGGTTGCGATGACCATGTTCTTTACCTAAAAGTTTTCTCGATATTTTCCTATCCCTTCTTGGGATGAATTAAATTCGGTGGCGACTCTATTTTCCGCGACCATTTGCGAAGGATCATGCTTTTTTCGAGGTACGACAAGAAAGAAGATGAAAGAAAACTCTGCTGAGGAACAGAGAAGCGAAGAAACAACTCTGTCGGGGAATGCAGGAGAAAATCGATGACTCCACTGGGGAGAAAACAAAAGAATGGTGACGTGGTCGGGGAAGAAAGGAGTTAAGGACAAAAATTAAAATAAAGGCAATATCCACGGGGGACTCGGTACATTAACTGTAAGCAGTGATTAATCGAAGAAAGATAAGAGTAAAACTTTATGAGGAGAACAAGCGAAAGAGAGTATTACACCAAAGGGAGGTGTTTGACTCTAAGGGGAAATTGGTATATTAACTGATAAATAGTGGTTAACCGGAAGGAGAAAGGAACTGGTTTTAACCAATAAACGGTGATCAACCAAGAGACTGGTGTGGAACCAAGCAAAGGTTGTGACCCAAAGAACGACACATTGACTGAACAAACAACACTTGGCCAAAGGAAAGGGGTATTCAAACTGAACAAAGTTTACTAACCCAAAGCTGGCAGTGTTTGAACTAAAGAAAGGTTGCTAACTGCAGGGGGTTCAGTGCTTAACAGACGGACTGTGATTAACCGAAAAGAATGAGTGATTAACCAAAAGAAGGTGATTATCTCAAAAGAAACTCAGCATCTTAACAGACGGACTATGGTTAACTAAGAAGAAGAGTGATTGGTTCAAACAGGCGGACTGTGATTGACCAAAATGCGGATGATTAACCAAAAGAAGGTGATTAACCCAAAGAAAAAGCTGGTTTTAACGGGAAGACCGTGATCAACCAAAGATCGGATGATTAGGCGGAAGAAGGCAATTAACCCAAAGAAAAAGATGGTATTAACAGACGGGCTGTGATTAATTGAGGAAAATTTGACTGGTGTTTAACTGATAGGCAGTGACTAACCAAACACGAAGGAGAGCAAACTAAGAGAAGGTTGTGAACTCTGATGGGGATTAGGTTTTAACAGGATGATTGTGTGAACCGAAGAAGAAAGACTGACTTCGCTGGGGAAGAAGAGAATTGGCTTTATCCAAAGAATGGTTGAATAGCCAAGGAAAGAAGTGATTACAAATATCTGGAGAACCAAGAATGGATTGGCCTCAAGAGAAAAGAGTGTTGAATTGAAAAGAGGAAGTTACTTCCAAATAGGAGATCAGGGTGCAAGTGATTAAGGATCGACTCGATTGGAGAAAGCATGGATACCACAAGCATAGGTTCATTCGTCCTCTATCTAAAATATTCAGAATAAATGTAGGAATTCTCCACTTTCATTCCTTCTCTAACACCAAAGTGTGGTGCGAGAAACGAAACGGGCAGCACAACGGTGCCAAGTTTGTATAGTGCTCCAATGCGTTGCGAACCTTTAACTCCACAGGGGAAAAGAGAGGAAAAAGCTCTAGAAGATCTAAAGGAGAAGGAAAAATGAAGGATCGACTAATCGAAATGAAGCTTCGATTAATCAATCAAGATGGGAAGATGCTAACAATTTTCCAAAGGGGACGAAAAATCGTTGAAGCAAAGGATGAATTATTGATTGTACAAGATTAATTTCATTCCAATAAGGAACAAACTTAATGCAAACATGCATGGAAGTGTAAAACAGTACCAAATGTAATTAATATGCATCACAAATCACATAGCATGTGATCAAAGAATGTGCAAGAATGATCACGATCCTACAATGTCAAAAATGCAAATAATCGAGAATCGAAAATCGCACATTGAAAGTTTGCATATATGCCTCAAGAAAAAGTTAAACAAATCAAAAAATACCCACAAATGTCAAGCATATCAAGCCATGGAAGTTACATGAAGAAAGAATAGCAAACAAGCTTGAAAATAGGTAAAAATGGCATTCTGTCATTGTGGTAACCGGTTACCACATGCAGGTAACTGGTTACTTGCTTAAAATTTGCAAAAACTCATGAAAATTGTGTAGGGTAACTGGTTACCATATATGGGTAACCGGTTACCACTGTAACAGTGGCAAAGACAACTTTTGAAAAAGCACTTTCAGCAACCAAAAGACTTATCTGAACCTCCACATGCCATGATTAACACTTGAGCATGAAAAATTGAAGTTCAAAATCACTTAGGCATCAACTAAACATCAATTGAAAGAATTAAACATGAAGATCAAAGATCAAACAATCACATGATCAATCAACACTGAAAACTAATTGAAATATATCGTAAATGCGCGAAAGTGATCAAAACAGTAAATCAAGTGCAAATTACCAACCTACAAGGCAGAGAATTGCCTTGGTGATTGTTGTTATTGATATGTGATGATAAATAAGCAAAGAAAACTAGAAAATTCCAAGCTTGAGATCAAATCATAGCGAAACTGATAAAAACACAATAAATGCTCCGAATACCGATTTGCACCGAAGAAGCTTGAGATGATTACTTGAATTGGAGAAGAATCTACTGTAAATCTAGAAATCCAAGTAAGAATATTGTGGAATGAGGTTTAGCTCAAGAGAATAACAATTTCAAAGTGAAGATTGTTACACTCTAATGGTGGAAATTGAGCTTTTGTGAGGGTTTTTGAGAGAGGATGAAGATGAATGTGAAAATGTTATAGAAAATTCAGAGAGAATGTGAGAGAATTGAGACTGAAGAATGTAGAAATTGAGAAAATGATCGAACCCCCCTGTGAAATGATGGTGATTTGCTTATATAGAGTTTTTCTTTGGAGTCGCTAGGTTCGGAGTGAGCTTTGGATGCAGCCTTGGAACTAGCCTTGAAGTTAGTTAGCCTCAACTCACTGAGTTATAGGTTAACTCAGTTAGTTAGGTAGTTGACTTGGTAACCATCCCAATGCAAACTTGAATCTAAGGGCTGACATGCTTGAGAATAAGCAACATGGCAGTCTTAATCCAAATTGATGCATTGGAGCAAATTCCTTGAAGTGTTTAGAAAGGTCTTGAATTATCTAGAGATATCTAGAATGTTCCGTATAATGCTAGAACAATGTAGACCGCAAAATGTAGAGTGAAAGTTGCTGCCACAAAAAATGCAGCAAAAACTGCATTTTTACACAGGGTAACCGGTTACCCTACTTTGCCTAGAAAAGTGGTAACCGGTTACTACAGGCAAAACTTGCATATTTGCTTGAAAAATGGTGTTATGGCCACGGTTCTGATTTCCGACCTTTTTCTTTGAATAATAGGCATACAAACCTTCATTTTTAAGCTTGTTTTGATGAAGTGATATCTTTGAGAGGATGTGATTAATCGGGCTTGCAAAACCTGAATATTCCTGAAACAAAAACCACAGAGAAAAAGTGCGAATGCATATGCCAATGATGTGAATGCACATGCTTATGCAAAAGGCAAGAAGAAGGTCAAATTTCGGGTTACGACGAGTACAAAACCCGGTCTTTTAATCTATACATTTGTTGCATGTGTGGGTTTGAATGATATTTAGCAATTAGTTTCTGACCCTCCTTTTGTTTGTGGTAGTACTTCCTGAGCTGGTATAGATTTAATGGGGTCGTTTATGAGATTGTAAGAAAGATAGATTCATGCTTTGTGTGCTTCCGACTAAGTGCACCGACCACCTGATTTGTCTTCCCAAGTTTGTAAAATATTTCAAAACTAAAACCTTGTAATCTTAAAGCCCACTTCTGTTGTTATGGGGTTTGGATTGTTTGGACCAACAAAATTTTCAAACTCTTATGATCTGTGAATATGTAAAAATTCCATCCAATTAGATATTAACCCTATTTTTATAGCTTCTGTGATGGCATACATCTTGCGAACATAGACAAATGAGGCTTAAATGCACATATTTTGGTTAAAGAATGCCAAATGGTGACCATCATGAGATGAAACAATACCAATAGCAACAAAATATCCATCTATTTCAAGTACAAAGAGCTTGGAAAAGTATGGAAGAGCCAAAACTAGAGTTTTTGTCATTTTTCTTTTAAGTGTTGTAAATGTTGTATCTGATGATGTACTATATGAAAACAAACCGTTGACAAATTTATAAGTTCACATACTACAAAAGATTTGGCCATTTAGAGCCCTTTTTATTTTGACAAATTGAAAATGTCTAAAGGTAATATCCCTAGACTTCATGGAAAAACTAACCTATCGAAACTCAAGAAAAATGTGCCTTAATCGATTAGGACAATTCCTTAATAAATGGTAATGGCTAAATATATTTTCTTTTCTTTTTATAACTTTGTGAATTAATTAATTTTAGATCAACCAATCAATTGGTGCATGATGTCAATCGATTGACTCATTAATTTTGATCACAAAAGTTTTCCTTTTTTCTGTCAACCTCTAGCCTA
The DNA here is from genome assembly GCA_963859935.3 of Lathyrus sativus. Taxonomy (NCBI): domain Eukaryota; kingdom Viridiplantae; phylum Streptophyta; class Magnoliopsida; order Fabales; family Fabaceae; genus Lathyrus; species Lathyrus sativus. The sequence continues at coordinate 435,706,936 of OZ012740.1, read as the reverse complement.
TAGATAGATGTCCCTTCCATCATATTTTTTCATCCAGAAAATGTGATCTTTCATATCTCACTACTCACTCTCTCTAAATATATTTTCTCACTTTCTCTTAATTAGAAATTAAGTCGTATCTCTTTTGAGAAAGGTCTTTTGCGAGTGGGGCTTTTGTGTAATTATGGAAAGTTAGAATCGTAAATTCACCAAGGAAACCTTCTTTCTACCTTGATTGAATAATTTATCCATTTAAGGATTATTTACTTGGGTTTAAAGCGAAACCCGTTAGAATCTTTGGTTTGAGAAGTTAGTTACTAAGTCTCCGTTTCAGTTTGAAGGCTCAGTCCGTATAAAATCTTTCAAAGGTTTGAGATCATCCCGATATTATAACCTCAAGTTGGTTGGTATTATTCTCTATAAAACCTATTTTAGGTTCGCAATATAAGCCCGGTAAAAAGCCTTATAAGGTTGGAGATAAGCCTAATACAAACTCAAATGTTTTGAAAACTGGACCGAATCGGCCGGTTCAACCGGTTGGATCGAGAACCAGAGATGCATTCGGTTGGGTCAACCTTTTAAAACCTCTAGTGGGTTAAAACCGGAGTAAAAACGAAGAAACCAAATTGAACCGTCTAAAACCATTCGAACCAAAGAACCGGAGCCGGTTTTATAAAACCGACTGGTTCAAGAAATTACATCAAATTGACCATTTTTTTTCTTCTAAATTTTAATATGTCAATATCAAAATTTAACATACAAAAAATAATTCTTTGTTTCTTTTACAAACATACAAACTTTTAAGTTTTGTCACTCCATTATAATTTTTCTTTCAACTACACTTCATCATCATCACGCTATCTTTTTCAAATATAGTCACGATGTCTAACTCAATATTGATTGTCGTTCGAGTCAATATGTTTGTTGTTGTCAATTAAGACTTGTTTGTCGTAGTTCAACTCAAATTAATTTTTTTTGTTTAGTGAAGTATATTATATTATTTATTTTTGGTATTTTATCTTATTTAATTTAGGTATTCTTAATTATTTGAACTTTATTTTAGTTATTATATTCTACTATTTTAATTTTGGTTTGAATTAGTTTAACTTATTTTATTGTAATTCTTTAATTTGGTCAAATTATTCTTAAATGAAGGTTCAGATGAAGTGTAGAACTATGGTATGTTATTATATGTATTATCAATATTGTTGCATTAAATTTGAAATGGATTTTTGAATTATTTATTTTATTAAATTATGAAAATATTATTATATGTGACATATCTATGAAATTTAGTTTCATATTATTAGTTTATTTAATAAACAGTTTGACCATAGGTTTAACCAGTTGAACCAATTGAATCTTAAACTGCAAGTTTCACTGGTTCGATCTTCGATCCGGTTTTTAAAACATTGATAAAATCTCCTAGGTTTGTGGTTAGCCTGTGAAAACCCCTGTCCAGTTCAAGTTTTGCTCGTGGTAAAAGATTACCAAGGTTTGAGACTAGGTCGTTTAAAATCTCAGTTTTAAAGCTTGAAGACTAACCACTCCAAGTTGTTGTTTGGAAAAAAGACTTGTCGGTTCAATTCATCGTTTAGAAGGAAGACTCGTCACTTCTCTCCGTGTTTTCTATTTGGTTGGAAGTTAGCCGCAAACTTCATTTTCCTTGTATAAGTGGGTTCAAAAGTTCAACCTACTAAAAGCTCTTAAGTTTATTAGATAGTCTCAAGATAAGATCTTTGGGACAAGACTAAGTCATTTGATTGAACTTTTATAATTCCTGGTGTTTTTCTCTCTTCACTTAACTTTTAGTTTCCACAATTTAAATTTTTGCTACTTAATTATAAGAAGTTTTACAAATGTTTTTAAACTCTGAAAAATGGTCTAAAAAGTTTTTCAAATTAAAGTTTTTCTGAAACTCGCAATTCACCCTCTCTCTCTCTCTGTCTCTCTCTCTCTCTCTCTCTCTCTCTCATGTGTGGAGTCATATGTCCAACGGCTACCCCAAGTATAGAAATGATATAAATGCATATACGAAACACACCAACTGCATGGTCGACCTCAAATTGTGTCTCTCTAAGCACATCTTGATGAGTTATCCTTAAAGGTCCCCCTCTAAAAATTCCTAGGATGCAACGATGGTCAATCAGTCATGGTTAATTAGTTGACATACTTTGTATCGCCTATAGACCCAAATTGTATTTGTGTTCCAAAAATGAAAGATCAAAATTGGCAGGCGACATGATAGGAGGCACATCAATAGAGGGATTCCCTATGACAATCAACACAAACTCAAACTTCCTCAGTACACACTTTGATAAATGAGGGGGGGGTACATTACTCACCTACCACAAGTTATCCATTCTAAGTATGACAAAAAACAAATATCATCCACCAAAATACGATATAGAGTATGCATGTATGAGTCAACAAATGAATCCCCTTTCTATGGAGATATCAAGCAGGTCTAAGGTAACTCTTCATTGTATTTAGTTCAAACTTCTCATGAAGTAATAGTTGGAAAATACTATAGTATCCATGTTGTAAAATATGTTACAAGAAAAATATTAGGAATTAGGAATTGTATAAGAAATATATTAAGAACTTAATGTGTAATTTTTTTAATATATCTGAAAAGAGACAAGTGTTACTTGTCATTTATTGGTCTAAACTTCCTTGCCTTGTCTAGTTGGGCATACAAGTGAACAAGACATAAAGCTCCCCAAGAGAATTCATGAATAATGTGTACTTCTGTAAATCATCTCAAGTACGTGACACCATTTTATGTTGTACTCTTATCAACAAAAATAGTTGTACTAACCAAGTACATGAAATAATTATGAATGGCAGAAATTCGATGATGCTCTATGCACTCGACATCATCATGATGAGCAATAGAGGATGTCATATGATGAGTGTACAATTTCTCCAATCATTAAAACCTTACATGACATCCTTGAGTGTGATTATTCTCATTTTAGCTTCCTCAAATTTAGCTCCTAACTCATCAACTAGGAGTCTACTACCTCAGACCTATGAATCACATAATGATCCAATAGTCAATCTTTAATAGGAAGATAAAGTAGACATAACATCTCATTTAGGGTGGGATCTTTTCATTAATAGGTAGATGAAATGATTAGGTCTTAAAGTTTCATATCTTAGTAAGCACTAACAACAATTCATGATTTATATAAGTATCTTCATTGCTGCAAGACCTTTCGAACTAGATGATGTTAATATATCCTGAAACTAAGCCTTATTAGGCTATATGAGCGCAAATATCTACTAGACATGACTGACACAATTCAATGTTTCACAGTACGGGAAAAAAAAGTTGTGTTTAATAATTACATCAGTTATTTTTAATTATATAATTAATACATAAAATTTAAATTAACTTAAATATTTACCTCTCCATTTCATATACAAAAAGAAACATGAACCTCATAAAGCGGGAAGAAAGATATATAGCCCCCGATAAATCTTATCATTGCTTGAGTTGGTGTCTGAAACTGAAATTGAGGTTGAACACGAGAATGAGATTTGTGTTAGGATCAAAAATGTGATCATGTATGAGACTGAGACTAAGATCTGAACAGAGTTTGTAGTGGAGAGAACAACATATCTTATTGTAGTTGAGATGTCTTTCATCAGTCATATTAATAACTCTAAGCCTAAGACAATTGACTTAGGTCAACCTGATAAACTTACAATTTCTCTATGCAATCAGAGGCATGTTGAGTTATCATAACATGTCATACAAGTTAGTGTTCATCCCCTATTTTACTATAATAATGAATACAATTTTTTCCCTTAAATATATTCAAAACATATGTAAGTTGTATAAACAATTTACTTTCATCCTGAAAGGATCATTCTAGAGGACCTTCATAATGGTTCTAAAAGCATCTTCTAGTGGCAATGGAAATTGATTTTGTTAAGATCCCTCCAAAATCATTTTTTTTACAAAAAACTATGACTACAAACTTTAAGTTTCTAAAATTATATACAATTAAGTAAATGATGAATACACCGTAAAATTATCCATACTAATACATATTGTTTGATTATTAGAAACCAATTGAAGTCTTTTGCATTTAATTTGAATGAAAAATGAGCGGTTAAGATTTTTGAATGTTTTAAATAACAAAAAAAGATAAAATAAGAAGAAAAAAAAAGCTCATGAACTTTTATAAACATGCCCTCCATAAATAACAAACAATTTAGAAAAAGTCATTTAAAAAAATTCTTTTTAAAAAGAATTGTAAGATAGACAATCTAAGAGATTTTTGAAATACATATGAGATATCTAAATTTAAAATTTTTAAAAAAAACACTCATTTATGTTCGAATGACACAAGTTAAGAAACTAAACTTAACTCTATAAAAGTTAAGAGATGAGTCATAATTCTTAATTCATGTATAAAGGTTGTGAAACATTGTCTACTACAAAATGGGATGAGGGAAGAATGATTTTTTTTTTCTTTGACAAACTTATAGTTCAATTGACCACTTACTAAAAATAGGATGTCGGGTCATGATAGCGTTGAGTAGAGAAATTACTAAAAATAGAAGGTCGGGTCATGAGAGTGTTGAGTAGCAATTATGTTATCAGATTCCACTCATATAGTAAACAATTGAATAGGAGTGAGCAACAAGACATATATACATGTGTCCAAAATTCAATTATTCATCCGACCTTAAAACGACATCGTTTATAGATGTTGAACTATATGTTTCTCCCTGGATCCAGTGAAACACAACTAAACCAAAAACCAATGATGCCGTGTCATTTTTCCGACAATAAAGAAACCAATGACGAAATTTCTTTCTCCCATAAATATAAAAATCACTTCGAAAAAATCATTTTTTTTACTATTAACAATAACAACAATAATTTAACGGTAGACCAATTCAAAGTGACACAGTCACATAAAGACACGATTTTGAAAATAACATGAAGTGAGAGAGACACAAAGAGGAAAAAAAGTTATTCCCTTTCTTACGAAATTTGAGTGATCTGTGATTCTTTTTTCAATCTTTGGATACCCATTTGGTTATTTGTTTCAAAGAGAAGCAGAAAATCAAATGGGTTGGATTCCATGTTCTGGAAGTTCCAACACTAAGAAGAAGATTAAGAAGAAATTGGATGAAGTGGAAGATATGCGTGATGCGATCAAAGCCAACCCAGGTAGGTGCTCTTGTTGATTTTGTGGTGTTGGCAAGAAAGAACAAAAATTGATCCATGATTTGTGATATAGTGAAAAACCCATCTTTGTGATAACATGATCTAATTTGTTTGATGTTTTTATAGATTCGGAGAATTAGTTAGGTGAGTTAGTTAGTTAGTTGGTTATTTGTTTAATTAGATAAGTATTTGTATAAGTAGGAGAGTTATGGAGTTAGAGAGGTTCTTTTGGATATTTTGTGAATAGGGTAGCAAATCTATTGTGAAGGGGAAACCCTTGGAGAAGAGATTCACTTCTATTCTTTCTTATTTGCTTAATTCAATTGTTCTTTCTATTACATATGAACTCCGAAGCACGGACTCCGACACGAACACTGTAACTTGACTTGACACGGACACTCTGACACTCTTAACACTGATAATTTAAGAAATCTAGGACGGTGACACGGTTGGTTATATGATAGTAATAAAGTTTCATTTATCCATCTATTAATAAAAATGTTAAAAATATTCTGATCAAAATTAATGTCTTTATTACTTGATTGATAATGTTCTTCAATAGATGTCCAAAAGGTGGGTTGAAGTAAGGGGAAAAACAATGTTATTTAAAAAAATTGTCTGAATTGTCAGATACATGATGTATGAGTGTCATACGTGTATCAGAGATTCATAGCGTCAAAGTTAAGAAAAAAAAACCATCTTTTGGGACTGTGTGAATTTACCGATAGGTTTCGTAGATGTGAAATTTAAACCTGCTATGAATTGTGCCTCACCCCATTTAAATCATTATTCTGTTGAATTGAATGCAGGGAAGTTAAAGAAGAATTCATCTGTGAGTTCCAGAAGTTCCTCTAAAAATGGAGACTCTGAACACATTGCTGCACAAACGTTCCCTTTCCGTGAGTTAGCAGCTGCTACTAGAAATTTTAGAGCAGAATGTCTTTTGGGCGAGGGAGGCTTTGGCAGAGTCTACAAAGGGCATTTGGAATCTGTTAATCAGGTGAATATGTTTCTCATCATTATTTTGTTTATGATTAATAGGAGAAAGTTACTGGGAAATGTTGAGTTAGACCTAACCCAAATTCTTAAATGATATCCGAGGCTATTCAAAATCCATTGGACTACCCAATTTTGGGTCACTCGTGTCATGCTCTAGAAGTCCAGTCTTGAGTGCGAGGAGATGTGTTAAGAATTCTATATTGGATAAGATATGGCCTAAAAGTGTGTTAAAAGTGTTTTTAAAAATTGTGAGACAATCTTCACTTTATAAGCCAGTTTTGTGATGACCGAGTTAATTCAATACAAATTCTAATAAATACCTCCTTTTTCTACATTTCTTCCTTATCCATATTGTTTGGTTTGGTCCCGAGCTTTAAACTTGTGCGTTATAAGTTGACAACCTTATTTTGAATGCAGACTGTTGCAATTAAGCAACTTGACCGAAACGGGCTACAAGGAAATAGAGAATTCCTTGTTGAAGTGTTGATGTTAAGTCTTCTTCACCACCCTAACCTTGTCAACCTGATTGGTTATTGTGCTGATGGAGATCAAAGGCTTCTAGTTTATGAATATATGCCATTAGGATCCTTGGAAGACCACTTATATGGTATATCAACACTTCAAATTTGCATTCATACATGTATTTTCTCTTTTCTAATTTTCCGAATTATCTTTTTATTGATATTTGAAACATGTTTGATTTGCAGATGTTTCTCTTGGCAAGAAACGACTTGACTGGAATACGAGAATGAAAATAGCTGCCGGCGCAGCAAAAGGGTTGGAATATCTACATGATAAAGCTAACCCTCCCGTCATATACCGAGATTTAAAGTGCTCCAACATTTTGCTTGGTGAAGGGTATCATCCTAAGTTATCTGATTTTGGTTTGGCTAAAGTTGGCCCGGTGGGGGAAAACACGCATGTATCAACAAGGGTTATGGGAACTTACGGATATTGTGCTCCGGAGTATGCAATGACGGGTCAACTGACTCTGAAATCAGATGTTTATAGTTTTGGTGTCGTTCTTCTAGAAATCATAACCGGAAGGAAAGCAATCGACAATTCAAAATGTGCTGCAGAGCAGAATCTTGTTGCATGGGTAAGATTGTCATTAAGTTCTTGTAAAAATAAATTCAGAATCTTGTATATCAAATTACGATGTTAAAAATTGAGTAGAAAGTTTGTAACGGATCATATTGCTCGTTCAATTGCAGGCCAGACCTTTGTTTAAAGATCGAAGAAAATTCACGCAAATGGCTGATCCAATGCTCCAAGGTCAGTATCCTTCAAGAGGGATATACCAAGCGCTCGCTGTAGCAGCAATGTGTGTTCAGGAGCAGGCGAATATGCGTCCAGTTATAGCTGATGTTGTGACAGCTTTGAGCTACCTTGCTTCCCAAAACTTTCAGCCGAATACGCAGACGGTACAAAGCTCTCGCCTCGGTTCCGGTACTCCTCCTCGAAGCAGGAGGGGAGTTTGATAGTCAAATGCAAGTTTCATATTTCTTACAACACACTTCAAGATATAGGCTTATAGATGTTAATACTATTTGTGTTATTTATGGTGTTATTCTCTCAGAGTCGAAGCTCATAGTAAAGTTGAAATATCTTGTGAAATTTTGTTTCTTATGGTGCACAGAATTGATCCTATTTTCATTTTGACAGAAGATAGTATTACATGACTCTTCCATAAATTTCTACCAAGAGTAAATTAATGGATTGATTGTTCTTTCTTTGTCCTGGTTGCTATGTAGTTATGTAGCTCAATAGAAATATAGCTTTTTCAATCACACAAAATTATGACTTTATTTCATCTTGTTTGAAAGTTAATCTGGTTATTTACAATTTTTTTAATATAAGTTGTAATTGTATTGTTTTTAGGCATCATTCGCAACGGGTGGATCAAAGAAGATTTTTACCTTCCTCATATCTAAATTCGAATTTTTGAATAATCTTTGTTCTTTATTCTGATCTTCAACGAGGATGAAGATCTCAAACGGATTTGGATATTCCTGCCCCACCACAATTTATACAGTGAAATCAATATTTTTAATAAAAATATTTAATTTTTCAACATATAATTACATTACAAATAATTAAATAAAACAATTTCAAAAAATTTATACATATAATTCAAATATTTCAAATAATAAATTACAAATTGAAATATCCAAGTATTGAGAATGTATTTAATATTTTAAATTATTAAAATTATATAATAAAATACATAATAAAACAAATTGGACGAATTTAAAGTGAATACTAATGTTGTGGGTACGAGTTTTGCAAATATTGTCTCCAAAATTCATTATTAATAAATAATATATTACAAGTCATTTTTAAATCATATCCACAATAGACCATACACATTAGTCATTCATTAATAAGATTTAATTGTCAAACAAAATGTAAATTCATTAATAAGATTTAATTGTCAAACAAAATGTTACTAAATTATACATCAGTGTTCATAAAATACATCAAATCATTCTCAAAATATTAATATCAAAATACAAATTAAAATATGACTAGATATATCTAACGCTCGTGTTTCTCCTTTGTCTTCTATACTGCAACACATGTCATGTATTTGCTAAGAATGTTTGTAAAACGACCCTCTCAGGAGTATCTTCTTGAAACTCAAGCCCTAGCTATGACTCATCTCCCAATAATAATAATACAGTGGCATGCGACAGTACATCCATGACATTGTCAGTCCTCACTTGTTTCTTCTCTAGTATCTCATGATGAGCTGCTTTAAGGGGATTTTCTTCCGCATCTGGTGTCATGTAAGAATGTGACACTTTATAAAATACTATTGGATATAATCGTATACCATACTCGATAAATGAGGAGCTGACACACTACGAACATCCTCTATGACAAAAGATGCTCATTGTAGTTAGCAAATGTCTCATTAACGTCTCTTTGAATTTCAAAATTTAGACTGCACGGAATAAAAAAAATAGAGCATGCATTAATCCTAAGCTCAAAATTTCAAACTAACTCTAATTAGGACAAAACAAATGCAACATTTCTATTATCTGTAATCTAATGTAGAATGGCTATGACCTATTTAGAAAATGCACGCATCACAAATAAAAAAAAAAAATGAAATAGGACGCTTACCAAATGTGAGAGGTGAATGATCTTGCCTTGAAGGTAGTATATTAGAACTTGACAAATGTACTAAGTTTGAATGCACTAGAATAGAAATTGTGAGAAAGGTTGAAAAATCTTTGTAATGGAGTAGGTGGTGGTGGTGAGTTTTATTTGACTAGTTTGAATTTGATGAAATGAAAGAAAAAGAAGATGGAAAGGTTTCAGCGTAAATACTTAAATGAAAGCATCTATATTTCAATTTTCGTAAGATAAATTTGGATTTCAAAATTTGAAAAAATTTTAAATTGTTTTTCCTTAGTTTTGAGATGGTTTAGGGTGATGCGTTGGAGTACGTTCGAAATCCAAAACTCGACTATTTTTTTTTATCATTTACTTGTCTTGTTTTAGAGAGAATTTATTATGTATTTGGTGCTTATAGAGATTAAGATCTGAATTTTGTAGGTGATTTTAGAATTTCGCCAAAGTATGAGTAATGCATGAGACATAATGAATAATGCCCTTTTCAAAAGACGTATGCTCGACATATCTAAACTTCAGAGGATTTTTTTTTCATATTTTATTTTACATGCTAAAGACTAAGGTGGGATAAAATAAAGGGAATTTTTTCCCCACCTCTATACATTCTCACAAACCTTTGGTGAAAACTCAAAAAATGTCCCTATAGCTCGGAGATGCATCTTTGGACGCACACATTTCTCACAAAATTGAGTGTAAACGAGTTATCCACCCCTATTATACTTAATTATAGTCTGAAGTTGCATCTCAAACATATATTTGGTATATTACATAGATGGATATCCAAAAATGATATTGATATTTCAAAATAGAAATAGAGACAATATGAGCAAGATCTAGAAACAAGAACAACTTGGCATCAAATTAAAACACTCAACATTATATAGATAGTCGTTAACATAAATTTAACATGACATATTGTTATAAACAGGTAGTTGAGAACGTTGCAGTAAATTGATAATATCTTCGACGGATCTTACAATCTTCGCATCCAATTCAATTGGATCCTTTGATGCATAACAGTGAAAAGTACTCCACATAACCTTTAAATCTTCATTCTCTTGAGTTCAAAGTTGGTGAACTATATCTTCCTCTCGCTATCAAACGAGGGTGAACAAAACTTGAGCTTGACAACTCTTCGATTTTCCGGATATCGTAGAAGAGTATTCAGTTTGGATATTAGATCGGCGAAATGTGTCTTCAATGATCTTAAATTGAAGTGGCGGTTTTGCGTCGTTGAAATACACAAATGCAAGGTAGAGATATGCATTTATTCCCTGATTGTGGTGTATTTTGCAAAAAAATATGGGATGAGAGACACTCTATTATTCAGTTTTGGATCACTTTGGACCTTAGAAACCTTATCCTGTCACCAAGGTACTTTTCGAATATGCATGTCTGGATACACCCTATTTTTTTTATGAAAAAAAAGGTGTTTAAGGATTTTCCAAAAAATGTCCATTGTTTTTTTTTTTTATAAATTTTGTATGGTGTGTACAGTAGGAAATGTGTTGAACAACTTGATACTTTCGAGATGAGTCTAAAATATCTCACGTACTGTGACTTTATCCTTACAGAATGTGTACCTAGAAACAAAGCGGTTATCATCCAAAAACTTCAAAAGTTGTTGCATTCCGAATCTTGGACCTCTTATTGCCATGTTGTTTCGAAAATGCGCATTGTATAGCTATTTGATATTTGAAACACTTTCAGGTCTTTTCTGTTTCAAATCTACAAGTATGTTTTTCGACGCCACCCTGGTTAAAGACATACCTGAAACAATTTGATTCATCTCCGATTTAAGACGACATATGATAGGATGAACGACTAGCTCAGTTTGCAAGGCATGATTATGTATACCAGAAACCATATTAATTTTCATGCATCATTCACCTTACAATATTCACGCAATTTAAACGGACACACATTTTCTTAATTCGGTGTCATCACGTTTCAACTTCCGAATCGGTGGAACATATGCGCCACTTCTCTCGCATATCATGGTTGCAAATGCTTACCTTCTATTAGTATCATTCTCAGACCTTCCGATTACAATGTCAAACCCCCAATTTTTTGGTCTCCATGCGGACCCATTGAAGCATACGCTCACGAGCAGTAAACTTTTGTTCATTTCTAAAATGTTGTCCAACACCTATCTCAATAACAACCAGCTAGCACCCGGTTAAACATCATCCTTCACCTCATCCGATTTAACATCATTCTTCACTTCATTCAGTTTTACATCATTACTTACAATAGATAATTACAAGTATTTTCTGATAATAATTGTATTTTCTTGTACAAATAATTATTGAGTATTTAGATACATTACCCACGGTATGAATTCGGGTGAGAGGATATCTTCAAATCAGTAGGACGTGTACTATAACCTGCACTTTGTCATTCCTAGGCACAATGCCTTCCATCACTGCCACCTGCACAACTTTTACCATTGATGTTAGCCGCTATCTGACATTGCCCCTGCCTAGCATTTCAACTATCATTGCCAGGCATCTGCACTAATTCCCCATCCGGCGAAGGTCGCCACCACTACTGCCTGAGACCTTCCACTTGCTAGCATTAACAGCAGTATCATATCTCTATATAAACAAAAGGATTTCATCTTTTTTTACATTTCAACGTTTACTGAATATGGATCAAACATAAGCACAAACTCTTTCGAAGCGACATGACAAGACCATGGATATAGAAGAATCGTTGTTAACCAAGATTATATATATTTTTAGTTACATAGTTTGGTTTAGTAAACCAATATGCATAGACATTTAACAAAGATGGATACACCGTAATGGCAGAACATCTTTTACCTAGCAGAAACCAGAAACTGATGGCACCAGTGTAAGGCTATTTTTACTATATTTAGCAAAACAAAATTATTGGACCATGGTGTCAAAGCCAAAAATATATTTTTCTAGTTTCTACACCTAATTGATCTATCAACACTTCAAACAATTCCTACATCGGACTTTAGTTTAGTAGATTACAATGGTTCCTGAAGGAAGGAAGGGGGGATACACAATGAAAATTGAGCAGTAATGATCAGGAATAGGCAACAGCTCGCTCAAAAATTGGCAGGGAAGAACCGGGTTGTGGGTCTGATCAGGACTGCACTGCATGTTCTATCTACCTTGTTGTTCTTCTATATTGGATTCTTTTCTTGGAGTGACATTGTCATGTGGACTTTCGGTTGATTCCTCGGTGTTCTGTTTACCCTGTTTCATAAGATGTGAGGGGATAATCTTACAAAAAATAATAAATAATGAACTTCTAGCTTCCAAAAAATGGCAAATGGACAGAGAAGGATACTAAAAATACCCACTTCAACCCATTCTTTATCTCAGTCTATCTTTACAGTTAACCCACTTGCTTTGTAAATTGATCAATTATAAAAATGTATTCGGCTTTTAAAAATAGATCAGTTATAAGAGGTGTGTTTAGAATACTGTGTTGCCGGAACTCTTAATGATGGACGTTCTATGTAATCTGGGAATAGTAGCTCCAAAGATTAGATCCCAAAACAATAAATAGACAATTTGTTCCCCTCAAAACATTAAGCTCTGGGTTCAAATAACTGTGCAGTGAGTTTAATTTTAACGCAAAGGAATTGCCAGCTGAACTGGCATACCACAAAAGTGAATTTTTTTTAATTCGGCTTATCAACACAGCTGTAAGCACATGTCCTCTACTTGATTATTAGTCAACAAGGCATACTTTGAACACAGAAGATGTTACCTTGTTTCTGTCACGCCAACCAAGTCCAAAACTTAGAAGACCGATCTTCCGTGAAGGGTTTTCTACACGACCAGCCCTACAAAAATAACACCAATCAAAATGATTCAAAATAATGCAGTCTCGAACAAAGTCAACTCACATCATATGCCACAAACACACTCTTTGTATTAGCATTCCTTACCCGCAAATTCACGGAAACTAGGTAATGTCAATCAAAGGACTCAGATGGTAGTAAACAATTTATTAAAGGAGAAGTGAATAAAGATGCACTTTCTAAAGTTGAAGATCAAAATAACTATCTTCTTTCCAATATTTGAAGTTTTCCATTGATAAGATCAAAATGACAATTTTCTTTCAATAGTTTGTCTTTTGAAAAGTTATTTGCAACTTGCAAGCAATGGATAATGAATGATATTGACCAAGTGAATTTCAAGCCTTTTACTGAAGCTTTGGCAGCTTTCATTGCAATTCACTATTGGGTTTCATCAATCAAAATCGACCATTTAATGCTATTTGTTAAAAAAGATCCTCATTCTTAATTTAATAAGTACAGTTTATGCAATATGGGTAGTTCATAAAGTATGCTGTTCACATATAGTTTTTTTAATTTAGTAGTTATCTTCAGTTGTTTTGTCTAGTTATTTATTAATGAGAATGGTCAAAAAATCTAAAAATTCTTCTAATGTGCAAGTCAGAACCTGCCTGTGACATTAAACTTATGAAGCAGGTTTATGGTATTATGAATCAACTTTTAATTTGTACCTTGGAGAAGATTGCGCTTTGGATTGACCAGATTGATATTGAAGGGTAGCCTCCAGCATACTTTCTGCCATAACAACTCGCTTCTGCATCTCAGCAATTGATGCTGTGGCCTTCTCATACTTTTCCTGCATATTTATTATACTGGAAATAGATATAATCGTGTCTAGTAAGATCCTTAACAACTAGCACATTGCGGCTACTTCTTTCTCTCTGATACCAGAAATTATAAAGCTCTTAAACATCAGGCAGGGATATGTTGCGGGTATTTGTATCAAAGCAAAGATATAAGGGAAATTTTAATTTCATTATCTAGTTGCCTAAAAGGTAGAAGACATCCATAGCTCACAATGAACAAAATACAGCCAAAAAGAAAATAATATGATCTTTTCCATCAAAATTATCAACAGAAAACTTTCCCATAAATATATTACAATAACAAAACATTTTGAGTAAAAGTTATATTAAGACTTTTTCCCCCATGTTAGACAAAAATATCCCTACTCTCTTTTCAATTTTTTAATCATTACCATTTTCCAATTTCTCTTCATTTTCCTGTCCTCTTAATCTTGTCTTTTTCTTCCTCTTCATTTTCTCTTCCATTGTCTAATCTCTTCATCTCATTTTTTGAATTTGAACCCATTTTCTATATTTCATTTTTTTGAAAATTTTCTACATTCTATTTTTTTCCAATGTGGTAGATGTACACGGACACTAAATTAATGTACACCTATGTGAATTCAATTCACGTAAATTTACGTTAATTGCAAACTCATGTGGGTACTAATTCCAAAGTTGTGTCTTCATGAATTTCTAAAAATCTGTCCACGTATGTTTTGCTAAGAAAGAAAAAATAATTTAGTGAATTGAGTTTTACATACACCTACGTAAGTTGAGTTTATGTAACATCTTAAAATTTAGAATTTATAGGTGGTACATGACCTCATTTTACATTCATCTACATGAATCTACATAAGTTGATTTTGTGCATGTGCTATTATTTAAGTTTGACATAACTCATCACTCTATATAAACTTTTTCAGTGCACTATCTCTAACCAATTTGAGAGTTGGGAATTTTCCAATACACACCCTCACGGCCTAAGGTCTGATCGATAGGCTCTGATACCATATTAGAGTTGGACCTAACTCATCTTTACAAAATCAGCTTTTAAGGTGAAGAATTTCTATATAAACTTTTCGAATGCTCTATCTCTAACCAATGTGAGACTCAGAATTTTTTCAATAATTATAATTATTTTTTGACTTGTATGAACTTAATTCATGTACAATTCTCAGGCGCAGAAAAAAATGAAAACTAACAAAAACAGTAAAAAGATAGCTTACATATTCGGAGACTACCATTTTTTTCTACAACGAGAGCTACCTTAATTTTTTCTCCAATGATATCATTCCTAATCTTGTCTCATATAACCACTCATCCTTTAGTCTAAGGTCTTTCGATTCTCCTAGTGTCTGTTTTTCTACCTTCCCAATTTCTTTAGCCATCTCGTTTAGGGGTGGAAATAGACTGGACCGAGTTAGGCTTTGCCAAGTCTAAGTCTGCCCTGCCAAAAAAACTGAAGCTTAAGCCTGCCATGCCAAAAAAAATGAAGCCTAAGCCTTGCCTGTAGGCTGTCATAGGCTTATTTTTAGGCCTGAGTCTGCCCTTTTCTAAGGTCTGGTTAGCCTGTTTGCCTATATAAAAGCCTGTTATTTTAAATAGACCAACAAACTAAAAAAACAACGAGACTAAAAGTTTGTTTACATTGACTTATTTTAACTTATCTATTAACATAAATTTTGCGAGATTATTTGTTTAAGATAATTTATAAAAATAACTTATAACATTGTTCATAAGATGTTTTCATCTTATTTTCATAAATTCTTCAAGATAACCAACTTTTTATTTATGTATTTTAATTCAAAGTACAAAATATAACATAATGATAATAAAAAAAATTATTCATATTTATTTAAATAAGTCGGCCTATTAGCTTTAAAAGGCTTTTTTCATGGCCCGAGGTCTAAGCTTAGGCCTTTTCTATTTAAAAAAAAGCTTGATCTGCCCTGAGCCTGTGTAAGTTAGGCCCATAGGCCCTTATTATCAGTATGGTCTATTTCCATCCCTAATCTCGTTACATGCCATCCCCACCGGTACTTTCTGGAATCTCCTAAAATATTTTTCTCAATGAAACCTCACTTTCACTCTTTAATTGATAACTTGACTGGTCTTGTTCACTTTTTCTCCCAGTAAGACAGAAATTTATGCTAAGATTTTTTATCCATTTTTTATGAAAAAAAAGTCATGTTAGAGAATGTCACAAAGATTTTTTATCCATTTTTTAATGAAAAAAAAGTCATGTTAGAGAATGTCACCCTATTCATGTATGTGATAAGACACTCCTCTCATTTTATAATCTTTTTAGGAACAATAACAACGGCTAAGCATTTTCCCACTAGGCGGAGTCGACCACATGAATTAGTTGATGGCATAAACTCTTGTTGCCTATAACAGGCCAGTAACAACTACATCTCTCTTCACAAGTAGACCTATAGTTTTTATTATCTCTCTGTACCTTCCAACTATTAGACTATCCTCTGTGTGGTATAATCATCTTATCAGTGTTCCTACAAGTTTCGTCGTATATGTTGAAACCATATAAGATGAGATTCTTCAATTTCTATACTATGCGGGATTCCCTTAATTTCTCCCTAATGATTGCATTTTGAATTAATCTTGTCTTATGTAACTACTCATCTTTTGTAAAATTCTCATCTTGGTAACTGATAGTACCAATTGATATATTATACTAAAAATGGGGAAGAACCCCCTATGATTACAACAATGACAGCACTTCAAAGATCTGCCTACCTCCCAATGTCATAAGGCTCTATTCCTCTCAAATTACAAGATGCTGCCCTCTCTAACCCTCCTATCTATTTATAGGCAGCATGCATAATTTATTTGGCCTAAACTACCTCTCAACAAAACTACTAACTAGCCTCATTGGCTAATTAGCTAACTAGCCAACTACTTAACTAACAAGTAACAACTTCTTAGGTAACAATAGGAGACCTAACAGTAACACTAATTTTGCATCCTTAATCGTTTTTAACGTATAGCATTCAATTCCGTACAACATTGAGGATGTTATATATGGGAGATAAAGTTTTCCTTTAAACCTAAGAGGTATTTTGCAATCACATATTACACTCGAAACATTCCTCCATTTCATCCATGCTACTTGGATTCAATAGTTGACATCTGCCTCTATCTACACATCACTTTATATGATAAGAGCCCAAAACACATAAAATGTGAGACTTTGGTATTATACATTCTCCATTTTTAACCTCCACATTTGAATTTGTTTGTCTAAATTTTTTCTCCATATACTTTGTTTTACGTCTATTTAGGCGGAAACTATGCACTACCAAGACTTGTCTCCATATCTCATTTTAAGGAAAAACATTGATATGATACTCTAAGCATGTTTCCATATAAATATTTTAATCCATGGTATACACTAACAATTGACTAGAATCACCGTGATCATTAAGGGGAGAGGTTACCTGGAGCACGTGAACTTCCAATTTCTGAGCTGCAAGCTCTTGTTCTGCTCTTCTGCGGGCATCTTCGGTAACCTTTTGGTCCTGCTCTAGCCGAATTAGAACCTGAGCATGTAGAAGAGTTCAAAATTGTCCATACAGCTTATATATATATTTTACTCAATTTCTTTTTACTTATTTACTTCTGCAAATAAGCTTACAGAAATAGACACTGGAGAAAACAGGTGCACATAGAACCTGCAGCATGGCAGCTTCTTGTTCTTGTTTATCAGTAAGGGCTTGTTGTAAGACGGCTACCTCATGCTCCAATTGCTCAACCTACATGAACACACATGTTTGTAAACCTTGAAAGACAACCATATAAGAGGTTTGTAGAGAAGAAAGAAATCATTAATTTTTTTTGTACTTGGACACTGAACTAGCTTTCCAAGTAGTTGTCATATGGCGTTCAGTAAAAAGTCGCCCCTATGAATTGAATGATTAAATGATATTTAAATGAAGACTATTTATAACGGTTAAGAAATGTGGTTGGACCTAACTCAACCCTACAAAACCGGCTGGTAGAGTGAGGATTACCCCCACTTATAAACACTACCCACACTTATAAACACATGTTCATGCCATATATTGTCTGATGTGGGACTCTTAACACACCCCCTCACGCTCAGGACTGGACAACTGAAGCGTGAAAATAAATGGTGGGTGGCCCGATAGCGGAAACCATAGAAGGTGGCCCACCGGATTTTAAACGAGGCTTTGATACCATGTTAAGAAACGTGGTTGGGCCTAACTCAACCCTACAAAACCGGCTGGTAGAGTGAGGATTACCCCCACTTATAAACACATGTTCATGCCATATATTGTCTGATGTGGGACTCTTAACAATAACAATGCATATTTGGTAATAAAGCCAACTTAATAACCCGCCTTGTAAATTGCATTGACAATTATTATTCTTTTAATTCATATTTATATAAATTAAACATGAGGTGAGGTACTAACTCACTCAAGCACGTTTATTTAAAATATACTTTGTCTTCCTATTTTTCACATATTACTTTTAATGATATAAAAGTGCTTCAGGAATGAGTTTAATATAATGGTCTTCCTAAGATCTATACCTTTACCAAAAAAAAAAGGTAGTTAAGGTAAGTGTATTGTTTTCTTTAATTTTCAAAATCTCTCCCTATTCTCAGTTTCTATAGAAAAATGCAAGTTACATAATACTGAGTTCATGTCAAGACATTATGAAGGATGAAGCACATAAAATATTTCATAGCAACAATCTGACCCAAGGGTATTAGTTCAAAAATTAGCAGCCAGAGACTTTTACTGCTTAACTAAACTCCCTACAAAACCGGCTTGTAAAGTGAATATTGCTCCACTTATAAATCCATTTTCAGGCCTTATCTTATCTAATGTTAAAGTTTTAACAAAACCTAAGGGTCAAACGTAGATAAAGATGTACACGGGGATCATTTACCAGTATTAGCAACAGTAGATTTATAAAACGCACGGGATAATTTATCATATTAAAAGATTCAAATATATCCACAACAACTATGTTTAGTACCACGGATGGAGTTAGCTATATGGACAAAGCATTGCCATTGGGCTCTATTAGAAACCAAATTTTCAATACATTGATAGTTGTTTTTATGGTTTCTCCTCAGGTTTTCTAGCGGTATTCAATCATTGTTAGTTAGACTACCTTCCATTTAATCCACTTTTTCACCATGAAGGATATTTATAGGGAAATAAATGCAAGGAGAATCAAGATCAGTTGGCTTATAAAATTTAGTTATGACGAGCTCAAGTTCTTAGATTGTATCATAACATCCTAGGTTTGTTACTAGGCCATCTCCATCAGTCTACACTCTACATGTCTAGTTCTAGACGTGAAAAGGGTGTTGTTATTGGGCTACCCACATTTATTTGTATGCATACTAGATTTCCCATCTTGGATTTTGGGTGGTGGTGATGGTGTTGACATCCTACTTTGAAAAAAAAAAAACAGCCCTTGCGTCTTAAGCCAGCTCTTGGGGTTGAGTTAGGTCTAATACGAATCATAAGAAATAAAAATACCAACAAAGAGATAATATAAAACAACAAGACCAATTTTTTTCGAATGTTGCACATACCCTCGCAGTCAACTCCAAACGATTATCTTCCTTCACCATCTCCATTAGAGCTGTTTCTAGTTCTTCAGCTCTGCTCAAGATATGAAACACGCATGGAAATGTATAAGGTATTAAGAAAATCCCACAATTTTTTATTGAATAGATTAAGTTTTCATATTGATAAAGGAACATGGGTAATGAAAATTGGAAAGATACATATATAATATCAAAAGTGCTATATGCAAAGCATTATACAGATTAATAACATTTGAAATTACAAGCAAGAAGACCTGAGTGGAATATAACGTGGGTAAACAAAAATGAAGAATATTAAAAAATGGATCAACAATTAGGGGTTTAGAGAGATTTTAGACAGATCCATATATGGTTTGTTGAGAACTATTTCCAAACTCAGTTTCAGGGATTGTTTTGAACACGATCATTGGAAATATTGGAAGGAATTTCTTATGGGTAGGCTTTGAATTACTCTAACGGCAGCAGATAGGTGAGTAACATGGCTAAGCATGAGAATAACTGCACTGGGTTGATAAATCCTTCACAAACTTAACTTTTCCTTCAATTCTATTTGAGAAACATTGTGTTAACTTCATATGTAGAAGGATAAAGAACAAATCAAGTTGTCTTAAAATATTGAGAATTAGAGTATAGACACCAATAGTAATTACCTGAGTATGGAAGATCTTTTCTCCTCCAGCAACCTGCACAGCTCAACCTTCAACAAAACTACCTGCACAAAAGCTATTAATCATCGAAACTAAGACTTGCACAATAACGGGTTACAATAAAGCAACTATTTATAGGATAAATACTTTTAGATTACTGTAAACCATAATTAAACCAGGAAATTACATTGAAATTATGAATTGTCGTGATTGTAATAACACGTGAAAAAATAAAATTTGACAAATGAAGATGGCTCAATTAGGAAGATTTGTGTCACACAGCGAACCTTCACTTAGAAAAAATAAACTAGGTTGCTACTTACAGTATTCAGTCATGCCAACTATGCAATGTAATAGATACTTCTCCAGTTCCTTTTTACTTGTCGTTTTCAAAGTTTAATGCAACATGTATTATTGGTTTATCAATAATACCCTTAAGTATTTATTGGAGAGGGATAAATAGATAGAATGCAATAATTAAATGTTAAGCGTATTCTAGGATTAAGACAAATAATTTTTCATCAATAGTAACAAAGTTTATTAGTTTTCTTTGTATGTGTACATAATCTTAAAATGAATCTGATAAGGAACGGAGGGAGTAACAAATAACACACAATAGGCAACTCATACGACCCTAAAAATTAAGGTCAATGGATAGGCAACTATATATTACTTATTACATTCACACAAAATTGCATACTTCTCTAGTACAGTACGCATGTGGAAATTTGAAATTTTGATTTCATTAAACATGTTTTAACCAGGACATAGTGACCCTCCATTTTCTTTATTAGAAAAAGGAAAATATATATATATATATATATATATATATATATATATATATATATATATATATATATATATATATATATATATATATATATATATATATATATATATATATATATATATATATATATATATTAAACAAAATATATAGCACTATATTTTTAAATAGCAGGCCAAATTGTAATCATTTATATCACTGAAGTATGTATTTATCTAACCAAATACTCTGCACAACATTCTCTATAAATTATTAATTTATACAAAACAAAGTTGTAACAAGCTATCAATCCTATTGTTGCTAAGTAGACAGATAATAGATCTATAAATACATATTTGGTTGCATTTTAAAGTGAATCAGAGAAACACTGTGAAATGTGCTTAGAAAATAATTATCTCCATATGGAGCAAGTACTTTTATCAGTATAATTTTCTGATGAATAAGGTCTAATTTCAATTTAAAGAACAAAAAATCAGAAGTATTAAAAATCAACAAATAAAAGCCCATTGAAGATCCAGCATTGCAATTTAATATCATTCTATTCTAGTTCGTTTTAAATCTTTTAAATGCACCCCAGTCAAATGGTATATCAGTATCACAGATTGGCAGAGTGACTCGCGCTTGATCTTATGCATTGTTTAATTTTAAATTTTAAACAATGCAGACACCTTTTAATACCATCAAGTTAACCTGACCCAAGATAGAACACGACAAAACAGACACATCTTAGAAGCATATTAGCATACTGGTGGAACTATACATGGAATTAGAGTTTAATGGTAGATAAATTTCAATCTAATTCACAAGGATAGCCTTGTTTTTTACAATGGAGAAGCAAGGTGAAAGTTGAGGAGGAGAAGCAACCTGTTCCTGGAGATCGGGTAGGGAATCCATTTTGGAATCAATATTGAGACTATTAAGCAGTTCATCTAAGCTAGAGGAATGGGACTCCAAGCCCAACTGCACATCCTTATCAGCTACATTATCACCTTTGTCATTATCTTTTTTTTCTTTCACCAGTGGTGACCCTGGGTCATGCTTGAAACTATACAATTTAGTTGCAATCCCCTTTGAATCTTTCCAAACTCGTCCTTTCCTTGACCTCTCTTCTATAACTTCTAATACAGATGGGCGGTGTTTTACTCTCAGTTCCTGCAATCGTGCCTCAGTCACAGCTAGAAAACCCATACAAGCAGTAAAGACAAGCTGGCTGCTATCAAATGTCGAGCCAGCAAGTGATTGCAATAGAGTAATTGCATCACCTGCATCTTTTGTTGTAACTAACGCAGGACCTAGAATAAGAGATTTGTTATTTAACAATGTAAGCAATTGCTTAGTTTAGTTTAGTTTACTACTTGGTCATACTACTCAGCACAGATCAGACGCAAAAATATAATAACACAAGTCAATACCATATAATTCCATTAGAGCCAGCGCTGTTCGAAATAGCATAACACGGTTCCCTTCAAACAGCAGAACATCCCAAACTCGAATAACTAATAAAAAGAAACACATCAAAAGGCAAAATTTAAGAATATGCCAAGTTCAAAATCAATGTTGTAATATTACATTAAAAAAATCATTCCAAAAAAGATTTTACCACTTTCCCATGGAATCATGTTTACAAAGATTGATAGAAACCACGGCCCAGATACCCATGCTACCTGCACTCCCAAGTAATCTAGATGATTAACTGCATCAAAAACATTCATAGAATAAAAAATGCTATCCAAGCTGATTCAGAGAATAAGAAAAATACTTGAGAGTAAATATGATAAATACGAACCTAGTTTAGGAAATCTTTCACGCATCAATTCCTCAAAAACAAGCTGGTCCACCTACAAGGTTAATAGCTTCTGTGAGTTAGTGACTGGCAAAGAGAATTTGTCCTAAATACTATGATTCACACCTGGGATTCTATCATTTCTTCCGTATAGCAGCCTTCAAAATAATCATCAATAATTCCAACGAAGGTCCTGAGTTATACCAGTCCAACAAATCAGCATCATATAAATATAAGACAAATTAAACCATGTATTGATCTTGTTGTAAATAATTTACTTTATAGTTATTTACTATTGCTAGTAGTAACTTGTATTCGGACCTTTAGTCCATTAGTCAGACCCATTAGGTTAGAATAGTCTATATAAAAAGATTAATGCTTGTGCATTCTTCATACTTAAAATATATTATTCAGTTTTCACATATCTATAAGAGAAATGATTAAAGAAGATCTAGAGACTACTGAGTTGAATAGAGATATGACATATTATAGAATGTTATGACGTCGATTGATCAATGTAGCCGACCCCACTTAGTGGGATAAGACTTGATTGTTGTTGTTGTAATAAAGAAGGTTTACGTTACACAGGAAATAAGCAGAGCAGCAGGAAAATATAGCTTCAAAGGAAATAATAACTGTAGCAGAGAAGCATAGATTGTTGGTTGCTGATCTGAAACCATTAAGGCACAGATATGCAGCCATTAATAAGGGACAACAATGCAGATTTTATAGCTGTATTATATGAATACATTTATACTTATTTACATAGTCATATAGAATATTTCCATTCTTGTATATAGGGATTAATTTGAGTTAATTAGGACTTAATTAGTTTCTTTAGTTGCTTGTACTCCCTAGGTTATATATATCCTATTCTATTATGTACAAACTCAATAAAAAATACAGAATTTCTACATGGTATCAGAGCTACCGTTCTGATTCGAAATTTTTTTTTTTTGGATTTTCCCATGGAGGAAAAAACAAACAGCTCAAGCATCTCAGATGTTGATCCAAAGGCGGCGACTGGAAACACCACCAGTCATAATGAGACAATTCTCATTACTTGTTACAAGCTCAACGGACAGAATTATACACACTGGTCTAGATCTATCCGACTCTTCCTCCAAGGAAAGGGAAAGGAAGATTGCATCACCGGCGACGCTAAGCAGCCAACAAAGACTGATTCAAACCATGCAAAGTGGAAACTTGAAAACAGTCTTGTGATGTCATGGTTACTCAACTCCATGACAAATGAGTGTGGTGAAAATTTCATGTATTATGGCAATGCTGCAGAAATCTGGAATGCAGCCAAGGAGACCTACTCAAATGTGGATAACACTTCAGCCATATTTGAGATCAAAAGTCTCTTACATAACCTTCAACAAGGAGACTCTCTAGTAACTGAGTACTATCACACTCTCACAAAGTATTGGCAGCAACTCGACATTTATGCTGACACAGAGTGGAAGTGTCCGGAGGATGAAAAAATCTACAAAAAATTGATCGAGAAAGATAGAATCTATCAATTTTTATTAGGATTGAATAAAAATTTAGATGAAGTAAGTGGAAGGATTCTTGGAACTAAACCTCTCCCTAGCATTCGTGAAGCATTTGCAGAAGTAAGAAGGGAAGAAAGTGGAAGAAAAGTTACGTTGGGAAGTCAAAGTGCAAACATTGAAGGTTCTGCCCTTGTAGCAAGAGGCCCACCAAAGAAAGGTAGAGGATGGTGTGATCACTGCAAGCGTCCCGGACATACAAAGGAAACATGCTGGGTGCTTCACGGGAAACCCACAGATCTGAAACCACGATTCAAGGATACACGCGCATATGCTGCTGCTGTTGATGAAAGCAAATCCAAATGTACTGCAGAGGCAGACCCTTTCAACAAAGAACAAATAGAGATGTTGCAGAAAATGATGCAACAAGCAATACAAAACACTAGTACTTCTTCCACTGCTACTCTTGCCCAAAAAGGTAATTTTTCTACTGCCCTTCATGTTAGTCACTAGAAAACAAACCAATGGATTGTTGATTCCGGCGCATCGGATCACATGACTGGGGACATCAATGTATTTACCAAATACACTCCCTGTCAAGATGGATCTTTTGTTCGACTAGCAGATGGTAGTTCCTCTAAAGTGGCTGGTAAAGGTTCAGTGATTATCACTAAAGATATTACTCTTGATTCAGTTTTACATGTTCCAAAATTAAATTGCAGCTTGTTGTCTATCTGTAAACTAACCAAAAATTTGGGATGTACTGCTAAGTTTTTAACAAATTTGTGCGAATTTCAAGATATGAATTCGAAGAAGATGATTGGCAATGCTGAGGAGAGTGCAGGCCTTTACTACCTAAGAGTTGAAGAACAAAATAAAAGATCATACAAGGCTGCCCCTTACGTGTTCATCAAAGAATGAGAACGATGTAATGTTATGGCATTATCGCCTAGGACACCCAAATTTTATATATTTGAAAAAGATGTTTCCATCATTATTTAATAAAGATTCTGGTTTTTTCAAATGTGAAGTGTGCGAATTAGCCAAACACACCAAGTCTCATTATTCCATACAACCTTATAAGCCATCTAAACCTTTCACCCTTATTCATAGTAACGTGTGGGGACCTTCACGAGTGAGCAATATTACTGGGTCAAGGTGGTTTGTCACCTTTATTGATGACCATACAAGAGACACTTGGGTGTTTCTCATGAAAGAAAAGTCAGAGGTAGGAGGTATATTTGAGAACTTCCATAAAATGGTTCAAACCCAATTTCAAAGCAACATTCAAATCCTAAGAACTGATAATGGAGGGGAGTACTTCCACCACACCCTTAGTACATACCTTGCCAAAAATGAGATTGTACACCAAACTTCATGCCATATTTTCCCCAACAAAATGGAACAGCAGAGAGGAAAAATAGACACCTATTAGAAGTCACTCGAGCCCTTATGTTGTCCATGAATGTACCTAACCATTTTTGGAGAGATGCAGTTCTTTCTTCATCATACCTAATAAATAGAATGCCCTCCAAAACACCCAACCTAAACACACCTCACCAAACCCTCTTATCCTTTTATCCTTCGACTAAACTCATCACAAATCTCCCACCAAAGATTTTTGGATGTACTGCATTTGTACATGATCAAAAACCAAATCCCAACAAGCTGGACCCAAAAACCATCAAATGTATATTTTTGGGATACTCTCCTACCAAGAAAGGATATAAATGTTATTGTCCTCAGAAAAGACAAATCTATCACACTGTAGATGTCAAATTTTATGAAGGGAATGCCTTTTATTCCAAGGTTGTCATTTAGGGGGAGAAAGTGACAATTGATGAACACCAACCTTGGGAAATTATTATACCAAAATATGTCCTGCAATCTGCCCTAGAAACCGTTGCAGAAAATGTACCCGAATCTGTCCCAGAAGCCGTTCCAGAAAATGTACCCGAATCTGTCCCAGAAATCGTTCCAGACACTGTACCAGAATCTGTCCCGCTAGAATCTGTCCCAAAATCTAACCCATCGAAACTTGGCTCAACCACTAAAAATTCAGAATCTGCCCAAATAATAGTTGAACCTGAATTGGACCAGCAAGCAACCACTCTTGATGTTACCAAGACAACAAATGGAAGAGAAGAAGTACAAGTATACACAAGGAAGAAAAACAAGCTTCAAACTCTTAAGGAAGTAGAAACATGCACTCTTCCGAAGCAGAACCAAGGCTCTGCCCAAAATTCAGATTCTGAATCTACTCACAAAGGTAAATTACCATGCATTGACTCATCTTCTAATTTATTGGATAATGACACTTATGACCAGAACTTAAACTTACCTATTTCCATAAGAAAGGGAGTGAGGTCTTGTACCAAACATCCAATTGGGAACCATGTTTCTAGTGAAAAATTGTCGCAGGAGTACAAGAATTTCATCAACTCAGTGGACAACACCCACATTCTTCAAAATGTCCATGAAGCTATCCTAGTTCCAGAGTGGAAAGCTGCGGTTGTGGAAGAAATCAAGGTACTAGAAAAGAATAGAACATGGCAGCTCTGTCACCTTCCAGATGGAAAGAAGCCAGTTGGATGCAAATGGATATTCTCGGTGAAATATAATATGGACGGGAGTGTGAACAGGTATAAAGCTCGATTGGTGGCAAAAGGATTCACTCAGTCTTATGGGGTGGATTATGAAGAGACCTTTGCACCTGTAGCAAAATTAAACTCAGTCTGTGTTCTTCTTTCCTTGGCAGTAAATTTGGATTGGCCACTTCATCAGCTAGATATAAAAATGCTTTCCTAAATGGTGAACTTAAAGAAGATGTTTACATGAGAATACCACCTGGACTTGAGACGTCGGAAAACTCGGACAAGGTATGTAAGCTCAAAAGATCACTATACGGGCTCAAGCAATCCCCACGGACTTGGTTTGATAGGCTTACACGAGTGGTTAGGATGCATGGTTTCACTCAATGCCAAACAGACCACACAATGTTCTTAAAGCATTCGGAGGAAGGCAAGGTAACCATCTTTATTGTTTACGTAGACGACATTATTATTACAAGTGATAACTGTACTGGAATTGAAGGGTTAAAATTGTTACTAGCTAAGGAATTTGAAGTTAAAGATTTTGGTCAATTAAGGTATTTTCTTGGAATGGAAGTGGCACGATAAAAATTTGGAATTTATTTGTCTCAAAGAAAATATACTCTTGATTTACTTCAAGAAACAGGGATGTTAGGATGCCGGCCAGCAGACACTCCTATGGAATCTAATGTGAAAATAGGAGAGGAAAAAGAGAGTCCACCAGTTGATAAAGAGATGTATCAAAGACTGGTTGGGAGACTTATCTACCTAACTCATACACGGCCAGACATTGGTTTTTCTGTTAGCATGGCTAGCCGCTACATGAACGATCCCAAAGAGACTCACATGAAAGCAATTAACCGTATTCTACAGTATCTCAAAAATGCACCAGGGAAGGGGCTGCATTTCAAAAAGGACACAAGCAGGAAAATAGAAATATTCAAAGATGCAGATTGGGCTGGCTCAGTAACTAATAGAAGATCAACCAGTGGGTATTGCTCATTTGTATGGGGCAACTTAGTGACATGGAGAAGCAAGAAACAATCTGTGGTTGCAAGAAGCAGTGCTGAAGCAGAATTTAGGTCAATGGCTCATGGAATTTGTGAAGGGATATGGCTCCAAAGGATGCTTGTGGAACTACAAGTTCATACTTACCATGAAGTAAGTCTATTGTGTGACAACAAAGCTGCCATAAGTAGTGCTAAAAATCCTGTGCAACACGACAAGACAAAGCATGTAGAAATTGATAGACATTTTATCAAGGAGAAGATTGACAACGGATTAATTTATCTTCAGCACACACCCTCAAGTCATCAAATAGCTGATATCTTGACCAAGGCACTTCCTAGAACCAACTATGTAAACTTAAGATTCAAGTTGGGCATGATAGACATTTATGACCCAACTTGAGGGGAAGTGTTGGTTGCTGATCTGAAACCATTAAGGCACAAATATGCAGCCATTAATAAGGGACAGCAATGCAGATTTTATAGTTGTATTATATGAATACATTTATACTTATTTACACAGCCATATAGAATATTGTCATTCTTGTATATAGGGATTAATTTGAGTTAATTAGGACTTAATTAGTTTCTTTAGTTGCTTGTACTCCCTAGGTTATATATATCCTATTCTATTATCTACAAACTCAATAAAAAATACAGAATTTCTATATAGATAACTGTTGGAGACTGTTTATTACATGTAGTTAGTTAGTTTGCAGTCATAGGAGGGGAGGTAGTCAAATAAATCTGGAAAATAGGAATTGTTGGTTATCTTGTATTTTGAGAAATAGTAGTGAGCAAAGTTATCAGGTGTTTTGAAGACCTGGATACCCAATAACATTTCTATATTTTCACCATCCCTGACCTTTGTTTGTGCACTAGAAAACTAGGGACGAAGGATTCAATTCATTAAAATATTTGTTAATTCTAATATGTTTTTACGGGAAGTAACAGAATATAAGATAAGTTTATTCAGATACTTCTTTTGATTATACGGGAAATTTCAATTCAATAGTTGTTCTAATATGTTTTATGTTAAAACATACCAATGCACAGTCATAAATAGATGCATATTTAGAAGATTGAGTTTCCGGTATAATCAGTTAGCAAAAGACAAAATGGATGGAAGTTTATTCATTGGAACAACTATTGTCTATGTTATAAAAGGGACTGACAGGGGGAAATATAAGGTAAGTTTCATAAACCTACCAAAAGGCATTTTCTTCTGGCATAAGAAGCAGCAACAAACCAGCAAAGAAGTTCATTGCCTGCATGTATTCCAGAATTATAAATTAAGAAAAATCACAATATGATGACTGTGATGACAATGATGACAACAATAACAATAATGAAGAATACCACCAGTGAAGAGATTAACAGATTCCATCAACAAAAAATTCCTAGTTTCAGTCAAACAATAAATACAAAACACACAGATGCGCGCGCGGAATAACAACAATGGAAATGCAAATATAGTCAAGAATAGTGAGTATATCACACTTCGTGTTGCAAAGGATATAAAATCTTCCAATCAGCTTATGTTTGAGGCTTTAAACAGTCTATATCTTTTTAGCAAACACTTGTTCGAGTTTTAAGGAGGTACTAACAAGAAGTAGGAACGCAAAAAATCTTTAAGAAGATATACTATATATGGAAATATATTAATATATTAATATATTAAAGGATAAGCAAAATAAAAGGAAGGTGCCCTTAAAACAACAAATGGTCATCAAAATTTAGTGGGACAGCTAAAAATCTTTAAGATATACTATACATGGAAATGCATTAATATATTAAAGAATAAGTAAAATAAAAAGAATGCTCTTTAAATCAACAAATGGTCATCAGAATTTAGTAGAAAAAGTTTGGCAGACCACTAGCGTCAATGCTAATGAGTCAGTCTTCAGCAATTACTTGTTGACCTTACTAGTTTGCAAAACTTAAGTTGATTTCTAAGCATTGACTCTGTTTTTAGCCTTAATGTTTGTTTATTTGAAAAAACTTAAAGCAAAATTTAAGTTGATTTTCAGTTACATAATCACTAATTTTTTAGAGTGCTAGGAACACTCCTTCTCTTAGTGGGTGAAACTCATGTGGGTACCACACTTTGGAAATGACTCCCGTATAAAGTGGTGGGATCCACATTGGTTTCACCCAATAAGAGAGTGTTTCTAGCACTCCTCTTTTTAATAAATGGGGAAAATCACCATAACAGTTTCTGGACATAATAGCTAAATTTCCCAATGACACAATGTCTTTCAATTTATGTAACCCTTGCTGGGGAAAAACTTATTTGGAGGGATGTAAATTTTATGAGCAAGTTTCAATAGCTTAAACAATAGGAAATTACAGCTGAATCTGTATTTACCAAGAAAGAGGTTTTACACTACATTTACCTGACAGTATCCAACAGAGGGGTTATGTCGAGCATATGCTAGCAATAAACGCCTCAAGGAATTTCTGCCATTTTCGTCCAAAGCAGGGTGACCTGGGAAAGTTCGTGGTATGTCCTGAGAACGGAAAGTGCTATTTAGTCTAAGGAGAGAGCCAACTTGCAATATAAAGCAAAAGATGCAGCACCTACAAATCAAAATAAATTCCAGGGCGCATGCAGCTAATGACCTTCTCAATCTGCTTTCTCCATTTCCCTGATGCAACAGATTGAACATCTTGCTCCTTGCCTTCACAACTATTAGTTTCTTGAGCTAAAAGATCATCATAATAGCGCTCCACCCGCCGTGTGTTCACACCTACAAAGGCTTGCCAGACCTGTAACAGCAATATTGTAGTGTAGGGAAGGCTACTGTACTTTTTCCCCCAACAAAAGTTCGAACTTGAGTGTAAAAGAAAACATAAATTTTACCTCTCCTCTAAGATCCTTGGGGACTCCTCCCTGAACAAGGGACTGCAGTTCCTTCCACGGGAAGAAAAGTTCTGGCAGGTCTTGATCCATTAAATTATTTTCCGCCCTTGAACCATTACCGCCATCTAGAGTCTCATTAGTGCCGACCTTTCCCTGAATACCTTCCTCAGGATCCCCTTCTACAGGTTCTGATTTTTCTATAGATGGAAGGTGGCCATCACTAACATTTGTCTTCTCATGTTTCATATTTTTTCCTTTCTTGACACGAGAGCTCAATATTTCTTCAATGGTACTAAGAGATGACCTAATTTCAGCCCAGCGTTGAACCTTACGGGTCTTTCTTTCTTCTGAATGGTGCAGTTCCTTTGGAGAATTATTTCTTGTTGAGCAATCAGAAAAAGACTCCCTCCTACTTGAGTCACCTTCACTAGCCTTCCCCAAACCAGTAACTTCTTTTATCTCAGTTTCTCCAGAAGACGTCCTGCTACTTGAGTCACCTTCTTTTATCTCAATTTCTCCCACACTAATTCTGTCTGCATTTGTCTCTTCTACCTCCGCAGATTCAGGAAAAGTCCTGCTACTCGAATCATCCCCATTACTTACCCTATGAGGATTTTTCTCTTCTTTGACCTCACTACTTTCAACTTTCAATGTTTCTTTATGTTTGTTCTCAGAAGAACTTGCTTGAGATGATTTATCTATCTGTTCAATGAAACTTCTCCATTTATCTGACCTTTCAACTTCTTCTTCCTGATATGATAAATGTATCAATTTAGGTTATATTGCATATGTGCTACTTATTGGTAAAAACCAGTTCTTACTTCTTAGCATTGTCGGTTATTTAGCTCAATTTTTCGTTGTATCAAAAGGTTCAAATATAATGCTTCAATTGCTCTTTCTTCAATTATTCAGTGAAATGTATTCAACCATTATGGGATTGAAATATCAAACTAGACCAGAAGTAGCATAAATCCAAATCGAAGCACAATGAATAGTTACCTTGTAGATTAAGGAATACTCTCTATATCTTTGTGCGTATTGAGGCCTTAATGCGAACCCATAAGAATCCCTGTAGATATAGACGTACAATTATTTCTCTGACGGAGAAAAAGAACAACATTAACTCTCATTTCTAAAACCAGTATAAAATAAACATAAAACACAAGACAAACTACAATTTCTACATAAATGATGAAGAAATTCAAACACAAAACCGCAACAAAAATTCAAAACGAATGTCCTACAGCAATACACACATGTGCAAAGCTTCACCGTATACATTACCTGGAATCAACCTCCAATGTACGTTTACTCAGCAAGGACAACAACATAGTTTAAAAACAAATGCAATTCTACAGCCCATAGCTTTCACTCTGAAAACTAATCGCACAAAGCAAACGCTACCACCACATTTCAGAAATCAAAGAGCCACATTCAAATTACACGTGAATCCAGAACAACACTCAACTATTGAAAATTCAGTAATCGGATCGTGATTTTACAATTACCGATCGATGAATTGTTTTTTTTCTTAGAACAGTGACTGCAACGAAGAAAAATTCAAAACTAGATCGAAGAATTAGCGAAATGTTAGGGTTCAAAGACACGTGGAAATGGAAGAGAAGAGAAACGAATTATGAATGTATGTGAAAGTATATATACCTGTTTGATTTGAAATTGTGGAGGAGATTGAAAGTGGTGTCCGCCATGTTCGGTAGTGTTGGCGCGAATATGAATCCGAAGAGAGTGAATAGGGATTAGGGAGTTAGTTTCGGAGGAGCGTAAATGATAACTGAATATGAGTCTTCCAATCCTTCTTCTTCATGCTCCGTGTATAAAATCGAAGCTAAAATTCCACGTCGCATGCTGAGCGAATTTAAGAACCTCCTTTTTGTAGTATCCAAGAGTTGATTTATGGTTGTCGCCACGTGTCGTCTTCATGAACCTCCATATATTAGTTTTTTTTTTTTTTTTTAATTCGGAAAGTTAGATGGCATAAAGAATAGTAGGTAATTTATGTGATATCAAATAAAAAATTAAATAGATGAACAAATTTGCAATAGACATTCACAAGTTAATTTTTATTAAGAGTTAGATAAATCATCCATAATTTTTAAAAAGTAAATAAAATTTCTATAATATATATATATATATATATATATATATATATATATATATATATATATATATATATATATATATATATATATATATATATATATATATATATGGGTTAAATATTTTTTTTCCTATAAAATTATCAATTTTTGTTTTTGATCTCTATAAAAAAAATAGTATGTTTTGCTCCATATATATATATATATATATATATATATATATATATATATATATATATATATATATATATATATATATATATATATATATATATATATATATATATATATATATATATATATATATATATATATATATATATATATATATATATATGGGATCTCAAGGGAGAAGACTATGGGTCTTCGCCTAGCATGGCATTGTCCGAGCATCTTCACAACATACAAGGTCTCGCCTTTGGGGCAAGTGACATGTGTATTACCGTTAACCCTTCATTAGCCATATGATAAGGAATCATACCACGACTTCTTGAAAAGTAGATAGTTAACAGTCTCTTATAGTTAAAGTGGAAGTTGTTACTGCCTCAAATGGTTTCTAAACCCTAGGTCCGGAAAACATCTATATATACTTCTTCCCTAAGGGGAGAAAGGGACAAAGCATAACTTACGTCGATCATCCCAACCATAAGCATTACACTTGCATACAAAGTCTCTCACCTCATGTGAACAGACCCTCTAAAATGACTAAAACATCACTATAGAGGATTTCTCACCATCTTGAGCAAAACCTAACCACCACAATTGTTATAAACCTACTAAGACCCCTAAGTATCCCCTACCCTCGTATGCATACCTATACTTTTTAACTAATATAGTGACGCCCACCGTGGGGCCCGAATAAAACTAACATGGATGACACCTTCTTCATCACAATCATCATACTCACTATTACCCTCCACTCGTATACCTAGCCTTTCACAGCAATGGTTAACATGAGATCTTCATCCCCTACACTGAAGAATACCAGTGGTGGAGGTGCTGCCAGCGCCATAGTAAAGATACATGTCGTCATGGACGAACTATGCCATCAGAATCATACACTAGAAGACAATGTCCACAATATCAAACATTGACATTAAGAGCCCAATCCCCCATAGGAGATGGAAGTCATGGATCTCCATCCACTCTTAGATTAGATATGGGAAGCGCCTGTCCTTGAAGGATTCAAAAATCCTTCTCTTGCCAGGTTTGAAAGATGCGGTGACCCTTACGAACATGTCGCCTCCATCAATGCTCAAATGGCCATCATCGAAACGCCTGGCTCCCTCAAATGGCCATCATCGAAACGCCTCCATCAAGTTTATGAATAATTCTTCATTCTTCACATTTGTTTCTCTATCTGGCATTATTGGTAAGGAAAAAGAAGAAAAGAGAGAAGAGATAAGGAAGAGAAATTAGAATAAGAGAAAAGGAGTAAATTTTTAAAGGAAATGGAAGAATCATCATCATCTTCATATATTAAAGCTTAATTCTAGGTTCTATTAAGGTAGAATTCTAGTTTTATCATAGCTTTGGGGAAAGTTTCTGGGGAGTTAGGGTTTTTATGGTTTTTTCTATGTTTGTGAAATTGATATTCGATACATGATCTTCTTGTTTTGTTGTATAGTTATTATTGTTAATTCATGATGTTTGATGTTGTTTATGAATAATATGATGTTATGATGTGTTAATGTTATGTTGTTTGAGAAAATGTGTTTATAAATGAGTTTTTGGAAAAATTCCAAAAGTAAATTAATTTACCTGTCCTAATTTTTCATTTTTTTTTGTGGCAGGGAGGGATTAAATTGATTTAACCTCAAGGTAAATCGATTTACCTACTTAAATTTCCTTGTTTCTTGTGGCAGTGAGGGAGTAAACTGATTTAACCTTAAAGTAAGTCGATTTACGTTCCCAAACTTCAAATTTCCCATCCTTTTAACCATTCTTGAGCATGTTTATCTTACATGGAAACACATGGGTGATTCATACCATGAAATATGCTATGTTATTAATGATTAGAATGATAATAGTATGAGAAATTGTGATGAATTCAAATTAACATGGATCAATCCCCAATTGGTTGAATCATCGTAAAAACCCTAACAGGTGATGATCGTACTAAAATCTTTATTAATTCGGATGCGATAGAGAAACCTTAATTAGTTAGGTGAATGAATGTGAGTAACCTTAGGTTTTATTGAGTTAATTTAAGTTATGATGCTAGATTGTGAAAGATACCTCGTTGTTTACCAATGACTGAGTAGTCACTTGAGATGAATCGTTCCATTTACGAGAGTGCCCAAATGGCACGAATGGTGAACGATAGTCTAGATGTAAGTCTAATTGGGTTTGTATGGAAAGATATCACGATAATTTAATTGTTGAGAGTAATCATGTATTTGGGAATAACTCATATTCGTGCTTGTTCTAAGTTTGAATCTTATGTAAAGTAGTGACTAGGAAAGACGAATCACATAAATGATATCATGACCCGTGTCTTGACCCATGCAAAAGGTGTTTGCCGGGGAAAGTTAATCCTTACGGAATGGAAAACCATAACCCATGTCTTGACCCATGTAAGAGGTTCTTTCTAGGGAAAGTATTTTTATTAATGTAGGAAGTCTGTGACTCGTGTCTTGAGCCATATGAGAGGCGCTTACCAGTGAAAGACATTCCTCATTGAGCAGACATCCGTGACATGTTCCATTTTCCCAGACGTAGGATAGGCCGAGGAAATATGTCCGATGTGATAGAGATTCGTGACCCATTCCATTTTCTCAGGCATGGGATAGGTCAGAGAAATATGCTTTGTTGTTCATATTCTTGAGTAGTGGTTTATTAGGTCATTTGGACCCGAGTTCATTTTGTTTCCATACGAAGCAATATCTCATAGATACTCAAGTTTTTATTCTATCGTGTGAATGTATACATGTAGGATAAAATATATTATTTTAAGTTAGAGTATCAAATAGAAACCCTGTAAAGCTGAGTGGACCCATAAGATAGGGAACTCCACTAGATTTAGTAATCTCACCCCAATCATGTTGTTGTTTTTAGGTAAGTTGTAGGAGCTGGAGAATTGGCAAGAAGGCAGAAGATCAAAGTCTTTAATGTCTATTGGATATGTTCCGCAGTGTTTTTCTATTTATTTCATTTAGGACATCTGTTGTGTTAAATCTTATGTAATATGTACATGATGTAATACAACCTTGGATGTCATTTAGACAATGTTTTTTTCAGTACCAAATTTTTAACGCTTTATGTAATACGATTTTAGATAGTAATATATGGGGTGTTACAAGGATATTGGTTGGGTGAGCATTACTATTCTGGGATGTTTTGCATTATCATTTCCCTCTATCAACAACCATACATTGGGGGAGGGGAGATGGAAAACCCATTTGCCGTTGTGCAGCTTGCATACAAACCAAACACCATCTTCTCTCATCAAGAGGATTCTTGGCCATATCTTCTACTAAGAAGACAATGATATTAGCGTATATAAAATAATAAACATGTAGTCAAATCAAAAGGTATCTTTCATAGAACATACCTAAATAATCCTCGACCATATTTCCCTCTTCACGGTCCCAGGTAATTTGAGTACAAGAGTCCAGAGTCCATAAACATTTCAAAAACTAGATCACTTCTTGGTCAATGAGGGAAAGAACACTTGGATTCACCCCCTTGATAAGTCGAGGATTTGACATCTACGATAGAGGGAAAGTGGGTGCTTATTACCTTTGTAATCACCCGCGAGGCGTTACCTCACCCTCTCACTCATATAAATATATGCTTTCAACCCTCATAAGGGTTTGCATAGAGTTCCAACAAGCATCTACCTGACAAGGAACACAAAGTTACCCAATTATTGTTAGGAAGAACTTATGTGCTAAAAAAGGAAAGTGAAATTCTAGTGTGCAGATCACAAATGTCCCAAAAGATGTCAAGACATTGATCTCTGCATAACTAACAAAGCCAAAAACAAGAACATCCAAATACTGCAAATATATTACAATGTCATGACAAATGTTTCAACATCTAATTAGACATATATTTCAGAACATAAGAGCAGATTGAATTTAACATTGCAGAAAGATAAAGAACATCAAGATATGATGACCTAGTTCGGTGAACAACAACACCTACATCTGGGGGCTACCAAACCAGGAACGAATCCATTATTAGTAGTATTAATTTAGAGATAAACTCCCCCATTTAAAACTCCTCAATTAATCCCTACCCAGTGAAAATTCTATATAGAAATCACCATATAAACAAGAGAAACCCATCCTAATTCCTAAATCACCTCAGTGATATCTAACAGTCACAACCTCTGGTGAATGTATCAAACTGTTCAATTGAAAGACACCCCTCTCAATACAATATTCAGTCAAGACTTTGACTAATAATAATGCTTGAATTTTCTTAATAGCTTCGTCCAAGAAAAATATACAATTCATTACCTACAGGTTTTTGAATATCAAAAACTATGTCTACTACAATGTATCAACTGATACAAAGGTGACTTACAACAAAAGAAAGTACATGACTCTCAAAAACCTAAACCTTTATAATTACTTTACAAGAATTCGTTACAAGGTCTACTCTCTTACTATACCCTAGGTCTTGGTCTTCCTTTTATAACCTTCAGCAGTCCATGGGCTTCAAAGTCTCTGTCAAATCTTTCCTTGATCCACTTTCTGATTGCACCTTAAATCTTGGAACAGATTTGCAATAAAACTGTTACACCAGACCAAGATGTCGAGTCCACAATGCTAGAACATCTTGTCTGACATGTTGTTCTTTACAGATTTCTTCTTGATGGAACATCTTGTGCAACATCATGTTTGACCAAAATTTTAGTCAAATCTTTAGAGCCTTTAGAAAGTAACACCCACATAGTGGGGGAAACTCCCAAATTACAATAAATTATATGGAAAGCCCTAAACATGTCCCATATGTTGGGTTAAAAGGAACTAAAACTTCTAACTCATGTGTGATGGGTAGATGAAGGTAAAAGTAATAAGAAGATGGCTCTCTAGAGGTATCCATGTTGGCCTTCTATGTTTTTAAATAGATCTCAAATATCACATCCTCCTGGCACCGAAGAAACTTGTTGATCATGTCAGAACTGGAGTACAAAAATGCAATATCTCTAGTGTGAATAAGTTTGGTTTTCTATGTGAAGGTATGAATTTTCAGAGTGAGAGAATTTGTTTTTTGCTTTGCTCAAATGTGAATGTTCTCCTCAAATTGAGAGAGCAAATCACAAGGAAGGTCTCTAGCACCTTCTTATTCAATTTATCAAGAGGGTTTTAACGTGAAGGATGCGTTTGGTCCTTGGATTCCTTGTCAAAACGATTTTCCGTATCCTCTTCTCATCATGGACGCGTGGACAGTATTGATAGGAGGGAGAGAAAACATCCCTCTTGGCCTAGCTAGCTTTCACGCGTATTTCCCCTTCTTTTAATCATCTAATAAAAATACATCTCCTTGTCGGCCACCTATATCTATTTTGTAATAATTTTTTTTAGAATAACTACTCAGTATTTTGTTTTATAGGACTTATTATGTACTATAAAGATGTTAAATTCCACGTTGATTAAACATAAAAAATAGAAGAAGTTTATATAGAATGATATTATTCATCGTATAAATTAGTTTTGTAAAAATGAGTTAGTCAGTTTTTAATATGGTATATCACATTTGTACCTGTTGTGAGTATAATAGTTTGATCCCCTATTAGAGATAATCCAAACAAATTTCAGAAGTCACTTATTTGTAAAGAATGTGGTGAAATTTTAAGCTATTTTCCAAACTATGACCAATGCGGCCCCGCTTCATAGGGCAAACGCTGTTTTTCAAACTATGAACATTGCAGCCCTGCTTCATAGGGAAACATGGTAAAAAAAAACCCACATTCGAAGTTATCTCAAGACGCTACTGTCGTGGTGAAAATCGGATACCAAACTATTGATTAGTTTGAATCTTTAATTCATTTTGCAACCGAACTTTGATTTGTCCAAAGGAAGGGATAAAGATCGAAATTCCCACAATGCAATGCAAATGCAAGCTAGAGAGTTATAGGTTCGGGGGTTGGTTAAACTTAGGGAAGGTACTAGCATCCTAAGTTTCTGTAGTACTCTACAGGAACCTCTTGTTTTATGTTTGTTTATTGTTATGAGTTTATCTGCTTAATGGTATAGAAGACCTAGGGGTTTATTATCTAAGTATACTCGATAAGATGTCGCATCTTATGCCTACATATCCTTACGGGAGTGGAATCAGAGTACTTGTAGTTCCCCTAAAGGGTTGGAGGAGTTCTTTGACTGTGGTCAAAGTTCCTACGGGTTTAGGGTAGTTGTTTTGATTGATTTTAGGAGAAGAGATGTGTCTTCATTTTAAGGGAGATGTAACCGCCACAAGATGTAGGGAAATAGTCTTTGCATCGTCTTAAGAAAAGGGCTTAAGTACTCGGATTGTTTGGCGAGTATGCCTTTGTTTCTCTTAAGGCAAAGTCCCTACGGCTTGATTGTATTGTTGTGGGGTGTGTCGCTACTGCGAAAATCGGCGCCGGCTGAACAGAAGAGTCGCCACCGTGCGTTATTTATCCCACGGGAGGGAAAGGAAACGCTCAGAGTAAACCTCGCACAACACGGGAAAGGTATGGTCATCGCAACCAAAACCTGGGTTCGGGAGTCGGTTACGCAAGGGGAAGGTATTAGCACCCCTCACGTCCGTCGTACTCGACGGGATCCACGCTTGTTTTCGGGTATGGATTGTTATTCTATCTACTCTATAGGTCAAGGGTTAAAAAGAAAATAAAATGAAAGTAAAATGACTCGGCAAAGTATCGCACTTTATGCCTACGTATTCCCGTCTGGAACGAGAAATCAGAGTCAACGTAGTTCGCCTACCTACGGGAAAGGAGGGGAAGGTTGCTCGCTAGGATATCGCATCCTATGCCTACGTACTTTCATACAGCATGAAAGATCAGAGCAAACGTAGTTCGGGCCACGTGCGACACAAGTCTGTCTTGATTGATTTTATTCCTTCTGAAAAAGGTTTTTCTGATTAACAGTCCCGGCGGACAAAAATGACGTTTTGATGAGTTCACATTCTTTTACGGAAGAAGAGTCTTTTATTGTGTTTGAAATCTTTATGTGTTTTTCTGTTTGTTTTGAGAAAGAAGAGACAGAACTCTAACCTACGGTTGCGAAGGGAAACAAACTAACCTAATGTTATCATGCATGGGTTAAGACCTAGTGTCTATCATGCTCCTCTCTTGCACAGAGAGAAACAGAGATCCTACGGGATAGGCAGAAACAGAAACAATACCAGATATATACAGTAAAGCAGTAAAATGCATGGATGCAACAGTACAAGCGAGGCAAGGGAGTCCCACTCAACCTCGGACCTAGAAAACAATAGGCAAAAGTGAACAGGCTTCACTTTCAACCCAGCAGGGTAAACAGCAAACAATACAGTTCAGAAAACCAATCAATACATCAGCAAATGAAATACAACAGCAAAAGAAACAGCATCAGCAGCTCTGAGTCAACAACTAGCTTCAAGCAATCTCCAATCAGTTACAGGCTTCAACAAGCATCAATCTCCATCTTCATGGCCTTCAGGCAAGGGCTTTGATCATCAGTCTTCCATCTGCAATGGCTTTTCTTCAAAGTCAAACCTCCAGGATGAGGGATTAATCACAAGAGTGAATTGCGTGTTAAGCAATCAGCTGACTACCAAAGGTGGTGAACAGACTGCTTCTAACACAAGAGACATTTTCTCTCAAGAGTTCTATCTCATAGACACCATCACCAAGCCTTCCAAAGGAAGGGGGTGAGTGTCTTAGAGAGACTCTGAATCACAGAGAAGAATGGATGCAGACAAGGCAATCCATGTTTGAGAAACAAAATTTCTAATCTAGAGCTCTGCCTAGCTCCTAAACCCTAGTCTCCTCAACAACTGATAGCAAGAAACTCCTCCTCAACTCTGGCAGTTGATCTTCAATCTTTGAATCTTCAATGGCTTCATCTTCACAAATCTTCAGCTTCCCCAGGGCCCCAGACAAACCCAATACCCAAACCAACAATCAACAATCCCCAGAGGGCACACCACACCAGACAGCAGATACACAGACAGTAATAATATCAGTAGGGGAATCCTAACTGTTCTCTAAGGGATCTAATAGCTACCCATAGCCCATATAGTCCCATAACTAATCTATTTAAAACCTAAGTCCTAAGGGGAATGAAATTAAACTCCTAAGTTGTCACCTAAAAACCCTAGTTTTGATCATGATATTCAAGCATTTATTAATCACCTAAAATTAACTCCTAAAAATGGGAAATAAAATATTTCTACAAGCTTAACATCTCATCTAAACAATATGAAAAGAATGATCAAAAAATATTAAAGCATGTGAGAGAACAAAAGTCATAAAAATAATGCATGAAATGTAACTATTTATTATGCTATTTATTTAGAAAATATGTAAAAAATATGAAATAAAACTAAAAATGAAATTTTATTTTCCTATAATATTCTAGACATTTTAAAGAAAATATGGTAAAAAGAATGGATTAAAAAGCATTTTTTATGAATTATTTATGAATTTTCAAAGATTAGTAAAAATTAAAATGAAATAAGAAAAATAAAATGAATTAAATGAGGGGAGGGGGTATGAAAAGAAATTCGCTCAGTTCATTATTGGATGGGCCCTCAGACTGGGGGGTGTTGGTAGCGCTTCTGGCTTAAGCCCAATACACATTCAGAATTAAAAAAAACAAATAAACGCTGGGGGGTAGGAATAGCATCAGAAACACGTTACAATTGGTTTGGGCTTGGTTGCTGGGGGTGGGGATAACAAATGAGACTGAGGCCCGCCCGTTTCAATTAATGAAACGGTGCGTTTAGAGCCAAAGTCATTCCCTCCAATTCTGAAATTAAACGCTGGCCACTAGATCCTACCCTAAGTCAAAGGTCTTACTCTAAATGAAGGGTCACGATTTCGTCTTCTTCCCTTGGCCTGAAACTAGGGTTTCCAACACCATGAACATCCATGCACACACAGCTTTCTCCCTCTCTGTTCTCATCATACACGCAACCAATCCCCATGCTGTAAACATGAAACCTGTTCCAAATCTCTCCCTCTACAAGCTTAGGGCATCAATTCACTTTGAAATTCACCACATCAACAAATTCGATTGAGTCAACATCCTGCCTCCATTGAAATGCACTGGTATAGACCTTCACCACTCTTCCTCAGACTTAGCCTAAATTAAACTACATCTAATGGAGACTAACACATGCTATCAAGTTGCAATTATCACACACTCATCCAAGAGATTCGAACACAAACAGATTATGGCACCTGTCACTAACCATCACTAAATCTCTCCAAATTCTTCTAACTTAATCTCCTAACCACCTAGATCAATTCTACACTAACAAAATCATGCCTAACTAACTAGATCGAGCTGTTTGAAGGAAAACTTACCTTGTGCAAAATCTTGCAAACAGCTATGGAGATTGATGATTTGAGACCTCCAAGGCTTGAATCTTGATCCAATTACTCAGGTATAGATTCTGTATGCAGTGTTGTGATGATTCTTTGCCTGAATTTTGCTGTCCAACAGAATTTGCAGTTTTGAGGTTCTTGAAGATAATGCACGAAAATGGATGATAACCACCAAGTCTTTGCTTCAATTATGATCTATGATGATGGTTGAATAAGATTGAATTGAAGTGGATGAAAATTGGTGAGGAATTTGTGATATTTGGAATGAAACTTCAATGAAAAGTAAGAGAGAAATTTGTGAAATTCTTGGTGTAAATGAAGCCAACCCTTGATCAATGCACATTTCATGAATATATAGACCCCAAATGAAC
Source organism: Lathyrus sativus (assembly GCA_963859935.3). Lineage (NCBI taxonomy): Eukaryota > Viridiplantae > Streptophyta > Magnoliopsida > Fabales > Fabaceae > Lathyrus > Lathyrus sativus. The sequence goes on along the minus strand of OZ012740.1, from coordinate 435,664,198 downwards.
ATTCTAGATCCATCTTGCACATTCCCTTGTTTTCAAATTTTGATCCATTTTGATTATGTTTCTTAAATGATAAGCAACCATGGATAACTTCATTTTTTCCTTCTAAACTCAAAAAAGTGTGTGAACCATTGTTCTTAGAATTGTTTTTCCATTCAAAATCATATATTGGAAGTCTCCATTTGGACTTGTAAATCTCCCAAACCATTTTCCAACTTGAAATTATTCACTTTATAAGCCTTTTTAGTTCATATTTTGACCAATTGTGTAACTCCATGCTATGAGCTTCTCCAATAACTTGTGACCTTCTTTCTAGACTTAAAATCCCATTTGGAGCAAGTTTGATGTTGTAAGTTTTTCCATTTGAGGCCTCCTTGTATGAGTTTTGGGTATAGGTTAAAATGACCTGTAATTCCCAAATGCCCAAAATACCCTTTGCTTGCCAAGACCATAAGTTGAGTTCTCCACATCATATGAAGGCATACTATACCATTCTAGAAAGCTAAGACAATGAGGAACAATTCTTATGTTGACCAAGAATTCATTTGAAATCTCCTTGAGGGGCAAAACTAGCTTGGAAGTCAAGTCACTTTCACAGACAAAAATTCAGACACCCCAGATGACCTGTAACTTGCAAGGACCATAACTTGAGTTCTATAAATCTCCTTGAGGTCTTCCACCACTCAAATTAAAGGTCTTGAGATCCTCTACAAGTTTCATGTTGGCCAAGAAGCCATTTGAAGCTAGCATTTTGACTTATCTTGCTTGGAAATTTGACCTAAACTAGGGGATTTTACAGAGAAACCCTAATTTAGTAACTCCTCTTCTCCTTGATTTCTCTTGAATTCTTCTTGTCATATCTCCATATCCTTCTTCATATGTCAAATGTTGATCCCCACATCTCTCCAATAGACTTGAATGCCCTCTTAAGTCAGTCAATTGACCTAGGGTTGACCTAGGGTTGACCCAGATGAAACCCTAGTTGACTGTCTTCAACTGTAGCTCTTGTGCCTTCATCAATGACTTGTTTTCTTCTCCAAATGACTTTATAAGTCTCTCAAGATGTCTAGATGCTCCCCATGCTTTCATTTCACAGCTCATAACCCTCTTGTTGATCCTCAGATACCCTCAGCTAAGAGATGGACTCAAGGCTTGATCTGCTGAACTCTTTGCTTTCAAATTCTTTCTTGATGACTTGAATAGGATTGAATTGGGATAATAACCTCTTGATAGGCCTCTAGAGATGAAAATAATGATTGGTCCCCTGTTGAATGACTTGCTATGCTTATGCTATGCAGATGGTTAGTCTATGTACATGACTCTATATGCAAATGCTAATGATATTGAAACATAAACCAATTGAATAAGGTTGGGCAAATTTTAGGGTGCAACAGCTGCCCCTATTCAAGCGACTTGGACCCGATTGGATGAAGAGCCCGGAGCCTTCAGACATTCGCGGTACGAGACGGTTGAATACTAGTGAAACCAAAAATTTGCCAACCGCAGAAATAAACTACGCTCCTGCTTGAGGAAGGACATTCATCAGCTGAATCTGACTGTTAGAGTAACCCACTGATCTCGCGCGACCGTGCTGGGGATTGGCTTCATCGTTCTGAAGAGGATTTTGTCATACCAGACTGCTTGCTTGTCCACGCTAGGACTCTGTCTGTCGTCAATACAAAGAAATCTCAACTAAAACCTGTCCACGTTAGGACTCCACTTGCTGTTATCCCAGAAAAATCTCGGCAACTCCGCTGGGGATAATTCGTCTGCATTTCCATAAACCGCATCGTCCACGTTAGGAATAAAACTCTTCCACGTTAGGAGTAACACCTGTCCACATTAGGAATCATTTTTTCTGCGTCTGTCCATGTCAGGACTAACCCTTTCATCTTTCCACGTCAGGAAACAATCTTCTTTCCGCGTTAGGAAAACTACATCAATCTATCCACGTAAGGACTCCAATACCACTTGACATGTCCGCGTCAGGACTCTGATCTTTCCACGTAAGGAACACAACTATTTCTGAACTTGTCCACGTAAGGACTCAACTTTTCTTGCACCTGTCCACGTCAGGACCCCGATTTCTCCGCGTAAGGAATAAACTTCTTTTCCATCTGTCCGCGTCAGGACTAAACTTTCCACGCAAGGAATCAATCTCTTTTCCACGTAGGGAATCACCATTTTTCCACGTAAGGAATAAGACTTCGTCTGGATCTGTCCGCGTCAGGACTAAATTCTTCCACGTTAGGAATGCACTTGTCTCCCCGTAAGGAATCCATCTCGATATGTCCGCGTAAGGACTCAATCTTTCCACGTAAGGAATACCAACTTCTTTCCACGTAAGGAATAAATCTTGATATGTCCGCGTGAGGACTCAACCTTTCCCCGTAAGGAATAAACTCGTCTTTCCACGTAAGGAAACCATCTTAATCTGTCCACGTAAGGACTTTCTCTTTCCACGTTAGGAATACTGTCATTTCCACGTTAGGAATCACTTCTATTGATAGGTCCGCGTAAGGACTACATCTTTCCACGTTAGGAATCTCCGTCTTTCCACGTTAGGAATGATAATCTCTTTGATCTGTCCGCGTTAGGACACTGATCTCGTCTTGATTTGTCCCCGTTAGGACTCAGGCGTCTTCGACTCACCGAGGAAATAAGACTTGTCCACGTAAGGACTCACGCGCCTTCGACTTGCTGGGGAAATATCCGCGTTAGGACTTACACCTTGTCAACAACACGAAGAAGGATAAATTTGTCCACGTCAGGATTCTTGTATCTTGTCATCACAAAGAACTACAAACTTGTCCACGTCAGGACGCACATTTCACCATTACGAATAAAGATATCTGCTGGAAACAAATGATCCACATCAGGACACCAACACGAAGAGTAACCAATCTTTTGTCAACGTCATGACCTCCCTTTCTCCAAATTTCAAAAGACCGAATCTATCCGCGTCAGGATTAACACACCTTACCAATCTGGTAACACCAACCTGTCCACGTTAGGACGCCCACTTCTGAAGAGACCCCGTCATTCTAGGAGTAAATGGTCCACGTCAGGACTTAGTTCTTCAATGATCCTCACCCATAAACTTCTTAGCACTGACGTGACAGCGACTTTGAGGCGGACTCTACTGGGGATGTCTGAAAACCCACTATCGGACGCCTGTTCTGATAACCGGCGGTGGCCTCTGAAATTCTGATTCATGCGACCCGTTGATGACAAACAAACTTTGCTTGGGAATAAGGAGATTCTTATCCTGGCCACTCTGGCTGGGGAAAATAAGATACATTTGCATAAATGGCTCTGCTGGAGACAAAGAGAATTCTATCACGATAACTCTGTGGGGAATACCGCCGAAACTGACATTATCATTGAATATCTCCTGCCGAGATCTTGACGGTTTGGTAATTTATTTGAGCAAGAGCTCTCTCCACCTGAACTACTAGAGTACAGAAACTGCTTCAGCAAAATAAATGCTGGAAGGATAACGTCGACTCGCCGGGGATAGCCTGATGCTACAAAATTACTCCGGCAAAATAAATGCCAGTAGGATGAAGTCGACCCTGTAGGGAAGTTGGGAACTCAAACCACACGTCTTGTTGAAGTAACCCCCTGCCGGGGAATAATAACTCTGCTGGGGAATAGCAGATGCACCTGGTATGATTGATCTTTCTGCTGGAACATGAACTGATATCACCAGTATTCCTGCCAAAATAAATGACAGGACCCACCATCGACTCTGCGTTGGAGAGCCTTGACCTTCGAATTCCACTGGAAGGAAAGAACATTTACTGAAAAGAGAACTCCGCTGGGGATGACTGGATTCTCTTGGGGAAAATTAACTGACTCCACTGGGGGAGAGTGCATGACCCTGCGGGGGGAAATGAACCTGTCTGAATACAGCCTTACGATCCCGGAATCACCAAACTCTGCTGAGGACGAGTAACTTCTCTGGAGCACGTCCTTTGGATAAGCTACGGCTAGCTGGAGAATTCTATCCTTCTTCAGGAAGAACATGCATGACCTGCGTGGGGATCAAGCCCTTCACTATTGCAATCTTTTGATCACCTTCCTCGTACAGTTATGAAACCTGCAACAACACAAACAAAGCACGACAAGCCTATGCAATCCAAATCGATTCAGGTTAGTGACGTTACACTCAGTTAATTCAGAGCTTTAACAATTGTTGGCAAGGGCCAGTGATGTTATACTCATGTTAGTTTCATCAAACTTAGGCGTTTTATCATGCGCAAAACAGTAAAGAACAGGCATCAAGTACTGAATAACACATTTTCATTGATTGGGCCCCTGAATGGGCGGAGTTTTTTTTTGTACACGGGATGTAACTCCTGAAAAGAGGAAGCTACGCAAAGCAAATATACAAGTATGCAAGTATTCACAAGAAGCATAAATATTGACAAGCTAAATTTTGTACACATGTCGGCAACTGGATGGAGATGAACACCACGAACTGATCCTCCCATGATTCGTCCGACTCTTATACTTTCCCGGTATCCGACTTCTGAAGAGGTTGTATTCGATAACTGACTCCTCAAACATATTCTCCCGCACTGATGCTCATTGAATTCGAATTCGGACCGCAGTCATTTGCTTTTCTCATCCCTAACTTTTGCGTGAACCGCCCTTTACGGGTTTTCAGTTCACCGGGATACCCCTTTTTGCCGAAGCCGCCCAGTGTAGGTTTTCAACTTCGCGGGTGTACATTTTTTTAATTTTATCCCTAACTTTTGCCCGAACCTTTCATTCTGTTTTTGGTTCGCCAGGATGCCCCATTTTTGCCTGGACTCTCTTTTTTCCGTCCAGCGGGTCTATTTTAAGCAAAGTATTTTTTAACTGCGTCCGAATTCACGGGTGATGCAAAGTCTTCCCCGTCCATGGTGGACAACAATAAAGCTCCTCCTGAAAAGACCTTACTGACAACGTATGGCCCTTCGTAGTTGGGGGTCCACTTGCCCCTGTGATCTGCTTGCGGCGGGAGAATCCTTTTCAGCACAAGGTCGCCCGTCTGAAAGCTTCGCGGAAGTATTTTCTTGTCGTACGCTTTCTTCATTCGTCTTTGATACAAACGACCGTATGCCAGAGAAGCTAGCCTCTTCTCATCCATCAAACTCAGTTGGTTCAATCTGTTCGTTACCCATTCTGCCTCGTCCAGCTGAACGTCTCGCAATACCCTTAGAGAAGGGATCTCAACTTCCAATGGTAATACCGCCTCCATTCCGTATACTAACGAGAACGGAGTTGCCCCGGTTGATGTGCGTACCGTCGTACGATAACCGTGCAAAGCGAAAGGTAGCATTTCATGCCAATCCTTATAAGTCACCACCATTTTCTGGATAATTTTCTTGATATTTTTATTGGCCGCTTCGACAGCGCCATTCATCTTGGGTCGGTAAGGGGAGGAGTTGTGATGTTCGATCTTGAAATTCTGACAGAGCTCCTTCATCATTTTGTTGTTCAGATTAGAACCGTTATCTGTGATTATCCGCTCGGGGATCCCATATCGGCAAATGATATCTCTCTTGATGAATCTAGCCACCACTTGCTTCGTTACATTTGCGTAAGACGCTGCTTCCACCCACTTGGTGAAATAATCGATTGCTACGAGGATGAACCGATGCCCGTTAGAAGCCGTCGGCTCAATCTTTCCAATCATATCGATTCCCCACATTGAGAATGGCCATGGAGATGACATCACATTTAGAGGACTCGGAGGCACATGTATTTTGTCAGCATAAATTTGGCACTTGTGGCACTTTCTTGCAAATTTGAAACAATCAGTTTCCATCGTCAGCCAAAAGTAACCTGCCCTCAGCAGCTTTCTTGTCATAGCATGCCCACCAGCATGCGTACCAAAGGCACCTTCGTGAATTTCCTCCATGAGAAGCTTTGCCTCTTTCTCGTCTACACAACGCAACAACACCAAGTCGTGGTTTCTTCTGTATAAGACGCCATCCGGGTTCAAATAGAAATTACCCGCTAATCTCCTGAGAGTCTTCTGATCTTGACTGGATGCCCCAGCCGGATACTCTTTATTCTTCAGGAAATTAAGGATATCAAAATACCACGGTTTGCCATCAGACGCTTCATCAATAGCAAATACATAAGCTGGCCTGTCCAACCGAGAGATAGTGATTTGGGGAGCTTCGTTCCAGAAGTTGACCTTGTACATGGAAGACAAAGTGGCAAGGGCGTCAGCCATTTGATTTTCTGCCCGTGGCACGTGATGCAATTCAACTTTGTCGAAGAAAGGCAACAATCTCCTTGCATAATTCATGTAATGTATCAAGTTGGGCTGCCGTGTCTCCCATTCCCCTTTAATCTGATTCACCACCAGAGCTGAGTCTCCGTATACGTCTAAATGTTTGATTCGCAAATCAATGGCTTCTTCAAGCCCCATTATACAAGCTTCGTATTCGGCCTCATTGTTGGTAACAGCAAAGGTCAATCGGGCAGTAAACGGGATGTGCGACCCGTGTGGCGTAGTGATAATTGCCCCTATCCCGCTACCGTAAGCATTCACAGCTCCATCAAATATCATCTGCCATTTGGACCCCGGCTCTGGTCCTTCGTCTGGTAACGGCTCTTCACAATCCTTCATCTTGAGATACATGATATCCTCGTCAGGAAAGTCAAATCTCATCGATTGATACTCTTCAATAGGCTGCTCCGCCAGATACTCAGACAACACACTCCCCTTTATCGCCTTTTGCGAGACATATTGAATATCATATTCGGTCATGATCATCTGCCACCTGGCAATTCTACCTGACAACGCCTGCTTTTCGAATATATATTTGATCGGATCCATCTTCGAGATGAGCATGGTTGTATGATTCAGCATGTACTGCCTCAAACGCTTGGCGGCCCAGGCTAGCGCGCAACAAGTTTTCTCCAGCATTGAGTATCGAGATTCACAGTCTGTAAATTTCTTACTCAGATAGTAGATTGCATGCTCTTTTCTCCCCGTCTCGTCGTGTTGACCGAGAACACAACCCATGCTTCCCTCAAGAACCGTCAAATACATTATCAAGGGTCTCCCTGCCACTGGGGGTATCAAAATAGGAGGCTCCTGCAGATACTTCTTTATTTTGTCGAACGCCTTTTGACAATTATCGTTCCACGTTACAGCTTGATCTTTCTTTAACAGCTTGAATAATGGTTCACACGTGGCAGTTAGGTGAGATATGAACCGAGCAATGTAGTTCAATCTCCCTAAAAACCCGCGCACCTCTTTCTCTGTTTTAGGCGTCGGCATTTCTTGAATCGCTTTTATTTTAGCAGGATCGACCTCTATTCCTCTTCCGCTTACTATGAACCCCAGGAGCTTACCCGATCTCACCCCGAAGGTGCATTTGTTAGGGTTCAGCCTCAGCCTGAACTTCCTAAGCCTTTTAAACAACTTCAACAGATTCACCAGATGCTCTTCCTCCGTCTGGGATTTGGCAATCATATCGTCAACATAAACTTCAATCTCTTTATGCATCATGTCATGAAAGAGAGTCGTCATCGCACGCTGATATGTTGCCCCAGCATTTTTCAAACCAAAGGGCATCACTTTATAGCAAAATGTTCCCCAAGGCGTTATGAAAGTAGTCTTCTCCATATCCTCTGGCGCCATTTTAATCTGATTATAGCCTGAAAAGCCATCCATGAAGGAGAATACAGAGTATTGAGCAGTATTGTCCACTAACACGTCGATGTGAGGAAGTGGAAAATCGTCTTTTGGGCTTGCTTTATTCAAATCTCTGTAATCCACGCACATTCGAACCTTGCCATCTTTCTTTGGCACTGGTACGATGTTAGCAACCCATGAGGGATACTTCGTCACAGCCAGGAAACCAGCGTCCCACTGTTTCTGAACCTCCTCTTTGATCTTCATTGCCATATCTGGGCGAGTTCTGCGAAGTTTTTGTTTGACAGGCGGGCAGTCTTCTTTCAGTGGCAGACGATGCACAACCATATCTGTATCGAGCCCTGGCATATCTTGATACGACCAAGCGAATACATCATTATACTCCCGGAGCATTTCAACCAGTTTTCGCTTGATATCACTCTGCAGTGCGGCTCCGATACGAATATTTTTCTCAACCCCTTCCGACCCCAAGTTGATAATTTCGATAACCTCGTCGTGAGGCAGAATGGCTCTTTCCTCTTGCTTCACCAACCAAGACAGTTCTTCAGGAACGTCGCTATCTTCAACAACCTCTTCTTCGGTCTGGAATACCGGGTGCTCGAAGTCGGGACGAGTCATAGGTGGTTCAAGGATGTCATCTGAAAATGTTATCCTGCAAAAGAAAGGGTTAAGTGCTTCAAAATGCGTATAAAGCGGATAACCACGTTGCCATTTTATTGAAAAATACAAAACAAGAAAGACAGGGATCACAGTATTTGCACATGAAAAAACGCCATTTATTTAATGATTAACGAAGCAATGTTTATAACAACACAGCCCTAAGCAAATCCTGATGCCCCGGGCAAGACATCAGATTGTTCAACAATTAATAAAGCAAAGCATTACTGTTTAAAAGTCACAGGAACAAGCTCCTGAATAGACCAGTTGCACAGTCCTTGTCCTGGCGTGCTTGGCTGAATCCAGGCATCCATATCACAGTCGCTGTCCCCTTCATCGGACTCCGAAGCAGCATTGACAGATTCATGGCATACTCCACTGGCAGAGATGGTGATTGACTTTCTGAAATGAGGGGCCTCCACAGAAGGAGTTGATGACGACGGTCGGTACCCCAGTCCGAACCGGTCCATTTTCACAGGAATGTCCAATACTTTGCCCCAGCCTTTGGCTTCTCCGGCTTCCACTAGAGCTCGAGCTTCTTTGTACGATGAGACAGCTATCTCTGGCACTTTGCTTGGCCCGGGACTCTTGTCCTTTATGCGCAAACCTTCGAACGCCTGGCATGGCGTCTCGTGGATCTCCCCGTCGACTTCCACATATTTGAACGAAGAAAGATGGCTGACCAGGATGTCTTCTTCTCCGCACACGGTGACTACACTGTCTCCGACCATATACTTTAACTTCTGATGCAGGGTTGACGTGACAGCCCCCGCCCCATGAATCCAAGGTCTTCCCAGCAAGCAGCTGTACGCAGGCTGTATATCCATGATATAAAACTCCGTTGCAAACACTTCCGGCCCCACTTGCAGAGGCAATGTGATCGATCCGAAGACTGTTCTCCGCGTGCCGTCAAACGCTCTGACTACCAAATCACTTGGTGTGCACAAAATTCCTCGAACATCCAGCTTCATCATAGCCTTCTTAGGCAGCACATTCAAAGACGACCCGGTGTCAACCAATACGTGCGACATTGTCGACCCTCTGCACTCAACAGATACATGCAATGCCATATTATGATCCCTTCCTTTCGGAGTCAAGTCGAAATCAGTAAAGCCCAGACTGTGGCCCGCATTTACATGTGCCAATACTCCTTCTAGCTGGTTCACGGAGACATCCTGTGGTACAAAAGAAGTGTCCAGGACTTTCAGCAAAGCGTTTCGGTGAGCCTCCGAACATAACAGCAATGACAGAATAGATATTTTGGATGGCGTTTGCTGCAGATGCTCCACGATTTTATAGTCGCTCTTCCGAATTAAGCGCATGAATTCTTCGACATCCTTAGATGCTGCTTCTTTTTCATTTGCTTGAACCGGAACATTTTCCACCGCTTTCCCTTTTCCTTTCGCTAGCCTTTCGGCCTCCACTTCAGGAGATATAAAGATCCTGCCGCTTCTCGTCATGCCTCCTGAGCCCACAACATTATCCACAACCTCCGCTGACTGCTTGTTGACATCGATTTTAATCCCATCACAATACACCTCTAGCCCATATGACCATGGGACCGCTTTCGTGCTCTCATACGGGATTGGCCCGGCTTTAGTTATAGTAATCGGTGGTCGCTGAACTGGTGCTGAAATAGTGATCGTCTTCCTAGGAATTGTCACTGTGGCAACATCACTCCGATTATCCACTACTGCCCCTGCCGGCTCATCAGTTGCTGTTCTATCAAACTGCAATACACCTTCATCAATCAAGGCCTGAATGCCTTTCTTCAAATCCTCACACCCCCCAGACAGGGCCCAACAATCTAAACAGTACTCATTACAACCCGGGTAAACACCTCCTTGCAACAGTCGGCTTTTGATTTCGCTCAGCGGCGTCTTTAAATCCTCAACATTCACAATCAGATTCAGACCTTCCTCAGTCAGCACGGCATTCGTCCCATGATTAGGCATGGGTTTCTGGACTATATTCGCACCGGTCGTTCCGAAGTTGATAGACTTGTTGTCCAAGAGATCCTGCACAACGTGCTTAAAAGCATGACAACCTTCTATATCATGGCCCGGGGCCCCAGAATGAAACTCGCAGCGCCTATTTGCATCATAGCCGAACGGGGGAGTTCCCGTTATCGGTGCCAAGGTTCTTTTCTCCACCAGATTCAATCCCAACAAGGTCTGCAATAAATCAGCATAGTTAGAGGGAGGCTTCTCGAACACCCTTCTCGGCTTACCACCCTGAAATCTTCGTTGAGCTTGCTGTGCCCCCTGCTGAGGCTGCTGCTGCTGTGGCATTGGTTGCTGCTGAACCTGTTGTTGTTGATAAGGAATAGTCACATTCGACACTTGCTGCTGTTGACGATATTGATTTCTTCCCCTGCCTCGGCCTCGGCCTCGGCCTCCAAATACAACACTAGCTTCGCCCTGACGGCGCCCACCATAAGCTTTCCTATTACTGCCAGATGCAGCTGACTCGTCAACTTGGAACTTTCCTTGCTTAATGTTCCGCTCAATCTTTTCACCCATTAAAATCAGATCTGAAAAACTTGCCAGAGAAGTATGGAACAACATATCATGAAACAGCCCGGTGAATGTGCCGACAAACATGTCGTTCATTTCTTTATCTTCCACAGGAGGACGGACCCTGGCAGCCATATCGCGCCACCTTTGCGCGTATTCTTTAAAACTCTCCCCCTTCTTCTGCGAAAGCCCGGCCAACTGGACCCGATTGGGTGCCAGGTCGCTGTTATATTTGTAATGGGCTACGAACGCCTCCGCTAATTGCTTCCAAGTCTTGATATCAGTGGGCTCCAACCCCATGTACCACTCTAAGGAAGGCCCCGATAGACTATCCTGAAAGAAATGCATGAGCATTCTTTCGTCAGTGGAGTATGCAGACATCTTTCTGTAATAAGCTCGTACATGAACCTTCGGACATGTGTCTCCTTTGTACTTATCGAACGCAGGCGCTTTGAACTTGATTGGCACCCTCAGCCCAGGTACCAAGCCCATTGTTGCCATGTCCAGACCCACAGCACTCTGGTTTAGGACTCCTTTCATTTGCTCTTCCAGCATTCTAATCTTTTGAGAATCATCCATCGGCCCTTCAAAGCCCCCTCCAGAGAAGGCGTCTTCCTGTTGATCCTCTTGCCACATACCGTTTCCAGCCCCGTATCCATCATACACATTATTACGTCCAGCTCTGACCTGATTCATCCCCGGAACTCGACCTCTGTTGCCATACCCTTGAACACCTCCAGCAGGACCACCAGCCATAAAACCAGCACCATTTTCGTTTCCAAAACCTCCGTAGCCCTGATTGACCATACCATAACCATCTTGCCCAAAGCCTTGAGCATTAAAGCCATACTTGCCAGTGTTGTCGAATCCCTGATCGTTGAATCCGAACCCAGCGTTGACAAAGCCATTGCCTCCGAGATTATCTCCCACATTGACATCACCCAGCCCAGCGTTGTGGACAGCAGTTTCATTTCCAACTCCGACGTTACCATTCACAGCAGTGGTAGCGTTGTTGACGTTAGCAGCATTCATATTGACGACAGGCGGAGCCACTGGCGTTGGAGTGCCATCTCCATGAGCAGTATCAACCCGGACAGACTGATGATCTTCGTTACCATGACCAGCGTTGCGAGCCAACAGAGGCTGGACCATGGCCTGCAAATTCTCTTGCCCTTTTGCTATAGCCTCCATGGTCTGCATGAAGAGGGCGAGCTTCTCGCGTACATCCTGCATCTCGTTCTGAATCTGGTCCATAACTTTCCGACAGTTGGATCGTGTAGAATAGCGGTGCGGATGTTGATCTGGAATCCTGTTAAGTACCTGATACAGAGCAAGAGATAAGACACCATTCATAGATTACCTGTTATGCAATATGAATATGAATGCAATGCAATGTGTCTGTGCATTAGGGAAGTTCATTCCCCCAGTTCTAGTGCGAAGGTGCCGGTGCAGTGACAGTGTTGACAATAGGAATATCGGAGCTGAATCATAGAAAGCCTCATATATAGCAGAGAGAATCAATAATCCCAGGGTACAATATCACTGAGAGTACAAAGATGGCATGACCTCAACCAACAATCCTGGTGATGGTCAGCACTATGCAAATAAAGCATACAAATAATGGAACGATCAAATCCTCCCAAAAGTCTGGTACTCCTCTATCAACTTCTTGGTCTCCGGATGGCTTGGTCGGTCAAGCAGCCCTTCAACAAGCTGGTTTCTCTTCTTAAGAACACGGCGTACGTCTTCAGCAGTTTCTTCCCATGCCGCTTCTCCGAAGCAATCTTCTAGCTTTCGCTTCTGGGACACTGCTTCATCTCTGGATTTGATTGCCTTGTTCAGTGCATGCTGGACACTATACCGGTTCATCACTTCCTCCTCACACTTCTTGATGCTAGACTTCAACTTCTCCTCGAGGTCGGAAATTTGCTGCTTTAGCTTATCTTCCCTTTGCTTGTTGTTGGTGAGAGTAGCATTCCAAGTCTTATTGCAAGAGGATATCTCTCGGTGTGCTGCGTCAAGCGCTTTCTTTTTGGCTTCCAGCATGTCATGGGAACTTCTGAACTCTTGCCCCAGACGTTCGCGCTTCTTCTTTTCCTCGGTCAACTCAGCTCCTAACCTGTTCACCAGCTCAATCTGTTGTTGGAAAGCATATACGGCCTTGTTCTTCTCACTGCGTGCCTGGGCTAGCTCTTGCTCTAACCCTTCATTAATCTTCATTAAGGCTTCTTTCTCCCTCACAACTCGTTCATAGACTTCCCTAGAAACAGTGGTCGGCTCTTCTACCGGAATAGGATCAAGAATTGGTGCCTCTGGAAATGGCATCTTCAACTGACTAGCCCTCCCCTGAATCCAAACTCTATAAGGTGCATAGGCCTGACAGTCATTCTTTCCTAACAACGGCTTCCCTTTGCGGTTAATACGCGTCCAAGCATGTCGCAACTTGGCTAATAACTCCCCCTTCACGTCACCGGTGAAGTACAGAGATTCCTGCACTTCCTCCTTCTGAGGTGGATCCTTCAGCGCATATCCGAACTGGCGAATGAATAGAGAAGGGTTGTAATTGATACACCCTTTTCTTCCTATCAATGGCACATTAGGGTAACCAGAACAACTGAAGATGAGCTCCGATCCCAGCAGGTCTCTATCAAACCACTCCATATCTTCCGACGATAACCTCATCAAACGCTCCGTCCAACCAACTGGAACTGTAGTCTCTGCAGCAGATCCTCTCTTAGGAAGGTGACTCTCAAACCACATACTCAATAAGGGCACACACAGATGAACGTTCTTCCCTCTTCCCTTCTCATTCTTGTAATGCAGCGAGTGGTAGAGATCTCCGAGTAAGGTAGGTACGGGATTACCAGCGGCGAACAAGTAGAAAGCATCGAAGTCCACAAAATCCGGTATATTGGGGAATAGTACTATGCCATAGATGCACAAAGCCAACACAGCATTGAAAGCAACCCAGCACCCATTCTTAGCATACTCTTGGGCTTTACCCACTAAGAACTGAAATGAGAATCCGGGAACTCCACGGGAAACAGTAGTCACAAGTTCAGAAGCATCAACATGCAAGGCTTTTGCCAATTCCTCCGGCTTAGGTTTGGCATCATAATGAATGAATGGAACCTGGTTCTGCACAGGCAACTCAACATACTCGGCGTATTCCTCCAGAGTTGGTCCCATAATAAAGTCAGAGAACGTAAAACACCTCAAAGCAGGGTCATAGAATTGCATCAAAGCATACAGCCCATCTAACTCTACCTCTGTAGGTTTGCACACCAATCTCAATAATCTACCATAACTCATCCGGAAACTCCTACGAACACCCTCATCAGCAAGAGAGATCAACCCAAGTAGAGGAACAATATCAGGCGTAGGCAGTTTGTAAGCAACCGTTCTCCGTAAGCTAGTCATGATCAAATACTCAGAAGTCCGGGCACTAGGACTAGGGAAATGCAAATGCACCTGCAGCACAGACACACGTTAGTGAAATGCAAATGATAATGTATATGCAGGGATGCAATGCAAGTAACATTCAACAGGGACCAAAGCTGCAGCTGAATAGCCTAAACCCAATCAAGAAAGGTCTCAGATAGACCATCCAGAAGTCATCAAACCCTGGTCTCAGATAGACCTAAAATAGAACTCCAACACTGGTCTCTGACAGACCTCAACCCATAACTCCAACTGGTCTCTGATAGACCTCAAATCACATCCATAATTGGTCTCTGACAGACCTCAAAACACCTCTCAAATGGTCTCTGACAGACCTCAGAATACATCTCCAAATGGTCTCTGACAGACCTCAGAATAAATCTCCACATGGTCTCTGACAGACCTCAGAATAAATCTCCACATGGTCTCTGACAGACCTCATAACTCTCCATAAATAACCAGGATCTCTGATCAAGAAACAACCGGTAGTCTGAAGGTCTAGTTACCTGCATAACCCTGAATCCCCTCACAGGTGGGTGGCCCTATAACTGGCACAAGGTACGGCATCCTATGCGGTCGTCGGCGTCACAGACTTTCAGGGTTGATGATACGATTCCCAGAAGGAGTGGCATCATCAATTCCTGAAGAGGCCTCACTCAGCCAACTTCCAAATGATCGGTCCCCAGAGTCGACAATCCAACTAACCAGCAACCCACGCCAACCAAAGGAAGGGGCAGGAGGCCAACCAGAGGAACCTCGTCTGAGTGTAGATTTCATGGGACACCAAAGCAAGCAAAGCAAGCGGGCGCCCACTAATTTCTACTCTAATTCTAGGTGCACTCAAGCCCAGGTCCGGCTTATCCCTCAATATCAGAACACCCGTCACACCCCAGATACAGCAATAATAAACAGTATATATAAAGCTGAAAAACACAGGGTTAGAAATATACAATAACTCCATACAAAATCCTCGACGGGAAAACAAGCGTTAGGATTGACTCTCTCAAGGGACGTTGGATCCCAAATGCATAAGAACCATCGCAGTCCTTAGCAGCCAGGGGACGTTGGATCCCCAGCAGAGTCGCCAGCTGTCGCTACTGCGAAAATCGGCGCCGGCTGAACAGAAGAGTCGCCACCGTGCGTTATTTATCCCACGGGAGGGAAAGGAAACGCTCAGAGTAAACCTCGCACAACACGGGAAAGGTATGGTCATCGCAACCAAAACCTGGGTTCGGGAGTCGGTTACGCAAGGGGAAGGTATTAGCACCCCTCACGTCCGTCGTACTCGACGGGATCCACGCTTGTTTTCGGGTATGGATTGTTATTCTATCTACTCTATAGGTCAAGGGTTAAAAAGAAAATAAAATGAAAGTAAAATGACTCGGCAAAGTATCGCACTTTATGCCTACGTATTCCCGTCTGGAACGAGAAATCAGAGTCAACGTAGTTCGCCTACCTACGGGAAAGGAGGGGAAGGTTGCTCGCTAGGATATCGCATCCTATGCCTACGTACTTTCATACAGCATGAAAGATCAGAGCAAACGTAGTTCGGGCCACGTGCGACACAAGTCTGTCTTGATTGATTTTATTCCTTCTGAAAAAGGTTTTTCTGATTAACAGTCCCGGCGGACAAAAATGACGTTTTGATGAGTTCACATTCTTTTACGGAAGAAGAGTCTTTTATTGTGTTTGAAATCTTTATGTGTTTTTCTGTTTGTTTTGAGAAAGAAGAGACAGAACTCTAACCTACGGTTGCGAAGGGAAACAAACTAACCTAATGTTATCATGCATGGGTTAAGACCTAGTGTCTATCATGCTCCTCTCTTGCACAGAGAGAAACAGAGATCCTACGGGATAGGCAGAAACAGAAACAATACCAGATATATACAGTAAAGCAGTAAAATGCATGGATGCAACAGTACAAGCGAGGCAAGGGAGTCCCACTCAACCTCGGACCTAGAAAACAATAGGCAAAAGTGAACAGGCTTCACTTTCAACCCAGCAGGGTAAACAGCAAACAATACAGTTCAGAAAACCAATCAATACATCAGCAAATGAAATACAACAGCAAAAGAAACAGCATCAGCAGCTCTGAGTCAACAACTAGCTTCAAGCAATCTCCAATCAGTTACAGGCTTCAACAAGCATCAATCTCCATCTTCATGGCCTTCAGGCAAGGGCTTTGATCATCAGTCTTCCATCTGCAATGGCTTTTCTTCAAAGTCAAACCTCCAGGATGAGGGATTAATCACAAGAGTGAATTGCGTGTTAAGCAATCAGCTGACTACCAAAGGTGGTGAACAGACTGCTTCTAACACAAGAGACATTTTCTCTCAAGAGTTCTATCTCATAGACACCATCACCAAGCCTTCCAAAGGAAGGGGGTGAGTGTCTTAGAGAGACTCTGAATCACAGAGAAGAATGGATGCAGACAAGGCAATCCATGTTTGAGAAACAAAATTTCTAATCTAGAGCTCTGCCTAGCTCCTAAACCCTAGTCTCCTCAACAACTGATAGCAAGAAACTCCTCCTCAACTCTGGCAGTTGATCTTCAATCTTTGAATCTTCAATGGCTTCATCTTCACAAATCTTCAGCTTCCCCAGGGCCCCAGACAAACCCAATACCCAAACCAACAATCAACAATCCCCAGAGGGCACACCACACCAGACAGCAGATACACAGACAGTAATAATATCAGTAGGGGAATCCTAACTGTTCTCTAAGGGATCTAATAGCTACCCATAGCCCATATAGTCCCATAACTAATCTATTTAAAACCTAAGTCCTAAGGGGAATGAAATTAAACTCCTAAGTTGTCACCTAAAAACCCTAGTTTTGATCATGATATTCAAGCATTTATTAATCACCTAAAATTAACTCCTAAAAATGGGAAATAAAATATTTCTACAAGCTTAACATCTCATCTAAACAATATGAAAAGAATGATCAAAAAATATTAAAGCATGTGAGAGAACAAAAGTCATAAAAATAATGCATGAAATGTAACTATTTATTATGCTATTTATTTAGAAAATATGTAAAAAATATGAAATAAAACTAAAAATGAAATTTTATTTTCCTATAATATTCTAGACATTTTAAAGAAAATATGGTAAAAAGAATGGATTAAAAAGCATTTTTTATGAATTATTTATGAATTTTCAAAGATTAGTAAAAATTAAAATGAAATAAGAAAAATAAAATGAATTAAATGAGGGGAGGGGGTATGAAAAGAAATTCGCTCAGTTCATTATTGGATGGGCCCTCAGACTGGGGGGTGTTGGTAGCGCTTCTGGCTTAAGCCCAATACACATTCAGAATTAAAAAAAACAAATAAACGCTGGGGGGTAGGAATAGCATCAGAAACACGTTACAATTGGTTTGGGCTTGGTTGCTGGGGGTGGGGATAACAAATGAGACTGAGGCCCGCCCGTTTCAATTAATGAAACGGTGCGTTTAGAGCCAAAGTCATTCCCTCCAATTCTGAAATTAAACGCTGGCCACTAGATCCTACCCTAAGTCAAAGGTCTTACTCTAAATGAAGGGTCACGATTTCGTCTTCTTCCCTTGGCCTGAAACTAGGGTTTCCAACACCATGAACATCCATGCACACACAGCTTTCTCCCTCTCTGTTCTCATCATACACGCAACCAATCCCCATGCTGTAAACATGAAACCTGTTCCAAATCTCTCCCTCTACAAGCTTAGGGCATCAATTCACTTTGAAATTCACCACATCAACAAATTCGATTGAGTCAACATCCTGCCTCCATTGAAATGCACTGGTATAGACCTTCACCACTCTTCCTCAGACTTAGCCTAAATTAAACTACATCTAATGGAGACTAACACATGCTATCAAGTTGCAATTATCACACACTCATCCAAGAGATTCGAACACAAACAGATTATGGCACCTGTCACTAACCATCACTAAATCTCTCCAAATTCTTCTAACTTAATCTCCTAACCACCTAGATCAATTCTACACTAACAAAATCATGCCTAACTAACTAGATCGAGCTGTTTGAAGGAAAACTTACCTTGTGCAAAATCTTGCAAACAGCTATGGAGATTGATGATTTGAGACCTCCAAGGCTTGAATCTTGATCCAATTACTCAGGTATAGATTCTGTATGCAGTGTTGTGATGATTCTTTGCCTGAATTTTGCTGTCCAACAGAATTTGCAGTTTTGAGGTTCTTGAAGATAATGCACGAAAATGGATGATAACCACCAAGTCTTTGCTTCAATTATGATCTATGATGATGGTTGAATAAGATTGAATTGAAGTGGATGAAAATTGGTGAGGAATTTGTGATATTTGGAATGAAACTTCAATGAAAAGTAAGAGAGAAATTTGTGAAATTCTTGGTGTAAATGAAGCCAACCCTTGATCAATGCACATTTCATGAATATATAGACCCCAAATGAACATTCTAGATCCATCTTGCACATTCCCTTGTTTTCAAATTTTGATCCATTTTGATTATGTTTCTTAAATGATAAGCAACCATGGATAACTTCATTTTTTCCTTCTAAACTCAAAAAAGTGTGTGAACCATTGTTCTTAGAATTGTTTTTCCATTCAAAATCATATATTGGAAGTCTCCATTTGGACTTGTAAATCTCCCAAACCATTTTCCAACTTGAAATTATTCACTTTATAAGCCTTTTTAGTTCATATTTTGACCAATTGTGTAACTCCATGCTATGAGCTTCTCCAATAACTTGTGACCTTCTTTCTAGACTTAAAATCCCATTTGGAGCAAGTTTGATGTTGTAAGTTTTTCCATTTGAGGCCTCCTTGTATGAGTTTTGGGTATAGGTTAAAATGACCTGTAATTCCCAAATGCCCAAAATACCCTTTGCTTGCCAAGACCATAAGTTGAGTTCTCCACATCATATGAAGGCATACTATACCATTCTAGAAAGCTAAGACAATGAGGAACAATTCTTATGTTGACCAAGAATTCATTTGAAATCTCCTTGAGGGGCAAAACTAGCTTGGAAGTCAAGTCACTTTCACAGACAAAAATTCAGACACCCCAGATGACCTGTAACTTGCAAGGACCATAACTTGAGTTCTATAAATCTCCTTGAGGTCTTCCACCACTCAAATTAAAGGTCTTGAGATCCTCTACAAGTTTCATGTTGGCCAAGAAGCCATTTGAAGCTAGCATTTTGACTTATCTTGCTTGGAAATTTGACCTAAACTAGGGGATTTTACAGAGAAACCCTAATTTAGTAACTCCTCTTCTCCTTGATTTCTCTTGAATTCTTCTTGTCATATCTCCATATCCTTCTTCATATGTCAAATGTTGATCCCCACATCTCTCCAATAGACTTGAATGCCCTCTTAAGTCAGTCAATTGACCTAGGGTTGACCTAGGGTTGACCCAGATGAAACCCTAGTTGACTGTCTTCAACTGTAGCTCTTGTGCCTTCATCAATGACTTGTTTTCTTCTCCAAATGACTTTATAAGTCTCTCAAGATGTCTAGATGCTCCCCATGCTTTCATTTCACAGCTCATAACCCTCTTGTTGATCCTCAGATACCCTCAGCTAAGAGATGGACTCAAGGCTTGATCTGCTGAACTCTTTGCTTTCAAATTCTTTCTTGATGACTTGAATAGGATTGAATTGGGATAATAACCTCTTGATAGGCCTCTAGAGATGAAAATAATGATTGGTCCCCTGTTGAATGACTTGCTATGCTTATGCTATGCAGATGGTTAGTCTATGTACATGACTCTATATGCAAATGCTAATGATATTGAAACATAAACCAATTGAATAAGGTTGGGCAAATTTTAGGGTGCAACAGGGTGGAGATTCTATCTCGCTTAAGATGACTTGGCATTTTTTCTCTAATGTGTTTGAAAAGTTTGTATTGTATTGTTGATTGTTTGTTTGTCTAAGTTGTAAAGATAAAGACAAGGTCCTCCTATAGGGTAGGATCTATCCTAGAGATCGACTTGAATGAGATCAAGGATCGAGGGGATAATGATGCAAATGTAAATGCAACTACGCACAACGTTGAATTATGTGTAGGTTTTCCCTTTGGACGGATGCGATGCAATAATATAAATGCGATAATGTAAATGTCTGGAAGGTAAATTGCGGAAAAGTAAATCCACACACGTACGCATGAAAGCGCTAAGTGAGTGTGTGAGTTGGGGATAAGTAGAAAGCGGAAATGATAAAGCATACGCATGAAAGTGCTAGGTGAACAAGTGTGTAAGTGTGTCGTGAAGTGCACGATTAGGTTACATTTTACGCTATTGATTTTAATTGATTAAATTGATTGTTTTAGGCAGATTGATTTTAAGCGAGAAGTTGTATTATTTTCCTTAGGAGGTTAATTTAAGAAAATGATACATATTATCTTTGATTATAAGTCAATTAGTTTTGATAAAGAAAATTCGATAACTATTATTGTTGAACACATAAATTTAGTTATTGATTTGATAGGGAATTGGTTCTTTGTGAAAAAGTTTATTATTAAAGTTTAAATTTAAATAAAAGGAGGTTTTAAATGATTATCCAAGAAACAAGTTAATTAAAATAGTTTGAGTTTTTTTTTTGTTTTATTGAATAAAGTTTATTTTAAAATATGACAGGGCTTTTTTTTTAGATAAAATTTGATGAATAAAAAGTTTTCTAGTTGCTTAAAAGGTTTAATTAAAGTCCATGATTACTGAAAAAAGGTTAATTAATGGTTTACTATAAAAGGATTTGATTATTAGTAAAATAAATTAAAGAGAAAAAAAAGAAAAGTTTAATTATTAAATAACTGACTATTTTAATTAAACAGATTTTAGAAAAGTTTAAATAGGGTTAAGTGGGTTAACGATAGATTAAGGCGGTTAATGAGGGTTTAATTAGTGGATTTGTGTGCCTGTGATTAGTAGTGTGTGTGCATTCAATTTCAGAATCATAAAAGAAGAAAAAAATAAAAGACAACGGAAGAACAAAACCCTAGCCCCCAAATCGACCCCCCCTCCTCCGTTGACTCTCTCGTCGAGATTGCTAATCCTCTTCTTCTTTCGCATTCCTCTTCTTCGACTTCTCCTTTTGTGAAACCTAGCTGAAAATACAAAACACAAATCAATCCCACAATAAAAAATATCATGTGAAGAAAACGTTACCCAGGATGATAGTCATGGCTTCGCCGGTGACTTTGCGACGGATCCAACAGATAGTTTGTCGTGAAGGCGCGGCGCTGTGTGGCTGTTGGCGGAACGACGATAAGGGCTTTAGGGTTGTTTCGCGGTGGAAACAAAAGCTAAGTTCTCTTTTTGCTTAAGGTTCCGACTTAGGGATTCGATGGAGGATTGGGGTTTTTTTGTGAAGGGTGTTTTTGTGGTTGCTGATTAGGGATACCTCTGTGAATCAATTGTATTTCTCCCCAGGTTGTGTGAGTTTCTCTTCTCCTTTATAGCTGCCGAAAATTCCTTTCCAATTAATCGTATTAAAGCAGAATCAATTTCAAAACGAATATGCTTGTCTGCAATTGGAAAATTGTTTAAGATTCTGAAAATAATTTTGGGAGGTTCTGATGGTTTTATCTTGAACGAATTTAAAAGTTGTCCTTCGGAAAAAAAACTGATGAATTTCTTTCCTATTCTAGGTGAGCATGTCGAATGCAGTTTTGGAAAGAGTTTATGGCCTTGTCCACATTAATTTGGGAAGTTTCTAACTGTCTGATTTATGTTCCTTTGCCTATAATCAATGCTGCAAAATTTCTTTCTTCACTTTCCTTGGTTGCGTTTATGGAATACATTGTTATGGGAAAAACTTTTGGATGTTCGACGACAGCTTAACCTCTTGTCCTGTTTTAATCGCAGGTCTTGAACATTTGCTCAAGAGAAGGCTGCTCCCGTGAGACTGAATATGGAATGGTTGCAATTCGTAACACAAGTCACGGACGGAGTTGATATTGATAGCCATATGCTAATTCAATGGTCAAGTAGGACAATTAAGCTTCTCATCTTCTTCTTTCATCCAATTGTACTTGAGGAATTATTTTTCTGCCAAATTAGAAAACCTTTTGTAGATGTCTGAGTATTTGAAAATGGTTACTTGTGATTTATTGCTGATGATGTTCATTGGTTATTTCGCAGGTTAAGTGTTGGAGCTGAGAAACTTGCAAAGCTTTGAGGCCAGTTCGTAGTGCAGGTACTGACTTTGCGGATGCTAGAGCTTAATGAATTATTCAAAGGTGGAAAAGAATCTCTAAATGCTTCTGTCACTGTTAGGAGGAATGATTCGTATGCGGAAGCTGCAGTTGTGGAAGAAAAGAAGTCGGGCTCTACTTCAGCTTGCTAAATAAGCGAGTATTGAAAATCAAACTTGAGCCTCCAGTTACAGCTATTTGCTTATTGTTGCACCCTAAAATTTGCTCAACCTTATTCCTTGGTTTATGTTTCAATATCATTAGCATTTGCATATAGAGTCATGTACATAGCCTAACCATCTGCATAGCATAAGCATAGCAAGTCATTCAACAGGGGACCAATCATTATTTTCATCTCTAGAGGCCTATCAAGAGGTTATTATCCCAATTCAATCTCATTCAAGTCATCAGGAAAGAATTTGAAAGCAAAGAATTCAGCAGATCAAGCCTTGAGTCCATCTCCTAGCTGAGGGTAGCTGAGGATCAACAAGAGGGTTGTGTGCTGTGAAGTGAAAGCATGGAGAGCATCTAGACATCTTGAGAGACTTATAAGGTCATTTGGAGAAGAAAACAAGTCATTGATGAAGGCACAAGAGCTACAGTTGAAGACAGTCAACTAGGGTTTCATCTGGGTCAACCCTAGGTCAACCCTAGGTCAATTGACTGACTTAAGAGGGCATTCAAGTCTATTGGAGAGATGTGGGGTTCATAATTTGACATGGAGAAGAAGAATATGGAGATATGACAAGGAGAATTCAAGAAAAATCAAGGAGAAGAGGAGTTGCTAAATTAGGGTTTCTCTGTAAAATCCCCTAGTTTAGGTCAAATTTCCAAGCAAGATAAGTCAAAATGCTAGCTTCAAATGGCTTCTTGGCCAACATGAAACTTGTAGAGGATCTCAAGACCTTTAATTTGAGTGGTGGAAGACCTCAAGGAGATTTATAGAACTCAAGTTATGGTCCTTGCAAGTTACAGGTCATCTGAGGTATCTGAAATTTTGTCTGTGAAAGTTACTTGTCTTCCAAGCAACTTTTACCCCTCAAGGAGATTTCAAATGAATTCTTGGTCAACATAAGAGTTGTTCCTCATTGTCTTAGCTTTCTAGAATGGTATGGCATGCCTTCATATGATGTGGAGAACTCAACTTATGGTCTTGACAAGCAAAGGGTATTTTGGGCATTTGTGAATTACAGGTCATTTTAACCTATACCCAAAACTCATACAAGGAGGCCTCAAATGGAAAAACTTACAACATCAAACTTGCTCCAAATGGGATTTTAAGTCTAGAAAGAAGGTCACAAATTATTGGAGAAGCTCATAGCATGGAGTTGCATGATAGGTCAAAATATGAACTAAAAAGGCTTATAAAGTGAATAATTTCAAGTTGGAAAATGGTTTGGGAGATTTACAAGTCCAAATGGAGACTTCCAATATATGATTTTGAATGGAAAAACAATTCTAAGAACAATGGTTCACCCACTTTTTTGAGTTTAGAAGGAAAAAATGAAGTTATCCATGGTTGCTTACCTTTTAAGAAACATGATCAAAATGAACCAAAGTTGGAAAGCAAGGGAATGTGCAAGATGGATCTAGAATGTTCATTTGGGGTCTATATATTCATGAAATGTGCATTGATCAAGGGTTGGCCTCATTTGCACCAAGAATTTCACAAATTTCTCATTCTTTTCATAAAAGTTTCATTGCAATTCTCACAAATTTTTCACCAAATCTTCATCATAATCAACCTTCTCATACTGATTCATCATCATATAGTATAATTCAATCAAGAACAAGGTGGTTATCATCCATTTTCGAGCACTTTTTTTCAAGAGCATCAAGATTGAAGTTGCAAGTGGATAGCATAATTCTGGCCAAATCTCATCCAAAGCTTGCATACAGAATCAAGTTCATCAAGGATTGATCAAGATCCAAGTCTCAAAAGCCTCAAATCATCAATCTCCATAGCTGTTTGCAAGATTTTGCACAAGGTAAGTTTTCATTCAAACTGCTTGATCCAGTTAGTTAGGCATGATTTTGTTAGTGTAGAATTGATCTAGGTGGTTAGGAGATTAAGTTAGATGGATTTGGAGAGATTTGGTGATGGTTAGTGACAGGTGTAATGAACTGTTGGTGCTTATATCTCTTAGATTAGTGTGTTATAATTGTGGCTTGATAGCATGTGTTAATCTCCATTAGGTATAGTTTAGTTTAGGCTAAGTCTGGGGAAGATTGGTGATGGTCCATATCAGTGCATTTCAATGGAGGCCGAGTGTGGATCCAATCGAATTTGTTGATGTGGTGAATTTCAAAGCGAATTGACGCCCTAAGCTTGTAGAGGGAGAGATTTGGAGCAGATTTCATGTTCATGGCATGTGGATTAGTGGCGTGTAGGATGAAAACAGAGAGGAAGAAAGTTGCTCGTGCATGGATGTTCATGGTGAAGTGAAACCCTAATTTGCAGAACCTTTGGGGAAGATGAAATCGTGGCCTTCCATGTGTGGTTGGACTTTTGACTGTTAGTAAGATCCAATGGCCAGCGTTTAATTTCAGAATTGGAGGGAAGGACTTTGGCTCTAAACGCACCGTTTCATTAATTGAAACGGGCGGGCCTCAGTCTCTTTTGTTATCCCCACCCCCAGCAACTAGGCCCAAACCATTTCTAACGCGTTTCTGATGCTATTTTCACCCCCAGCTCGTTGTTCCATTTTTTCTTCAATGCTGACTCAAGCTGGGCCTTGGTAAAGCGCTACTCGCACCCCCTATATGTGGCCCATTCTGGATTTATAACTGGGCGTATCTGCTATTCTAACCCCCCTCCCTCATTTTTAATTCATTTTATTTCTTATTTCATTTTAATTTTTACTAATCTTTGAAAATTCATAAATAATTCATAAAAAATGCTTTTTAATTCATTCTTTTTACCATGTTTTCATTAAAATGTCTAGAATATTATAGGAAAATAAATTTTCATTTTTAGTTTTATTTCATATTTTTTTCATATTTTCTAAATAAATGTTATATTAAATAGATTCATTTCATGCATTATTTTTATGATTTTTGTTCTCTCACATGCTTTAATATTTTTGATCATTCTTTTCATATTGTTTAGATGAGATATTAGGCTTATAGAAATATTTTAGTTCCCATTTTTAGGAGTTAGTTTTAGGTGATTAATAAATGCTTGAATATCATGAACAAAACTAGGGTTTTTAGGTGACAACTTAGGAGTTTAATTTCATTTCCCTTAGGACTTAGGGTTTGAATAGATTAGTTGTGGGACTATAGGGGCTATGGGTAGTTATTAGATCCCTTAGAGAAAAGTTAGGATTCCCCTACTGATATTATTACTGTCTGTATATTTGTTGTTTGGTGTGGTGTGCCCTCTGGGGTTTATTGATTGTTTGTATGGGTATTGGGTTTGTCTGGGGCCCTGGGGAAGCTGAAGATTTGTGGAGATGAAGCCATTGAAGATTCAAAAGATTGAAGATCAACTGCCAGAGTTGAGGATGAGTTTCTTGCTATCAGTTGCTGAGAAGACTAGAGTTTAGGGGCTAGGCAGAGCTCTAGATTAGAATGATTGTTTCTCAAACATGGATTGCCTTGTCTGCATCCATTCTTCTCTATGATTCAGAGTCTCTCTAAGACACTCACCCCCTTCCTTTGGAAGGCTTGGTGACAGTGTCTATGAGATAGAACTCTTGAGAGAAAATGTCTCTTGTGTTAGAAGCAGTCTGTTCACCACCTTTGGTAGTCAGCTGATTGCTTAACACTCAATTCACTCTTGTGACTAATCCCTCATCCTGGAGGTTTGAGCTTGAAGAAAAACCATTGCAGATGGAAGACTGATGATCATAGCCCTTGTCTGAAGGCCATAAAGATGGAGATTGATGCTTGTTGAAGCCTGTAGCTGATTGGAGATTGCTTGAAGCCAGTTGTTGATTTAGAGCTGCTGATGCTGTTTCTTTTGCTGTATTTCATTTGTTGATGTATTGATTGGTTTTCTGAACTGTATTGTTTGCTGTCTACCCTGTTGGGTTGAAAGTGAAGCCTGTTCACTTTCGCCTATTGTTTTCTAGGTTCGAGGTTGAGTGGGACTCCCTTGCCTCGCTTGTATTGTTGCATCCATGCATTTTACTGTTTTACTGTATATATCTGATATTGTTTCTGTTTCTGCCTATCCCGTAGGATCTCTGTTTCTCTCTGTGCAAGAGAGGAGCATGATAGACACTAGGTCTCAACCCATGCATGATAACATTAGGATAGCTTGTTTCCCTTCGCAACCGTAGGTTAGAGTTCTGTCTCTTTCTTTCTCAAAACAAACAGAAAAAACACATAAAGATTTCAAACACAATAAAAGACACTTCTTCCGTAAAAGAATGTGAACTCATCAAAGCGTCATTTTTGTCCTCTTGGACTGTTAATCAGAAAAACCTTTTCAGAAGGAATAAAATCAACCAAGGCAGACTTGTGTCGTACGTGGCCCGAACTACGTTTGCTCTGATCTTTCATGCTGTATGAAAGTACGTAGGCATAGGATGCGATATCCTAGCGAGCAACCTTCCCCTCCTTTCCCGTAGGTAGGCGAACTACGTTGACTCTGATTTCTCGTGCCAGACGGGAATACGTAGGCATAAAGTGCGATACTTTGCCGAGTCATTTTTATTTTCATTTTATTTTCTTTTTCACCCTTGACCCATAGTTTAGATAGAATAACAATCCATACCCGAAAACAAGTGTGGATCCCATCGAGTACGATGGACGTGAGGGGTGCTAATACCTTCCCCTTGCGTAACCGACTCCCGAACCCAGGTTTTGGTTGCGATGACCATACCTTTCCCGTGTTGTGCGAGGTTTACTCTGAGCGTTTCCTTTCCCTCCCGTGGGATAAATAACGCACGGTGGCGACTCTTCTGTTCAGCCGGCGCCGATTTTCGCAGTAGCGACAGCTGGCGACTCTGCTGGGGATCCAACGTCCCCTGGCTGCTAAGGACTGCGATGGTTCTTATGCATTTGGGATCCAACGTCCCTTGAGAGAGTCAATCCTAACGCTTGTTTTCCCGTCGAGGATTTTGTATGGAGTTATTGTATACTTCTAACCCTGCATTTTTCAGCTTTATATATACTGTTTATTATTGCTGTATCTGGGGTGTGTCGGGTGTTCTGATATTGAGAGATAAGCCGGACCTGGGCTTGAGTGCACCTAGAATTAGAGTAGAAATTAGTGGGCGCCCGCTTGCTTTGCTTGCTTTGGTGTCCCATGAAATCTACACTCAGACGAGGTTCCTCTGGTTGGCCTCCTGCCCCTTCCTTTGGTTGGCGTGGGTTGCTGGTTAGTTGGATTGTCGACTCTGGGGACCGATCATTTGGAAGTTGGCTGAGTGAGGCCTCTTCAGGAATTGATGATGCCACTCCTTCTGGGAATCGTATCATCAACCCTGAAAGTCTGTGACGCCGACGACCGCATAGGATGCCGTACCTTGTGCCAGTTATAGGGCCACCCACCTGTGAGGGGATTCAGGGTTATGCAGGTAACTAGACCTCCAGACTACCGGTTATTTCTTGATCAGAGATCCTGGTTATTTATGGAGAGTTATGAGGTCTGCCAGAGACCATGTGGAGATTTATTCTGAGGTCTGCCAGAGACCATGTGGAGATTTATTCTGAGGTCTGTCAGAGACCATTTGGAGATGTGTTCTGAGGTCTGTCAGAGACCAGTTGGAGAGTTATGAGGTCTGTCAGAGACCAATTATGGATGTGATTTGAGGTCTAGCAGAGACCAGTTGGAGTTATGGTTTGAGGTCTGTCAGAGACCAGTGTTGGAGTTTTATTTTAGGTCTATCTGAGACCAGGGTTGATGACTTCTGGATGGTCTATCTGAGACCTTTCTTGATTGGGTTTAGGCTATGCAGTTGCAGCTTTGGTCCCTGTTGAATGTTACTTGCATTGCATCCTTGCATATCCATTATCATTTGCATTTCACTAACGTGTGTCTGTGCTGCAGGTGCATTTGCATTTCCCTAGTTCTAGTGCCCAGACTTCTGAGTGTTTGATCATGACTAGCCTACGGAGAACGGTTGCTTACAAATTGCCTACTCCTGATATGGTTCCTTTACTGGGGTTGATCTCTCTTGCTGATGAGGGTGTTCGTAGGAGTTTCCGGATGAGCTATGGTAGACTACTGAGATTGGTGTGCAAACCTACAGAGGTAGAGTTAGATGGGCTGTATGCTTTGATGCAATTCTACGACCCTGCTTTGAGGTGCTTTACGTTCTCTGACTTTATTATGGGACCAACTCTGGAGGAATACGCTGAGTATGTTGAGCTGTCTGTGCAGAACCAGGTTCCATTCATTCATTATGATGCCAAACCCAAGCCGGAGGAATTGGCAAAAGCCTTGCATGTTGATGCTTCTGAACTTGTGACTACTGTTTCCCGTGGAGTTCCAGGCTTCTCATTTCAGTTCTTAGTGGGTAAAGCCCAAGAGTACGCCAAGAATGGGTGCTGGGTTGCTTTCAATGCTGTGTTGGCTTTGTGCATTTATGGCATAGTTTTGTTCCCCAATATACCGGATTTTGTGGACTTCGATGCTTTCTACTTGTTCGCCGCTGGTAATCCTGTACCTACTTTACTCGGAGATCTCTACCACTCGCTGCATTACAAGAATGAGAAGGGGAGAGGGAAGAATGTTCATCTGTGTGTGCCCTTGTTGAGTATGTGGTTTGAGAGTCACCTTCCTAAGAGAGGATCTGCTGCAGAGACTACAATTCCAGTTGGTTGGCCAGAACGCTTGATGAGGCTATCGTCGGAAGATATGGAGTGGTTTGATAGAGATTTGTTGGGATCCGAGCTCATCTTCAGTTGTTCTGGGTACCCTAATGTACCGTTGATAGGAAGAAAAGGGTGTATCAATTACAACCCTTCTCTATTCATTCGCCAGTTCGGATATGCGCTGAAGAATCCACCTCAAGAGGAAGAAGTACAGGAATCTCTGTACTTCACCGGTGACGTGAAGGGGGAGTTATTAGCCAAGTTGCGACATGCTTGGACGCGTATTAACCGCAAAGGGAAGCCGTTGTTGGGAAAGAATGACTGTCAGGCCTATGCGCCTTATAGAGTTTGGATTCAGGAGAGGGCTAGTCAGTTGAAGATGCCGTTTCCAGATGCACCAATTCTTGTTCCCGTTCCGGTAGAAGAGCCGACTACTGTTTCCAAAGAAGTCTATGAGCAGGTTGTGAAGGAGAAAGAAGCCTTGATGAAGATTAACGAAGGGTTAGAGCAAGAGTTAGCCCAGGTACGCAGTGAGAAAAACAAGGCCGTGTATGCTTTCCAACAACAGATTGAGCTGGTAAACAGGTTAGGAGCTGAGTTGACCGAGGAAAAGAAAAAGCGCGAACGTCTGGGGCAAGAGTTCAGAAGTTCTCATGACATGCTGGAAGCCAAAAAGAAGGCGCTTGACGCAGCACACCGAGAGATATCTTCTTGCAATAAGACTTGGAATGCTACACTCACCAACAACAAGAAGAGGGAAGATAAGCTGAAGCAGCAAATTTCCGACCTCGAAGAGAAGTTGAAGTCTAGCATCAAGAAGTGTGAGGAGGAAGTGATGAACCGGTATAGTGTCCAGCATGCACTGAACAAGGCGATCAAATCTAGAGATGAAGCAGTGTCCCAGAAGCGAAAGTTAGAAGATTGCTTCGGAGAAGCAGCATGGGAAGAAACTGCTGAAGACGTACGCCGTGTCCTTAAGAAGAGAAACCAGCTTGTTGAAGGGCTGCTTGATCGACCAAGCCATCCGGAGACCAAGAAGTTGATAGAGGAGTACCAGACTTTTGGGAGGATTTGATCGTTCCATTATTTGTATGCTTTATTTGCATAGTGCTGACCATCACCAGGATTGTTGGTTGAGGTCATGCCATCTTTGTACTCTCAGTGATATTGTACCCCGGGCTTATTGATTCTCTCTGTTATATATGAGGCTTTCTATGATTCAGCTCCGGTATTCTTATTGTCAGCACTGTCACTGCACCGGCACCCTCGCACTAGAACTGGGGGAATGAACTTCCCTAATGCACAGACACATTGCATTGCATTCATATTCATCTTGCATAACAGGTAATCTTTGAATGGTGTCTTATCTCCTGCTTTGATTCAGGTACTTAACAGGATTCCAGATCAACATCCGCACCGTTATTCTACACGATCCAACTGTCGGAAAGTCATGGACCAGATTCAGAATGAGATGCAGGATGTACGCGAGAAGCTCGCCCTCTTCATGCAGACCATGGAGGCTATAGCAAAAGGGCAAGAGAATTTGCAGGCCATGGTCCAGCCGTTGTTGGCTCGCAATGCTGGTCATGGTAACGAAGATCATCAGTCTGTCCGGGTTGATACTGCTCATGGAGATGGCACTCCCACGCCAGTGGCTCCGCCTGTCGTCAATGTGACTGCTGCTAACGTCAACAACGCTACCGCTGCTGTGAATGGTAACGTCGGAGTTGGAAATGAAACTGCTGTCCATAACGCTGGGCTGGGTGATGTCAATGTGGGAGATAATCTCGGAGGCAATGGCTTTGTCAACGCTGGGTTCGGATTCAACGATCAGGGATTCGACAATACTGGCAAGTATGGCTTTAATGCCCAGGGCTTTGGGCAAGATGGTTATGGTATGGTCAATCAGGGCTACGGAGGTTTTGGAAACGGAAACGGTGCTGGTTTCATGGCTGGTGGTCCTGCTGGAGGTGTTCAAGGGTACGGCAACAGAGGCCGAGTTCCGGGGATGAATCAGGTCAGAGCTGGACGTAATAATGCGTATGATGGATACGGGGCTGGAAACGGTATGTGGCAAGAGGATCAACAGGAAGACGCCTTCTCTGGAGGGGGTTTTGAAGGGCCGATGGATGATTCTCAAAAGATTAGAATGCTGGAAGAGCAAATGAAGGGAGTCCTAAACCAGAGTGCTGTGGGTCTGGACATGGCAACTATGGGCTTGGTACCTGGGCTGAGGGTGCCGATCAAGTTCAAAGCGCCTGCGTTCGATAAGTACAAAGGAGATACATGCCCGAAAGTGCATGTACGAGCTTATTACAGAAAGATGTCTGCATACTCCACTGACGAAAGAATGCTCATGCATTTCTTTCAGGATAGTCTATCGGGTCCTTCCTTAGAGTGGTACATGGGGTTGGAGCCCACTGATATCAAGACTTGGAAGCAATTAGCAGAGGCGTTCGTAGCCCATTACAAATATAACAGTGACCTGGCACCCAATCGGGTCCAGTTGGCCGGGCTTTCGCAGAAGAAGGGGGAGAGTTTTAAAGAATACGCGCAAAGGTGGCGCGATATGGCTGCCAGGGTCCGTCCTCCTGTGGAAGATAAAGAAATGAACGACATGTTTGTTGGCACATTCACCGGGCTGTTTCATGATATGTTGTTTCATACGTCTCTGGCTAGTTTTTCAGACCTGATCTTGATGGGGGAAAAGATTGAGCGGAACATTAAGCAAGGAAAGTTCCAAGTCGATGAATCAACTGCATCTGGCAGTAATAGGAAAGCTTATGGTGGGCGCCGTCAGGGCGAAGCTAGCGCGGTATTTGGAGGCCGGGGCCGAGGCCGAGGCAGGGGAAGAAATCCATATTGTCAGCAGCAGCAAGTGTCGAGTGTCACCATCCCTTATCAACAACAACCAATCCAGCAACAACAACAGGTTCAGCAGCAACCAATGCCACAGCAGCAGCAGCCTCAGCAGGGGGCACAGCAAGCTCAGAGAAAATTCCAGGGTGGTAAGCCGAGAAGGGTGTTCGAGAAGCCTCCCTCTAACTATGCTGATTTATTGCAGACCTTGTTGGGATTGAATCTGGTGGAGAAAAGAACCTTGGCACCGATAACGGGAACTCCCCCGTTCGGCTATGATGCAAATAGGCGCTGCGAGTTTCATTCTGGGGCCCCGGGCCATGATATAGAAGGTTGTCACGCTTTTAAGCACGTTGTGCAGGATCTCTTGGACAACAAGTCTATCAACTTCGGAACGACCGGTGCGAATATAGTCCAGAAACCCATGCCTAACCATGGGGCGAATGCCGTGCTGACTGAGGAAGGTCTGAATCTGATTATGAATGTTGAGGATTTAAAGACGCCGCTGAGCGAAATAAAAAGCCGACTGTTGCAGGGGGGTGTTTACCCGGGTTGTAATGAGTACTGCTTAGATTGTTGGGCCCTGTCTGGGGGGTGTGAGGATTTGAAGAAAGGCATTCAGGCCTTAATTGATGAAGGTGTATTGCAGTTTGATAGAACAGCAACTGATGAGCCGGCAGGGGCAGTAGCGGATAATCGGAGTGATGTTGCTACAGTGACAATTCCTAGGAAGACGATCACTATTTCAGCACCAGCTCAGCGGCCACCGATTACTATAACTAAAGCCGGGCCAATCCCGTATGAGAACACGAAAGCAGTCCCATGGTCATATGGGCTAGAGGTGTATTGTGACGGGATTAAAATCGATGTTAACAAGCAGTCAGCGGAGGTTGTGGATAATGTTGTGGGCTCAGGAGGCATGACAAGAAGCGGCAGGATCTTTATATCTCCTGAAGTAGAAGCCGAAAGGATAGCGAAAGGAAAAGGGAAAGCGGTGGAAAATGTTCCGGTTCAAGCAAATGAAAAAGAAGCAGCATCTAAGGATGTCGAAGAATTCATGCGCTTAATTCGGAAGAGCGACTATAAAATCGTGGAGCATCTGCAGCAAACGCCATCCAAAATATCTATTCTGTCATTGCTGTTGTGTTCAGAGGCTCACCGAAATGCTTTGCTGAAAGTCCTGGACACTTCTTTTGTACCCCAGGATGTCTCCGTGAACCAGCTAGAAGGAGTATTGGCACACGTAAATGCAGGCCACAGTCTGGGCTTTACTGATTTCGACTTGACTCCGAAAGGAAGGGATCATAATATGGCATTGCATGTATCTGTTGAGTGCAGAGGGTCGACAATGTCGCACGTATTGGTTGACACCGGGTCGTCTTTGAATGTGCTGCCTAAGAAGGCTATGATGAAGCTGGATGTTCGAGGGATTTTGTGCACACCAAGTGATTTGGTAGTCAGAGCGTTTGACGGCACGCGGAGAACAGTCTTCGGATCGATCACATTGCCTCTGCAAGTGGGGCCGGAAGTGTTTGCAACGGAGTTTTATATCATGGATATACAGCCTGCGTACAGCTGCTTGCTGGGAAGACCTTGGATTCACGGGGCAGGGGCAGTTACGTCAACCCTGCATCAGAAGTTAAAGTATATGGTCGGAGACAGTGTAGTCACCGTGTGCGGAGAAGAAGACATCCTGGTCAGCCATCTTTCTTCGTTTAAATATGTGGAAGTCGACGGGGAGATCCATGAGACGCCATGCCAGGCATTCGAAGGTTTGCGCATAAAGGACAAGGGTCCCGGGCCAAGCAAAGTGCCAGAGATAGCTGTTTCTTCGTATAAAGAGGCTCAAGCGCTAGTGAAGGCAGGAGAAGCCACGGGCTGGGGCAAAGTATTGGACATTCCGGTGAAAATGGACCGGTTCGGACTGGGGTACCGACCGTCGTCATCAACTCCTTCTGTGGGGGCCCCTCATTTCAGAAAGTCAATCACCATCTCTGCCAGTGGAGTATGCCATGAATCTGTCAATGCTGCTTCGGAGTCCGATGAAGGGGACAGCGACTGTGATATGGATGCCTGGATTCAGCCAAGCACGCCAGGACAAGGACTGTGCAACTGGTCTATTCAGGAGCTTGTTCCTGTGACTTTTAAACAGTAATGCTTTGCTTTATTAATTGTTGAATAATCTGATGTCTTGCCCGGGGCATCAGGATTTGCTTAGGGCTGTGTTGTTATAAACATTGCTTCGTTAATCATTAAATAAATGGCGTTTTTTTCATGTGTAAATACCGTAATCCCTGTCTTTCTTGTTTTGTATTTTTCAATAAAATGGCAATGTGGTTATCCGCTGTATACGCATTTTGAAGCACTTAACCCTTTCTTTTGCAGGATAACATTTTCAGATGACATCCTTGAACCACCTATGACTCATCCCGACTTCGAGCACCCGGTATTCCAGACCGAAGAAGAGGTTGTCGAAGATAGCGACGTTCCTGAAGAACTGTCTTGGTTGGTGAAGCAAGAGGAAAGAGCCATTCTGCCTCACGACGAGGTCATCGAAATTATCAACTTGGGGTCGGAAGGGGTTGAGAAAAATATTCGTATCGGAGCCGCACTGCAGAGTGATATCAAGCGAAAACTGGTTGAAATGCTCCGAGAGTATAATGATGTATTCGCTTGGTCGTATCAAGATATGCCAGGGCTCGATACTGATATGGTTGTGCATCGTCTGCCACTGAAAGAAGACTGCCCACCTGTCAAACAAAAACTTCGCAGAACTCGCCCAGATATGGCAATGAAGATCAAAGAGGAGGTTCAGAAACAGTGGGACGCTGGGTTCCTGGCTGTGACGAAGTATCCTTCATGGGTTGCTAACATCGTACCAGTGCCAAAGAAAGATGGCAAGGTTCGAATGTGCGTGGATTATAGAGATTTGAATAAAGCAAGCCCAAAAGACGATTTTCCACTTCCTCATATTGACGTGTTAGTTGATAATACTGCTCAATACTCTGTATTCTCCTTCATGGATGGCTTTTCAGGCTATAATCAAATTAAAATGGCGCCAGAGGATATGGAGAAGACTACTTTCATAACACCTTGGGGAACATTTTGCTATAAAGTGATGCCCTTTGGTTTGAAAAATGCTGGGGCAACATATCAGCGTGCGATGACAACTCTCTTTCATGACATGATGCATAAAGAGATTGAAGTTTATGTTGACGATATGATTGCCAAATCCCAGACGGAGGAAGAGCACCTGGTGAATCTGTTGAAGTTGTTTAAAAGGCTTAGGAAGTTCAGGCTGAGGCTGAACCCTAACAAATGCACCTTCGGGGTGAGATCGGGTAAGCTCCTGGGGTTCATAGTAAGCGAAAGAGGAATAGAGGTCGATCCTGCTAAAATAAAAGCGATTCAAGAAATGCCGATGCCTAAAACAGAGAAAGAGGTGCGCGGGTTTTTAGGGAGGTTGAACTACATTGCTCGGTTCATATCTCACCTAACGGCCACGTGTGAACCATTATTCAAGCTGTTAAAGAAAGATCAAGCTGTAACGTGGAACGATAATTGTCAAAAGGCGTTCGACAAAATAAAGAAGTATCTGCAGGAGCCTCCTATTTTGATACCCCCAGTGGCAGGGAGACCCTTGATAATGTATTTAACGGTTCTTGAGGGAAGCATGGGTTGTGTTCTCGGTCAACACGACGAGACAGGGAGAAAAGAGCATGCAATTTACTATTTGAGTAAGAAATTTACGGACTGTGAATCTCGATACTCAATGCTGGAGAAAACTTGTTGCGCGCTAGCCTGGGCCGCCAAGCGTTTGAGGCAGTACATGCTGAATCATACAACCATGCTCATCTCGAAGATGGATCCAATCAAATATATATTCGAAAAGCAGGCGTTGTCAGGTAGAATCGCCAGGTGGCAGATGATCTTGACTGAGTACGATATTCAATACGTCTCGCAAAAGGCAATAAAGGGGAGTGTGTTGTCTGAATATCTGGCGGAGCAGCCTGTTGAAGAGTATCAATCGATGAGATTTGACTTTCCTGACGAGGATATCATGTATCTCAAGATGAAGGATTGCGAAGAGCCGTTACCAGACGAAGGACCAGAGCCGGGGTCCAAATGGCAGATGATATTTGATGGAGCTGTGAATGCTTACGGTAGCGGAATAGGGGCAATTATCACTACGCCGCACGGGTCGCACATCCCGTTTACTGCCCGATTGACCTTTGCTGTTACCAACAATGAGGCCGAATACGAAGCTTGTATAATGGGGCTTGAAGAAGCCATTGATTTGCGAATCAAACATTTAGACGTATACGGAGACTCAGCTCTGGTGGTGAATCAGATCAAAGGGGAATGGGAGACACGGCAGCCCAATTTGATACATTATATGAATTATGCAAGGAGATTGTTGCCTTTTTTCGACAAAGTTGAATTGCATCACGTGCCACGGGCAGAAAATCAAATGGCTGACGCCCTTGCCACCTTGTCTTCCATGTACAAGGTCAATTTCTGGAACGAAGCTCCCCAAATCACTATCTCTCGGTTAGACAGGCCAGCTTATGTATTTGCTATTGAGGAAGCGTCTGATGGCAAACCGTGGTATTTTGATATCCTTAATTTCCTGAAGAATAAAGAGTATCCGGCTGGGGCATCCAGTCAAGATCAGAAGACTCTCAGGAGATTAGCGGGTAATTTCTATTTGAACCCGGATGGCGTCTTGTACAGAAGAAACCACGACTTGGTGTTGTTGCGTTGTGTAGACGAGAAGGAGGCAAAGCTTCTCATGGAGGAAATTCACGAAGGTGCATTCGGCACGCATGCTGGTGGGCACGCTATGACGAGAAAATTGCTGCGGGCAGGTTATTTTTGGCTGACGATGGAAACTGATTGTTTCAAATTTGCAAGAAAGTGCCACAAGTGCCAAATTTATGCTGACAAAATACATGTGCCTCCGCGTCCTCTGAATGTGATGTCATCTCCATGGCCATTCTCGATGTGGGGAATCGATATGATTGGAAAGATTGAGCCGACGGCTTCTAACGGGCATCGGTTCATCCTCGTAGCAATCGATTATTTCACCAAATGGGTGGAAGCAGCGTCTTATGCAAATGTAACGAAGCAAGTGGTGGCTAGATTCATCAAGAGAGATATCATTTGCCGATACGGAATTCCCGAGCGGATAATCACGGATAATGGGTCTAATCTGAACAACAAAATGATGAAGGAGCTCTGTCAGAATTTCAAGATTGAACATCACAACTCCTCCCCTTACCGACCCAAGATGAATGGCGCTGTCGAAGCGGCCAATAAGAATATCAAGAAGATTGTCCAGAAAATGGTGGTGACCTATAAGGATTGGCATGAGATGCTACCTTTTGCTTTGCACGGTTATCGTACGACGGTACGCACATCAACCGGGGCAACTCCGTTCTCGTTGGTATACGGAATGGAAGCGGTATTACCATTAGAGGTTGAGATCCCTTCTCTGAGGGTATTGCGAGACGTTCAGCTGGACGAGGCAGAATGGGTAACGAGTAGATTGAACCAACTGAGTTTGATGGATGAGAAGAGGCTAGCTTCTCTGGCATACGGTCGTTTATACCAAAGACGAATGAAGAAAGCGTACGACAAGAAGATACTTCCGCGAAGCTTTCAGACGGGCGACCTTGTGCTGAAAAGGATTCTCCCGCCGCAAGCAGATCACAGGGGCAAGTGGACCCCCAACTACGAAGGGCCATACGTTGTCAGTAAGGTCTTTTCAGGAGGAGCTTTATTGTTGTCCACCATGGACGGAGAAGACTTTGCATCACCTGTGAATTCGGACGCAGTTAAAAAATACTTTGCTTAAAATAGACCCGCTGGACAGAAAAAGAGAGTCCAGGCAAAAATGGGGCATCCTGGCGAACCAAAAACAGAATGAAAGGTTCGGGCAAAAGTTAGGGATAAAATTGAAAAAATGTACACCCGCGAAGTCGAAAACCTACACTGGGCGGCTTCGGCAAAAAGGGGTATCCCGGTGAACTGAAAACCCGTAAAGGGCGGTTCACGCAAAAGTTAGGGATGAGAAAAGCAAATGACTGCGGGCCGAATTTGGTATTCAATGAGCATCAGTGCGGGAGAATATATTTGAGGAATTAGTTATCGGATACAACCTCTTCAGAAGACGGATACCGGGAAAGCATTAGAGTCGGACGAGTCATGGGAGGATCAGTTCGTGATGTTCATCTGCATCCAGTTGCCGACATGTGTACAAAATTTAATTTGTCAATATTTATGCTTCTTGTGAATACTTGCATACTTGTATATTTGCTTTGTGTAGCTTCCTCTTTTCAGGAGTTACATCCCGTGTACAAAAACTCCGCCCATTCAGGGGCCCAATCAATGAAAATGTGTTATTCAGCACTTGATGATTGTTCTTTACTGTTTTGCGCATGATAAAACGCCTAAGTTTGATGAAACTAACATGAGTATAACATCGCTGGCCCTTGCCAACAATCGTTAAAGCTTTGAATTAACTGAGTGTAACGTCACTAACCTGAATCGATTCGATTGCATAGGCTTGTCGTGTCTTGTTTGTGTTGTTGCAGGTTTCATAACCGTACGAGGAAGGTGATCAAAAGATTGCAATGGTGAAAGGCTTGATCCTCACGCAGGTCATGCATGTTCTTCCTGAAGAAGGATAGAATTCCCCAGCTAGCCGTAGCTTATCCAAAGGACGTGCTCCAGAGAAGTTACTCGTCCTTAGCAGAGTTTAGTGATTCCGGGATCGTAAGGCTGTATTCAGACAGGTTCATCTCCCCCCGCAGGGTCATGCATTCTCCTCCAGTGGAGTCAGTTAATTTTCCCCAAGAGAATCCAGCCATCCCCAGCGGAGTTCTCTTTTCAGCAGGTGTTCTTTCCTTCCAGTGGAATCTGAAGATCGAGACTCTCCCCAGCAGAGTTGATGTTGGGTCCTGTCATTTATTTTGTCAGAGATACCGGTGATATCAGTTCACGTTCCAGCAGAAAGATCAATCATACCAGGTGCATCTGCCATTCCCCAGCAGAGTTATATTCCCTGGCAGCAGGGGGTTACCTCCGCAAGGTATTTGGTTTGAGTTATATTCCCCAGCAGGGGGTTACTTCAACAAGACGTGTGGTTTGAGTTCCCAACTTCCCAGCAGGGTCGGCGTTACCCTTCCAGCATTTATTTTGCTGGAATAATTTTGTAGCATCAGGCTATTCCTGGCGAGTCGGCGTTATCCTTCCAGCATTTATTTTGCTGAAGCAGTTTCTGTACTCTAGTAGTTCAGGTGGAGAGAGCTCTTGCTCAAATAAATTACCAAACAATCAAGATCTCGGCAGGAGATATTCAATGACAATGTCAGTTTCGGCGGTATTCCCCCACAGAGTTATCGTGATAAAACTCTCTTTGCCTCTAGCAGAGTCATTTATGCAAATGTATCTTATTTTCCCCAACCAGAGTGGCCAGGATAAGTGTCTTCTTATCCCCAAGCAGAGTTCGTTTGTCATCAACGAGTCGCATGAATCAGAATTTCGAAGCAGGTGTCCGATAGTTGGTTTTCAGACATCCCCAGTAGAGTTCATCTCGAAGTCGCTGTCACGTCAGTGCTGAGCAGTTTGTGGGAAAGGATCATTGAAGAACTAAGTCCTGACGTGGACCATTTACTCCTGGAATAACGGGATTTTTTCAGAAGGGGGCGTCCTAACGTGGACAGGTTTGTTTTACCAGGATTGGTAAGGTGTGTTAATCCTGACGTGGATAGATTCGGTCCCCCGAAATTTGGAGAAAGGGAGGTCATGACGTTGACAAAAAGATTGGTTACTCTTCGTGTTGGTATCCGGACGTGGATCATTTGTTTCGGCAGATATCTTTATTCGTAATGGTGAAATGTGCGTCCTGACGTGGACAAGTTTGTAGTTCTTTGTGATGACAAGATACAAGAGTCCTGACGCGGACAAATTTATCTTTCTTCGTGTTGTTGGCAAAGTGTAAGTCCTAACGCGGATATTTCCCCGGCAAGTCGAAGACGCGTGAGTCCTTACGTGGACAAATCTTATTTCCTCAGCGAGTCGAAGACGCCTGAGTCCTAACGTGGACGAATCAAGACGAGATCAGTGTCCTAACGCGGACAGATCAAAGAGATTATTATTCCTAACGTGGAAAGATGTAGTCCTCACGCGGACATATCAACAGAGGTGATTCCTAACGTGGAAAGACGGAGATTCATAACGCGGAAAAGATGTAGTCCTTACGCGGACGTATCAAAAGAAGTGATTCCTAACATGGAAATGACAGTATTCCTTACGTGGAAAAATGAGTCCTGACGCGGACAAATTGAGAAAGAATTGATTCCTTACGTGGAAAGATCAGAGTCCTTACGTGGACATATCAAGAGCATTCCTTATATGGAAGAAAAATGGTTTCCTTACGTGGAAAGACGAGCTTATTCCTTACGTGGAAAGATCAAAGTCCTGACGCGGACATATCAAGATTGATTCCTAACGTGGAAAGAAGAAGATTATTCCTGACGTGGAAGAAATTGAGGTCCTTACGTGGACAGATTCAAGAAAAGTAGAGTCCTGACGTGGACAAGTTCAGAAATAGTTGTATTTCTTAACGTGGAAAGAAATGGATCATTCCTGACGTGGAAAGAGAGTTTAGTCATGACGCGGACAGATTGATGAAGTTCTCCTTACGCGGAAAG
This sequence comes from Lathyrus sativus, assembly GCA_963859935.3. Classification (NCBI taxonomy): domain Eukaryota; kingdom Viridiplantae; phylum Streptophyta; class Magnoliopsida; order Fabales; family Fabaceae; genus Lathyrus; species Lathyrus sativus. The sequence goes on along the minus strand of OZ012740.1, from coordinate 435,623,398 downwards.
AAGATTGCTTCCTAACGTGGAAAGATAAAAGCGTTACTCCTAACGTGGACGATGTGATTCCTATCATGGACAGGTGTTAATCCTAACGTGGAAGGGTGTTATTCCTAACGTGGGCGATTCAGTTTACGGAAATGCAGATGAATTATCCCCAGCGGAGTTGCCGAGATTTTCCTGGGTTGACAGTAAGTGGAGTCCTAACGTGGACAGGTTCTAGTTGAGAGTTCTTCGTATTGATGACAGACAGAGTCCTAGCATGGACAAGCAAGCAATCTGTTATGACAGAATCCTCTTCAGAACGATGAAAACAATCCCCAGCACGGTCGCGCGAGATCAGTGGGTTGCCGTAACAGTTAAATTCAGCTGACGAATGTCATTCCTCAAGCAGGAGCGCAGTTTATTTCTGCGGTTGGCAAATTTCTGGTTTCACTAGTATTCAACCGTCTCGTACCGCGAAGGTCTGAAGGCTCCGGGCTCTTCATCCAATCGGGTCCAAGTCGCTTGAATAGGGGCAGCTGTTGCACCCTAAAATTTGCTCAACCTTATTCCTTGGTTTATGTTTCAATATCATTAGCATTTGCATATAGAGTCATGTACATAGCCTAACCATCTGCATAGCATAAGCATAGCAAGTCATTCAACAGGGGACCAATCATTATTTTCATCTCTAGAGGCCTATCAAGAGGTTATTATCCCAATTCAATCTCATTCAAGTCATCAGGAAAGAATTTGAAAGCAAAGAATTCAGCAGATCAAGCCTTGAGTCCATCTCCTAGCTGAGGGTAGCTGAGGATCAACAAGAGGGTTGTGTGCTGTGAAGTGAAAGCATGGAGAGCATCTAGACATCTTGAGAGACTTATAAGGTCATTTGGAGAAGAAAACAAGTCATTGATGAAGGCACAAGAGCTACAGTTGAAGACAGTCAACTAGGGTTTCATCTGGGTCAACCCTAGGTCAACCCTAGGTCAATTGACTGACTTAAGAGGGCATTCAAGTCTATTGGAGAGATGTGGGGTTCATAATTTGACATGGAGAAGAAGAATATGGAGATATGACAAGGAGAATTCAAGAAAAATCAAGGAGAAGAGGAGTTGCTAAATTAGGGTTTCTCTGTAAAATCCCCTAGTTTAGGTCAAATTTCCAAGCAAGATAAGTCAAAATGCTAGCTTCAAATGGCTTCTTGGCCAACATGAAACTTGTAGAGGATCTCAAGACCTTTAATTTGAGTGGTGGAAGACCTCAAGGAGATTTATAGAACTCAAGTTATGGTCCTTGCAAGTTACAGGTCATCTGAGGTATCTGAAATTTTGTCTGTGAAAGTTACTTGTCTTCCAAGCAACTTTTACCCCTCAAGGAGATTTCAAATGAATTCTTGGTCAACATAAGAGTTGTTCCTCATTGTCTTAGCTTTCTAGAATGGTATGGCATGCCTTCATATGATGTGGAGAACTCAACTTATGGTCTTGACAAGCAAAGGGTATTTTGGGCATTTGTGAATTACAGGTCATTTTAACCTATACCCAAAACTCATACAAGGAGGCCTCAAATGGAAAAACTTACAACATCAAACTTGCTCCAAATGGGATTTTAAGTCTAGAAAGAAGGTCACAAATTATTGGAGAAGCTCATAGCATGGAGTTGCATGATAGGTCAAAATATGAACTAAAAAGGCTTATAAAGTGAATAATTTCAAGTTGGAAAATGGTTTGGGAGATTTACAAGTCCAAATGGAGACTTCCAATATATGATTTTGAATGGAAAAACAATTCTAAGAACAATGGTTCACCCACTTTTTTGAGTTTAGAAGGAAAAAATGAAGTTATCCATGGTTGCTTACCTTTTAAGAAACATGATCAAAATGAACCAAAGTTGGAAAGCAAGGGAATGTGCAAGATGGATCTAGAATGTTCATTTGGGGTCTATATATTCATGAAATGTGCATTGATCAAGGGTTGGCCTCATTTGCACCAAGAATTTCACAAATTTCTCATTCTTTTCATAAAAGTTTCATTGCAATTCTCACAAATTTTTCACCAAATCTTCATCATAATCAACCTTCTCATACTGATTCATCATCATATAGTATAATTCAATCAAGAACAAGGTGGTTATCATCCATTTTCGAGCACTTTTTTTCAAGAGCATCAAGATTGAAGTTGCAAGTGGATAGCATAATTCTGGCCAAATCTCATCCAAAGCTTGCATACAGAATCAAGTTCATCAAGGATTGATCAAGATCCAAGTCTCAAAAGCCTCAAATCATCAATCTCCATAGCTGTTTGCAAGATTTTGCACAAGGTAAGTTTTCATTCAAACTGCTTGATCCAGTTAGTTAGGCATGATTTTGTTAGTGTAGAATTGATCTAGGTGGTTAGGAGATTAAGTTAGATGAATTTGGAGAGATTTGGTGATGGTTAGTGACAGGTGTAATGAACTGTTGGTGCTTATATCTCTTAGATTAGTGTGTTATAATTGTGGCTTGATAGCATGTGTTAATCTCCATTAGGTATAGTTTAGTTTAGGCTAAGTCTGGGGAAGATTGGTGATGGTCCATATCAGTGCATTTCAATGGAGGCCGAGTGTGGATCCAATCGAATTTGTTGATGTGGTGAATTTCAAAGCGAATTGACGCCCTAAGCTTGTAGAGGGAGAGATTTGGAGCAGATTTCATGTTCATGGCATGTGGATTAGTGGCGTGTAGGATGAAAACAGAGAGGAAGAAAGTTGCTCGTGCATGGATGTTCATGGTGAAGTGAAACCCTAATTTGCAGAACCTTTGGGGAAGATGAAATCGTGGCCTTCCATGTGTGGTTGGACTTTTGACTGTTAGTAAGATCCAATGGCCAGCGTTTAATTTCAGAATTGGAGGGAAGGACTTTGGCTCTAAACGCACCGTTTCATTAATTGAAACGGGCGGGCCTCAGTCTCTTTTGTTATCCCCACCCCCAGCAACTAGGCCCAAACCATTTCTAACGCGTTTCTGATGCTATTTTCACCCCCAGCTCGTTGTTCCATTTTTTCTTCAATGCTGACTCAAGCTGGGCCTTGGTAAAGCGCTACTCGCACCCCCTATATGTGGCCCATTCTGGATTTATAACTGGGCGTATCTGCTATTCTAACCCCCCTCCCTCATTTTTAATTCATTTTATTTCTTATTTCATTTTAATTTTTACTAATCTTTGAAAATTCATAAATAATTCATAAAAAATGCTTTTTAATTCATTCTTTTTACCATGTTTTCATTAAAATGTCTAGAATATTATAGGAAAATAAATTTTCATTTTTAGTTTTATTTCATATTTTTTTCATATTTTCTAAATAAATGTTATATTAAATAGATTCATTTCATGCATTATTTTTATGATTTTTGTTCTCTCACATGCTTTAATATTTTTGATCATTCTTTTCATATTGTTTAGATGAGATATTAGGCTTATAGAAATATTTTAGTTCCCATTTTTAGGAGTTAGTTTTAGGTGATTAATAAATGCTTGAATATCATGAACAAAACTAGGGTTTTTAGGTGACAACTTAGGAGTTTAATTTCATTTCCCTTAGGACTTAGGGTTTGAATAGATTAGTTGTGGGACTATAGGGGCTATGGGTAGTTATTAGATCCCTTAGAGAAAAGTTAGGATTCCCCTACTGATATTATTACTGTCTGTATATTTGTTGTTTGGTGTGGTGTGCCCTCTGGGGTTTATTGATTGTTTGTATGGGTATTGGGTTTGTCTGGGGCCCTGGGGAAGCTGAAGATTTATGGAGATGAAGCCATTGAAGATTCAAAAGATTGAAGATCAACTGCCAGAGTTGAGGATGAGTTTCTTGCTATCAGTTGCTGAGAAGACTAGAGTTTAGGGGCTAGGCAGAGCTCTAGATTAGAATGATTGTTTCTCAAACATGGATTGCCTTGTCTGCATCCATTCTTCTCTGTGATTCAGAGTCTCTCTAAGACACTCACCCCCTTCCTTTGGAAGGCTTGGTGACAGTGTCTATGAGATAGAACTCTTGAGAGAAAATGTCTCTTGTGTTAGAAGCAGTCTGTTCACCACCTTTGGTAGTCAGCTGATTGCTTAACACTCAATTCACTCTTGTGACTAATCCCTCATCCTGGAGGTTTGAGCTTGAAGAAAAACCATTGCAGATGGAAGACTGATGATCATAGCCCTTGTCTGAAGGCCATAAAGATGGAGATTGATGCTTGTTGAAGCCTGTAGCTGATTGGAGATTGCTTGAAGCCAGTTGTTGATTTAGAGCTGCTGATGCTGTTTCTTTTGCTGTATTTCATTTGTTGATGTATTGATTGGTTTTCTGAACTGTATTGTTTGCTGTCTACCCTGTTGGGTTGAAAGTGAAGCCTGTTCACTTTCGCCTATTGTTTTCTAGGTTCGAGGTTGAGTGGGACTCCCTTGCCTCGCTTGTATTGTTGCATCCATGCATTTTACTGTTTTACTGTATATATCTGATATTGTTTCTGTTTCTGCCTATCCCGTAGGATCTCTGTTTCTCTCTGTGCAAGAGAGGAGCATGATAGACACTAGGTCTCAACCCATGCATGATAACATTAGGATAGCTTGTTTCCCTTCGCAACCGTAGGTTAGAGTTCTGTCTCTTTCTTTCTCAAAACAAACAGAAAAAACACATAAAGATTTCAAACACAATAAAAGACACTTCTTCCGTAAAAGAATGTGAACTCATCAAAGCGTCATTTTTGTCCTCTTGGACTGTTAATCAGAAAAACCTTTTCAGAAGGAATAAAATCAACCAAGGCAGACTTGTGTCGTACGTGGCCCGAACTACGTTTGCTCTGATCTTTCATGCTGTATGAAAGTACGTAGGCATAGGATGCGATATCCTAGCGAGCAACCTTCCCCTCCTTTCCCGTAGGTAGGCGAACTACGTTGACTCTGATTTCTCGTGCCAGACGGGAATACGTAGGCATAAAGTGCGATACTTTGCCGAGTCATTTTTATTTTCATTTTATTTTCTTTTTCACCCTTGACCCATAGTTTAGATAGAATAACAATCCATACCCGAAAACAAGCGTGGATCCCATCGAGTACGATGGACGTGAGGGGTGCTAATACCTTCCCCTTGCGTAACCGACTCCCGAACCCAGGTTTTGGTTGCGATGACCATACCTTTCCCGTGTTGTGCGAGGTTTACTCTGAGCGTTTCCTTTCCCTCCCGTGGGATAAATAACGCACGGTGGCGACTCTTCTGTTCAGCCGGCGCCGATTTTCGCAGTAGCGACACTTATATGCCTCAATGATACGCATAAAGCATGATATTCGCAAATAATCCCTCTGTTCATCTGCAGGATCAACAATTGGGGCAATCATCCTTGGCAAGACTAGGCGAGAAGGCAACACGACTGAAGTAGCTGTTGAGGACACCAAACTGTAGCAACTGCTGCTTTGTAAGGAAACCTTTTGAATTCTTGACAGTTTAACTCATTTTGATCGTGTCTAGTTCTGTCCGTACGGTGATGGCCTGCTGATTTAGATATGTTTTGAATTTCCACGACTTCCCTTACGGATTGACAGTATTGCTGCTGGTTCCAATGATAGTCAAGTTACTTGTTGTCTGCATAAATAATGGTGCTTACATAAAGCTGAACGAGATTCCTTTGTAATTTGCTAATTAAATCTCTTATTGTTTCATGTGTCGACGAGGGGGCTTGGAGAGCTGCTGCGAGATGGTCTTCATGCCGTTGCAAATCAAGGCGTCCCACCGACAAAGAATTAGCATCTCTGGAAACAGAAGAAATCTCTCGTGGAATTTCGGATGTTTCGTGCACTTAAAAGGTAATGACTTGTGCCTTTTACAAGTCTGATGGTTTTCCCTTTCTTACATGAAATCAACTTTGTGGTTTGGTGCAGTTGTGTTGGATTCAGCTGGGAAAATATTATTGATTTTGTTGTAGCAGCTGCTGCCAAACTGATTGTTTGTTGTTGTGGCTTTGTGAATGCTTTGGGAGGCATATGTCCAGCTTATGTTTTGGTTTGTTGATGAAGGTAACAGGTTGTAGATACCGGTGATGGAGGAGAACCTACGGCGTTACTGCTAACGTTGAAGTTGAAGTTAAAACAAAAGCTGCTGCTGCTAAACAAATAACTGTTGATGTCACCAATCCATGAGCTGGACGCGAGCAGCGAAGTTGAATCAAGGTAAATAAGAAATTTGCCTCACTCTCTCAACTCTAGATGAATTCCCCCAAAACTTCTTCCCGTTTTGAAGCTTACTTAGCAAATACCGATTGGCTGACTTCTTGATTTAAAATTCTCCGTTTTTAAAATTATTTCCTCCATCTCCTATTGATTGTTGATTCTAACAATGCCTGCAGGAATTCTGAGGGTCGGAAGAGTTGTTAGCTCGGTTGAATTTTCCTTTGAAAACACCGTCGGTTGATGCTGTCGGGAAAGACTTCACATCTGGTTATGATGACTTCATCGTTATAGCAGCATTTGAGCGGTTAAGTGACACGCCCTTCAACTAACTTCCAGCTTGATGTCTTCTGGTATGACCAGAGATCCCCATAGCCTGGGATTTACTACTGATGATGGCATTACTGCGTAATGCAGTAAGTTACTTAGAGCTCTGTCATCTTCCGGACGAATTTCTTCTTGAATTAGCTTTCTCTGAATCGTTGCTGCTAGTTTTGACAGGTTATGTTTGGTTTTTCTTCTTCTGTTTTGTTCTACAACCTGTTTCAAGATTGGTGTTTTGAATGGATTCTGTTTTGCAGTCAGATGTGGACAGTGCGGTGCAACCGTTGAAATGGCTCTTGTTCGAACATGGTGACTTTGCTCTTAGCTTTGAAATGCTCCTGAATCTCTACTAGTGTCTATCAAAAGCTGCTAACTGTATTTGTTAATCCTCCTTGTTAGCCAAGAAAGAAGCGTGCAGTCTCGGAGATGAGGAAATTCCCGTAGATCCCGACATTGGATTATGTTACCTTGTGTTGGATTGGTTCATAATTGTATTGATTCACTGTTTTTATAATTATGAAGTCATATAGGACTTAGTCTCCAATAATGAGCGAATACCGAGTTGCTCATATAGTATTATGATGATGTAGGGATCATAAATGAACTACCAGATATTATAGGTTGTGTAACATGGATATTCAAATGGGGAGTTCTTTTCCTTTTTTAATGTAAGGTTTATTTGTTGAGAACATGGACCTCCTGTTGTGTAGCTGTAGTCAAGTTGTATTCATTTCAACTTCTAATTTAATATTTTCTACTTCTATGACTTGTATTTCTTCACAGCTCCAGTTTGCAGAGCAGGTCACTTGATTAAATTCTTGTCATTATGTAAGGCGTTTCGTAAATTATGTCCTTAACTATCCTTCTTGGGGAAACACAGATAAAATAAAAGCAGTGGACTAGGAAATTAGACGTCCACTCGTTGCACTGCTTAGTTGTTGAATTCCTTATCATTATAATATTAATGCTCACCACAATCCTCCAATAATTAGCCATATGATTTGGTCATGTGCAATAGAATAACACGAAGCGGTAATTACTTCTTCATTCAGACCCCTGGGAAAGGCGACTTCAACACGAGCTCCTCAATAGCTTAATCAGCAACAAATATTCACTCCTTCACCATGACGTAGTTTCTTTTTGATGTGAACCAACCTTTATATGATCTTATCACCTCAAAACAAATTGGTCGTAAACCACCATTAAGCACGTCCTCAATTTCCCTTTGGAAGTAACGATTCAGCCTGCGAGATAGCCCTCCATAGGAGACATAATAGGCCTCAAATGTTTGCGCCCTAAAATACTTGTCTGTATGGGTCTACACTTGTCATTGTCGCACCTGCATCAACTGGTTAGTTATAATAAACATACATATAAAAGGCAAAAGATAACACGTAAGACATAAAACGAGGAGGTGGTGTTGAGAGTGGGATCTTAAGGTCAAAAATTAGGGTGCAACAGATGCCCCTATTTAAGTTACTCCTATTCGGAGATATGGAGATTGAAATCTCCGTCTCGACGAGATAGGAGGGACTTAAATACAAACATTGCACGAATTTTTGGCCGTAAGAAACCACCGAATGCGTATGATATGAGAATGCAAGACGAAAGGTCCTGTGGAGAAATGGCGCCACAGGGGAGAAATTAGACACCACACACGGGAAGAACAGGCTTGACAAAGCGAGATTCCACGGGGAAAGATTGACAATCACAATGTGTTTGTAAATATGCTGTGTAGAGCCTGCGAGAAAAATCTATTTGGAGGACCTGCTGCATAGGTCAAATGTAATGATTTCAAGATGTCAGCTGGAGAAATCTACTGTTGAGACTTGTAAACTTGATAGTGAGGATACTTTTGCCAAAGTATCTGCTGTAAAAGAAAACTGTAAGGAATCTACTGCCGAGATTATGTGTTAAAGTCTGTTGTAGAAATACTTCTGACGAAGTCTTCTGGAAATCTACTGCTGAGGTTATCCAAGAAATGAAACATAACTACCCACTGCCGAGGTCTTCTGGGAATCTACTTCCGAGATTAACCAGGAAATGAAATAGGACTACCTACTGCCGAGGTCTACTGGTAATCCACTGCCGAGATTAACCAGGAACTACCTACTGCCGAGGTCTTCTGGGAATCTACTGCCGAGATTAACCAGGGACTGTAAGATGTTCGAATGATTGTCGTTGTAGACTGTAGTTTGTCATTGATGTAAATGTTGATGTAGTTGTAGAACTTCCCCGAGCATCATGGTATGGGAACCATGAGCAGGTCTCAGTCTCTATTGTAGAACTTCCCCGAGCGTCATAGTCTGGATGCTATGAGCTGGTCTCAGTCTCTTCCCGAAATGATGAAAACTCGTGAGAGCATCTTCATAGGGGGTTGTAAATTTTGTAGATGTCGTTGTAGACTGTAAGTGCAGTTCGTTGTAGAACCCTGTAGATGTAGTTCGTTGTAGAACCCTGTAGATGTAGTTCGTTGTAGAACCCTGTAGATGTAGTTCGTTGTAGAACTTGTAGATGTAAATGTACTCTGTTGTTGTAGATGTAATTTGTAATTTGTAAATTGTAGATGTAGTTGTAAAGCTTCACCGGGGATCTTCAGAAAAATGTGAGCCGATTGTATGTCTTCTCAAATAAGGAAAGACTAACGTGGTGAACTTCTTCGACTTCTTCGGGGAGATGTCATTTGACGGAAGTAAACTTGTGTGATGAACTTACTGGGGAAGCCAACCCTGAGAAAATGTTTGTAACTATCTTCTCTGATGAATCAATAATGTTGAAGGACCCACTGAGGGTAAATGATCTGTCTTGTAGAAAACGTCGTTTGTCGTTTTGAATGAGATCCTGATCAAAACGAGTTATTCAAATAAAGAGATTATTTATAATCCAAATGTGGTTGTCCGAGGAGAATCCTGTGATGCTATTGTTGAAGAAATGTCTATCTTCATGAATATTCTTCTTGGGGAATAGGGTGCAAAATAAATGCACACCTAATCCCTGCTTAAAAGCTGGAGATGTCCATGAGGTGATTGCCAAAGACCGACGTTCAATTTAGGAAGTAGTCGAAAAGAAAATGTCAAGCAAGACTCGACCATTGAGGTATGAACTCAAATGGAATTGTAATAAAATAACCATCTTCCATGAGGGTTGAACTTCATGGGGAAAATGAAACATTGTGCTCTTTCTGCCTAGGGTAGACGAATCTATGTGGAGGGATAAGACACACCCACACACCTAGGGGTAACTATAGCCAAAGCGATAGAATAAAACAAGCACAAAGAATGAAACAAACGCACATGCTATGCGGTCTACTTGTATGCAATGCGTATGTTTATGCTGACAAAACAAACGAACAGAGGAAATCGGAGATGAAATAATCGTCTCGAAGCAAACATCTGACTAATCTTTAAAGATAGGAGTATCACTGGAGATAGGTAGAGAACCAAATAAGGGATCACAATCCTACTTCAAGGCCTCAAAACTTCTTCTTATGGGGAATAGAGAATATTCCACTTGGGGATGTAACGTTTTGATCAATCTTGATTATCCTGTTGAGGATGAGAATGAAGATCTACCAGGGGTGGATCAAACTCATAGCTGTAGAGACTTCATGGATAAAATAAATATCCGCTTCACTGGAGAGACTCATGCTGAAGAAGATCGATGTTGATGGAGATCCACTGAGGGGTAAAACACGTTCACTTCACTGGGAAAGTGAAGTTGGAGAATAAAATCACCGAGGATTAAAATATCATCTACTTCATTGAGGAAGTGAAGTCAAACAGATCACTGAGAATTCTGCGTCAAAAAGCTTCATTGAAGAATTGTCCTGACCACCAAAAATAAAATTTATCGAGGACATGAGGAAGAAATATTGTAAGAACAAGGTAAATCTGTCTTGACGAACTGCGTAATAGTCGCCATTTGAACAATAGTTGTTGCACACGGTTAAGATAGCCTTTGTTTCCCAATTGCCCCGAGTAATATGGTCATGATAAGAGGATTTTACAGAAAACATGGCGTCCCATTGTTTTCAAACTCTCTAGAGAGATTTGCTGAATCTCGACGTAACGGATCCTGATTGACGGCGTTATGACTAGGTCTTCAAAAATAGCTCTCTAGGCGAAGTCAAATTGCATTACACAAACCACTTGGAAATAATTTTCCCCAGGTCAGCAGAGTCTTCAACTTTTAACAATGATGTCTGTATGTAATATTTCTAAGATATCAAGCAAAGTTAGCAAGTCAGAAATGTTAACTTTGAAACTGTTAATGCAACACACGTTTGTCTTGAAGTTTTGAAAAGAGATATTACAATAACTGGTGACCGAAATCACTAGTTAGGATATAGATTTATTTTTATAAAGCCAACAAAAATTGAGCATAGCTTAAATAGGAGTCAGGAAACGTTATCTCACTGAGTATGCCTTCGAAGTAAACCTCACCTCAATTAGGACTTTTGAAGGTTATATTGTGGTTTAGTTTACGATTTGTAAAACAAGGGGAATAAGGGTCAAAGTATATTTGTACCCACCCGATTTTGAAAGATGTTTATTCTCTTTTTTGAAAATTTAGGTGCTTAATCAAGCTGATTAAAAAAATGCTCCAGGTTAAAAATGAGGTTGAAAAATGGTTAAAGGGGAATTAACCGCTTTATATCTAATGTTTAGGAGGTTTGAAAAAAGTGCCTTACATCATCAGCAGATTTTATTCAAAAGCATACCACGAGAGATCTTGCGTTTTATTTCGTCATCCTCCTTCCAATTCTTCACCAAAGTGAGGAAAGATTGGGTAAAAGTCGGCATTATAAATAATTTTGAAAAACAATTTGAGTGAAAACGAATGGATCTCTTCAAGACAAACGCTTATTGCACTACTTATTCAAAATAACATGTTCTTACATGCAAATTATGCTTTTAATCAAAGAAATAAAACACAAAAGCGAATGAAAGTAGGTGGGTGATCAGCGTAACGGTGTTCCATTCAAGACTGGTCTTTCTCCTTTGAAGGTTAGCACTTCGCCATCTATCATTTCTTGGACTTTCTCTTGAAAAACTTTGCACTCCTCAATCGAATGTCCCATCACTCCATCATGAAATTCACAGCTGGCATTCGAGTTGAACCACGGTGGATGAGACTTCATGATTCTAGTTTTTCTAGGTGTCATCATCGAGTTTCGGATGAAATAAGACCATAGTTGACTGTAGGTCATCGGGATAAGATCAAACCAACGAGTTTCTTCTTTCGAAATATTCAGAGGTAACTTCTGATTCTGAAACCGTCTTCGAACTTGTCGATTTTGATGTTGATCTAGAGACATCAACCTTCGCTTATGAGGTAGTCGTTGTTTATGCTGAATAGGTGTTTCGTACTGATGTTGAGGATAAGGTACTGGAACTGGATCTAACAGGATTTGAGAGGAATCCCAAACTGCATTAACACCAACGCTTCTTTCCTTTAGGGAATCATCAACTAAAATTTCCTCATTAGTTTGGCCATCTGAATCATCTCGGAGTCTTCCATTTTTGAGTGCATTCTCAATGTTTACTCCGACTTCTATAATTTTGGAGAAATCTGATGGCACAACGCCTACCATCCTTTCATAATAAGAGTCTGACAACGTTCTTAGAAACATCTTGCTTAAATCTTTCTCTGGAAGCGGTGGATGAACTTGGGCTGCCAACTCTTTCCATCGTTGAGCATATTCCTTGAAAGATTCGTCGTCATTCTTACTCATGTTCATCAATTGATCACTGTCTGGAGCCACATCCAAATTATAATTGTACTGCTTTATAAAAGCATCGGCTAAATCTTTAAAAGACTGAATACAATTCCTTTGTAGCTTCATATACCATATCAAGGATGCCCCAGATAAACTTTCTTGAAAGCAATGAATCATCAACTCGTCGTTGTCAATATAAGAAGCTATCTTCCGACAGAACATCGTCAAATGATCTCTTGGACAACTAATACCCTTGTACACTTCAAAGACAGGCATCTTAAACTTCGGAGGAATAATTATACCTGGAACCAAACATGACTCCCGAGCATTAAAATCAGATGCATCAGCTCCTTTTGTCATCTTTAATTGCTCTTTGAGATCATGAAGTTCTTTCTCTATTGCTATAAATCTAGGATCGTCCATCTTCTTACTTGTACGGACATTCTGAAGATTCGGTATAAACTGTGGAAACTGGGAAACTCTTCTGTCAACTTGACCAACCAAATTATCTTGCACGGACCGAGGTTGCGTGGGAACATCCACTTGCTGAACATCTTCATCGGAGGGAAGATCAAACAACGGATTAGTCACAATTCTGAAGCTAGTCATATAATCCATATCCTTTGTTCTCTTTGCTATCCTTTAGTAATACTTTGAGCTTAGTCCAATGGTCGAGATTTCAACTGACAAAGACAGCAAGACGGATGAGGAAGCAATGGAGAAGAGACACATGCACATAAAAATGCTAAATGCAGGATGCTATGCAAAAAATGCAGAGATGAAGATGAAAGGTTTCATGGAACTCAAGTCTTTACAGAATATCAAAGAAATTTTTTTTTTGGATTACAGATAAATATCCTTATAAGAGTCCCGACATAATAGCTAAATAAAAGCTAATAAAGTCCTAAGGAAGTCCTTCATCGTGCTTGTTGATATGCCCTTCTTATTTGGACCTTCTTGAAGATAGGTTGCCCATAATCAACTTCTAAGGATTAGTCTGATAGAGGAAAATAAATCCTCCATCTCTTCTTGCTGGAAAATAAGGAAGGAAGCCCTTTGTTTACTTGGATCTTCAATATTGACGAAAGTCTTTTGATCTTCTATGGACCTAGAAGTCTCTTGTATTTGTCTTTTATGTATTCTTGATTCTTCAATTAGTGCCCTTAACTTCCTTAGGTCATCCAAGTTAGGACTCTTAAAAGAATATTTCAAAATATTTTCTTTTGTAATCCATATTGGTTTCTATAATGTTTATAAACAAACTAGGAATTCCATGAAACCTAATGTAATATGATGCTATATGGATGCAACAAACACAAGTATTCACATAAGGACACAAAGATAAACAAACAAAGGGGAACCCTAGGTTTGCAACGAGCATGGAGCATAGGGTATACCCATTCCCAAAGGTTTAAGGACTAAAGGTTGTTTGTACCTGCAGAACAAGGTTCTAAAGGGACTCAAAATCATTAGCCCATCCTTCGGATATTATCAATTTCCCAATTACTTGAGGATTAAAAATATTCTCAAGAGAACTTCTTTTGAGTGTAGCTTCGCGTAGCACTATTTCGGAAGTACTCCCTCATAGTCTCATACTACGTCCTAATAAAGGCCAAAGTTGGGTTAAGGTAACTACGGTTCTCAATATCATAGGCTCCAAGGTCGAAAATAGCAAGTGTCTTCACGATTACTCGTTCAACAGTACTATTTTGAGAGGGCCTCAATTGAGCGGGATTCTCGATTTAACTTAGTCGGGATTCAACTCCCTATAAGCCTACTCGAATATATCACCATCCTATCTTAATTTCTCTCAAGTTCGGGTGTAGAACTTTATCTCACCACTCAAGGACAATAATCCCAAAAGAATAAACACAAGAGAAAATAAACATTTAAGCAGGTAAACAGATATATAAAGCAATAAACAAAATAAAAAGATAGGGAAACCCACTAGGATCTCCCCAGTGAAGTCGCCATTTCTGTCGCGGTGAAAATCGGATACCAAACTATTGATTAGTTTGAATCTTTAATTCATTTTGCAACCGAACTTTGATTTGTCCAAAGGAAGGGATAAAGATCGAAATTCCCACAATGCAATGCAAATGCAAGCTAGAGAGTTATAGATTCGGGGGTTGGTTAAACTTAGGGAAGGTACTAGCATCCTAAGTTTCTGTAGTACTCTACAGGAACCTCTTGTTTTATGTTTGTTTATTGCTATGAGTTTATCTGCTTAATGGTATAGAAGACCTAGGGGTTTATTATCTAAGTATACTCGATAAGATGTCGCATCTTATGCCTACATATCCTTACGGGAGTGGAATCAGAGTACTTGTAGTTCCCCTAAAGGGTTGGAGGAGTTCTTTGACTGTGGTCAAAGTTCCTACGGGTTTAGGGTAGTTGTTTTGATTGATTTTAGGAGAAGAGATGTGTCTTCATTTTAAGGGAGATGTAACCGCCACAAGGTGTAGGGAAATAGTCTTTGCATCGTCTTAAGAAAAGGGCTTAAGTACTCGGATTGTTTGGCGAGTATGCCTTTGTTTCTCTTAAGGCAAAGTCCCTACGGCTTGATTGTATTGTTGTGGGGTGGAGATTCTATCTCGCTTAAGATGACTTGGTATCTTTTCTCTAATGTGTTTGAAAAGTTTGTATTGTATTGTTGATTGTTTGTTTGTCTAAGTTGTAAAGATAAAGACAAGGTCCTCCTATAGGGTAGGATCTATCCTAGAGATCGACTTGAATGAGATCAAGGATCGAGGGGATAATGATGCAAATGTAAATGCAACTACACACAACATTGAATTATGTGTAGGTTTTCCCTTTGGACGGATGCGATGCAATAATATAAATGCGATAATGTAAATGACTGGAAGGTAAATTGCGGAAAAGTAAATCCATACACGTACGCATGAAAGCGCTAAGTGAGTGTGTGAGTTGTGGATAAGTAGAAAGCGGAAATGATAAAGCATACGCATGAAAGCGCTAGGTGAACAAGTGTGTAAGTGTGTCGTGAAGTGCACGGTTAGGTTACATTTTACGCTATTGATTTTAATTGATTAAATTGATTATTTTAGGCGGATTGATTTTAAGCGAGAAGTTGTATTATTTTCCTTAGGAGGTTAATTTAAGAAAATGGTACATATTATCTTTGATTATAAGTCAATTAGTTTTGATAAAGTAAATTCGATAACTATTATTGTTGAACACATAAATTTAGTTATTGATTTGATAGGGAATTGGTTCTTTGTGAAAAAGTTTATTATTAAAGTTTAAATTTAAATAAAAGGAGGTTTTAAATGATTATCCAAGAAACAAGTTAATTAAAATAGTTTGAGTTTTTTTTGTTTTATTGAATAAAGTTTATTTTAAAATATGACAGGGCTTTTTTTTTTAGATAAAATTTGATGAATAAAAAGTTTTCTAGTTGCTTAAAAGGTTTAATTAAAGTCCATGATTACTGAAAAAAGATTAATTAATGGTTTACTATAAAAGGATTTGATTATTAGTAAAATAAATTAAAGAGAAAAAAAGAAAAGTTTAATTATTAAATAACTGACTGTTTTAATTAAACAGATTTTAGAAAAGTTTAAATAGGGTTAAGTGGGTTAACGATAGATTAAGGCGGTTAATGAGGGTTTAATTAGTGGATTTGTGTGCCTGTGATTAGTGGTGTGTGTGCATTCAATTTCAGAATCATAACAGAAGAAAAAAATAAAAGACAATGGGAGAACAAAACCCTAGCCCCCAAATCGACCCCCCCTCCTCCGTCGACTCTCTCGTCGAGATTGCTAATCCTCTTCTTCTTCCGCATTCCTCTTCTTCGACTTCTCCTTTTGTGAAACCTAGCTGAAAATACAAAACACAAATCAATCCCACAATAAAAAATATCATGTGAAGAAAACGTTACCTAGGATGATAGTCATGGCTTCGCCGGTGACTTTGCGACGGATCCAACGGATAGTTTGTGGTGAAGGCGCGGCGCTGCGTGGCTGTTGGCGGAACAACGATAAGGGCTTTAGGGTTGTTTCGTGGTGGAAAGAAAAGCTAAGTTCTCTTTTTGCTTAAGGTTCCGACTTAGGGATTCGATGGAGGATTGGGGTTTTTTTGTGAAGGGTGTTTTTGTGGTTGCTGATTAGGGATACCTCTGTGAATCGATTGTATTTCTCCCCAGGTTGTGTGAGTTTCTATTCTCCTTTATAGCTGCCGAAAATTCCTTTCCAATTAATCGTATTAAAGCAGAATCAATTTCAAAACGAATATGCTTGTCCGCAATTGGAAAATTGTTTAAGATTCTGAAAACAATTTTGGGAGGTTCTGATGGTTTTATCTTGAACGAATTTAAAAGTTGTCCTTCGAAAAAAAAACTGATGAATTTCTTTCCTATTCTAGGTGAGCATGTCGAATGCAGTTTTGGAAAGAGTTTATGGCCTTGTCCACATTAATTTGGGAAGTTTCTTATTGTCTGATTTATGTTCCTTTGCCTGTAATCAATGCTGCGAAATTTCTTTCTTCACTTTCCTTGGTTACGTTTATGGAATACATTGTTATGGGAAAAAATTTTGGATGTTCGACGACAGCTTAACCTCTTGTCCTGTTTTAATCGCGGGTCTTGAATATTTGCTCAAGAGAAGGCTGCTCCCGTGAGACTGAATGTGGAATGGTTGCAATTCGTAACACAAGTCACGGACGGAGTTGATATTGATAGCCATATGCTAATTCAATGGTCAAGTAGGACAATTAAGCTTCTCATCTTCTTCTTTCATCCAATTGTACTTGAGGAATTATTTTTCTGCCAAATTACAAAACCTTTTGTAGATGTCCGAGTATTTGAAAATGGTTACTTGTGATTTATTGCTGATGATGTTCATTGGTTATTTCGCAGGTTAAGTGTTGGAGCTGAGAAACTTGCAAAGCTTTGAGGCCAGTTCGTAGTGCAGGTACTGACTTTGCGGATGCTAGAGCTTAATGAATTATTCAAAGGTGGAAAAGAATCTCTAAATGCTTCTGCCACTGTTAGGAGGAATGATTCGTATGCGGAAGCTGCAGTTGTGGAAGAAAAGAAGTCGGACTCTACTTCAGCTTGCTAAATAAGGGAGTATTGAAAATCAAACTTGAGTCTCCAGTTACAGCTATTTGCTTATATGCCTCAATGATACGCATAAAGCATGATATTCGCAAATAATCCCTCTGTTCATCTGCAGGATCAACAACTGGGGAAATCATCCTTGGCAAGACTAGGCGAGAAGGCAACACGACTGAAGTAGCTGTTGAGGACACCAAACTGTAGCAACTGCTGCTTTGTAAGGAAACCTTTTGAATTCTTGACAGTTTAACTCATTTTGATTGTGTCTAGTTCTGTCCGTACGGTGATGGCCTGCTGATTTAGATATGTTTTGAATTTCCACGACTTCCCTTACGGATTGACAGTATTGCTGCTGGTTCCAATGATAGTCAAGTTACTTGTTGTCTGTATAAATAATGGTGCTTACATAAAGCTGAACGAGATTCCTTTGTAATTTGCTAATTAAATCTCTTATTGTTTCATGTGTCGACGAGGGGGCTTGGAGAGCTGCTGCGAGATGGTCTTCATGCCGTTGTACATCAAGGCGTCCCACCGACAATGAATTAGCATATCTGGAAACAGAAGAAATCTCTCATGGAATTTCGGATGTTTCGTGCACTTAAAAGGTAATGACTTGTGCCTTTTACAAGTCTGATGGTTTTCCCTTTCTTACATGAAATCAACTTTGTGATTTGGTGCAGTTGTGTTGGATTCAGCTGGGAAGATATTATTGTTTTGTTGTAGCAGCTGCTGCCGAACTGATTGTTTGTTGTTGTGGCTTTGTGAATGCTTTGGGAGGCATATGTCCAGCTTCTGTTTTGGTTTGTTGATGAAGGTAACAGGTTGTAGATACCGGTGATGGAGGAGAACCTACAGCGTTACTGCTAACGTTGAAGTTGAAGTTAAAACAAAAGCTGCTGTTGTTAAACAAATAACTGTTGATGTCACCAATCCATGAGCTGGGCGCGAGCAGCGAAGTTGAATCGAGGTAAATAAGAAATTTGCCTCACTCTCTCAACTCTAGATGAATTCCCCCAAAACTTCTTCCCGTTTTGAAGCTTACTTAGCAAATACCGATTGGCTGACTTCTTGATTTAAAATTCTCCGTTTTTAAAATTATTTCCTCCATCTCCTATTGATTGTTGATTCTAACAATGCCTGCAGGAATTCTGAGGGTCGGAAGAGTTGTTAGCTCGGTTGAATTTTCCTTCGAAAACACCGTCGGTTGATGCTGTCGGGAAAGACTTCACATATGGTTATGATGACTTCATCGTTATAGCAGCATTTGAGCGGTTAAGTGACATGCTCTTCAACTAACTTCCAGCTTGATGTCTTCTGGTATGACCGAGAGATCCCCATAGCCTGGGATTTACTACTGATGACGGCATTACTGCGTAATGCAGTAAGTTACTTAGAGCTCTGTCATCTTCCGGACGAATTTCTTCTTGAATTAGCTTTCTCTGAATCGTTGCTGCTAGTTTTGACAGGTTATGTTTGGTTTTTCTTCTTCTGTTTTGTTCTACCACCTGTTTCAAGATTGGTGTTTTGAATTGATTCTGTTTTGCAGTCAGATGTGGACAGTGCGGTGCAACCGTTGAAATGGCTCTTGTTCGAACATGGTGACTTTGCTCTTAGCTCTAAAATGCTCCTGAATCTCTACTAGTGTCTATCAAAAGCTGCTAACTGTATTTGTTAATCCTCCTTGTTAGCCAAGAAAGAAGCGTGCAGTCTCGGAGATGAGGAAATTCCCGTAGATCCCGACATTGGATTATGTTACCTTGTGTTGGATTGGTTCATAATTGTATTGATTCACTGTTTTTATAATTATGAAGTCATATAGGATTTAGTTTCCAATAATGAGCGAATACCGAGTTGCTCATATAGTATTGTATGATGTAGGGATCATAAATGAACTACCAGATATTATAGGTTGTGTAACATGGATATTCAAATGGGGAGTTCTTTTCCTTTTTTAATGTAAGGTTTATTCGTTGAGAACATGGACCTCCTGTTGTGTAGCTGTAGTCAAGTTGTATTCATTTCAACTTCTAATTTAATATTTTCTACTTCTATGACTTGTATTTCTTCACAGCTCCTGTTTGCAGAGCAGGTCACTTGATTAAATTCTTGTCATTATGTAAGGTGTTTCGTAAATTATGTCCTTAACTATCCTTCTTGGCGAAACACAGATAAAATAAAAGCAGTGGACTAGGAAATTAGACGTCCACTCGTTGCACTGCTTAGTTGTTGAATTCCTTATCGCTATAATATTAATGCTCACCACAATCCTCCAATAATTAGCCATATGATTTGGTCATGTGCAATAGAATAACACGAAGCGGTAATTACTTCTTCATTCAGACCCCTGGGAAAGGCGACTTCAACACGAGCTCCTCAATAGCTTAATCAGCAACAAATATTCACTCCTTCACCATGACGTAGTTTCTTTTTGATGTGAACCAACCTTTATGTGATCTTATTACCTCAAAACAAATTGGTCGTAAACCACCATTAAGCGCGTCCTCAATTTCCCTTTGGAAGTAACGATTCAGCCTGTGAGATAGCCCTCCATAGGAGACATAATATGCCTCAAATGTTTGCGCCCTGAAATACTTGTCTGTATGGGTCTACACTTGTCATTGTCGCACCTGCATCAACTGGTTAGTTATAATAAACATACATATAAAAGGCAAAAGATAACACGTAAGACATAAAACGAGGAGGTGGTGTTGAAAGTGGGATCTTAAGGTCAAAAATTAGGGTGCAACAACTACGATCCATCCATATGCCACATTCATGACATATATCACCTAAGAGTGTAAGTAATTAAATCGGTCTAAGTTATAATATTTATGTTCAATTATATTTATCTTTGAAAGAAAATTTAGAATCAAATTTTTGTTTCAAAAATATAAAGATGAAAAATGCATTTAAAATTTAATTCTATTAATTAAATTATCTTTTAATCTATTAAATTCTTAGCTTATAAGTGTTAATATAATTAACATTTTTTACATAATAGTAGTAATTATTGAAATTCTGGTATGAAGATCTTAGATGTCCCAAGAACATTGATCTCTGCTAAAATAGAACAAGGACAGACCATGACCATTTTAAATCCCTTTAAGAATTACCAATGTCATGACCAATGTCATGACCTATGTTGTAACATCTGCAGACTGATAGAGCTATTTATCTAGCCATTTAAATTGTGCAGAATTGTAAATGCAGAAAGATAAATAACACAACGAATTGTTTATCCAGTTCTGTGCAACATCAACTACATCTGGAGGCTACCAAGCTAGGAAGGAAATCCACTATTAGCAGCATCAATTCAGAGCTAAACTCCCCCGTTTACAACCCCTCACTTAATCTCTACCCAATGCAATTTCTGCCTAGAACCCAATAGACAAGAGACCCTCTCACTCCCTCTCAATCATAACAGTGATAAACAATTCAATACAAACAAAGACTTTAGAAGACACTCTTCAAAGTCACAATACTTGATTTTGCTTAATAGCTTCAATCAAGAATAATACACTCTTGCTTACAAGCTTTGAGTGAACACTTAGCAGACAGCTTAAGAACTCTAGACCAATGCAATCATACAACAGATAATTGCTTGGTGTATAAGTATTCCTAAGACACACAAATACACGTGAAGAACAAAACTTTTCACTCACAAATACACTCTTGCTTAAAAGCTTTGAGTGAACAATTAGCATTGTATTAATAACAGCCTAAACATGTCTACCACAATGCATCCAAAGATACAAACGGTGACTTACAAGGTCACACACAAAAGACTCTCAAAACCCTAAACCTTAATTTTACACTCAAGTTTTTCTTGTTGTGAGTGCTTTATTTCCCTTGCTTCTGCTCCTCCTTAAAAAGTAATGCACACTGGGCTTGGGCTGATAAAAAAATAACATAAATTAGGTTTAACCAAGTTAGCCTAATTTCCATAATTCAGATGTTGCGAATTAGGTCACAGTTGCTTCATGTTACGCCCATCCCTGACTAGAATCTCGCCTGAGATAACTAAGGAGCCATAACAGGTTTCCTGAAGTATAGCCTGATCTTCCTCTTGCAATATAACAGTAAACCTAAACATGCGCCCTGATGTCATACGTTTGATGTCATAACATCCAGCATGACATCCAACACATTTTGTTCTTAGCTGACCAACGTCACCCTGCAGTACACTCCTGCAGAATCTTCTTTATAACAGTAGATACAAATATATTATAGTTTCCTAAAAAGTCTCAGAGATCCTTTTTATGAACACCAATTAAATATGCACTTTCATGTTATGAATATCTTTGACATGCACACACTTGATGAGATATATACAATAGGATCTCATCAAACTAAACCACTTCTATAAAGTGATATAAAATAGCAGCTCCTGCTGTAACAGACAACGATGTCATGACATTGGTAATGACATCCTGATTAAAACACATGACAGCAGTTCTGTCACTACAGCAGATGGAGATGTTATAACATCCTGCTTAACATCAGTGCAGAATCATATTTTACCAAAATTTAGCCAATCATAGAACCATGGACAATCATAGAATCATGGAACTAACAATCTCCCCCTTTGGAAAATTTTGGCTAAAAAAACCAAACAAACTTATCAGTGCAGCAACGGTAGTTTTCTCAAAAAATATATCCAGCTTCACAAACTATCATGCTCCCCCTTGATAGTTGCATTCAGCATACGTTCAGCAAGCAACTACCACATACTACTTTTTCCTTGGCAGTAGCAGCAGATAACAACACTTTACTCCCCCTTGGTTTAGTAAAAAATTGACAAAAATTGGAGTAAATGTAAATACATATAAACTCAGATGCACACAAATAATATAGCCAACCCAAAAACTGAAGCATAATCACCGTACTTTAAAGCAAGACTCAACTGACAACCTGCATATGGTGTCCAAATCTCCAGACTTCCATCTCACAACCTCCTATGATATACACAAGCTGCTTGAAAACTGCACCATCAAACACTGTAAGATCAATCCTGATGTGTATAGATCTAGATACCACCGTTCTTTGAAAATACATCCCTCACATCATATTTCAGCATGGAGTTACCCCCATGACCATTGAATCTTTAGTTCTTGCCTTGTCTGAAGCTGCACCTTCAGGAGTGACACCTTTGACTTCACCAATTCAAGGATAATCAATTAAATACTTGCCACAAGTAACAATTGATTTTAAATCCCCAATTTGAGACACACAAGTATTCCATAAACACATTGTTAAGACAAAAGTACACCAACCATCATAATGTCAAGACATCTTGTCTGACATTACAACCTCATCAGTGGTCCAAGACCACAAGCTTGCCTGAGAACCAGCAAACTTTGCACAGGCTATAGCAATGCAGCTGTACATCAGACAGGTACACAGCTTCCCTTGTCATGCATAATCAGTACTCCCCCTAAAAGAGAGGACCCAAACACATGAAGACTTCCTTCAACATCTTCATATTAACACACTAGAAACACATGCAACTTTACACCCCTTGTTTCACAAACCATGCTGGAACCAAACCTAATAGCAGAAGTAGCTGCAGGATACGCATGTTTCCTTGACTTCCATATGCACAGACCAAAGCTGATGATGTCTTGAACTTCATCTTCACCAGTCATACAAGAGAAAACACTTGGTTAGAGGCCCAAAACCCTGATTTGATCCATGGATACCCAATGACAGAACCAAGAAAAATACACTTTCAGGGTCACCATGAGCTAGAGCAGTAACATAACGTCACAACATCTTGTCTGACATTCCATCCTCATAGAGGCATACAATCATAAACTGCTTAAAACCACAAACAATCTTGAACAGTAACTGTATTATTGCAGCAACAAATCCTAGAAGTATAACTCCCCATATCAAGGATAATTAGTGCTCTTTTTCCAGAAGCACGTGAATGGAAAATATAAGACTCATCTTCATGTCTTCAAGAGCTCGCTCTTTGTTCAACACACCTACTGAACGCATTCACTTACTACTTGAACCACAAGCAAATAGTACACCTGTAACAGCCCAAATTTCATTAAATAATTAATTATAGTAATTAATTGATTTAGTGGGATTTTTATTAATGTTGGAAATTAATTTTTATTAATTGGGATTAATAGAGAATTGAGAAGGAAATTGGAAGGAAGGAAAATGAAGGAAATATATATAAGAGAGAAATAAAAGAAAAGAAAGTTAGAAAACATTTTGGAAAGAAAGAGGAAAGAAGAAGAAAGGAGAGAAAGAGAAGAGAAGAAGAGGAAAAGTGGAAATCATCAAGAACCAACATCAAAGCTCCGATTAATCGAGGTAAGGGTGAGAAATGTTTCTATTTGATCATTGCATGATGTTATGTATGTTGGGTTGGGGTTTTGGTAGAGTTTCCATCCTTTTTCATTTAGGGCAAAAGTTGGAATAATCGGTAGATTGATGATTTAATCGGATGAAATCGAGTAATAATGCCGTAGAATAGTCGGGTAACATGTGTTGATGTTGTTTGTACTGATTTTGTTGTGTGAGAAGTTGGATGATGGTGGATGGTGGAGGTGGAACATAATAGGGTTCTGTTCTGCGCAGGTTCGCTGGCTCTCGCCAGGGGAGCGAAGGCGAAGCTTCGCCAGGCGAAGCCTAGCGAATGTTGGCGAATAATTATATTTAAGTCCCAGTGGACTTCGCTGGCGGGTTCGCCAGGCGAAGGGTTGTTAGCGAAGGTTCGCCCAGCGAAGGTGCTGGCGAATGGTGGCGAATGAAGTCAGTAGCTACTGACTTGGGCTCGCTGGGAAGTCTCGCCAGGCGAAGCCTAGCGAGTGTTCGCTGAGGGAGTTCGCCAGGCGAAGGCCAGGCGAAGGTTCGCTACGAGGGTTCGCCAGGCGAATGAAGGCGAATGTGACAGCATTTTTCTTTTGTTGTGTTGTTCATGGGGAGATGGTTTGGTTGCTCCTCATAGGTTAATACCTCTATGATATGATATAGATATGATCTATTGTGATAACATGTGCTGTGGGTAGCCTTCGGGCGTGAATCCTAGAGTTGTGATATTAAGGATTAATTGTAATCGGTTAAAATACATGTGAACATAATAAGTGATTATGTGTGTATTATTTAATGAATTTGCGAATGCTTGATGTGTATACAATTATGTAATGAGTATGCATGAGAACATTTTGAATATATGTGCATCACTTATAATTGTATGATTAGTATGGCGATGTGAATACCTTGATTATTGCGATAATTAGAGATACATGGGAATACAATGAGAAATGTATGTGTATCGTCTAATGAATTGTGAGTGCATATATGTATGCGATTGTGGTGTGAATGCATGGGAACATATGTGATATGTGTGCATTGTTGTTGAATATGATGATGTGTGAAATGAATACATTGATAAATGTTTGATATATGTTGTATGTGCAATCATGATGAAATTCTCGAAGGGGTGAATTATTCGAATGCATGAGATTAAGATGTCGGTCTTAAGTGCATTTGTTGTGGTTGATTGTACATGCATCATTTAGTCAAGAGGCAATGTCTGTTAGTTTCGTGGAAACTAGTGGCTTGTCCCAAACCTAGAAGTGTGGGTTTGAAGGCTTAGAGGACGGGCCTTTGTGGTTATCGGTCTAGAAGTGTGGACCCGGTTTAATGTAAAAACCAAAAAAAGATAACGGATTATCGGTCTAGAAGTGTGGACCCGGTTTAATGTAAAAACCGAAAAAAGATAACGAGAGTCGGTACCGCATTGCATGAGTTGCATTGAGTTGTTGAGTCACATTGATATATGACATATGCATGAAGTGATGCTTATGTGTGAATGATGAGATTGTGGAACTTGTAAGTGTATGCATAATGTGGGAATGCTTTGTGAATATCCATGTTTGTCTATATATATGTGTGATAAATATATATATGACTAAGAGAATGAAGTGTGGTGAGAAATGTGAATATGTGTTATATGATTACCTATATATATAATCTTATGCTTGATTATTATGGTTATATTTCTCACCCTTCTGCTGTTTTATAATGCTCTATGAGGCATTGCAGATTAGGATGCTGGAGTCCTTTTGTGAAGTTAGTCTTCATTCTTTTGAGTCGGCTGCTCTGATATGTAACACCGGGTAGTTAGACTAGTATAGTCATTCTTTTGTGATACATTGCGATGTATCAGCTGATGTGGTTTTGTAATCTAACTGACATGATATATTAATTTGGATAGCTTATGTGTACATGGATTAATATTTTGAAAACGATCAAATGATTTTATCTTCCGCTTAAATTGAAAATGTTACATATTTTATGGAGCAACATGTTAAAGAGTTTTGGTGGTGAAATTGTGACATTCTTCCTTTATACCTTATCCTAAAATTTTTACTCTGATAATTTGTATGTGCTTAATTGTTTTATATGCATTTATTTGGGGTATAGAAGGGCGTGTTACAATAGTGGTATCAGAGCAGGTCGGTCCGTCCGGCCAAGTTGTTAGAGTGTTTTTTTTCCTGTGTGTTATTGATATGCGTGTGTTGCATTATCAATATTGGTTGTTCTTACGTGGATCTGTTGCTGGAATTAGTAAGATGGTTGCAGGAAGGAACGACGAAGCGATTGCGGAGGCATTGACGAGATTGGCGGGGGCAATTGGGCAGAATCCTCCATCCAATGTGAATGTGAGGAATCATGCTGATGATGGATTCCGTGCTTTGGGGAAATTCCAAAAGAATAACCCTCCGGTCTTCAAGGGAACTCATGAACCGGACAAGGCACAAATTTGGTTGAAAGCTGTGGAAAAGATTTTTCGAGTTATGAATTGCTCGGATGCACAGAAGGTGCAGTTTGGGACTCATATGCTCGAAGAAGAAGCTGAAGATTGGTGGGGTAATACTCGCCAAAGATTTGAGGAAGATGATATTGTGATTACGTGGGATTTGTTTAGAGGAACCTTTCTGGAGAAGTATTTTCTAGAGGATGTGCGAGGGAAGAAAGAGATCGAATTTCTTGAGTTAAAGCAAGGTAATTCGACGGTTGCTGAGTATGCGGCGAAGTTTGAGGAGTTGATCAAATTTTGTCCTCACTATAATACTGGTAATGCTGAGAGGTCTAAGTGCCTCAAGTTTGTGAACGGTTTGAGACCCGAGATTAGACAAGCTATTGGGTACCAGGAAATCAGACGGTTTTCTGAGTTGGTTAACAAGAGCAGAATTTATGACGAAGACAGTAGGGCTAGGTCCAGCCACTACAAGAGTCTAAGTGATAAGAAAGGAAAAGGACAGTTCAGAGGAAAACCTTACGTAACTCCTGCGGATAAGGGGAAACAAAAGGTTGGTTTTGGCAAGAAGCCAAGTGGGGGAGTTTCTACCCCGGTTAGGTGTTACACTTGTGGTGAAGCGGGGCATCGTGCTCCGGAGTGCAAAAGTGTTGAACCGAGGTGTTTTAAGTGTGGCAAGCCAGGCCACAAGGCTCTAGAGTGTAGAAGCGGTGCGGGTGTTACTTGCTATAACTGTGGTGAGCGAGGGCACATCAGTACCAAGTGCGATAAGCCGAAGAAGAATCAAGGGAGCGGGAAAGTGTTCGCCCTATCTGGATCTGAGACTGCTAGCGACGATCGATTGATCCGAGGTACGTGCTTCATTAATGGTACACCTTTGATCGCTATAATTGATACCGGAGCTACGCATTCTTTTATTTCTTTGGATTGTGTTAGAAGGTTGAGTCTTGAGTTGTCTGTGATTGGTGGCGGTATGGTTATTGATACTCCTGCTATGGGTTCAGTAACTACACCGTATGTTTGCTTGAATTGCCCATTGAGTATTTTCGGTAGAGATTTTGGGATTGATTTAGTGTGTCTTCATTTAGATCATCTGGATGTCATTCTTGGAATGAATTGGTTAAAATTCAATCGTGTTTATATTAACTGTTTTGACAAAACGGTTATTTTTCCCGATTCGGATGTTGAAAGGGATTTGTTTATGACGAGGAAACAAGTGAAGGAATCGGTACAAGATGGGGCTAAGGTATTTATGCTTATGGCAACTTTGAGGACTAGTGAAAGTGAAGAGATTGATGTTGTGCCCATTGTTAGAGATTTTCCAGAAGTATTCCCTGAAGAGATAAAGGATTTACCGCCGGAGCGAGAAGTGGAGTTTTCGATAGATTTGGTTCCTGGAACTAGTCCGATATCGATGGCTCCATATCGTATGTCGGCCTCGTATTTAAAAGAGTTGAAGAGTCAACTTGAGGATTTGCTCGAGAAGAGGTTTATTCGTCCGAGTGTGTCACCGTGGGGTGCACCGGTGTTATTGGTTAAGAAGAAAGAGGGTTCTATGAGGCTCTGTGTGGATTACAGATAGTTGAACAAGGTGACTATTAAGAATAAGTATCCACTTCCGAGGATTGATGATCTGATGGATCAGTTGATTGGTGCAAGTGTGTTCAGCAAGATTGATTTGAGATCTGGGTATCATCAGATCCGTGTGAAAGCTGAGGATATTCAGAAGACGGCCTTTCGGACGAGGTATGGACACTATGAGTATTCCGTGATGCCATTTGGTGTGACTAATGCACCAGGTGTATTTATGGAGTACATGAATAGGATTTTCCATCTTTATTTGGATAAGTTTGTGGTGGTGTTTATCGACGACATCTTGGTTTATTTGAAGAGCGAAGGAGAGCATGCCGAGCATCTGAAGATTGTGTTATCTGTGCTGAGAGAGAAGCAGTTGTTCGCGAAGCTTTCCAAGTGTGAATTTTGGTTGAAGGAAGTTAGTTTCCTTGGTCATGTGATTTCGAGTAATGGTATTGCGGTTGATCCGTCGAAGGTTGAAGTGGTGTCGCAATGGGAGACTCCGAAGTCAGTTTTTGAAATCAGAAGTTTTCTTGGTTTAGCCGGTTATTATCGGAAGTTCATTGAAGGATTTGCTAAGTTATCGTTGCCGTTGACGCAGCTGACTAGGAAGGGTCAAGCCTTTGTTTGGGACGCCAAGTGTGAAGCGAGTTTTCAAGAACTTAAGCGAAGGTTAACGACAGCTCCTGTTTTGATTCTGCCAAATCTAGAAGAACCGTTCGTTGTGTATTGTGATGCTTCTTTGATGGGTTTAGGAGGTGTGTTGATGCAGAATAACCAAGTTGTAGCTTATGCTTCGAGGCAACTCAAAGTGCATGAGAAGAATTATCCGACGCATGACTTAGAGTTGGCCGCCGTGGTGTTCGTGTTGAAACTTTGGAGGCATTATCTATTTGGCACAAGATTTGAAGTGTTTAGTGACCACAAGAGTTTGAGGTATCTTTTTGACCAAAAGGAATTGAATGCAAGACAAAGAAGATGGCTTGAACTTTTGAAGGATTTTGATTTTGGCTTGAACTACCATCCGGGTAAAGCGAATGTAGTAGCGGATGCATTGAGTCGGAAATCATTGCATATGTCGGCATTGATGGTGAAAGAGTTAGAATTGGTCGAGCAATTTCGAGATTTGAGTTTGGTATGTGAGAGAACTTCTTTTGGATTTAAGTTGGGTATATTAAAGCTTACAAGTGGCGTTTTGGACGAAATCCGAGAAGGACAGAAATCGGATTTGAGCCTAGTTGATCGGTTGACTTTAATCAACCAAGGCCAAGGTGGTGATTTTCGGATGGATGAGAATGGTATTATGAGATGCCGGGATCGAGTTTGTGTTCCGAACATGGTTGAGCTTAAGAAGAGCATCCTTGAGGAAGGACATCGTAGCGGATTGAGTATTCATCCGGGTGCTACTAAGATGTATCAGGATTTGAGGAAAGTATTTTGGTGGCCTAGTATGAAGAAGGATATCGCGGAATTTGTGTATTCTTGTTTGACTTGCCAGAAGTCAAAGATTGAGCATCAGAAGCCATCGGGGTTGATGAAGCCGTTGTTTATTCCTGAGTGGAAATGGGATAGTATCTCCATGGATTTTGTATCAGGTTTGCCGAGGACGCCGAGTAATTTTGAGGCTATTTGGGTTATCGTGGATAGGTTGACTAAATCTGCTCACTTTATTCCTATGCGTATGGATTACCCTTTGGAGAAGTTGGCTAAGTTGTATATTGAGAGGGTTGTGTGTCTGCATGGTATTCCGCTAAGTATTGTTTCGGATAGAGATCCGCGGTTTACTTCGAGATTTTGGGAAAGCCTGCAGAATGCTTTGGGTACTAAGTTGCGTCTGAGTTCAGCGTATCATCCTCAGACTGATGGTCAGACGGAGAGGACGATTCAGTCGCTTGAAGACATTTTGAGAGCTTGTGTATTGGAAAAAGGAGGAACTTGGGACAACTACTTGCCTTTGATTGAGTTTACCTACAACAACAGTTTCCATTCGAGTATCGGTATGGCACCATTTGAGGCGTTGTATGGTAGGCGGTGTAGGACACCATTGTGTTGGTTAGAGTCCGGAGAGAGTTCTGTTGTTGGACCCGAGTTAGTTCAACAGACCACTGATAAGATCAAGATGATTCAAGAGAAGATGAGAATTACTCAGAGTCGTCAGAAGAGTTATTATGACAAGAGGAGGAAGGCACTTGAATTTCAAGAGGGAGATCATGTGTTCCTTCGAGTCACTCCGATGACAGGTGTTGGTAGGGCACTGAGGTCGCGCAAGTTGTCGCCGCGTTTCATTGGTCCTTATCAGATTTTGCAAAGGATAGGAGAAGTGGCCTATCGTGTGGCTTTACCACCATCGCTTGCTAATCTTCATGATGTATTCCATGTATCTCAGTTGAGGAAATACATTGCGGATCCGTCTCATGTAGTCCAAGTAGATGATGTGCAGGTGAGAGATAACCTGACTGTTGAGACATCACCTATGCGGGTAGAGGATCGGAAATTGAAGCAGCTTCGAGGTAAAGAGATCGCTTTAGTGAAGGTCGCTTGGGGAGGACCGGCTGGTGGAAATGTTACTTGGGAGCTTGAGAGTCGGATGAAAGAGTCTTATCCAGAATTGTTTGAATCAGGTAACATTTTCGAGGACGAAAATTCCTAAGTGGGGGAGAGTTGTAACAACCCAAATTTCATTAAATAATTAATTATAGTAATTAATTGATTTAGTGGGATTTTTATTAATGTTGGAAATTAATTTTTATTAATTGGGATTAATAGAGAATTGAGAAGGAAATTGGAAGGAAGGAAAATGAAGAAAATATATATAAGAGAGAAAGAAAAGAAAAGAAAGTTAGAAAACATTTTGGAAAGAAAGAGGAAAGAAGAAGAAAGGAGAGAAAGAGAAGAGAAGAAGAGGAAAAGTGGAAATCATCAAGAACCAACATCAAAGCTCCGATTAATCGAGGTAAGGGTGAGAAATGTTTCTATTTGATCATTGCATGATGTTATGTATGTTGGGTTGGGGTTTTGGTAGAGTTTCCATCCTTTTTCATTTAGGGCAAAAGTTGGAATAATCGGTAGATTGATGATTTAATCGGTTGAAATAGAGTAATAATGCCGTAGAATAGTCGGGTAACATGTGTTGATGCTGTTTGTACTGATTTTGTTGTATGAGAAGTTGGATGATGGTGGATGGTGGAGGTGGAACAGAATAGGGTTCTGTTCTGCGCAGGTTCGCTGGCTCTCGCCAGGCGAAGCCTAGCGAATGTTGGCGAATAATTATATTTAAGTCCCAGTGGACTTCGCTGGCGGGTTCGCCAGGCGAAGGGTTTTTAGCGAAGGTTCGCCCAGCGAAGGTGCTGGCGAATGGTGGCGAATGAAGTCAGTAGCTACTGACTTGGGCTCGCTGGGAAGTCTCGCCAGGCGAAGCCTAGCGAGTGTTCGCTGAGGGAGTTCTCCAGGCGAAGGCCAGGCGAAGGTTCGCTGCGAGGGTTCGCCAGGCGAATGAAGGCGAATGTGACAGCATTTTTCTTTTGTTGTGTTGTTCATGGGGAGATGGTTTGGTTGCTCCTCATAGGTTAATACCTCTATGATATGATATAGATATGATCTATTGTGATAACATGTGCTGTGGGTAGCCTTCGGGCGTGAATCCTAGAGTTGTGATATGAAGGATTAATTATAATCGGTTAAAATACATGTGAACATAATAAGTGATTATGTGTGTATTATTTAATGAATTTGCGAATGCTTGATGTGTATACAATTATGTAATGAGTATGCATGAGAACATTTTGAATACGTGTGCATCACTTATAATTGTATGATTAGTATGGCGATGTGAATACCTTGATTATTGCGATAATTAGAGATACATGGGAATACAATGAGAAATGTATGTGTATCGTCTAATGAATTGTGAGTGCATATATGTATGCGATTGTGGTGTGAATGCATGGGAACATATGTGATATGTGTGCATTGTTGTTGAATATGATGATGTGTGAAACGAATACATTGATTAATGTTTGATATATGTTGTATGTGCAATCATGATGAAATTCTCGAAGGGGTGAATTATTCGAATGCATGAGATTAAGATGTCGGTCTTAAGTGCATTTGTTGTGGTTGATTGTACATGCATCATTTAGTCAAGAGGCAATGTCTGTTAGTTTCGTGGAAACTAGTGGCTTGTCCCAAACCTAGAAGTGTGGGTTTGAAGGCTTAGAGGACGGGCCTTTGTTGTTATCGGTCTAGAAGTGTGGACCCGGTTTAATGTAAAAACCGAAAAAAGATAACGGGTTATTGGTCTAGAAGTGTGGACCCGGTTTAATGTAAAAACCGAAAAAAGATAACGAGAGTCGGTACCGCATTGCATGAGTTGCATTGAGTTGTTGAGTCACATTGATATATGACATATGCATGAAGTGATGCTTATGTGTGAATGATGAGATTGTGGAACTTGTAAGTGTATGCATAATGTGGGAATGCTTTGTGAATATCCATGTTTGTCTATATATATGTGTGATAAATATATATATGACTAAGAGAATGAAGTGTGGTGAGAAATGTGAATATGTGTTATATGATTACCTATATATATAATCTTATGCTTGATTATTATGGTTATATTTCTCACCCTTCTGCTGTTTTATAATGCTCTATGAGGCATTGCAGATTAGGATGCTGGAGTCCTTTTGTGAAGTTAGTCTTCATTCTTTTGAGTCGGCTGCTCTGATATGTAACACCGGGTAGTTAGACTAGTATAGTCATTCTTTTGTGATACATTGTGATGTATCAGCTGATGTGGTTTTGTAATCTAACTGACATGATATATTAATTTGGATAGCTTATGTGTACGTGGATTAATATTTTGAAAATGATCAAATGATTTTATCTTCCGCTTAAATTGAAAATGTTACATATTTTATGGAGCAACATGTTAAAGAGTTTTGGTGGTGAAATTGTGACATTCTTCCTTTATACCTTATCCTAAAAATTTTACTCTGATAATTTGTATGTGCTTAATTGTTTTATATGCATTTATTTGGGGTATAGAAGGGGGTGTTACAACACCCATCAAACATAAGTTCTCCCCCTATCTTTTATAAAAGATGCTCCAAGATCACCACAGTATCTCAAGACCAACCTCATGCTCATACAGTGAGAAGGTACCAAACTGATCCACTTCTTACTAAAGTTACCACTTTTCCACAAGACTTCTGGCATGAGTCAGAGAGCAAGATAGACACCTCATAATCCAATACATTCTTTCCTCATCATTCTCCCATATGATAAGTTAGAACATTTCTGGTTTAACTGGTGAATATTCACTTCCATATAACACATCATAATCCAGACTTTCATGCAATCAACAAATGATCCACTCCGGTCTTGTATGATACCTTCACATCATACTCCAAGACAGTCCTTTTACCTCATCATTCTCCCGTATGACAAGATGGAGTACTTCTTAGTCAAGATGTGAATCACAAGTTCCACAATAGATCTTCAAGTCCTTCTCCAAGTAACAACAAGCCACATGATATATATAACAGACACAACATCCAATGGTTCCTTATATGCCCACAACTGGACTTACTACTGCCTAGTACTCCAACTGAAGATCTTTAGAGAACACAACTCCATCAGCTTGATCAAATACCTCTCCAAAAGAAGGTAATCTTCCATAATCAACTTAGGGCGTCTACCACAAGCACCAATATATGAACAGAACCAGAACCTTCTTTGGTCTTCAAACAACTACCCTTCTGCACAAGAGTAACTTAAGCACACTTTTTTAAATAACCAAATGCCACTGTTTGGTTACTCAGCTGCTTCTAGAGCTTTAGAAACTCTTCTGATCCGCCATGAAAACTTGATCTTCAAGTTATATGTCCTACTTTCTCCATAGCAAGGCATCTTAGATACACCAAGACTTGGACCTGTAACATCTACTTCTTCTCACAGCTCCTGCAAACTGAAGTTTCTGCTTGATGTCACAACATCTGATCAGACATCCTGCTGGTGAATTCAGTCCTTCATTATGCCATTTAGAAGAACCTCATCAAGAGTTCCATGTTCACATAGACTTGATTATTGATAGCAAGTTTAAGTAGACATCCTGTATTATGCTTTCTTGTATCATACCAAATCCCTTTGAAGTGCATTTGCTTCATAAAACTCCTCTTTAGAGAAACCAAACATGCCAAAGCTTGATTCTTTAGAGAAGATTAATCATAAGAGATATTTACAAAAGGAATCCCGCTTTCCTTAAGTAGAGACTTCTTCAGAAATTCAGAGATAACTGCCACTTATCCTTGACCTCCAAGATGAGCAAGGTCACATGATCCTATGTACTTAGATTAGAAATAAACTGACCCAAGCATTGCTATCACCAGTACCATATTCTAGACAAGTTTCTTGCCAGGAAACTTTCTAGATGAATATCAGATGCTTCTAGTAGAGACTAGAACACACCTGCTGCACTCCAATAAACTGATCCAAGAGAAAATGTCTTCATCTGCACTTCCACCAGCACTACATTCTAGTCTTAGTTTATTGCCAGGAAACTTACTAGAATAAAGTCAGATCCTACCACACAAGTGTATGGTAACAAGATTATCAGCTATATCTCCTTCAACAGACTTATGTACAATCTCTAATGATGGAATGTCTCAACATCTGGTTGAACATCAGATCCTTGAAGTATACAAAGCAGATCAGGGGCCTGATGCTTGAGCAACAACTGATGAGACAACTTGATCATCAACTAAGGATAATCCATTAAATATTTGAGAATATCTCAAATAGCAATGAATCTTAAATCCTTATTTGAACTTCATGGATAACCAATTAAATACGTGTGTAGTTCACACATAGCAACTGATCTTAAATCCACACAACTTATTGAGAAGACTATCTGATAGATATTTACACTTCACTAATACCAACATTATTATTTAGTATAAGTATCTTTAATGTTGAAACATCAAGGCTGACACCCTTGACTCAACCTACCTATGACTTCCTTAGCTGATAGAACCTTTGCAAGTCATGAGTGGTGAAAATAAATCACCTCCCACTATCTTCTCTAAAACAGCCTTCAGCAATCTGTAATACACAACAGAGCAGCATAAACAAAACAACATCAAGCAGGATTAACATCATGTCAGACCAAGCAGAGCAGCATCAAACACCATCTTCCAATCATCTACACATCTACCACAGTCATACATTAAACTGAATATAGGGCAATCTTCTCCTAGAGCTACCAGAGTTCTTTCATCAGAAAAATATGCAGCGGAACCACCAAAAGAACATCTTCAACATGTCCTAAACAAGATGTCAGAATATCTTATAGGTCATCATACAGAAGTAGCCACTCCTCCTTTGGCAGCACATTCACCAGGTCATAGAAGCTCCTATATCAGAGGGCACAACAGCAGATACAAAAAATCCTTCACAAATTCCTCATTTGGCAAAATCAGCAAAACAGTTGCAGCTTCTCCTTATTTAAACCACCACAAAGTATCTCCCAAGATCTCATCCAGAACAGACAGGATGCCTGCTTTGATACCAATTGAAATTTTGGTATGCAGATCTCAGATGTCCCAAGAACATTGATCTCTGCTAAAACAGAATAAGGACAGACCATGGCCATTTTAAATCCCTTTAAGAATTACCAATGTCATGACCTATGTTGTAACATCTGTAGACTGACAAAGCTATTTATCTAGCCATTTAAATTGTGCAGAATTGTAAATGCAGAAAGATAAATAACACAATGAATTGTTTACCCAATTCGGTGCAACATCACCTACATCTGAAGGCTACCAAGCTAGGAAGGAAATCCACTATTAGCAGCATCAATTCAGACTAAACTCCCCCGTTTACAACCCCTCACTTAATCTCTACCCAATGCAATTTCTGCCTAGAACCCAATAGACAAGAGACCCTCTCACTCCCCCTCAATCACAACAGTGATAAACAATTCAATACAAACAAAAACTTTAGAAGACACTCTTCAAAGTCACAATACTTGATTTTTCTTAACAGTTTCAATCAAGAATAATACACTCTTGCTTACATGCTTTGAGTGAACACTTAGCAGATAGCTTAATAACTCTAGACCAATGCAATCATACAGCAGATAATTGCTTGGTGTACAAGTATTCCTAAGACACACAAATACACGTGAAGAACATAACTCTTCACTCACAAATACACTCTTGCTTAAAAGCTTTGAGTGAACAATTAACACTGTACTAATAACAGCCTAAACATGTCTACCACGATGCATCCAAAGATACAAATGGTGACTTACAAGGTCACACACAAAAGACTCTCAAAACCCTAAACCTTAATTTTACACTCAAGTTTTTCTTGTTGTGAGTGATTTATTTCCCTTGCTTCTGCTCCTCCTTAAAAAGTAATGCAGACCGGGCTTGGGCTAATAAAAAATAACATAAATTAGGTTTAACCAAGTTAGCCTAATTTCCATAATTCAGATGCTGCGAATTAGGTCATAGCTGCTTCATGTTATGCCCAACCCTAACTAGAATCTCGTCTGAGATAACTAAGGAGCCATAACAGGTTTCCTGAAGTATAGCCTGATCTTCCTCTTGCAATATAACAGTAAACCTAAACACGCGCCCTGATGTCATACGCTTGATGTCATAACATCCAACATGACATCCAACACACTTTGTTCTTAGCTGACCAACCTCACCCTGCAGTACACTCCTGCAGAATCTTCTTCATAACAATAGAAACAAATATATTATAGTTTCCTAAAAAGTCTCAGAGATTCTTTTTATGAACACCAATTAAATATGCACTTTCATGTTATGAATATCTTTGACCTGCACATACTTGATGAGATATATCCAACAGGATCTCATCAAACCAAACCACTTCTGTAAAGTGATATAAAATAGCAGCTCCTGCTGTACCAGACAACGATGTCATGACATTGGTAATGACATCCTGATTAAAACACATGACAACAATTCTGCCACTACAGCAGATGGAGATGTTATAACATCCTGCTTAACATCAGTGCAGAATCATATTTTACCAAAATTTAGTCAATCATAGAACCATGGACAATCATAGAATCATGGAACTAAGAATTATAATAAAATATTAAAACATTTTAAAAACTTATATATCAAAGTTGTTGTAACTCAGTGACAACTTTTCTAACTTTTCTCCTGTTAATTTATAAACTTTGATACAAGAATATTGTATTGATGGAATAAGAATAGTTTGATAAAGGAGTTGTTTCGACCAGAGTCAATAATAAATACAATAATGAATTAATTAATTAATTAATTAATTTATTAATGAGTTGTGTTTATTAAAACATATTTAAAATATCATAAATCACTTTCTAAAAAAAATATCAAAACCATTATACTAATGAGCAATCTTGTGATACTTTAATAGGATTAGGTATCTTTAATCATTGAAAAAAGGTATAACGAATATGAATATGCAGTATAATCATCTAATAAAAATACATAACCTTGTCGGCCATCTATATCTATTTTGTAATAGTTTTTCTAAAATAAGTAATCAGTATTTTGTTTTATATGACTTATTATATATTATAAAGATGTTATATTCCATTTTTATTAAACATAAAAAATAGAAAAGTTTATATAGAATGATATTATTCATCGTATAAATTAGCTTTGTAAAAATGAGTTAGTCAGTTTTTAATATGGTATATCACATTTGTACATGTTGTGAGTATAATAGTGTTATCCCATATTAGAGATAATCAAAGAAAATGTCAGAAGTCACTTATTTGTAAAGAATGAGGTGAAATTTTAAAATATTTTCTAAACTATGAGCAATGCGGCCCCGCTTCATAGGGCAAAGGTTGTTTTCTAAACTATAAACATTGTGACCCTACTTCATAGGGAAACATAGTAAAAAAAATCGCATTCGAAGTTATCTTAAGAAGTTGCGATCAACCCATTTACTTATTTGATAAATGATTTGTTGCTGGAAGACCCTGCTTCATAAAGAAAATTTTGTTAATATACACGTAGTAATTATAATAAAACATTAAAACATTTTTAAAACTAAAGTTGTTATAACTCACTTATAACTTTTCTCTTGTTAATTTATAAACTTTGATACAAGAATATTGTAATGATGGAGTAAGAATAATTTGACAAATGATTTGTTGCTGGAAGAGTCAATGATAAATATTATAATCAATTAATTTCTTTTCTTTTTTAAATTTATTATTGAATTGTCTTTATTAAAACATATTTAAAATACCATAACTCACTTTCTAAAATAATATCAAAACCCTTATGTTAATGAACAATCTTGTGATACATTAATACGATTAACTATCTTTAGTCATGGAAAAAAACTTTAACGTATATGCAGTATAATCATCTAATAAAAATTCATCACCTTGTCGACCACTTATATCTATTTTGTAATAATTTTTTTAGAATAACTACTCTGTATTTTGTTTTATACGACTTATTATGTATTATAAAGATATTAAATTCCATGTTTATTAAACATTAAAAATAGAAGAAGTTTATATAGAATGATATTATTTATCGTATAAATTAGTTTTGTAAAAATGAGTTAGTCAGTGTTTAACATGGTATATCACATTTGTACCTGTTGTGAGAATAATAGTGTGAACTCCTATCAAAGATAATCCAAACAAATGTCAGAAGACACTTATTTGTAAAGAATGTGTTGAAAGTTTAAGCTATTTTCAAAACTATGACCAATGCTGCCCCGCTTAATAAGGCAAAGGCTGTTTTCCAAACTATGAACATTGCAGCCCTGCTTCATATGGAAACATGGTAAAAAAAAATCACATTCGAAGTTATCTCAAGACGCTGAGATCCACCCACATGCCACATTCATGACATATATCACCTGAGAGTGTAAGTAATTAAATAGGTCTAAGTTACAATAGTTTTGTTCAATTATATTTATCTTTAAAAGAAAATTTAGAATCAAGTTTTTGTTTTAAAAATATAAAGATGAAAAATGCATTTAAAATTTAATTTAATTAATTAAATTATTATTTAATCTATTAAATTCTTAGTTAATATGTGTTAATATAATTAATATGTTTACATAATAATAGTTATTATAATAAAATCTTAAAATATTTTAAAAACTTATATATCAAAATTGTTGTAACTCAGTTACAACTTTTCTAACTTTTTTCATGGTAATTTATAAACTTTGATACAAGAATATTGTAATGATGAAGTAAGAATAGTTTGATAAAGAATCTGTTGCTGGAAGAGTCATTGATAAATAGTGTAATCAATTAATTTTTTTTAAATTTATTAATGAATTGTCTTCATTAAAACATATTTAAATGCCATAATTCACTTTCTAAAAAATATCAAAACCCTTATACCGTAAAACCCTTCTAAACTCCACGGAATAATACGTCATAAATTAGAGTAAGATAACATGTATCTCAAATAGGGGTGTCACATATAATTCAAACATCACACTTACACCTGTCATGTTCAATAACTCTTAAACTAAATTTATGCTTTTCATACACTTTCAGATAGCATGTAGCTGCGAAATCACTTTCATTCATAACGAACATAATAAATAGTCTCATAAATAACTCATTCATATCACCACTTAGGCATGAAATCCAAAACTCCACATAATTCAAATAGCAATAGCAAAATAAAATAGAGTACATAAAATATCTCTCAAAACATGAATCAAAATATTCTCAGTGTTACATGACCAGAGTATGACTCGAACCAAAATAAATAAGAAAAATAAAGTAAGCAACTTCAACAACTACCCTCGTGCTAGAAGCAACTCTACTCTTCAGTATCATAATGATGTCGTATAAAACATCATTTTAACAGAAGGGTGAGAATTCACATAATTATCGAAATCATATATAATACATAACATACATTCATAGCATAATTATTTTCACACTTCAAATACTTTATAAACATAACATCAATCAAGCAACCATACTATTCGTAAGTACATACTCACAAATCCATAATTTCACCAATTCATCAAATTCACATAATGCACATAATCTCATATTGCAATCATAGACACAATATGACTTAACGCAAGACTCAAATGCAATACTCATGTATGTGTTATCAATCACTGTTATTATTTTTCAGTTTTCACATTAAACTAGGTCGGTCCTCTAGACCAATAACACACAAAAGTCCGTCCTCTAAGCTTCAAACCCCTCTCTAGGTTTGGGACAAGTCACTAGTTCCCACGTAACTAACAAACATTGCCTCTTAACTACAATGATGCATGTGCAAGTTCAACAACCATATGAAATTAAGACCATTCCTAAATCTTAATATCCATGCATATTTTCAATAATTCATCGTAATTGAGTTACCATACAATTACGCATACTTGCACATATTTATGAATCATCCACACACAATTCACTTTCAAATTATATACAACACATTTTACAATACAATCACAACTGTATTATCATTACAACAAGAAATACCTATCATGAATTTCATGTTGTCACACACCAAAATATACTTATACAAGCACACATACAAGTATTTGATAAATTATCCATAAATAGTTTCACAACCGGCAGCAAACAGTGCAACAATTTATTAATAGGACATATACACAACTGACTTCCCAAACATATTAGATATAAAAATATTGGGCAACCAATTCTATTATCTATACTATATTATAGCTCTATTTATTAGCTTTCCAACGCTTCGAATAGAGACCAAAATGGACTTACGGATCAAGAGTTTATGATCGAGACAATTCCGGGTATGAAATCCAGCGAGCTGACACGGCCGCCCGTGTCAAGGGACATGGCCCGTGGCACTCCAAAGTCATAAAATCATGTTTTTGCATTCCAAAACAGGGAGGATGATACGGCCACTCGTGTCAGAGCCCAGAAAAACCCATTTTCATTGTCGGAGGCCTTCTGGACCTCCGGTTTCGATTCTGTAAAAAGTTTCAGTTCCGAAATTCGAAATACTACCATTATATGATAATCATAACAATCCAAAACACATATTTAAAGATCCTACCATCATACATCATGTAATCATCAATTTCAAAATCATAGAAATTAGGGATTTTTATCCTAAATATGATACTACCCTTCATACACTATCATACAGTCCCATAACCATGTAAAGACCCACCTTACCTTAGTTTCTTGATGAACTCTTGAGTTTCCTCCTTAGGTTTTCTTCTCCTCTTTTCCCTTTTCCTTTTCTCTATGTTAGCTTCTTTTCTTCTTTTTTCCTTATTAACTCT
This sequence comes from Lathyrus sativus, assembly GCA_963859935.3. NCBI lineage: Eukaryota > Viridiplantae > Streptophyta > Magnoliopsida > Fabales > Fabaceae > Lathyrus > Lathyrus sativus. The sequence continues at coordinate 435,582,452 of OZ012740.1, read as the reverse complement.
ATTTTTTCTCTTTTTATATAAAATCCTTATAACAACTAATTCTAGTAATTAATGGGCTTACTAATCATACCCCCACCTTTACTATATCATTTCCACCAAATAAAATAATCCAAATAAATCAATTACGCACAAAATCACAAAATTATTTAATTAATATAACATATATAAATAATTACTAAAAATTGGGGTGTTACAACCCTCCTCCACTTAAAAGATTTTTGCCCTCGAAAATTATCTCAATCAAACAGATCAGGATAAGACTCTCTCATCTGACTCTCAAGCTCTCAAGTCACGTTTCCACCTGCTGGTCCTCCTTAAGATACCTTCACCAAGGAAATCTCTTTACCTCGAAGTTGCTTCATTTCCCGATCCTCTATCTGCATAGGTGATGTCTCCACAGTCAGGTTATCTCTCACCTACAGATCATCTACTTGGAATACATAAGATAGATCCGTAATGTATTTCCTCAATTAAGATGCATGGAACATATCATAGAGATTAGCAAGTGACGATGGCAAAACAACCCGATAGGTCACATCTCCTATTCTCAGAAAAATCTGGTATGGACTGATAAAACGCAACATTAACTTACGCGACTTCAATGTCCGACCAACACTAGTTACCGCAGTAACTCTAAGAAACACATGACCTCCTTCCTGAAATTCAAGGGCTTTCCTCTTCTTGTCATGATAACTCTTCTGACGACTCTGAGGAATCTTCATCTTCTCCTAAATCATCTTAACCTTATTAGTAGTCTGCTGGAATATCTAAGGTCCAACCACAACACTCCCGACTCATACCAACACAATGGTGTCCTACACCTCCTACCATACAAGGCTTCAAATGGTGTCATTCCAATACTCGAATGAAAACTGTTGTTGTAAGTAAACTCAATTAAAGGCAAGTAGCTATCCTAAGCACCTCCTTTTTCAAACTCACGAGCTATTAAAAGATCTTCAAGTGACTGAATCGTCTTCTCCGTTTGACCATCTGTCTGTGGATGATAAGCAGAACTCAACCACAAATTGTGAAGAAGAGTTCTTCTTATCCTTGTTTGTAGTTTTCATAAAGACGAACACATCAACAAAAATAAGAGTCAAAGAGGAGGAATGAAGATAATAGGAAGAATGTAATCTACGATAATAAATAAATTAAGAGGAGGAATCCACTGATGACGATGATGATCTTATTAAAAAGTTTGAAAAGTTCTTATGAAAAGAAAGGAAAAATGAGTTATTCATAAAAAAGCACCAAAAAGGAGAGTTACATGTCTTGAATGTGGAAAAAGGGGACATGTCAAGAGAGAATGTCCTACACTAGAAAAGAAAGAAAAATTCAAAAACAAGAATCACAAAAAGAAAAAGAAAGCACATGTAGCATGGGATGACAATGAAATAAGTTCATCTTTATATAAAGATCATACTTACAAGGCATTGATGGTCTCACATCATTCAAGTGATAAAGAACATGAGAAAATTGGGTACCTAGATGTAACTAATTGTTTTGTAGGTACTTGAAGATCATATGCTAGCATTGTCAAATCAAGATTGATCCTTCAAGACACAAGACCAAATAATATGGTAGTTCTAAAAGTTCCATTGATTAAAAAGATGTTTTGAAGAAGCATCAATATTGATGTCAACTTTGACATCAAATTCTTATGAAGGAGATAAGTGTCTAATTTTGTGATATTAATTTTCAATTATAATAGTATATCATTCCTATGTTATCAGCTTGCTTTATACTTTATTCTACTTTGTCTTCTTTTTGATGAGGTCAAAAGGGGGGATAAATAGTAGGTATTGTATTTGTTCTTGTTCATAATTATTTTAGGGGAGAAATTCTTGAATTTCAAAAGCAAGGGGGACATATACAAAATAGAGGGAGATTCTAATTGCTACTCAACATTTCAAAAAGTGACATATTGAAGCAACTCATTGATGAACAAGTTAAATTTCAAAGAATGGTTTGGCATCATAAAAAAGGGGGAGAATGTGAAGAAGAGTTCTTCTTGTGCTAGTTTATAGTTTTGATGAAGACAATTACATCAACAAAAAGAAGATTCAAAGATTGAAGACTAGAACAATCCAGTTCAAATTGTCAAAAAGCTTTGAAAAAATAATGGAACAATCAAGATGGTTGAATATGTATTACAATTCAAGTATATATATCTTAGTTGCTCATAAAAACCATGCATATTCATCTTAAACCTTTCATTCATCTTTTAAAATTATTTTTAAACTAACTATTATATTTTTGATAAATTCTGGCATTTCAAACCTTCGTAATAGTACTTTAAATCCGACACAATTTGCACAATTTTCTCAAAATGTAAAAATAGTTTAATTTTTGAAAATGTATAAGGTGTAATCGATTAACTATTATTGATTAACCGATTCCCACTGAACCATTGGCACTTTTTCATTAAATATTTTATGCAAAAAAAATTTTGAAAGCCATTTTGAACCATGGCATCTTTTCATGTATTTGTACACTTTTAGAGAGGTGTTAAGGCTCTATATAAACCATACTTTTTAGAATTCAAACTAATCTCTCTTTCGTAGCAATTCAAAACTTATATTCTCTCTTTTTCAAAATCAAGTGTTCTTGACATAACTTTTTGTTGAAACTTTTTCACATCAATTGAATTACATTTTCAAATAGTTTCAACTACACAAATCATTAAGCACTTGTATTACATATTAATAATTGCCTACTTGATGGAGAAGATCAATTATATGAATTGATATAAATTGTTATACAAATTCAAAGACTTGTAAAAATTCAGATTGTTGTGATTTCCTTACTGTCCAAGATTGCTGAAAGCAAGAGAGTGAATAAGGGAGAATTGTTCTCTTGTTGCACTTTGTAAAGATCATAAGGGATTTTTCCTTATTGATTGTGTTTCTTATGTTAGACGATTGTAGGATAGGTTTTGGTGGAAGACTTGTACAAAGATCTGACATAGTGGAGATCTCTCACAGGGTGTGAGGGGACTGAAGTACTCTCAGATCGTGAGGGGAACTAGGATATATCATTATGTCCTTTACTTTATGCATTTATTTTTCAGCATATTTACTTTCATATCTTTTCTGAAAAATAATAAAACCAATGGTAACACTTAAAATTGATAAAATTCTAATAAATCTAATTCACCCCCCTTTTAGAGACCGCACATAAACTTACAATTGGTATCAGAGAAAGTTCAAGTAATTTTCTCTTGTGATCCAGAATGGATTCCGCAAATTCGATATTCAGAGATGGTTGAAGCAATAACAAGCCTCCATTGTTCAGTGGTGAATACTTTGATTTTTGGAAAATTGATACGAAGGCACATCTAGAAGCACAAGGAGAAGATATTAGGGATGTTGTACAAAATGGTTCATTTGATCCTACTAGTGTTGTCGAAAGCATTGAGACAAAAAAGATTAAGTATTTATGAAATGAATATGATAAGAAGAAGGTACTCTACAACAAGAAATAAATAAAGAGGAGGAATCCACTGATGACGATGATAATCTTATTAAAAAGTTTGAAAAGTTCTTGAGAAAAGAAAGGAAAAAGGAGATAATTCACAGAGAAGCACAAAAAAGGAGAGTTACATGTTTTGAATGTGGAAAAAGGGGACATGTCAAGAGAGAATGTCCTACACTTGAAAAGAAAGAAAAAATCAAAAACAAGAATCACAAAAAGGAAAAGAAAGCATATGTAGCATTGGATGATAATGAAATAAGTTCATCTTTAGATAAAGATCATACTTACAAGGCATTGATGGTCTCACATCATTCAAGTTATAAAGAACATGAGAAAATTGGGTACCTAGATGTAACTAATTGTTTTGTAGGTACTTGAAGATCATATGCTAGCATTGTCAAATCAAGATTGATCCTTCAAGACACAAGACAATATTTAAAAGTTTCATTGATTAAAAAGATGTTTTGAAGAAGCATCAATATTGATATCAACTTTGACATCAAATTCTTATGAAGGAGATAAGTGTCTAATTTCGTGATATTAATTTTCAATTATACTAACATATCATTCCTATGTTATCACCTTGCTTTATACTTTATTCTACTTTCTCTTCTTTTTTATGATGTCAAAAGGGGGCGAAATAGTAGGTATTGTATTTGTTCTTGTTCATAATTCTTTCAGGGGTGAAAACCTTGAATTTCAAAAGTAAGAGGGAGATATAAAACATAGGGGGAGATTCTAGTTGCTACTCAACATTTCAAAAAGTCACATATTGAAGCAACTCATTGATGAACAAGTTAAATTTCAAAGAATGGTTTGTCATCATCAAAAAAGGGAGAATGTGAAGAAGAGTTCTTCTTGTCCTAGTTTATGGTTTTGATGAAGACAAATACATCAACAAAAAGAAGAGTCAAAGATTGAAGACTAGAGCAATCCCGTTCAAATTATCAAAAAGATTTGAAAAATTAATAAAAGAATCAAGATGGTTGAATATGCATTACAATTTAAGTATATATATCTTAGTTTCTCATAAAAACCATGATTTCTTTTATGCATCTTTTAAAGTTATTTTTAAATTAACTATTATATTTTGTGTAAATTACGACATTTCAAACCCCCTTAATATCACTATTAAACCGCCACAATTGGTACAATTTTCTCAAAATTTAAAAATACTTTAATTTTTGAAAATGTCTTAGGTGTAATCGATTAACCATTATAGGTTAACCTATTTTCCACTGAACCAGTGGCACTTTTTGATGAAAACTTGTATGCAAACGAAATCTTGAAAGCCTTTTTGAACCATGGCATATTTTCATGTATTTGTACACTTCTTGAGAGGTGTTGAGGCTCTATATAAAGCATACTTTTCAGAATTCAAAATGATATCTCTTTCATAACTATTCAAAATCTATATTCTCTCATTTTCAAAATCAAGTGTTCTTGACATAACTTTTTGTTGAAACTTTTGCACATCAATTTCATTACATTTTCAAATAGTTTCAACTACATATATCATTAAGAACTTGTACTACATATTAAGAATGACCTACTTGATATATAAGACCAATTGTAGGAATTGATATATATTGTTATACAAATTCAAATACTTGTAAAAATTCAGATTGTTGTGATTTCCTTGCTGTCCAGGATTGTTGGAAGTAAGAGAGTGAATAAGGGAGGATTGTTCTCTTGTTGCACTTTGTAAAGATCATAAGGAGTTTTTCCTTATTTATTTTGGTTCATATGTCAAAATATTGTAGGATAGGTCTTTCTATAAGACTTGTACCAAGATCTAACATAGTGAAAATCTCTCACTGAGAGTGAAGGGGCTGGAGTACTCTCGGATTGTGAGGAGAACTAGGATATATCATTGTGTCCTTTACTTTCTGCATTTATTTTTTAGCATATTTACTTTCATATCATTTCTAAAAAATAACAAAACCAGTGCTAACACTTAAAATTGAGAAAATTCCAATAAATCTAGTTCACCCCTTTTAGAGATCACACATAAACTTAAATTTGGTATCAGAGCAAGTTCAAGTAATTTTCTCTTGTGATCCAGAATGGCTTCCACAAACCCGATACTTAGAGATGGTAGAAGAAATAACAAGCCTCTATTGCTCAGTGGTGAATACTTTAATTTTTGGAAAATTCATATGAAGGCACATCTAGAAGCACAAGGAGAAGATATTAGGGATTTTGTACAAAATGGTTCATTTGTTCCTATTAGTGTTGTCGAAGGTATTGAGACAAAAAAGATTAAAAATTCATGGAATGAATATGATAAGAAGAAGGTACTCTATTGTCATACCCTCTTTTTCACCCTAACCTTTAACCTTCATGTCATTATCATTTGCATTGGCATTTGCACCTAGCATGGATCATAGACAAGGAATCAAGGTATCTTATCCAACATTCAAGAAAAGAGCTTCATCTTCAAAGCTCAATCAAGAGCTCAAGCTCAACTTTGTGATAATCTTAATTCACAAGGTCTCCATCATCATCAAGGCATGTCACTCAACCATTTGAATCAAGAACACAAGCATTGATTCTTCTCCTCATATCTCATGGATAATTGTCTAGGGTTTTGGTTCAAAAGGAGATTGGTGGCTAATTCCTTGGGCAAGACATGATTCTAAGGCTCAACGCACACCTTGAGGGTCCTCTACATGGATTATGTGTCATCACAAGAGCCTCAGTCAGTGGAAATGGTCATAGGGTTTCATTAGGTCAACAAAAGTCAACTGTGATTCAACTAAGTCAAAATCTTGGATCTCAAGGTCAATCAAGGGAATGATAGATGTTTTTAAGTAATCTCATGTGTTTGGAACAAAAAGAATCAAGGAGAAACATAAAATCAAGAGTTTCACTAAATTAGGATTTTGATGGAAAATTTTCTAAGTGTAGAAAATCCTAATTCTAGCCATCTTGTAACTTCCATAACTTTCTCTTTTTTGATCCAATGAGGGCAAACTTGCTATCAAATTAAAGAGGACATCATGCACTAAATGTTTGTGGGAGGAAACATGTCCAAAAGATTCATGGTTTAGGAGATATGATGAGTCAAAGTTGGAAAAAAGGAGATTATGACATTTCTACACTTAGAAAATTTTGTAAGTATAGAAAATCAGTTTGAGATACCTACTTTCAAAACCATTTTACATGATTATTCAAGCTTCAAATGATTTTTCCTTGAACATTAAAGTTGTAGAGCATCCTCTAAGCTTTCTTTTGAGTACTAAATCGTCTCCATTGTATGTGTGGAGCTCAAGTTATGAAGCTCCCAAATTAGGGTTTCAAAGATGTCAAAATTGGCAAGTGGCTAGACAGATTTTTCAACCAAATTTCCAAGACATTTTTCACTAAGTTCTTGACATCAATTGAATTTTATTACAACATGAAAGTTGTAGAAACTTCTTCAAGCTTTCCAATCATTACAAGAACTACCCCATTGGATCTATATATCTCAAGATATGGTCTTGCAAATATAGTGTTTCAAAGATGTCAAAATGTCCATAACTTAGAAAATTTCTAAGTTACTTTAGGCTGAATTTTAGGACCAATTTCAAGACACATATTCATTACCTTCCAAGCCTTGTTTCATGTTTTCATCAACATGAAATTTGTTGATCATTATGCAAGCTTTCATAGGAGCCAAAGAACACACCAATTTGAGAAACATTCATGAAGTTATGGTGGCTCAAAGATGGCATTATGGACTTGATTCTCATGCATCATATGTTATCATTTTGGTGCACAACTTGGATCAAAATTTGCAGTACCTTCTTGTAACATATTCATGCGCAAAACTCAACACCAAAACATTACCAAACCTAGTCAAACACATTCATGTACCACTTGTACCATTTTGCACAAACTTTGCCAAAAGAAGAAAATAAAAAAACATGCTTAATAAGAATGCTTGCTGAGCCACTCACTGATGTTTGATTTCCTCTCTCATTCCACTTGCAACCACAACAACACCATCTCATATGATGCTAACCCGTGCCACTCCCATACTCACTCCAAAAATTCAAAATTTTCAAAATCACTAACCACAAGGAATTAACCATAGTAACTTGTTTCTAACCACTCTAAAACTTCATATATAATGCAAAAGGAAACCCTAGAAGGGGGCAGACCATTCTCAGCAGCCAAAACATACAAAGTTCTCTATCATTTCTCAATATCTCCTTTTCTTTGAATCTAATTCTCTAAGGCTTGTTCTGTGCTCTTTGGTGCCTATCACCAACTATAAAGCTCAATCAAGAAGAAAGAACAAGTTGGCGAGGTGTTGAAGCTTAAAACAGAGACTGTAGAGCTTCATTTTAGGTAATTTTTCTTCAACATGTTTCTCTAATTTTACACGTTCATTTGCTTTGTGGTTTGCATATTTGATCTTCTGGGTGGAGGTAGATCATGCTTGTGTTAGCTTTGTGCTTGTATATTGATGTTTCAGTTTATGCATCTTTAATTCATTTTCAGTTTTTGTGGTGTTAGAGTGGATATAAATGATTTTTGAGTTCAAATTTGGATTCTATGTGAAAAATCCTTGAGAACAGTGTCTTATTTTGTTTGATTTGGTGTGGTTTTGCTTCTGCTCCAGTGAGGTCATCCGGAGCCCTAGCTCTGGTGTCTACGTGTGTATGTTGCACTGACTCTTTAACTTGCATAGTTGGAAGCCATGTGGCTTCACATGGCGCTGAATGGATTAATGAGCTGCTCGCATTGCTCATCTCTGATTTGGATTTGGATTGGGATTTTCCCCTTTTGATTCTTACACCCCTTGATTCTGAGCCCATATATGCTTCAACATGAACTCATGTTATTTTTGTTTTACTTCAGCATCTCCCTTCCATTTCGCATTTGATTTTTTTTTTATTTCATTTTCCTCTCTTTCATTTTATTTTATTTTAAATACCTCTACTTATTTTAAAAATATACAAAAATATAATTTTGGTCCTTTAATATCTTATTTAATTTTTCACTTTTTTTATTTTTATTTATATTTATTTTTAATATTTGATTTTGGTTTAATTTTGTGAGGTGTTTCATTTGACCTAGTTTTGAAATGTAGTCTTGTTTCATGACTTTCCTTTGAGCCTTTTAACCAAATCTTTTTACCATGCTTTGATACTTGGTTGAGGATTGTTTGAAGGTTGATTTGATAATAGGACTTGATTTTTTTGAGGGATTGTTATTTGGTTTTAATTGGTCCTCGACATGTGCTCGATTAACCTCATACTTGACTTTGTTTGATTTTTTTGTGTGGTGCATTTATGCAATACTTTTGGGATATTTTTCATGATGAATCTTGATTGGCTTAAATTGATTATGAGCTTTGGACCCATATTTATTTGGATATTTTTCTATTTTTTATGGAATTCCTAAGTTGATATTGTTTTGACATGCTTCTTTGATACTTTTGACCTAGTTCTTGAACCATTGTTCTTCCATGATTTCATTTGATGCTTGGTGATCTTAATTGATATGAGAGGCTATGTTTAAGCTTATGATTTCCTTTGACTCATTGTGTGTGTCTTGTCTTTTGAACTACTATGTTGTCATGTGGATGTTTGACTCCTTTTGAGTTTGATATGAATGATGCATGTCTAGTTCTTTGCTCATACTTTGAGGGTGATCCCTATTGAACTTATTTGATGTCTTGGTGTTGAATATGTATTGAAATTTTTGTGTTTACTTATGACTTCCCATGTTCACATGTTCTAATTGCATGATGTTGATCATTGTTGATTTGTTTCTATGAGATATTTGTTGACAAATGCCTAGTCTTTGTTTGGATTCATGTTGAATGCTTTGATGCATCTTCCTTCATTTTTGAGATATGTTAATAATGACATGATATAGGTTCTGACCTTAATTGTCTTTCATCTTGATTGATACATATTGCTTTGGTTTTTTCATATATACATATTGCTTTGGTTTTTTCATGGCATATGTGTTTGTGCCTTAACTATTTGACTTTGCCTAATTAATTGAGTTGTGTTGGGTGACTTCTTTGAGCTTGTTTAAATAATTTGAATGGTTGAGATTATTCATTTGTATATCTCTTATTGTCTTTGATTCAAGTTTGAAGCATGCTTTATTTTTTATACTTGTTTGTTGCATCCTATTTGCTTTGATTGTGTCTCTTGCTTTCGTTGTCTGAAATGAACTCTTCACGATCCTTTTCTTTGATAATTGATACATTTCTCTTACTCCTTCATACATTGCATCTCATTTCCCCCTTGGTGGACATTATGTATCCCTTTCCCCCCATTACAATGTAATAGTTTAGTTCTTTTAACTTCTTATTTGTGCTTGCTTGCTGTTTAAGAAAGATAAAATGAATTTAGGTTAGAACACATTTTCAATAAAAGGAACAAATAAGGCTTGATCCAATGTCAAGTCACTTTCAAAAACCATTAACTTGATTTACACTTTAAGGTTTCTCTCATCTCATCCTCTTTTCTTATCTCTTCCATAAAATCCCACACTAACCTTGTATGTATCCCACCTTTGTAAGTCGATTGCTTCGTGCATTGCCATCAACCTACCTTGATCTATTCACCACCCTTTCTTTTCAAAACCTTTCTCCATTTGTTTTTGTCTCCCTGAGTCAAAAACCTTGGTCTTGTACCAAATGCATTTCAAAACTTTTTTTCCTAGCAAACTTGGATGGTTGTGAGTGGTTAGGCGAATGCCTTCTCCTACCCTGAGTACTTGACATTACCTTTAGGGTTCACTATCATAAAATACTTACCATTCAAATCAAAACATCTTTAATAAGAGAATAAGGTTCTCTCTGTATTGAACTAAAGAGAGAGGATTGAGTGAAGACTTCTTCCTCTCCGAGTATTAGAATACTCACTTTAGAGTGTGTGGTCTCAATACTCATCTTTCAATATGAAGATGTGACTACATCCGCCACACCCTTTTCACAATAAATCTTTTGAGATAAAGAATTGGGTACTGCCCGCAAGGGGTTACTATCCGAGGACTTACTTCACCTGTAAAAACAACTTTCACATATCAAATGTGACATCTTGCCTTGATGGAGAAAACTAATCTTTTCAAAAGGACATGCTACGTCTTTTTTATCGCAAACAGGCAACGCCTAAGACTCCACAAGCGAGCTGCAATAAACCTAACGGCTATAATACGTACGTTGGCATCATTCATAAAAGCACCAACAATTTGTAGTTCGAACTACGAACGCTCTGATTCTTTACTTGTTTTAAGTGAAGATACGTAGGCACAAGGGCCCCAATCCTTGGCGAGCGTACTTCATTCTATTTATCCGTAGTCCTCCGAACTAAGTTGACTCTGTCTTTCTCATACCCATTGAGAATATGTAGGCATATGACTGCGAGGTCCTACCGAGTCTCCTTCCCCTTTTCACCTCTTCTTTTCACTTTATTCTTATTTCAACCCCTTCTATTTCCCTTTAGAACACCCTTAGAAAGAAACATCTTTTAGCAATATCCTTATACGTATAGACAAGCAAATGGTTTCTATCGAGTACGATGGATGCGATGGGTGCTAATACCTTCACTTCACATAACCGGCTTTCGAACCCTTTCTCTTGGTTGCAAGACCATCTTATCCATTTCCTTCTTAGGGTTTTCTCGATATTTTCCATTCCCCTTTTGGAATAAATAAAGTTTGATGGCAACTCTTCCGTTCTTCCACTTTCGCCTCTTCGTCGTTGCATTTTTTTGAGTAGTGACAGCTTGGCGACTCTGCTGGGGATAACCTAGCAAGCCAAACCTAGTTTGATTGTCGTATGTGTGATTTATTTGCTTTTATTGCTTTATTATGCTGTGTTCTCTTATCTGTTGGTTTTAGTGGGGATGGTTTGTGAGGAGAAAGGCTTTCTACCCGAGCTTTTCAAGTATACACTAAGCTAGGAGGTGGTTGCTTTCTGATTTGTGAGACTTAGGACTGGTTGAGTTGGTTTGACTTCCACCGCTCAAATGAGGCCCCTTTGGGATGATTATGTCTTACAAGTAGTCGTAATGGCGTATTTATTTCTGACCTGGAAGTCCTTGATTCTGAAGACATTTTTGCAGAACCCTATTCCAAAGGTTACTAAGACATAACTTTGTGCTCATCCTTTGAAGGGACTACCGTTTTACGAATTGTCATTATGATAGAAAACTTTTGAGGGTTAGTGCATGGGACCTTGTTTAAAGCCTTTTGGGATGCCCTGTTGTAAACCAATAGATTGCCTACCCGAGGTGAGAGATGCCTTGATTTGTCCTACAGGTTCCATGACCTTGATCCTTGTACTGCTGGCCTGTTCTGGTGTGAATTCATAAGCATTGCATTGCATAACATTTTTGCATATCAAAGGACTTAAGAGACTATGATTATCTCAGGTATTTTTGAAAAATGACTGATCAAAAGAAGAGAAGCACTAACTTCTTGAAGTTTAGAGAGCCAAAATTAGAGGTCATCCGAGAACTTTTAATTGACGTGCCAAAGGCTATCAAAATCAACTTTCAAGGAGAACATGGGAAGTTACTTGACCTTCTTTATTCTGGCATGGATACTTAGGCCTCTTTGCTATGGCACAATTCTATGATGCCCCACTCAGATGTTTCACCTTCCAGAATTACCAGTTGGCCCCCACTCTTGAGGAATATTCCCACCTGTTAAATATCAAGATTAAGGACCAACCCATCTACACCGGTTTTGAGGAAGAGCCAAAATCTCCTGTTATTGCTCTTCCCCTCCACATGACTAAAGAAGAGGTTGATGCTGGTTTGGCCAACAAAGGAGGTACTCATGGGTATCCCCCTGAAGTTTCTGCTTGACAAGGTTGTTCATTATAAGACTAATGAAGATTGGGAAAGATTTGATGTCTCCCTTGCTTTGATAATTTATGGGATTGTCCTCTTTCTAAACATAGACAACTTCATAGACATTGCTGCTATTACTCTCTTCATTCAGAAGAATCCTATCCCCGCCCTTCTTGCTGGCACTTACCATTCCATTCATTGGATGAGTGAGAAGAAACAATGAATGGTTTAATGTTGCTCTCATTTGTTGTTCAAGTGGTATATGACCCATTTTCCAAAGGAGGGACCATTTGTGGAGAACAAGGAGAAACTGAAATGGTCTAGGCGCATCATGTCTTTGGTAGCAGACGACATTGCTTAGTAATTCCATGAGTACTATGATGTGGAGATTATTTTCAATTGTAGGGAATTTTGTAATGTACCTCTGATTAGAAGAGCTGGCTGCATTAATTACAACCCAATCATGGCACTACGTCAATTGGGTTATACTATGGAGGATGCGCCCGAGGCAGAGAAGATCCAAAGCTTTTTCTTGCTCAATAAAGCAGAGGATCCCAAATTTGTCAGAAAAATTGCTAAAGCATGGACCAAGATCCATACAAGAGGAAAAAAGGAGTTGAAAGTGAAAAATTGTGTGGCTAAAGAACCATACAATAGATGGTTGTTGGCTAGAGTGGCGGAAAGGTTGTTACCATTTTCTCCTGAACCTCCCATGCAAGTGAAGCCTACTGTTCCCACTCATGTGTCTACGGAAGAATATGAGAAGCTGAAGCTGGTAGTGGAAAGGTTGACTAAGGAAAACCAAGATCTCCAAGCTGAAATCCACCAAATTGGTGTGGAAAATGGCCAATTCAAAAGAAAGATGGAAGTTGAACAAGATAAAGTAGCCGAAAGTAGAAAGAAGTTGAAGTTAGAGACATAATTAAGGATCATGTATCAAAACGGTTTTCAAGGGGATGATGCGTCAGTGAAGACTCTTAGACAATGCTTGAAGGAGGCCAAAGAATCTTGTGAAAGAGCATGGTATTTTTGTGAACTAGCTTCTGCTGAAAAAAAGAGGACTAGGGAAAAACTCGAGGCTGATATTGATGATCTTGAGGAACAACTAAGAGGTGCTTTGACTTTAGCTGAAGATGAGCGTCAGCTCAAAGAAGAAGCAATAAGAGTTTCATAGGTCACTCCTAATATATGGAATGATAAATTCTTAGAGTTGGAAACTGCTCAAGAAACGACCACTCTTTGGAAGGACCGCTTTGAAGCTTTGAAGAGGGATAATTCACATTGGCTCAAGAAAGAGGCTCAACTCAACAAATATTTGGACACTCATGTGGAGTCCCTCAGACATTGTTAGCCAGCTCTAGACATGTACCATGCTAGGTATAATGATCTGATAGAGCATTGCAATCTCATGATTCATGATATCCCATGGAGGTTGGAAAGTGCAATTCAAGGTTTGGATGGAAATAATATTCCCTCTTTAATCCACCATTTCATTCAACTCTGTGATCAGATGGTTGGCAAATTCATGTTTGAGTCAAAGAAACTTAAGGAACGCCTCCGAAAGAAGACCTTTTAGTTGTTTAGTGTAATACCCCAAATTTTGCCCCGAGGTTATTAGGTTCATTTTGCACATCATTTTAACTAACCGCTAACCGGTTTGTTCAGTCTGTTGGTTTTTGCAGGAAAATGGATTCTCTGCTTATCTGTTCAAGGCCATATTCACGGACTTTATTATCGGCCACAACTTAATTTTCCAGATGATTTGTTTGAGCTCAGTTACGTCTGATTTAAACCGTACAAAATGTTTAATTGCCGAGTTCAGAGTTGGAAATTGGATAAATATCATTTGAGGAATTTAATTAATTTGATTGAAGAGTTTAGCCATTTGGATTTAATCGAACAAGTTGGATTTATTCTGATGAGGTTATTCGTTTAAGTATCGGATGAGTTATTCAGAGATTTTATCGGAGATGGGATTTAATTGGATTTTGGATTGAGAAATTCAAATTAATAGAAAATTAGAATTTTTATTTTATTATTTTGTTACAATATCCAAATAATAAAATAGAATTTTTATTGATGCTATTATTTTATTACAATATCCAAAAAGAATAAAATTTACAAATTAAATCACATTTTCCTAAATTTCCTAAAATGGTCCTAAAAATGTCTTCCGCTTCCGAATCTTCGAGTTTCCGATCTTTTCCTTCGAACCTGCAAGTCAACAGCAAACAAACAATTTTAAAGGTTAAAATTAAAGTTGGTTTTATCGGTCCCGATACCCTCAGCCTAATGTCATCATCGGGTACGTCGGGAGGGTAACAGAATACTCCGTCGCCAGCTCCCGACTCAATTCCGACCCCGGCACAAGACCAGTAGAGTTTTGTTCAAGGCAGCCGAGAGAAAGAGGAAAAGTGATTGTTTTGAAGTGCTTTTGGAAAAAGTAGGTTTGCAAAAAAGTGATTTTCCAGAAAAGTGATTTTTAGAATAAGCACTTTTGGAAAAAGCATTTTTCAGAAAAATGATTTTGCCAAACAAGGCCTTAACGAGGTGCCCACAAAATTCTGCAAGCCAACGGATCAAACCAAAATCCAACAATCAAGCCAAAACATCAGCCAAAATAGCGGCAACAAATCCTGGAACAGTGAATCTGTCAAGCCCAAAATGCAAGCTAGCAGCACCATGAATGTCGCAACAAACCATTTTCCCCAAGGAATCATGCAACAAAACGGATCAAGTCATGCAAACAACCAAACTTCCTAAAAAGCGGCACAAATAAACCAAATCAAACATAAAAAATCGGAAAAGATGTAATGCAGATCCATGCCCATAAAAAGAAAAGTAGAAGAATATAAGATGGATGAAGAACATCTTCAAGGGGGATCTGAAAAAGGCGGCCGAAAACCCTACGGAGAAGGATCAAACATCATTATTAAAGAATAGATCTAGAACCTTCACGAGTTCATCCCAGAAGGATGATACCAAACTCAGAGAACGCCGTTCTCATCATCGTCCCTGAAACCAAGAAGTGCATGCGAACGAGTTGAACAGAGAAAAATGGGGGATCGCGAGTTCAGAGAAAAGGACTCGAAGAACTTTAAGCCCACCAAACCAACCGACTGAGGCAACACCATCCTCATCCATCGACGGACGAGAGGTGCCGCAAGTCGCCATCAGAGGGTAAGCCAAACGCCTCAGACAGTGGTCATCATCGGCACATTTTCAATCCTCATCGCCAAACACCAACCGAAACAGCCATCAAAACATCACCACCGCACGACCAACAACAACCCGCAGCAAACCGAAAAGGGTAAGAGATCATCATGTTGGAATTTTTGTTGTTGTGTTTTTCAGGTAAATAAGAGAAGAAGAAGATAAGAAGCATTGAGCAGCAGCCATGCAACCAAGGCATAAGAAAAAAGAGCTCCGAGACAGCAACAATGGTCGCGGCGCCGTCAAGAGAAAGAAGATGGTTTTGAAAACCCTAAAGCTTTGTTTCAGCCAAGCGACCCCCTCCCCCTTTCTTATCACTATTCCTTTTTATTTATCACTTTTTTTTTTATTTTTTTTCATTTTTTTTATTTTATAATGATTATTAATTAGTATATTATGTAATTAGAATTAACTGTGTCATTATTATTAAACTGAAACTAAAACCTTCAATTAAAACCATCCTCCTTTTTTTTTAACGTAAATGAAAAGTTAAAACATAAACTAAACCTTTTTTTTAATATTTAATAATTAAAACCTTTTAATCAAAACCCATTTTTTTAAAAAAATAAAAAACATAATTAAAATTAAAATTTCAATTTTTAACTAGAACATAGTTTAAAATTAAAACCATTCTTTAAAGTTTAACAACATAAGACATAAGATTTAAACCAATTGTCTATTAAAATATTTCTTAAAAGTCACTAAAAAATTTCTAGTTTTGTTTAAATAAAATGTTCAAAAAAAGAGAAAACTATTTTTTTAAAAAAAACTCATTATTAACACTTGTTTTAAAATTAATCCAACTCATTTTTTATTAAAATTATAACCATTTTTTTTAGGCAAAATATCCTTCTTGGTCCCTTAACTATACCTCGGGGTTCATTTTGGTCCCTTAACTTTAAAAAGTTCCATATTGTTAAGGGACTAATATGGAACGTTTTTAAAGTTAAGGGACCAAAATGAACCCCGAGGTATAGTTAAGGGACCAAGAAGGATATTTTGCCTTTTTTTTAAAAGTTAAAAAAAATTTTCTAGAAAAAAATTAAAAAGTAGATACATTTTTTTAGTTTGTAATACCTTATTTTTTCGCTTCGTCTATATTCTTGTGTCGTTCCCTTCATTATTTTCTCGGTTGTACAGTTTGTAGAACTTTATTTTTTGTTTCATCTCATGGTTGTAATTATGCGAGGCTGTCGTCGCTTTGATTCTGTCATTTGTTTTTGTTTGGTTGTAATTTACGCGAGTGATCGTCGCTTTGCATTTTTTTACTGTTTTCATATTTTCCTCTATTTCAATCCTGCCGTATAATAGATTTCTCATTTTGCATTAATCTACTGTTAAAACCCCTCCGAAGGAATAGGTCTAGTCGTTTGACCGCCGCGTCGATAATACCTTTGACCCTTTCACTTTTTAAACCCTAATTGCCTAGGCGTCCTGTCGTGGACAAGTTTTATCCTTTACCCTAGCATTAGGTTAAGGAGTCGCCGCACTCCGTTTTAGGTTTCCCACCGTGGAATACCTAGTTTTACCCTTTTAATTCAACTCTTTACAACGTAGAGATTGGAGTCTCCGAACTCCACGTAAGCGCTTCCTTAAGAACGCTTATTCCCTATTGAAACCTTGACCACAGTCAAGAAGTTTCCATTCCTCCCTTTTGAGGGGAACTACGATTACTCTAATTCCATCCCTTACCCAGGATACGTAGGCACAAGATGAGAATCTTGCCGAGTAAACTTAGGACTAACCCTTAGGTCTTTCTTTTCACGTTATAACCCTTAGCATATACCCTCAAGCAAATAATGAAGCAAAATAGTAAATTTAATCAAAAGGTTCCTGTAGAATACTACAGAAATTTAGGGTGCTAATACCTTCTCTAAGCTTAACCAACCCCTTACCTAGATCTCTCCCCGCATTGTTTAGGATGCAAAAATTAGGTTTTCCTTCTTTTGACCTTTTCCTTCGGATAAATCAAAGATCGATTGTGAACTAAAGATGTGATTCAAATTAATTAATAATTTGATATCCTATTCTCACCGCAACATTTAGTCATATCTTTTGTTTCAAAAACTCTTGTTTTCAGCTTGTTGAACAATGATTAAGTCATTTGTTATTAATCTTCCCTAGAAATTAATGAAGATCTGCTTTTGGTTTCAAAGTTGTGCGTTTTATTTGATCACATTTCTATAATACCTATGATAATCACAAGGTCTTGAGAGTCTTTTGAGCATCATTTGAAGAATTGCATGTACATACGCATCATTCTGCATTCCCTGAAACCCCAATCTCATGACCACTTTCCCTTCTACATTAGGACAAGCTGACTTCTCGACACTCCTATAACACAAGAAATAATCAAAGAAGGATCATGGACCAGCTGGAACAGAATCAAACTGCCATGAGAGAAGAGATGTAGAACATGAAGCCTCAGATGACTCAACTGATGGAGGTGATTCAGAATATGGCTAGAGGGCAAGAGGAAATGAGGCAAGTTGCGGAAAGAAATGTTAATAACCCTCATATTCCTGCTGGCACAGTCCCAACCCCAGATGGTGCAATCCCAGTTCCTGTTGGCGCAGTTCCGACCCCAGGTGATGGAATCCCCATTCCTGTTGGCACATTTCCTCCACCCGGTGGCGCAGTTCATCCTCCTTGCAGTACGCTTCCACCCCTAGTTCATTATAATGACCATGAGGACTTTTACAGTCCTTGTGAGGATTCGGTTGTGGATGCTTATGGACCACAAAATACTGACTTGGAGAAAAAGTTCAACGCTTTGCAAGAAACTGTTAGAGCAATGCAAGGTCCTGATGTCATAGGGTTGGACGCTGCTGAGATCTGCCTTGTACCCGGAGTCAAAATACCTCAGAAGTTCACCATTCCAACTTCTGAGAAGTATAAGGGTAATAGCTGTCCTAAGAACCACATCAGGTATTATTGTAGGAAAATGGCTGCTTACTTAGATGATGAAAAGCTTCTGATCCATTTCTTCCAAGATAGTCTGACTGAAGCTTCCCTATAGTGGTATATGCAACTTGAACACTCTCACGTTAAGAGTTGGAAGGAGCTGGTGGATGCTTTTGTAAAGCACTATCAGTATAATACTGATATGGCTCCGAACCGTACGCAATTGCAAAATCTGACCCAGAAGACTAATGAATCCTTCAAAGACTTCACGCAAAGATGGAGAGGTTTAGCTGCAAGGGTGCAACCACCATTGCTTGAAAAAGAATTAATTGATATCTTCAAGGGAACTTTGCAAGCTCCGATCCTTGAATTCTTAGCGTCTCCCACCTCTATAGTATTTTTAGAACTTGTTATGGCCGGTGAAAGGTTGGAGAGCCTGATGAAGGCTGGGAAAATTCAAAACACTGGTGGATCCTCGAGCGGACCCAAAAAATATCAAGGATTCATAAAGAAGAAAGAAGGAGAAGCCAATACCGCTTCTATAGAAAAACGAAAAGCTCATTAAGGTTACCGCCACATTGCTACTGTTACTCCTCAACAATAACTTGCTATCCCTGCTAGCCAACCTGTGGCTCAACAACAAGTTCGACAACATCAACCACGTCAGAACCAGTACTAAGGCCAACAAAGACAACGAGGGCTAGAGAAAAGATTTAATCTAATTCCGTCGATGTATGCTAGGTTACTTCCATACCTTTTGAAAGGTGGGTTAGTGCAATTAAGGGAGATGAGGGACCCTCCATCTGTCCTTCCCCATGGATATGATGCCAATACACACTGCGAGTTCCATTCTAGTGCTCCAGGTCACAACATCAAAAATTGGAAAACCCTGAAGTATGTTGTTCAAGATCTCATTGACTCAAAAGCGATTAATTTTAGCAGAAATACTCATAACATCAAGACAAATCCCATGCCTTCTCATCACCACTCCACGAATATGATTGAGAAATCTAGAGGGATTCAACTGGTTTCAAACATTGACAAAATGAAGACACCTTTTTCTATTGTTAAAGAGCAACTTTTGTTAAAGAGCGTTTATCCTGGTTGTTTAGCAGACTGTCACATTTGTTTGATTAACCCTCAAGAATGTATTGAGCTGAAGAATGGTATCCAAGGTTTGATTGATCAAGGTGTGCTCGTGGTAGAACAGATCTCAAAAGCTGAAGAAGTTGCCACCCTCTATATTTCTTTTGATGCATTGGATATACCATACGATGATGAAGATGAACAGTGGGATCTCCCTAATAACTTGGCTTGTGCTCTATTGACAATCCCTTATGATGAAGAAGACTGGGATAATATGTATGGTCACACTCATGTTCCTTTATAAATCCCATGTGATGAATCATTCTTGCTTCCCTATGGTCAAGGCATAAGGCCTATGGATATACCTTACGATCCGATTGAAATACTCATGTTTCCACCTTTGATGAACCAGCTTGTTATTTCAACTCCTGCTCCATTTCCTTACGAGAGCACAAAAGCTATTTCTTAGGTATACGGCCAAGCTTTCTTTCTTAATGGGCAGAAGGTTAGGGAAGAGTGTCTCAACTGCGAAAAAGGACCGGCAAACAGACAGAAGAGTCACCACCAAATGTTATTTATCCCAAAGAGAGGGAAAGTAAACGATCGAAGAAAACCTAAGAGAACGGGAAAGACAAAGTCATCGCAACCAAATCTTGGGTTCTGGAGTCGATTATGCAAGGGGAAGGTATGAGCACCCCTCACGGCCGTTGTACTCAACGGGATCCATGTTTGTTGTCTAATCTATGGGTGAAAACTATCTAATGCTACTGCTAAACGGGGGTGGAAGGAAAGAACAAACTTGATAGGACATCTCCGCCCTATGCCTACGTATTCTCTAATGCAATGGGAAAGTCAGAGTCAACGTAGTTCGGGAAACTACGGGTGATGGAGGGAAGGTTACTCGTCAAGACATCGTTGTCTTGTGCCTATGTATCCTCATCTGGTATGAGAAATTAGAGCAATCGTAGTTTGGGTAAAAATAGACCACTGATTGGTTCAAGTGTTTTGTGAGAAATGTTACATCTCCATTCTAGCAGTTAGGGACGAGGCCTATTTGCGGTAGAACAGAAACGTAACATACTCTTTCTAAAAATGAGGTTTGAAAACAATCCCGAAGGATGAAAAAGTTTGAGTTTGGTTTGTGTTTTTAGGAGAAGTGAATTGAGTTAGTTTGAAACTCATGTTGCACTAAAGATTATGACATAAGGGCAAATGCGTCGCATATCGCCCAAAGGGCATACGCTAAACACTCTAGATAATGTGTAGAGAGACCTCCCCACTTATCAATTCCTCATGTACTTAAAGCTCGTAGCGTACAACACTCATCATTCATTATTAAGTGTCTTAAAAGAGTTTAAGATGAGAAGAAAAGACACAAAACTCTAAAGGGAACTAAGAAGCCCTAATGTTGTCATGCAAAGTGGTCCTAAAGTTGGGATAAAAGGGAACTACCTAATGTTATCATACAAAGGATTGAAAGCCTAATGTCTCTCCTACTCCCATCTTAAACAGAGGGACTAGGAATCCTAAGGGATCATGTGAACAAGCACAAGTAAACACAATGCATAATCAATCACTGATGAAAATAAAGAAAATACTTAAACAAATCTATGCAAGATGGAAAGAGATATGCAAAGACAAACAAAATATGCAATCATGAAGCATTCATCAAAGACAGACACAAGTCACAGACAAGTTAACAAGATGGAAGACTTAAACAAGTCAAGAAAGATGAGAGGGAATGAGAGAAGCAAGCTCCTACATCAAATGCCATCAACATCACAAGAAGAGAGGTATTAAACAAAGAAACTCAATAAAATAAATGAGGGGAGAATTAGAGTGGGGCAGCAACCACATCATAAACATCTCAACCAAACATTCACTCATGATCAAATAAATAAACGCACCCAAACAACTCAAAAGAAGTTCAAATGTTCACAACATCCTCAAAGTGAAACAAACATCACCAAAGCATCATGAACAAGCACATAACCATCAAGGTCAGAAGTGAACTCAAGTAACATGCCTCAAATTCAAAATCAAATCATCAAGCAAACACAAGAATGATCAAATCAAATTGGAGGACCAAAGTCCATCCAAACATCTCACACTTCAAACATAAGTGGAAAGACATGATCAAATGAGACTTGTGGCATAAGGTATACATCCAATGGACCTATAAACATGCAAAGCAGCACCTCAAACATGCCAACAAGAGTTAACAAGACTCATGAGGTCTTCAAGGGATCACATGAGATCATGTCCCAAAATTAGGTCAAGGATTACATGCATACACATATTTAAAACACTTTGAATTTGAGACACCCACCAAAAAAAGAAATAAGCTCAAATAAAATCCAAAGAAAATACCAAACTCAAGTTGAACCAATCTAAAATCAGTGTGCAAAAGGTCATGGCAAGAATCAACTCAAAGCACCACCAATCATGTTAATCAAGACAAGGTGTTCCACTTACCGAGCATTCATCGAGGGACAAACAAAACCAATGCAAAACAATTGAGAAGTGATCATCAAGACCTCAAACCAGCCCTCACATAAGCCTCAATCAAACACCTAAGTGTGAGAGGAAAATTGGTCAAAGGGGGTGTTCAATCAACGCCAAAGATCAAGCTTAAATTCAATGTACAAACCATAAAACCACTTCAAATATTAAATCAATTAAAAATAGCAAAAATAATTGAAAAATGAAATAAAAATAAGGAAAAATATCTCAACATATTAAAGAGTCAGAAACATATTTTTTGGGATTTTTGTAATGCTTAAAACTATTTTAAAATGAAAATGCAAGAAAAATAAAATAAAAAGAGAAATAAAATGCAAGAGGGGTGTAGTAGTAATCTGGGATTGAACTAGGTTCAAGTTAAAATGCAAATGGGCCTAAAAAATGGGGGGGGGGGGGATATCACAAAATGAAAAGCCCAAACCAAAACGAGCTCAGTTTTAATGAAATGATTCGTTTCATTAAAACAGGTGGCATGACACCTCAGGGTCAAAGCCCCGCACGTGCAAGTCAACCAGCCAAGTCATAAAACACCTCAGCACCACCTCAGACGCGGAGACCTAGCTCCGGTCATCTTCCCCAGTGAGCTTCACCGGTGGAATCTGAAAACCACCATAAAAATGTAAACCCTGGACATCATCTAAAAGCATTTTCCACGTAGATCATGAATCCCTCCTTAGATTTTCAAAAAGGTTCTTAAAACAAGGTGAAATCAGGCCATGAAAGATTGACATTCAAACTGAAAATTGCTCAAACGCACACAATGATGATCTAAACATGGCCTACACATGGTAGGGCTTCAGATGCAACCAACACGATCCTAAATAGGTGCCTAAAATGGAATATTCATAGAGTGGAAAGTTACCTAACGAAGTTGCTCCGTTGGCTCTTCAAATGCTTTGCAAGCTTTACTCTGAAGCTTCTAGTCCACTCCTTATGCTTTAGTGATGATGGAGTGAGCAAGAGTTGGAAGAAAAACTCAGTGAAGAATGAGATTCAAAGAGAGAGAAATTTTTGAAAATTCTTGATGGAAATCACTCCTCTGTGTAGCTACTCCCATTCTCCTCATTTAGGGTTCACTTATGGCTTAAATATGAGGGCTTAGACTTGTTCATGCAGGCCCATGTTGGGTGATTTACTTGATTCCACAATTTTTCCAAAAACATCCAAGTGAGGTGCACACACGGGTTTGATGCCTTATGACTCATTCCACTCACTCTTGCTAATCACGTGGTGGTGAGGAAAGGAATAATGTTGATTTGGAGAATTGAAAATAAGTGGAGATATGGTTTTGGACAATTTCCTCATATGGTGTGATATTTGAAAAAGTGACTTGAAATGTGGACTTATGTTGGCTCAATTTGGGTAAGGAGTATCACACACATGATATGATGATGGTAAGGCATCAAAAGTTCAAAAAACAACTTCATTTAGTGACTTGAAATGGAAGAAATTCAAACTAGGTCCAAAAATTAAGTTTTCATGCTCATTATGGTTCAATGATCTCATAATTCATCAAATGTCATGGATATTGAGATCAAGATGAATTTAAGGTCATGAGGCACAACTTTCATGTGGCAAGAAATTGGATTAGAGGTCTTGAAGTGGATGAAATTGGTCCTTGAAGTGAATGACCTAAAACTAGGTTTCCAAAATTACCCTTGACTTATGAAGATCATAACTAGAGCTCCACAAATGAGAATGGTGGGTTCTAGCACTTATTTTAAAGCTAATACAATGAGGAACAACTCTCATGTTTGTTGAAAGATAAGGAAGCGCTTGGTTACATGTGAAAAATGCCTTGGAAGTGATCTATCTTTGAGTGCCTCTAAACTCTCTTCATTTTGTGACACCAACTTGTAGCAATCATAACTTGAGATGTATGAATCCAATGGATGAGTTCTTGTTCTCAAAAGAAAGCTTTAATGATGATGAATAAGTCTCGTGTTTGTTGGAAAGTGAGATAAGACTTGTATCATAGTGAAATTTATCCTTGAAGTTAGGTACCAAAAGAGGGGATTTTACACCTAGAATCATCTGAAACTCTAATTTAGTAACCTCTTGAACTCTTGAATCTCTTTGATATAGCTTCACCCTGACATTTGAGATGAACTAGGAAGACTTCTCATGGCTTCCAAGATCAGGACCCAAGCCTTAAACTCCTTCAAACCCAAAGTTGATTTTTTGTTGACTAGATGAAACCCTAACCTTTTCTAATGATTGAGACTCTTGCAGATGATTTATGTGATCATAGGACTCCGCTAGAGTAACCAATGAGCTTTTGAACCACACCCCAATCAAGGAGAATATCTCATGTGCTTCTACTCATCCTCAAGATAGGAAATGATACCCACACACAAACTTTCTCCTCTCAAGGAGCTTTGAGACCCAACCCTGATGATGATGGACTCTTGATGACCTGAAAATGCACCCTTGCTTAATCTTGAACATGGAATTTCTCTCTTGAATGGAATCTACAACCTCTTGATCCCTTGTCTAGAACCAATGCTATGCACAAATGCAAATGCTAAATGCTATGAAAGATAAGCCAAGATGAAAGAAAAGGTTGGGCAAATTTTGGGGTGCAACAAAGAGGATATCCTAGAAGAGAATAAAGCAGTAGAAAACATTGTTGGGACTGGTGGCGTCACCAGAAGTGGTAGAATTTTTGTGCCAACACCACCGCTCGCTAACAACCATACTGCTGCTAGCAAAGATGTAAGAAAGCAAGTTACCGCTCAACATGGCAGTCTTCCAAGCAGAAGGTTGTTTCTAATGAAGAAATAGAGGAGTTTCTGAGAATTATACAGAAAAGCGATTATAAAGTGATTGATTAGCTCAATCAAACTCCCTCAAAGATCTCCATGTTATCATTGTTGATGTGTTCAAAAGCTCACCAAGAGGCGTTATTGAAATTCTTGAAGGTCACGCATGTGCCTCAAGAAATATCTGTGTTGCAATTTAAAGAAGTAGTGGGAAACATAGCTTCCGGCCATATCCTAAGTTTTAATGATGGAGAGTTACCCCCTGAGGGTAAGAATCATAATAAGGCCTTACGCATCTCTATGGAGTGTGTGGGCATTGTTTTCTCTTGAGTTTTAGTTGATACTGGATCATCACTGAATGTGTTACCTAAAAACTCGTTATGCAAGTTGTCAATTGAAGGACTTACGATGAAACCTAGTTAGACGATTGCGAAGGATTTTGATGGAGCCAGACGGATTATCATTGGTGAGGTTGAACTCCCAATTAAGATTGGACCACACACGTTTATCATCATATTCTATGTGATGGACATATATCCTGCTTACAATTATCTTCTCGGCTGACCATGGATCCATTCAGCTGGTGTCGTGACATCAACCCTTCACCAAAGGCTTAAATTCATGATTAACAACCAAATGGTTATCATTGAGGGGGGAAATGTTCTCATAAGCCATTTAGCTTTTTTCCAGTATGTTGAGGTGGGAGGAGAAGTGCACGAAACTTCGTTCCAAGCTTTTGAAGTGGTTAATGTTGAGATGATCCATGAAAAGTATGCATCTTCAATCGTGACATGGAAGGATGCGAAGATGGTTATTGAAGAAGGACACCTCGAGGATGAGGCAGAGTGTTGGAACTGCTAGTCAATAAAGATGGTGTCGGTCTAGGCTATACTGGCAAGCAGAAAGTGCAAGAGAAGAACACCTCTAACAGAGGTAAAGGACTTGCAACTCCATTGGTTTTTACTAGTGGAGGTCATCTCGATGATGGTCAAGTCACATTTCTGGAGACCGAAGATGGTGTGCCTGAAGAGCTGTGTATGGTGTACCCAAGAGCACCCAATCAAAAGCTGAACAACTAGAGCATCGTGGAAATCCCTGAAGTGACTCTTTTGGAAGAGTAATTCCCTGTTTTTCTGTTTTCTTAAAATCCTATGCTCTTCCCAAGGCATATGGATCATGTTGTAGAGCCCTTTCGCTTTAAAAGCATGAACTTATCATCAATAAATAACTTTTGCATTTAATTGCGCTCTCTTTCTTTCATTCTATTTTTGCACATAAAATAAATAAAATGGCAATGTTTTAGCATTTTATTTTTAATTTTTCTTAAAATAAAAGCATGAAATCATCCATCGTGCAAATCTTCTCCTGTTCCTGTTGATAACGATTCTGCTATGGTCCCATATGACTTTGATAATCCAATCTACCAAGTTGACAAAGACTGCGAGGAAGATTTTGATCTCCCAGAAGAGTTGGCTAGATTGCTAAAACAAGAGTCGAAGGTCATTCAACTGTATCAAGAAGATATTGAAGTCATCAATATTGGAACTAAAGATGATGCCAAAGAGATCAAGATAGGTGCCACCTTAGAAGTAGAGGTGAAGACAAAGTTGGTCGTGTTATTGCAAGAGTATGTTGATGTGTTTACTTGGTCTTATAAGAACATGTCCGGTCTAGATGAAGATATTGTAGTGCACAAACTACCCCTCAAGGAAGATTGTCCGCCGGTGAAGCAGAAATTGAGGAGAACAAAACCAGAGATGTCCTTCAAAATCAAAGAGGAAGTCCAAAAGCAGCTAGACGCTAGTTTCTTAGCAGTGTCTAGTTAGCCATAATGGGTAGCAAATAATGTTCCAGTGCCGAAGAAAGATGGAAAAGTACGAATGTGCGTTGACTACAGAGATCTCAATAAAGCAAGACCAAAGGAAGATTTTCCTCTGCCGCACATTGACGTACTAGTGGATAACACAACCCAATTCTCTGTCTTTTCATTCATGGATGGGTTTTTCAGTTATTGTAACACCCCAAATTCTTGGAATGTTTATTTAAATTAAATATGAATATTCGCATTTTTGGTGATTTTCGGTGGTTGGTGTGAATGTTGGGAATTATGGATTTTGAGTTATTTATTTAAATAATAGTATATAATATGAATATATTGGTATTATTATTAATTTAAATAAATATAAGTGAATTAAGGGCAAAATGGACATTTGAGGAGGAGTTAGTGAGGGTGAAATTGGAAAGCCCAATTTTAAGGCCCAAAGTTAGGTTTAACAAAAAGGAATTTTGAGAGAATTGGGATTCATTCTTGTTAGATCGTGAAAAGAGAAGAAACAAAGGCCAGAGCTTTGAGGAAAGGCTTCACGAGGTTGCCAAGAATCAAGGAGAAAGGCTTAGAGTCGGCAATTAAGGTATGGGGAGTATTGCTTTCATTGTTTTCAATATGTGATTCAATGTGTTTAAAGTCGATTTAAGGGTTTAGGGATTTTGAGTATTGAATTGTTGTTGCCTTTCTGGTGAGTTTAATGAGTTTGAGGGATTTGAACTGATGGTCTGATAGGTCTGAGGCTGATTTGAAAGTAAGGGAAATTAGGCCTTCGTGGCTAAATCTGTTGTTGAGGTTGTTTAACCGTATATGATAAGTGACTGTGAGAACTTTAATGACTATGGGGTATTTGTAAGAAATTATGGGAATTGGAGGCGTAACTATGATACAAGATTGGTCTAATAAGTCGTAGATTTTGTGCCTTTATCGCCATAATACCTTAGGAATGATTTAGGAATGTTTTTGAGGCATTGGGGAAGGAAATCGTAGGGACTTTTGGGCGGGTTTTTCTATTGGTGCATAAAAGCGATTGGCTGTAACTGCGAGTTCGCACGGCGAACATTCGCCCCAGACTCGTACAACGAACTTGCTAGCGAATGTATCATAGTTTCGCGAATTCTGATATTGTGACTATCTTTGTTACTATCTTTGTTGAGACGAAAGGCAAATGAAGACCTCCTTTCCACTCTATTACAATTTTATGATCCGATGTATCACTATTTTACTTTTCCAGACTAACAGTTGTTGCCAACTTTGGAAGAATACTCCTTTTTGGTGGGTTTGCCTATTCTAGAAGAATCTCCTTTTCCTTTCTTGGAAAAGGACCCCGAAGAAAGAGACATTGCTAAGGCCCTTTATCTCAAAGTATTTGACGTCAAGGCAAACATGGTTGTTAAAAATGGGACTTTTGGTTTGACTACAGATTTTTTATTTAAGAAGGCCTCATTTTATACTGATTTTACAAACAAGGCTCCATTCGAGGCAATCTTCGCCTTGCTTGTTTATGGTGTGTTTCTATTTTCGAGTTTTGAGGGGTTTGTTGACCTTAATACAATTAAGATCTTCATGAAGAACAATCCAGTGCCGACTCTATTGGGTAATACTTATCACTCTATACATCTCCAAAACCTTTGTGGTGGAGGAATGATTACATGATGTGTGCCTTTATTATACAAGTGGTTCATTACGCACTTGCCCAAGTATGTTTCCTTTTGGCATCTTAATGATAGGCGTTGGTCAGAAAGAATTATGGCTTTGACTCATTCCGATATTGATTGGTATAGTCGTAAATATGATGGGATTCTAATCATTGATGGATGTAGGGATTTTGCTAATATACCGTTGCTCAGCTTTGGTGGAGGGATCAGTTATAACCCCGTTTTAGCTCATCGATAGTTGGGATATCCGTTGAAGGGACCACCTAAGAGCATACAAGTTGAGAGTATTTTCTTCGAGGATAACCAAGAGCTCCGAGAGAAGATTGTGGAAGCTTGGAAACACTTGCATAAGAAAGATATGAATAGTTTGGGAAGGCCCAACTGTGTGTCTTTGGAACCGTATCTTCAGTGGGTAAGGAATAAGGCAATCAAGCTGAGGATGCCTTATTCTCGTCAAGATCCTATACCTCCAAGAGAAGAACCTACTTATACTTTTATGTCTGACATTGAGAAGTTGGGAGTTGCCTTGAGGAAGTCACAACACGAATCAGAAGTATGGAAGAATAAGTATCAAGTGTCTGTTGCAGAGAATGATGAACTTCAGAGACAGATTGTTGAGCTTCAGGAACATCTGTAGTTGAAGGATGAAGAGTTACTCCCCTACAAGAGGAGGAAGGTTTTGGAGGATTTATTTTCCTCCGATTCTCAGTGCACCATCTGGAAGATGATTGTGGACAATCTCACCCGTGAGGAGGCCTAGTTGGAAGAGGAGCTCAAGCGGCGGAATTCGAAGCTTCCTTAGTGTCTTTACTAGCTTTTATTTAGCTTTTATTTGGGACTCTTTAAAAGAATATTTATGTAATCCGTTTCAAAATTAATAAAACGTTTTTACCACAATGCCCATAAATAGAGGAATCCCATGGAGTCCTACTCATCTTGCATTGCATTCTTTCTTGTTCCCTTCCAGAAACTCAATTTCATTTTACAGGTATTGTAACAATGGATTTCAAGAGAGAAGCATTGGAATACACTTTTCATAGCCCTAACATTGAAAGCTTAAGAGAGCTAGCAGATCTCATCAAGAACCGCCACGCTTTCGCAACAAAATATGGAGAAGTCTTCCGTTTTCTCGAGCTCAAGATGAAAGAAGGGTTGTTGGAGACTCTTGTTCAGTTTTATGACCCGTTGTACCATTGCTTTACCTTTCCGGATTACCAGTTGATGCCAACCCTGGAAGAGTATTCTGATTTCTTGAAGGTACCTGTGATTGCCCGACCAATATTCACCGACCAGGAAGACATACTAAGTCACCAAGAAATTGCAAATGCCACTCATCTCAGCCTAGCAGATGTCAAAGCACACTTAACCACCAAGGAAGGAGTCCTTGGATTCCCATCTGATTTCTTGATCGAAAAAGTCCGTTACCATGCTGAAAGAAAAAAGGTCCTTATCTTGGAAGCTACCTTTGCTTTGTTGGTCTATGGGATTTTATGGTTCCCAAAGATTGATGATTTTGTCGATATGGATGCGATTAAACTGGTCATACTCAAGAATCCAGTTCCCACCTTGCTACTTGACACATACCATTTAATCCACTCGAAGAATGCTGAAGGGGGTGGACATATCGTTTGTTGTACCGCTTTGCTGTATTCATGGTTCATTGCTCGCCTGACCCGACATCCGTCTATTTGGGATGAGGAAGAAACACCCCGTTGGTCCGAGATAGTCATGGCCCTTACTCACTCTAATGTTGTATGGTATGACCCTACTTATGGAGGTATACACATGATTCCCAGCATCGGAGGATTCACCAACATACCGCTCATTGGGAGAGAAGGATGCATAAGTTACAACCCTGCTCTGGCTCGCCTCTAATTTGGGCATCCCATGATCGAAGTACCTGACCAAGCTCTGCTGAAAGGGATCGTTCTCAAGGAAGGAGAAGATCCAGACTTGAAGACCGTCATAATTTACGCATGGAGATACGTCAATAAGGAAGGGGTGACTACTTTAGGATACCCCAATTGTGCTGTCTCTGAAGAATATCTACATTGGGTGCGAGAAAGAGCTCTCGACCTTAAAATGCCGTTCCCTTTTCATGAACCTATGGTATTGGCTTTTCATGATCCTAATTGGTTTGATGTGAGCGAGGTAGATCAATTGAAGGCCGCCTTGGATGAGGCTCGGAAGCTGAAAGCCGCTTGGAGGAACAAGTTTTTCACCCTCAAGGTAGAGAAAGTGAAGTCCCAGAAGCTGCCAGAAGTAGAATTTGCAAGGAAAAGGAAGGCGCGAGAGGATTTATTTTCCTCTCACACATCTTCAAGGGCTGTTGCCAGAGATGATCTTCCCCCAGATACTGTAGCCTGGAAGGAATGTGTAGATCGGCTCATCGGTGAGAAGGCCGAATTGCAAGAACGCGTCAACCAGTTAGAAGAAGAACTTCGTGCCCAGAAGGAGCATAGGGAGTAGATCTCTGAGTTCCCTTTTGCTTTTGGTTCAATGTAATAACTCTTAAAAGAGTACTCTGCTTTGTAATGCCTCTCTAATATCAAAATAAAATAAGTTTTTTTCCAATATCGAAGATAATTTGAGTTTCTTGAAGTTTCATACTCATTTGCATTTTGCATAAGCATAGCATTGTTTGCATTCAAGGGTGTCACTCTTGCTTCATCTCCACAGACAAGCTGAATCACTAATACAACACTCGAGCTAGTCAGCGCCAGAAGATGGATAAACTAGAACAGGAAAACAGGGTACTCCGTGATGAAGTTGCGATTCTGAAAGAAAGTTTGGAGAGGTTGAATGGTCTAGTGGAAGCTTTGTCCAATCAAGCCGCACTCAACAACCAAGATGTTCAAAGGACTGTGATCTCTGAAGTGGCACCAACACCGATCCCAGTGGTGTCTTCTGTTGCCGAAGTGACCTCTAGCATGCCTCAAGGTTTCCCGTGGGGGTTGTCTCCCAATTTCTTTTCGGCCGGCTACCGTTCGTCTGTGTCTGAGATTCCTGCTGTGACCACTGTCCAAGCTACTCCTGCAGTTACTGCTATGATGACTACTACATCTCCATATGTGAATGATGTTCTGTATATTCTGGATGAGCCAATTTTACAAGGGTCGCCAACCGAAACTGTAGGTTTGGAAGAAAGGATGGATGGATTTCAAGACCAATTTTCTGAGATGCAAAAGGAGTTGAAGGCCCTTCGTGGGAAGGATTTGTTTGGAAAGAGCGCTTCTGAGCTGTGCTTGGTTCCAAATGTCAAGGTTCCACCGAAGTTCAAGGTCCCTGATTTCGAGAAGTACAAAGGGAATACTTGCCCTCAGAGTCATCTTATTATGTATGCCAAAAAGATGTCTGCCCAAACTGATAATGATCAACTGCTCATTCATTATTTCCAAGATAGTCTGACAGGCGCTGAACTCAAGTGGTACATGGGGTTGGATAGTACGAGGATTCGAACTTTCAATGATCTAAGGGGAGCCTTTGTCAAGCTGTATAAGTATAATGTGGATATGGCACCTGACCGTGATCAATTGAGGGCTATGACACAGAAAGATAAGGAGACTTTTAAGGAGTATGCCCAACGTTGGCGCGAGTTGGCTGCACAAGTCACACCACCGTTAGAAGAAAAAGAGATGACCAAGATTTTTTTGAAGACCCTTGGTCCTTTCTTTTATGAGAAAATGGTAGCAAGTTCACCCAGTGACTTTACTGAAATGGTTAATATGGGAATGCGTTTAGAAGAAGGTGTCCGTGAAGGAAGATTGGCTAAAGAGGAGAGTGCTCCTAAGAATTATGGGAGTGGTTTTGTGAAGAAAAAAGAGCAGGGTGTAAACGCCGTTCAAAAGGGACAATTTAGAAAAAGATATTCACTATCACACCAAGTTGCAGCAGTATCGCCGGTGTTTAATGCTCCAACTTATCAACTACAGTCTCCGCAACCGAGTCAGCAACCTCAGTCCCCCAATGTTCAACAACCACAGCCTCAGCAAAATCTGCAGTATCCTCAGCAGAATCGGCCATTCAACAATCAGGGTCGTGTGTATAGAAAGATAAACTTTGAACCCATTCCTTTGAAATATGCTGATTTGTTTCCGGCTTTGGTCCAGAAGGGTCATATTCAGACAAAGGCTCCACCTATGGTTCCCGCAAATCCTCCTCCTTCTTATAGAGCTGACAAGTTTTGTCCCTACCATCAGGGTGCTCCAGGTCACGATATTGAGAGTTGTTTTGGTATGAAAACAGATGTCCAGAGGCTTATTAAGTGCATAATATTGTCCTTCAAGGATTCCGACCCTAATGTGTAGGTTAATCCGTTACCCCCACATGGTTCACCCTCCGTCAACATGATTCAAGATTATTTGGCAGATAATGATCAGGACATTTCAGATAAGAGGGCAGAAGAAGTTTGTGTTATAGTGCCTCACTTTAAGGAAGTGGAGCGTATCAAAATCGTTTATAATAGCAGAATGCCGGCTGTTACTCCTTTGGTAATCAACGTGCCTGGACCCGTCCCTTACACTTCTAGTAAGGCTATCCCATACAGATACAGCGCCACCATGTTGGAAAATGGAAAGGAAGTGCCTTTGCCCACTGTACCTTCGGTAGTTAACATCGCAGATGTCAGCAGAGTAACAAGGAATGGTCGAGTATACCTGACTGCACCACCGAAAGAAAAGGAGGTCTCATTAGAACAACCAGGTTCAAAGGATCCGATTGTGGGGCAATCTGGTGGATCCAATTTGTCCAATTCAGATGAATGTCTAAAGGTGATCAAGAGAAGTGAATGTAAGGTTGCAGATCAGCTCCTGCAAACCCCGTCAAAGATTTCTGTGTTGCAATTGCTGATGAGTTCTGAGGCTCATAGAGAAGCACTTCAGAAGATTTTAGAGCAAGCATATGTTGAACAAGATGTAACTATGGAACAGTTTGACAATATCATTGGTAGTATTACTTCATATGACAATCTGGGTTTCAATGAGGACGATCTCTCAGAGGAAGGGAAGAAACATAACATGGCTTTACATATTTCTGTGAATTGTGGAAATGATTCTCTGTCCAGTGTGCTAGTTGATAATGGATCTTCTCTAAATGTGATGCCTATAACCACTCTATCTAAGCTATCCTATCAGGGACCACCGATGAGGCCAAGTCATGTTATCGTCAAAGCTTTTGATGGGTCTAGGAAGACAGTAATTGGCGAGGTGGATTTGCCGATGACTATTGGATTACAGACTTTTATAATCACGTTTCAAGTCATGGACATTCGTGCCGCCTATAGTTGTTTGTTAGCGAGGCCATGGATACATGAAGCTGGGGCAGTTACTTCTACCCTGCATCAGAAGTTGAAATATGTTTTTGAGGGAAAATGGTTACAGTTTGTGGAGAAAGAGCTTTGGTGGTGAGTCACTTGTCATCATTCTCGTATGTTGAAGTTGAGGAAGAAGTTGGCACGCAGTTTCAGGCTTTGTCTATTATGGGCGAGGGTGTCCAGAGATCTCATACATCTATGTCATCATTCAAGGACGCACAGCGTGTAGTGAACAGTGATCCTCAGAAAATTTGGGGCAAGGTGTTGTCTTTGCCAGATAACAGAAATAAAGAAGATCTTGGTTTCACCAGCGGTTCTGCTCAACGAACTACCCAAAATCAAGGATTTCCGCTGATTAGCAAAGTGTTCCGTAGTGGAGGGATCATCCATCATCCTCAAGTTAATGTTGTGTTAGAGGATGAACTTGAAGGTTACATATCAGACGGTTCTGCGAGGTCCTCCATTCCTTACGAAGATTATGAGCCCTATATGGAAGATCCAGGTTATGTTTCAGATGAGTTTGACTATAGCTTTGGAGTTTATGCTGTTACCGAGGAAGATTCAGATGGGGATGTTCCAGACTTTGTAACCCCAGGAGTTTTGGTTAAGAACTAGAGAGTGGTTGAAGCCCCTGCTGTTGTTCATATATCGAAGTAAAGCATTTGTTTTTAAATTCTTCGCTCTGCCCAAGGCGAAAACTGCATTATTAGGGCTTACTTTTAAATAATTCCCTTTACTCTGCCCAAGGCAAAGGTGACTTTGTTGGGCGTGTCTTTTTGGTTTTGCTATCATCAATAAATCACTTTCATTTTCATTTGTGTTTTTTTATATTTACCTACGATGTTGGAAAATAATAAATAGCATCTCGCGTACACACACTTTCCACTTTACGAAAACTTATTAAAAATCATATCACTTGCGCAAATTGCTACATAAATTACATCCCAGGAATAATGATCCACTGCCTTCTCCGAATTTTGAGTTTCCCGTGTATGAAGCCGAAGACGAAGAAGATGATATCCCAGAAGAGATTTCTAGATTGCTTGAGAAAGAAGAGAAAGCTATCCAACCCCATCAAGAGCCGGTGGAAGTAATCAATTTGGGAATAGAAGATATCCATAGGGAAGTGAAAATTGGAGCTTTACTCAAGCCCGAGGTGAAGAAATAGTTGATTGTTTTGCTCGAAGAGTTTGTTGATGTGTTTGCTTGTTCGTATCAGGATATGCTTGGATTAGACACTGCTATAGTTGAACATCGTCTATCTTTGAAGCCAGAGTGCCCGCCAGTAAAGCAGAAGATCAGGAGAACTCGACCCGACATGGCTCTAAAGATTAAGGAGGAGGTACAGAAACAGATTGATGCAGGTTTCCTTGTCACCGCCGAATACCCGCTCTGGTTGGCTAATATTGTGCCCGTTCCGAAGAAGGATGGCAAGGTTCGCATGTGCGTAGATTACAGAGATTTGAACAAAACCAATTTGAAAGATGACTTTCCGTTACCTCACATTGACATTTTGGTTGATAGTACCGCAAGATATGAGGTTTTCTCCTTTATGGACGGTTTTTCAGGTTACAATCAGATTAGAATGGCTCCCGAGGACAAAGAGAAGACGTCGTTCATCACACCCTGGGGCACCTTTTATTACAGAGTCATGCCATTTGGATTGAAGAACGCAGGGGAAACATATCAGAGGGCTATGACTACTTTATTCCATGATATGATGCACAAGGAAATTGAAGTCTATGTGGATGATATGATAGCTAAGTCAAAGACTGAGGATGACCATGTTAAACACCTGGCTAAGCTGTTTGGTCGTTTGAGGGAATACAAGCTCCGTCTGAATCCCAACAAATGTACATTTGGAGTACGATCAGGAAAACTATTGGGTTTTATTGTCAGTCAAAGAGGGATTGAAGTGGACCCCGACAAAGTGAAAGCTATCTGGG
This sequence comes from Lathyrus sativus, assembly GCA_963859935.3. Taxonomy (NCBI): domain Eukaryota; kingdom Viridiplantae; phylum Streptophyta; class Magnoliopsida; order Fabales; family Fabaceae; genus Lathyrus; species Lathyrus sativus. The sequence goes on along the minus strand of OZ012740.1, from coordinate 435,546,943 downwards.
AAATGCCAGCTCCTACCACCGAGAAACAAGTCAGAGGATTTTTGGGACGTTTGAATTATATCTCTAGGTTTATATCCAACATGACTGCTACATGTAAACCTATTTTCAAGCTTCTGAGGAAAGAACAAGGGTATATTTGGACTGAAGATTGTCAAAAGGCTTTTGATAGTATCAAAGAGTATTTGCTTGAACCACCTATCCTGATACCGCCAGTTGAAGGCCGACCTTTGATTATGTATTTGACTGTTTTGGAAGATTCAATGGGTTATGTACTCGGTCAACTAGATGAAACAGGAAAGCAAGATCATGTCACTTATTACCTGAGCAATAAATTTACCGATTGTGAAACGAGATACACTATGTTAGAAAAGATTTGTTGTGCTTTGGCGTGGGCCGCTAAACGTTTGCGCCAGTATATGTTGAATCACACCACTTGGTTAGTTTTGAAGATGGATCCTATCAAGTATATTTTTGAGAAGCCCGCTTTGACTGGGAGAATTGCTAGATGGCAAATGTTGTTATCTGAATATGATTTCGAGTACCATACTCAGAAAGCTGTTAGAGGAAGTGTTTTGGCTGATCATTTAGCTCACCAGCCTATTTTGGATTATCAACCTTCAAACGATGACTTTCCCAATGAAGATGTTATATTTTTAAAGATGAAAGATTGTGAAGAGCCCTTGCATGGTGAAGGACCAAAACCAGGATCTCAGTGGGGTTTAGTTTTTGATGGAGCTGTCAACGCTCATGGAAAACGGATAGGTGCTGTTATTGTGACTCCTCAAGGGACCCACATTCCGTTTACTTCCAGATTAACATTCAAGTGTACTAATAATGAGGCCGAGTATGAAGCGTGCATTATGGGTCTTAAGGAAGCAATAGATTTGAGAATTAAGAATTTGGATGTGTTTGGTGATTCTGCAGTGGTAATCAACCAAATCACTGGAGAGTGGGTAACTCGACACGATAATTTGGTCCCATACAGAGATTATTCTAGAAGACTGTTACCGTTCTTTGATAGAGTCGAATTTCATCATATCCCTCGTGATGAGAACAGAATGGCAGATGCGTTGGCAACTTTGGCGTCAATGGTTGTGGTGAACTTTTGGAATGAGTGTCCTCGGATTGAAGTAAAACGTCTTGACATACCCGCCTACATCTTTGCCGTCGAGGAAGTTGAAGATGGCAAACCCTGGTACCATGACATTGAAGTATTCCTTAGAACTCAAGAATATCCTTTGGGAGCTTCCAACAAAGATAAGAAGACTTTGAGAAGGTTGGCTGGGAGTTTTCTTCTAAGTAACAATGTGTTATACAAACGGAATTTTGACATGGTCTTGCTGAGATGTATTGACAAACAAGAAGCAGATATGTTAATGACGGAAATTCACGAAGGATCCTTTGGCACTCATGCCAACGGACATGCCATGGCCAAGAAACTTTTAAGAGCTGGTTATTATTGGATCACAATGGAATCAGATTGTTACAAGTTTGCTAGAAAATGTCACAAGTGTCAGATTTATGCAGATAGAATTCACGTGCCTCCGACTTTGTTGAATGTTATCTCATCCCCATGGCTGTTCTCCATGTGGGAAATTGATATGATTGGTATGATAGAGCCGAAAGCATCTAATGGGCACCGATTCATCTTGGTAGCCATTGATTATTTTACCAAATGGGTCGAGGAAGCTTCTTACGCTAATGTGACTCGACATGTGGTTGTTAAATTTATCAAGAATCAGCTTATCTGTCGGTATGGTGTGCCAAGCAGAATTATTACAGATAATAGTTCCAACTTGAATAACATAATGATGAAAGAATTGTGTGAAGAATTCAAGATCGAGCACCATAATTCTTCTCCTTACAGACCAAAGATGAATGGGGCTGTTGATGCCGCCAACAAGAACATCAAGAAGATCATTCAGAAAATGGTCATTACTTATAAGGACTGGCATGAAATGCTCCCGTTCGCCCTGTATGGGTATCGTATGACGGTACACACATCGACTGGGGCAACTCCATTTTCACCGGTCTACGGTATGGAAGCAGTACTCCCGATAGAAGTCGAGATTCCTTCTATGAGGATTTTAATGGATGCAAAGTTATCAGAAGCTGAGTGGTGCCAGAACAGATATGATTAGTTGAACTTAATCGAAGAAAAGAGGATGGTGGCATTATGCCATGGGCAGTTGTATCAGCAAAAGATGAAGAAGGCATTTGACAAGAAGGTTCGACCCCGTGTATTCAAAGAAGGTGACCTTGTGCTCAAGAAGATTCATTCCTTCCTCACCGATGTCAGAGGAAAATGGGCCCCGAACTATGATAGACCATACATGGTAAGAAAGGTTTTGTCAGGAGGTGCTTTGATGTTAGCAACAATGAACGGAGAAGAAATCACTCGCCCTGTGAATACAGACGCTGTCAAGAAGTATTTCATTTAGAACTCGGGGAGTTCTCGTTAACTTAGGAAGAGCGAGTCGTTATTCCCTTGATGTAATCTCTATTATTTTCCAACACTGTAATATTGGGGTCACACCTTTCTGCTGACCACCATTCAATAAAAGTTTTTCATTTATCAAAAATCTTTATTCTTGATAGCAAAATCCAAATTGGTTTAAACTTTTTCAATACTTCGTGTTTTACTTGGTATATGAATAACAAAAGGATGACCAAGGATGTTTATTTCATCCATGGAGGAACGTCAATCATATATGATTCCCTAAGCAGAGGATATTTATTTTATCCAGAGATGAAGATTGTTTACGATCAGGTTTTCTCTACAGGTGGTACGAGGTCTATGGAGATGTTGCTTGAGTACCATTCTATTTGAGACGTTTATTTGTCACCTCTCCTAGTTTGCCAGCATGCGCATAGCATATAGATAGATATCATGGCATGTGCGTTTCTTTGCATCTCTTTGTGTTCGCTTTATTCTATCGCTTTGGCCGTGGTTATCCCCAGGCGCTTGGGTGAGTCTAATCCCTCCAAATAGAGTTATCATCCCTAGGCAAAAAAAGCACAATATTTCTACTTTCCCCATGAAGTTCGATCCTCGTGGAAGATGGTTATTCCAGTGCATTCCATTTGAGTTCATACCTCAATGGTCGAGTCTTGCTTGACAATTTTCTCTTCGGCTACTTCCCGAATTGAATTTCGGTCCTTGAATCACATTGTGGATAATCTCCAACTTTTGAACATGGATCAAGTGTGCATTTATTTTGCACTATATTCCCCAGGAAGAATATTCATGAAGATAGGTTTTGCTCCAAATATCACAAGATTTTCTCGAACACCTACATTTGGACTATAAACAATCTCTTTATTTGAGCAACTCGTTTTGATTAAGATCTTATTCAAAACGACAAACGACAGTCTCTACAAGACAATTCATTCACCCTCGGTGAGTTCTTCAACATCATCAATTCGTAAAATGGCATTGCTTGACGAATCCATCAGAGAAGTTTACCGAAGACATTATAAGACACTTCTCTTTATTTGAGAATTTCCACTACAAAAATTTCACATATTTTACAACTACAATAAAGATGCTCCTCAGAAATGAATTCCCCGGTAAGTTCATCACGCAAGTTTATTTCTATCAAGAGGCTTCTCCCCAGAGAAGTCGAGGAAGTTTACCACATTAATCCCTGTATTTAAGAAGACATACTTGTCGCTACTGCGAAAATCGGCGCCGGCTAAACAGAAGAGTCGCCACCGTGCGTTATTTATCCCACGGGAGGGAAAGGAAACACTCAGAGTAAACCTAACGCAAAGACGGGAAAAGGTATGGTCATCGCAACCAAAACCTGGATTCGGGAGTCGGTTACGCAAGGGGAAGATATTAGCACCCCTCACGTCCGTCGTACTCGACGGGATCCACGCTTGTTTTCGGGTATGGATTGTTATTCTATCTATACTACAGGTCAAGGGTTAAAAGAAAATAAAATGACTCGGCAAAGTATCACACTTTATGCCTACGTATTCCCGTCTGGAACGAGAAATCAGAGTCAACGTAGTTCACCTACCTACAGGAAAGGAGGGTAAGGTTGCTCGCTAGGATATCGCATCCTATGCCTACGTACTTTCATACAGCATGAAAGATCAGATCAAACGTAGTTCGGGCCACGTAGGACACAAGTCTGCCTTGATTGTTTTTATTCCTTCTGAAAAAGGTTTTTCTGATTAACAGTCCAAGCGGACAAAAAATGACGTTTTGATGAGTTCACATTCTTTTACGGAAGAAGTGTCTTTTATTGTGTTTGAAATATTTATTGTGTTTTTCTGTTTGTTTTGAGAAAGAAGAGACAGAACTCTAACCTATGGTTGCAAAGGGAATCAAACTAACCTAATGTTATCATGCATGGGTTAAGACCTAATGTCTATCATGCTCCTCTCTTGCGCAGAGAGAAACAAAGATCCTAAGGGAATAGACGGAAACAGAAACAGCAGATATATACAGTAAAGCGGTAAAATGCATGGATGCAGCAATACAAGCGAGGCAAGGGAGTCCCACTCAACCTCGAACCTAGAAAACAATAGGAAAAAGTGAACAGAATTCACTTTCAACCCAACAGGTTAAACAGCAAACAATACAGTCATGGAAAACCAATCAATACATCAGAAATGAAACAGCTAAAAAATAAACAGCCACAGCAGCTCTGCATCAACATCTGACTTCAAGTCATCTCCAAACAGCTACAAGCTTCATGCAAGCCTCAGTCTTCATCTCCACAGCCTTCAAGCAAGGTCTTTGTCTTCAGTCTTCGATCTGCAATGGCTTTTCTTCAAGTCTCAATCTCCAAGATGAACATCAGTCAACAAGATGAAATGAATGTTAAACAGTAAACTGCCTACCAAGGGTGGCTCATTAACTGTTAACATTATACAGACAATTTTCCCTCAAAAGTTCTATCTTTCAAATACATTCACTGATCCTTCCAAAGGAAGGAGGTGGATATTTGAAAGAGACTTTGAATCATAGAGAAAGAATGGAGGCAAACAAGGCCTTCCATGTTTGTGAATCAAGTTTTCTATCCTAGAGCTCTGCCTAGCTCCTAAACCCTATACTCCTCAACAGCTGCCAGCAAAGGGTACTCCTCATCAACTCTGGAAGTTGGTCTTTAATCTCCTTGATCTCTAATGGCCTTCATCATCAAAGTCTTCAGCTCTCCCAATCCCCAAGCAAACCCAATACCCCACACAGACAAATGAAATAACCCTAGAGAGGGCACACCATACAGTCAAACAAATATAGACAGTATACTGATAGCAGTAGGGGAACCCTAATATTTTCTAAGGGATCTATTATCTACCCATAATCCCTATAGTCCCATACCCCAAAGATTCAATCTACAACTCCTAAGGGAAATGATTTAATTCTCCTATGTTATCTCCTAAACCCTAGTTTTGATCATGTTATTCACACCTAAACAAATCATCTAAAATTAAATCCTAAAATTGTGAATTAAATTGTATATACAAGATAAAGGTCTAAGCTAATCAACCTAAAAAGAATGGATTAAAAATGTTAAAGCATCTAATCAAACTAAAATTAACAAATTCATGCATCAAACTAAACCATATTTACACCTATTTAAAAGAAAAAAATGCTAAAAATATAAAAATAAAATGAAATGTTAATTTTTTTGAAGGATAATTTTCTTAACAAAATTATGAACAATATGCAAAAAGAACCAATTAAAATCATGCATTTTCCAATTTTTATGAATTTTCAAAGAATTAAAATAAAATGAGAGAAATTAAAAATGAATTAAATGAGAATGGGGTGCAGAAAGCATTTAAAACCAGTTAAAAGAATAAAATGGGCCCAGACTGGGGGGCGCGCATAGCAAGCGCGTCTGGGCCAAGCACATACTCAGAAAAAATGAAAAAAGAAAAAAACATTAAACGGTGCAGAAAGCAAGATTTCTAGTTATAATCTCATTGGGCCTTGCGTTTGGGGGTGGCGTTAGCAAGGAATTCAAAGCCCATCAGATGGAGTTTTAATGAAACGGTGCATTTAGCACCCAAGGTCTCCCTCCAAATCTCATTTTAAACGTGAGCCATACGATCAGATCCTTGGTCCAAGTCAAAATGGTCATCCAACGGTTGTCCATCATCTTCAACCTTAGAAACCCTAGGGTTTTCAGAAGTTCTTCCTCCATGCACGCACCTTCCACAGCTCGGTTCTCCCTCAATTCTCCATGAAAACTCACGATGTAAAAACCAAAAACACTCCATTCTCTTCCCTCTACCCAACCATGGTCATAGTTTCCCCTATAGCTCACTCAAACTCCAAACCCGATAGGTGGAAGATGCTGATTCCACCATTATCACCTGCTATCAACCATCTCAATTCTTTCTAATTCTTGCCCTAACATGCTCTACACTTCATGCTGATCACATTAAGCTACATATCCAAGATTATAGTGCAATATCCTTGATGTTCTAAGCTCTAACAGTTTTGGTACACTATTGATAACCTCCATGAAACTTCTCCAAACTTTGTGAATTTCATCCTCTAACCTATCTTAACAGTTCTATGCTAACAATTCTATATGATCCTAACTAAATCAAGCAATTCGAAGAGGAAACTAACCTGGTGTAAATGGTGAAAATAGCTATGGAATTCTCTTGATCCAATGCTTTCAATGCTCTGAACTTGATCCACACACTCAATTCTTTGTTCTGTATGCAAAGATTCTGGCTCAAACCTCTTGGATCTTGTAATTGAAACTTTCTTGCACTTTGGATGATGAAGTTGTATGGCACGAGTTCTCTTCAATTCAACCAAGTTCTTGTGTGAATTATGATCCATGAATGATGTTGATGATGATCAGATCAAGAAAAATGGAAATTGAGAGAGATTTGATGGAGTTTGAAGTGATTTTGCAAATTGGAAGAATGATGTAAAACTTGGTATTATGAACACAATGAAGCACCAACCATGGCATGAAGCCACTCAATGCAATATATAGATGTCATTGGAAAGTCCTAGAACCTTGGAGAAACTTCCCATGCACACTTTCCCTTGGATTTGGATTATGTAACTTCTTTTGTAAGTAACCAAGCATATCTTTCAATTATTGAACCAAACTCAAAAATCCACTTTTGCCAATGTTCTTAAAACATTTTTTCCAATCAAAATGACCTATAATTTCATCCCATTTGGCCAAATTATGAAAAATCTCAAATTTAGGTCATTTTTTATTCATTAAATTCACCAATTTTGAAACCTTGAGCTATGAACCTTTCCAATCTTTCATGGTCACTTTTATAGACTCAAAATGTCATTTGGAGCAAGTTTGATGTTGTTAAGTTTTTCATTTGAAGCTTCCTTGTATGAGTTTTGGGCATAGGCTTGAAATGACCTGTAATTCTCAGATGACCAAAATACCCTTTGCTTGCCAAGACCATAAGTAGAGTTACACAAATCATATGAAGGCATACCATACCATTCTAGAAAGCTAAGACAATGAGGAACAACTCTTATGTTTACCAGAAATTCATTTGAAATCTCCTTGAGGGGTAAAAGTTGCTTGGAAGACAAGTAACTTTCACAGACAAAATTTCAGATACCTCAGATGACCTGTAACTTGCAAGGACCATAACTTGAGTTCTATAAATCTCCTTGATGTCTTCCACCACTCAAATTAAAGGTCTTGAGATCCTATACAAGTTTCATGTTGACCAAGAATCCATTTGAAGCTTGTATTTTGAGTTATCTTGCTTGGAAATTTGACCTAAATCAGGGGATTTTACACAGAAACCCTAATTTAGAAACTCCTCTTCTCCTTGATTTCTCTTGATTTCATCTTAGCATAACACCATATCCCTATTTACATGTCAAATGATGAACCCCACATCTCTCCAATAGACCTTAATGCCCTTCAATCAATCAATTGACCTGGAGTTGACCTAGGGTTGACCCAGATGAAACCCTAGTTGACTGTCTTCAACTGCAACTCTTGTGATCATATCAATGACTTGTCTCCTTCTCCAAGTGACTTTCTAAGTCTCCCATGATGTCTGTATACCCTCCATGCCCAATTCACAGCTCACCACTTCTTTGATGATCTTCAGATACCCTCAGATAGGAGATAGATTCACTGCTTGATCCACTGACTTCTTAGACTTCAATTTCTTTCCTGATGACTTGAATATGCTTGAATTTGAATAATAACCTCTTGATAGGCTCACAGAGATGAGAATAGTACTTGGCCCCTTGTTGGATGACTTGCTATGTTATGCTATGCAGGTGATTAGACTATGTACATGACTCTATATGCAAATGCTAATGCAATTGAAACATAAACCAAGTGAGTTAGGTTGAGCAAATTTTAGGGTGCAACAGCTGCCCTTATTCAAGCGACTTGGACCCGATTGGGTGAAGAGCAAACGTCCTTCAAACATTCGAGGTACGAGACGGTTGAATACTAAGAACCCGGAAATTTGCCAACCGCAGAAATAAACTGTGCCACTGCTTGGGGAACGACATTCATCAACTGAATCTAACTGTTACAACAACCAACTGATCCATTAGCGACCGTGCTGAAGATTATTTTCATCAGCCTGAAAAAGATTCTATCATAACAGGGATAGAACTTTGCCCATGTTAGGACTCCTGTTTCGTCAACACAAAGAAACCTCAACTACAACTTGTCCACGTCAGGACTCCACCTGCTGCCAACTCGAAAAAATCTCGGCAACTTCGCTGGGGATAATTCGTCTGCATTTCATCAGAAATAAATCGTCCACGTTAGGAATATACTCTTCCACGTTAGGAATAACATCATCCACGTCATGAATAACCTGTCCACGTTAGGACTAAACTCTTCCCCGTAAGGAATGCCTCTTCGTCTGGATCTGTCCACGTCAGGACTAAGCTTTCTAGGTTATGAATACATCGTCCACGTTAGGACTCACCCTTCCACGTTAGGAATAACCTTCTTTCCACGTTAGGAATAAACTCTTCCATGTTAGGAATAACATCGTCTTTCCACGTAAGGAATAAATCTTCTTTCCACGTAAGGAATAATTTCTTCCATGTTAGGAATAACACCGTCTTTCCACGTAAGGAATAAATCTTCTTTCCACGTAAGGAATAATTTCTTACATGTTAGGAATAACATCGTCTTTCCACGTAAGGAATAAATCTTCTTTCCACGTAAGGAATAATTTCTTTCCACGTAAGGAATATATCACTTTTCCACGTAAGGAATCACATTTCGATTTGTCCATGTAAGGACTCCCATCTCGTCTTGATTTTGTCCATGTTAGGACTCACCTCTTTCCACGTAAGGAATACTTGTCCACGTCAGGACTCACAATCTTTCCACGTAAGGAATCCAACTTGATATGTCCATGTAAGGACTCAATCTTTCCACGTAAGGAATAAACTCATCTTTCCACGTAAGGAATCAATCTTTCCACGTAAGGAAACCGTATCTTTCCACGTAAGGAATCACAAACTTTCCACGTAAGGACACCTTTCGTTCACCCGAAGAAATATAAATTCGTCCACGTCAGGACTCGCGCATCTTCGACCCGCTCTTGACTTGCTGAGGAAATAAAATTTGTCCACGTCAGGACTCATGCTGCGTCAACACGAAGGAAGATAAATCTGTCCACGTCAGGACTTGCGCACCTTCGACTCGCTGGGGAAATAAAATTTGTCCACGTCAGGACACACACTTTGCCAGCACGAAGAAGGATAAATTTGTCCACGTTAGGACTCTCGCATCTTGTCATCACGAAAAACCATAAACTTGTCCACGTCAGGATGCACATTTCACCATTACGAATAAAAGATATCTACTGGAAATAAATGGTCCACGTCAGGACACCAACACGTAGAGTAATCAACTTTGTCCACGTCAGGACTTCACATTCAATCAATACCGAGAAACCGAACCTGTCCACGTTAGGACCAACACATATCGTCAACTTGAGGAAATGTCCATGTCAGGACTCCACATTCCATCAATTCTGAGAAATCGAACCTGTCCACGTTAGGACCAACATCTCTTATCAGCCCGGGGAAATAAATCTGTCCACGTCAGGACCTCCCTTCTCCAGCACGAAGAAAATCCATCAATAAAATTGTCCACGTCAGGACTCATTTCTCCATTGGTCCCAACCCACAAACTTCTTAGCACTGACGTGACAGCGACTTTGAGGCGGACCCTACTGGGGATATCTGGAAACCAAACTACTGGACGCCTATTCTGATAATCGGCGATAGCCTCTGAAATTCTTATTCATGAAACCCTTTGATGACAAATAACTCTGCTTGGGGACAAGGAGAGATTTCGCCTACTAACTCTGGCGGGGAAAACAAGAGAAATTTACACAAATAACCCTGCTCGGAGACAAAGAGAACTTCATCATGATAACTCTGTGTGGAATAGTGCCAAAACTGACATTATCATTAAATGCCTCACGTCGAGACCTCGAATGTTTGGTAATTCATTTGAGCAAGAGCTCTCTCCATCTGCAGGAGACACAATACTTGAGACAAACAGGTTAGCCAACCTAGTTTATGTTTCAAAATGCATGTGTTTGACAATGACGCAATGCTCCATTCGACATGGAAATGCTACGTGTTTCTTATTATTTGGTGGATGCAAATATGACACTATATGCCAATGCAAATGCAGACTCGAACTGCTGGGATATAGAAACCGCTTCGGCAAAATAAACGCTGCAGACAATGTCGACTCCGTTGGGGATAGCCAGGCGCTACAGAATTATTCCAGCAAAATAAATGCCGGAAGAGTGGGATCAACTCCGCTGGGGATTGGGAACTTAACCAAGCACCTTGTTGAAGTAACACCCTGCTGGGGAATATAACTCTGCTGGGGAATAGCAGATGCGCCTAGTATGATTGGACTTCTGCTGGATAATGAACTGATATCACACGGTATTCTGACAAAATAGATACCAGGACTCACAACCAACTCTGCCGGGGAGAGTCTTAATCTTCGAGTTCCACTGGGAGGAATGAAAAACACTTGCTGAAAAGAGAACTCCGCTGAGGCTGGAATGATTCTCTTGGGAAAATCAACTGACTCCGCTGGGAGAGAGTAACTGACCCTGCGGGGAAAGGTAAACTGCCTGAATACAGCTCACCAATTGGAAATATTAGTCTTCTGAGGCTAAACCACTCTGCTTGAGATGCACTGTCTGAATACAGCCTTCAATCTAGGAATCGTCAACTCTGCTGAGGGTAGACGACTTTGCTGGAGAATGCCCTTTTGGATAAGCTACGACTAGCTGGGGAAATTGATCTTTCTTCAGTAAGGGACATTGTCATCTTGGAAGCACGAACCGCATGGAGATCGAGTCTTTCGTTACGAGCTTCTGATCCATACTGCAATTTTTTTTGATCGTCCTCTTCATACGGCTATGAATCCTGCAACAACACAAACAAGACAAAACAAGTCTATGCAACTAAATTTATTCAGGTTAGCGTTAGTGACATTATTTTCAGTTAATTCAAAGTTTTAGCAATTATTGGCAAGGGCCAGTGACGTTATACACATGCTAGCTTCATTAAACTCAGGCGTTTATTATGCACAAAAGCAGTAAAGAACCAACATCAAATACTGAATAACATGTTTTATTGATTGGGCCCCTGAATGGGCAGAGTTTTGTACACGGGATGTAACTCCTGAAAAGAGGAAGCTACGCACAACAAATATACAAGTATGCACAAGAAGCATAAATATATTGATAAATTAAATTTGTACACATGTCGGCAACGGGATGCAGACGAACATCACGAACTGATCCTCCTATGACTCGCCCGACTCTAATGCTTTCCCGGTATCCACACTTCCGAAGAGATTGTACCTGATAATCGCCCCTTCAAGTATATTCTCCCGCACCAATGCTCAATATAGTATCAAATTCGGACCGCAGTCATTTGCTTTTCAAATCCCTAACTTTTGCGTGAACCGCCCTTTACGGGTTTTCAGTTCACCGGGATACCCTTTTTTGCCGAAGCCGCCCAGTGTAGGTTTTCAACTTCGCGGGTGTACATTTTTTCATTTTATCCCTAACTTTTGCCCGAACCTTTCATTCTGTTTTGGTTCGCCAGGATGCCCCATTTTTTCCTGGACTCTCTTTTTTTTGTCCAGCGGGTCAATTTTAAGCAAAGTATTTTTTAACTGCGTCCGAATTTACAGGCGACGTAAAGTCTTCACCGTCCATGGTGGACAACAACAACGCTCCTCCTGAAAAGACTTTTCTGACAACGTATGGCCCTTCGTAGTTGGGGGTCCACTTGCCCCTGTGATCTGCCTGCGGCGGGAGAATCCTTTTCAGCACAAGGTCGCCCGTCTGAAAGCTCCGAGGTTGTATCTTCTTATCATACGCTTTCTTCATTCGGCTCTGGTACAAACAACCGTATGCTAGAGAAGCTAACCTCTTCTCATCCATTAAACTCAGCTGGTTCAACCTGTCCTTCACCCATTCTGCCTCATCTAGTTGAACATCTCGTAGTACTCTCAGCAAAGGAATCTCGATTTCCAGTGGTAGCACTGCTTCCATTCCGTATACCAACGAGAACGGGGTTGCCCCGGTTGATGTGTGTACCGTCGTACGATAACCGTGCAAAGAAAAAGGTAGCATCTCATGCCAATCCTTATAGGTCACCACCATCTTCTGGACAATCTTCTTTATATTCTTATTGGCCGCTTCAACAGCGCCATTCATCTTGGGTCGGTAAGGGGAGGAGTTGTGATGTTCGATCTTGAAATTCTGACAGAGCTCCTTCATCATTTTGTTGTTCAAGTTTGAACCGTTGTCAGTGATTATCCTCTCGGGGATCCCATATCTGCAAATGATATCTCTCTTGATGAATCTGGCCACCACCTGCTTAGTTACATTTGCGTAAGACGCTGCTTCCACCCACTTGGTGAAATAATCGATTGCTACTAGAATGAACCGGTGCCCATTAGAAGCTGTCGGCTCGATCTTTCCAATCATATCGATGCCCCACATCGAGAATGGCCATGGCGATGACATCACATTCAGAGGACTCGGAGGCACGTGGATCTTATCCGCGTAGATTTGGCACTTGTGGCACTTCCTCACAAACTTGAAACAATCAGTTTCCATAGTCAGCCAAAAATAACCTGCCCGCAGCAGCCTCCTCGTCATAGCATGCCCACCAGCATGCGTACCAAAGGTACCTTCATGTATTTCCTCCATGAGCAACTTCTCCTCTTTCTCATCTACACAACGCAGCAGCACCAAGTCGTGATTTCTTCTGTATAAGACACCATCCGGATTCAAATAGAAATTACCCGCTAATCTCCTGAGAGTCTTCTGATCTTGACTAGATGCCCCAGCCGGATACTCTTTGTTCTTCAGGAAATTAAGGATATCAAAATACCACGGTTTTTCGTCAGAAGCTTCGTCAATAGCAAACACGAAGGCTGGTCTGTCAAGTCGAGAGATAACAATGCTGGGAGCCTCGTTCCAGAAGTTGACTTTGTACATGGAAGACAAAGTGGCCAGGGCGTCAGCCATCTGATTCTCCGCTCGCGGTACATGATGCAATTCAACTTTGTCAAAGAAAGGCAACAATCTCCTTGCGTAGTTCATGTACGGTATTAAATTGGGCTGACGTGTCTCCTATTCTCCTTTTATCTGATTTACCACCAGAGCTGAGTCTCCGTATACGTCTAGATTCTTAATTCGCAAATCAATGGCTTCTTCAAGCCCCATAATACAAGCTTCGTATTCGGCTTCATTATTGGTAACCAGAAAGGTCAATCGAGCAGTAAACGGGATGTGCGACCTGTGTGAAGTGGTGATGATTGCCCCTATTCCGCTACCGTAAGCGTTCACAGCTCCGTCAAATATCAACTTCCATTTGGAACCCAATTCTGGTCCTTCGTCTGGCAACGGCTCTTCACAATCTTTCATCTTTAGGTACATGATATCCTCGTCAGGAAAATCAAACCTCATCGATTGGTAATCCTCTATAGGCTGCTCTGCCAGATACTCAGACAACACACTCCCCTTTATTGCCTTCTGCGAGACGTACTGGATGTCATATTCAGTCAAGACCATCTGCCAACGGGCAATTCTCCCTGATAGCGCCTGCTTTTCGAATACATATTTGATAGGATCCATCTTCGAGATGAGCATGGTTGTATGATTCAGCATGTATTGCCTCAAACGCTTGGCGGCCCAGGCTAGCGCGCAACAAGTCTTTTCAAGCATTGAATATCGAGATTCACATTCAGTAAATTTCTTACTCAAGTAATAGATCGCATGCTCTTTTCTTCCTGTCTCGTCGTGTTGACCGAGAACACAACCCATGCTTCCCTCAAGGACTGTCAAATACATAATCAAGGGTCTCCCTGCCACCGGGGGTATCAAAATAGGAGGCTCCTGCAAATACTGCTTTATTTTGTCGAACGCCTTTTGACAATTTTCGTTCCACGTTACAGCCTGATCTTTTTTCAACAGCTTGAATAATGGTTCACACGTGGCAGTTAGGTGAGATATGAACCGAGCGATGTAGTTCAACCTCCCTAAAAACCCGCGCACCTCTTTCTCTGTTTTAGGCGTCGGCATCTCTTGTATTGCTTTTATTTTTGCAGGATCGACCTCTATTCCTCTTTCGCTTACGATAAACCCCAGCAGTTTACCCGATCTCACCCCGAAGGTGCACTTGTTAGGGTTCAGTCTCAGCCTGAACTTCCTAAGCCTTTTAAATAACTTCAGCAGATTCACCAAATGCTCTTCCTCCGTCTAGGATTTGGCAATCATATCGTCAACATAAACTTCGATCTCTTTGTGCATCATATCATGAAAAAGAGTCGTCATTGCACGCTGATACGTTGCCCCAGCATTCTTCAATTCGAAGGGCATCACTTTATAACAAAATGTTCCCCAAGGCGTTATGAAAGTAGTCTTCTCCATGTCCTCTGGCGCCATTTTAATCTGATTATAGCCCGAGAAGCCATCCATGAAGGAGAATACGGAGTATTGAGCAGTATTATCAACTAGCACATCGATATGAGGAAGCAGAAAATCATCTTTCGGGCTCGCTTTATTTAGATCACGGTAATCTACGCACATTCTCACTTTACCGTCTTTTTTGGGCACTGGTACAATGTTAGCGACCCATGAGGGATATTTCGTCACAGCTAGGAAACCAGCATCCCACTGTTTTTGAACCTCTTCCTTAATCTTCACTGCCATATTGGGTCTAGTTCTGCGAAGTTTCTGCTTGACCGGCGGGCATTCTTCTTTCAACGGCAGACGGTGCACAACCATATCTATATCGAGCCCTGGCATGTCTTCATACGACCAAGCGAACACATCACTATACTCTCTGAGCATTTCGACCAGTCTTCGCTTGACATCGCTCTGCAGCGCGACTCCTATACGAATGTTCTTTTCAACCCCTTCTGACCCCAAGTTAATAATTTCGATGACCTCCTCGTGAGGCAGAATGACTCTTTCTTCTTGCTTCACCAACCAAGACAATTCTTCGGGAACGTCACCATCTTCAACAACCTCTTCTTCGGCCTGAAATACCGGGTGCTCAAAGTCAGGACGAGTCATAGGTGGTTCAACAATGTCATCTGATAATGTTATCCTGCAAAAGGAATGGTTAAATGCTTCAAAATGCGTATAAAGAGAATAACCTCGTTGCCGTTTTATTGTAAAATACAAAACAAGAAAAACAGAGATCGCAATATTTGCACATGAAAAAACGCCTTTTATTTAATGATAAACACGCAATGTTCATAACAGCACAGCCCTAAGCAAATCATGATGCCCCGGGCAAGACACCAGATTGTTCAACAATTAAAAAACAAAGCATTACTGTTTAAGAGTCACAGTAACAATCTCCTGAATAGACCAGTTGCACAATCCCTGTCCTGGCACGCTCGGCTGAATCCAGGCGTCCATATCACAATCGCTGTCTCCTTCGTCAGACTCTGAAGCAGCGTTGATGGTCTCATGACATACTCCACTAGCAGTGATGGTTATTGGTCCTCTGAAACGGGGTGCCCCCACAGCAGGTGCTGATGACGACGATTGATACCCTAGCCCAAACCGGTCCATCTTCACAGGAATATCCAGCACTTTGCCCCAGCCCTTGGTCTCACCAGTCTCTACTAGAGCTTGAGCTTCTTTATACGACGAGACGGCTACCTCCGACACTTTGCTCGGCCCGGGACCTTTGTCCTTGATGCGCAACCCTTCAAATGCCTGACAGGGTGTTTCGTGAATCTCTCCGTCGACCTCCACATACTTAAATAACGACAGATGGCTGACCAGGATGTCCTCTTCTCCGCATACAGTGACCACGCTGTCCCCCACCATATATTTCAACTTTTGATGCAAGGTAGACGTGACTGCCCCAGCCCCATGGATCCAGGGTCGTCCCAGAAGGCAGCTATATGCAGGCTGGATGTCCATGATATAAAATTCAGTCGCGAAAACCTCCGGCCCCACTTGTAGAGGTAATGTTATCGATCCAAAAACTGTTCTTCGCGTACCATCGAATGCCCTAACCACCAAGTCACTGGGCGTGCACAGGATTCCTATGACATCTAGTTTCATCATCGCTTTCTTGGGCAGCACATTCAAGGATGATCCGGTATCGACCAATACATGCGACATGACTGATCCTCTACATTCCACGGAGACGTGCAGCGCCATATTATGCTCTCTCCCTTTTGGGGTCAAATCGAAGTCTGTAAAGCCCAAGCTATGGCCTGCATTCACATGTGCCAACACTCCTTCCAGTTGATACACGGAAACGTCTTGGGGTACGAAGGAAGTATCCAAGACCTTCAGCAATGCATTTCTGTGAGCTTCAGAACACAGTAGCAATGACAGTATAAAGATCTTTGACGGTGTCTGTTGCAGATGCTCAACAATTTTATAATCACTTTTACGAATCAAGCACATGAACTCTTCCACATCTTTTGATGCCATTGCTTTTTCATTTGCCTGCACAGGGACATTCTCAACCATCTTTCCCTTTCCCTTCGCCTGTCTCTCGGCCTCTACCTCAGGCGATATGAAGATTCTTCCACTCCTTGTCATACCTCCTGTACCAACAACGTTGCCCACCGTCTCAGCTGGCTGCTTATTAACATCAATTTTTACTCCGTCACAATACACTTCCAACTCATAGGACCAGGGGACTGCCTTGGTACTTTCGTACGGGATTGGTCCGACTTTAGTGATAGTGATCGGTGGTCGCTGGACCGGTGCTGTAATAGTGATTGTCTTTCGAGGAATCGTTACAGTGGCCACATCACTTTGCTTGTCTGCCAATGCCCCTGCGGGTTCTTCAATTGCTGCTCGGTCAAACTGTAATGTGCCACCCTCAATTAAGGCCTGAATACCTTTCTTTAAATCATCACAACCCCCAGCTAGGGTCCAACATTCTAAGCAATACTCGTCACATCCTGGATAGACACCCCCTTGCAATAATCGGCTCTTTATCTCGCTCAACGGTGTCCTGAGGTCATCCACATTCATAATCAAATTCAAACCCTCCTCAGTTAAAATGGCATTTGCCCCATGGTTGGGCATGGGCTTCTGCACTATATTCGGACCCGCCGTTCCAAAATTGATAGCCTTACTATCCAATAGATCCTGCACAACATGCTTGAACGCATGGCAACCCTCTACATCGTGACCCGGGGCCCCATAGTGGAATTTACAGTGCCTGCTAGCATCATAACCATACGGAGGAGTTCCCGTTATTGGTGCCAGAGTTCTCTTCTCTACCAGGTTCAAACCCAACTGTGTCTGTAACAAATCTGCGTACGTTGAAGGAGGCTTTTCAAATACTCTCCTTGGTTTACCCCCCTGGAATCTGCGCTGGGCAGGCTGTGTCCCCTGTTACGGATGCTGTTGCTGCTGTTGTTGTTGAAATGGTTGTTGCTGAAACGGAATAGTAACGCTTGCCACCTGCTGCGGCTGATTATACTGGTTTCGACCTCTGCCTCGGCCTCGGCCTCGGCCCCTAAACACTGCGCTTGCATCGCCCTGACGGCGCCCCCCAAAAGCCTTTCTGTTACTGCCAGATGCAGTAGATTCCTCAGCTTGGAATCTTCCCTGTTTGATGTTACTTTCAATCTTTTCTCCCATCAGAATTAAGTCTGAGAAACTGCCCAAAGATGTGTGAAACAACTTGTCATAAAACATGCCGGTGAATGTTCCTATGAACATGTCATTCATTTCCTTGTCCTCTAGAGGAGGATGGACTCTAGCAGCCATGTCGCGCCATCTTTGCGCATACTCTTTAAAGCTCTCACCCTTCTTCTGAGACAACCCTTGCAATTGGACCCGGTTGGGTGCCAAGTCGCTGTTATACTTATAGTGAGCTACAAATGCCTCTGCCAGCTGCTTCCATGTCTTTATATGAGTTGGTTCCAATCCCATATACCACTCGAGGGAAGGACCTGACAAGCTATCTTGAAAGAAATGCATTAGCATTCTCTCATCAGTTGAATACGTCGACATCCTTCTGTAATATGACCGCACGTGCACCTTCGGACAGGTGTCCCCTTTATACTTGTCAAACGTAGGAGCTTTGAATTTGATTGGCACCCTCAAGCCAGGTACCAGACCCATTGTTGACATATCTAGGCCCACAACACTTTGATTCACGACCCCCCTCATCTGCTCTTCTAGCATTCTGATCCTCTGGGAGTCATCCATCGGCCCTTCGAAACCTCCACCGGAGAAAGCGTCCTCTTGCTGATCTTCCTGCCAGTTACCATTCCCAGCTCCATACCCATTGTATTCATTGTTACGGCCAGCTCTAATCTGATTCATCACCGGGCCTCGCCCTCTGTTGCCGTACCCCTGAGCAACTCCAGCAGGTCCAAAAGCCATTAACCCAGCGCCATTTCCATTTCCGAATCCTCCATAACCCTGATTAGTCATACCATATCCGTCCTACCCGAAGCCTTGAGCATTGAAACCATATTTCCCAGCATTATCGAATCCCTGGTCATTGAACCCGAATCCAGCATTACCAAAGCCATTGCCTCCCATATTATCACCCAAGTTGACATCACCAAGCCCAACGTTATGGACAGCAGTCTCGTTCCCAATTCCAACGTTACCGTTCCCAGCAGCAGTAGCGTTGTTGACATTGACAGTAGGTATATTGACTACAGGTGGAGCCACTGGTGTGGGAGTACCATCCCCATGAACAGTGTCGACTCGCACAGACTGATGATCCTCATTACCATGTCCAGCATTTCTGACCAACAGAGGCTGCACCAAGGCTTGCAAATTCTCCTGACCTTTTGCAATAGTCTCCATAGTCTGCATGAAGAGTGCCAACTTCTCGCGCATGTCTTGCATCTCGTTCTGCATTTGATCCATGATTCTTCGACAGTTGGTGCGAGTGGAATATCGGTGTGGGCGCTGATCTTCAATCCTGAAAAGACCTGGTACAGAGCAGGAAATAAGATACCATCCAATAATCACCTGTAATGCAATATGAATATGAATGCAATGCAATGTGTGTCTGTGCATTAGGGAATATCATTCCCCGATTCTGGTGCGAAGATGCCAGTGCAGTGACAGTGCTAGCAATACGAAGATCAGATCCGAATCATAGAAAGCCTCATATATTGCAGAGAAATCCATTAAGCCAAGAATACAATATCACTGAGTGTACAATAAGAAGGCATGACCTCAACCAACAATCCTGGTGATGGTCAGCGCTATGCAAATAAAGCATCAATACATGAAATGGTCAAATACACTCATAAGCCTGATACTCTTCTAGTAACTTCTTGGTCTCTGGGTGACTTGGTCGGGTAAGCAGACCCTCGACCAGTTGGTTTCTTCTCTTGAGAACACGTCGCACGTCACCAGCGGTTTCCTCCCATGCCCATTCTCCGAAGCGATCCTCTAGCTTCCGCTTCTGAGACATAGCTTCGTTCCTGCCTTCGACGGCCTTGTTCAATGCATTCTGGAGACTATACCTGGTCATCACCTCTTCTTCGTACTTCCTGACGCTAGCCTTCAACTGCTCCTCGAGGTCAGAAATTTGCTGCTTCAATTTATCTTCCCTCTTTTTATTGTTGGTTAGCGTAGCATTCCAGGTCTTGTTACAAGAAGAGATCTCTCGGTGAGCGGCATCGAGTGCTTTCTTTTTGGACTCCAGCATGTCATGGGAGCTTCTGAACTCTTGCCCCAGACGTTCGCGCTTCTTTTTCTCTTCAGTCAACTCAGCCCCTAGTCTGTTTACTAGCTCGATCTGCTGTTGGAACGCATGCACAGCCTTGTTTTTCTCACGGCGTATCTGAGCTATCTCTTGCTCTAACCCCTCATTGATCTTCATCAAGGCTTCTTTTTCTTTCACCACTCGCTCGTAGGCCTCCCTAGTAACAGTAGTTGGCTCTTCTACCGGAAGATGAACAGGGACTGGTGCGGCTGGAAATGGCATCAATAATTGTCTTGCTCTCTCCTGGATCCAAACTCTGTAAGGTGCATAAGCCTGACAATCATTCTTCCCTAACAGCAGCTTACCTCTTCTGCTAATGCGCATCCAGGCATGCTAAAGCTTGGCTAGTAACTCTCCCTTCAAATCACCGGTGAAGTACAGAGATTCCTGTACTTCTTCCTCCTTTGGTGGGTTCTTCAACGCATATCCGAACTGGCGGACAAACAGAGATGGGTTGTAATTGATACACCCTTTTCTCCCTATCAACGGAACATTAGGGTACCCCGAACAACTGAAAATAAGCTCCGACCCCAGCAAGTCTCGATCAAACCACTCAATGTCTTCCGAAGATAACCTCCTCAGGCGCTCTGGCCAGCTAGCTGTAGTTGCACTATCCACAAAAGGTCCCTTCAGAGGAAGATGGCTCTTAAACCACATGTTCAACAGTGGCGCACAACAGTAAACAGTCTTTCCTCTTCTATTTTCATTTTTGTAGTGCAATGAATGATAGAAGTCTCCGATCAAAGTGGGTACCGGGTTGCCAGCAGCAAACAGATGGAAAGCGTCCAAATCCACAAAATTGGGCAAGTTGGGAAACAGCACTATCCCGTAAATGCATAGAGCCAAGATAGCATTGAAGACTATCCAGCACCCGTTCTTGGCATACTCCTGAGCTTTGCCGACCAGAAAATCAAGGGAGAAACCCGGAACCCCAAGCCAAGAAGTCACTAACAGTTCAGCAGCGTTCATGTGCAAGGCCTTAGCTAAGTCCTCCAACTTGGGCTCAGCAGCAGAGTGAATAAAGGGAACCTTGTTCTGCGCTGGTAGCTCGGTAAACTCCACATACTCTTCAATAGTAGGCCCCAGAATGAAGTCCGCAAATGTGAAACATCTCAATGCCGGGTCATAGAATTGCATCAGCGTGTACAGCCCGTTCATCTCAGCAGCAGTTGGCTTGCAGACTAATCTCAGCAATCTTCCATGACTCATTCTGAAACTTCTCCTAACCTCCTCATCAGCAAGAGACATCAGACCAAGTAAGGGAGTAATGTCAGGTGTAGGCAACTTGTACGCAACTGTCTTCCTCAAACCAGCCATGATCAATGAGCAGAAGTCCGGGCACTAGAACCAGGGAATATGCAAATGCACCTGCAGCACAGACACACGTTAATGGGATGCAATGATAATGGGTATGCAAACAATGCAATGCAAGTAACATGCAACAGGGACCAAATGCCATGGCTGAGAAGCCTGAACCATATCAAAAGTCTCAGACAGACTCTCCAGAATTCCTCAAGCCCTGGTCTCAGATAGACCTAAAACAAAGCTCTAACACTGGTCTCTGATAGACCCCACAACATAACTCTGACTGGTCTCTGACAGACCTCACATCATAACTCTGACTGGTCTCTGATAGACCTCAAATCATACCTCCAACTGGTCTCTGACAGACCTCAAATCATACCTCCAACTGGTCTCTGACAGACCTTAAATCATACCTCCAACTGGTCTCTGACAGACCTTAAACCATCCATAAATACCCAGCATCTCAGATCAAGAAATAATCGGTATCTGAAGGTCTAATTACCTGCATAACCCCAAACCCTCTCACAGGTAGGTGTCCTAGTAACTGACAAAGGTATGGCATCCTATGCGGTCGTCGGCGTCACAGACTTTCAGGGTTGATGATACGATTCCCAGAAGGAGTGGCATCATCAAATCCTGAAGAGGCCTCACTTAGCCAACTTCCAAATGATCGGTTCCCAGAGTCGACAATTCAGCTGACCAACAACCCCTTCGACCCAAAGGGTAGAAAAAGAAGCCAACCAGAAGAACCTCGTCCGAGTGTAGATTTCGTGAGACACTAATGCAAGCAAAGCCGGCACGCGCCCACTACTTTCTACTCTAATTCTAGGTGCACTCAATCCCAGGTCCGACTTATCTCTCAATCATGGAACACCCGTCACACCCCAATACAGCAATAATAATCAATAATATAATGCTGAAAATAAAGGTCAGAAATATAAATCCATACAAAATCCTCGACGGGAAAACAAGCGCTAGGATTGACTCGCTTAAGGGACGTTGGATCCCAAATGCATAAGGACCATCGCAGTCCTTAGCAGCCAGAGGACGTTGGATCCCCAACAGAGTCGCCAGCTGTCGCTACTGCGAAAATCGGCGCCGGCTGAACAGAAGAGTCGCCACCGTGCGTTATTTATCCCACGGGAGGGAAAGGAAACGCTCAGAGTAAACCTAACGCAAAGACGGGAAAAGGTATGGTCATCGCAACCAAAACCTGGATTCGGGAGTCGGTTACGCAAGGGGAAGGTATTAGCACCCCTCACGTCCGTCGTACTCGACGGGATCCACGCTTGTTTTCGGGTATGGATTGTTATTCTATCTATACTACAGGTCAAGGGTTAAAAGAAAATAAAATGACTCGGCAAAGTATCGCACTTTATGCCTACGTATTCCCGTCTGGAACGAGAAATCAGAGTCAACGTAGTTCGCCTACCTACGGGAAAGGAGGGGAAGGTTGCTCGCTAGGATATCGCATCCTATGCCTACGTACTTTCATACAGCATGAAAGATCAGAGCAAACGTAGTTCGGGCCACGTACGACACAAGTCTGCCTTGATTGTTTTTATTCCTTCTGAAAAAGGTTTTTCTGATTAACAGTCCAAGCGGACAAAAAATGACGTTTTGATGAGTTCACATTCTTTTACGGAAGAAGTGTCTTTTATTGTGTTTGAAATATTTATTGTGTTTTTCTGTTTGTTTTGAGAAAGAAGAGACAGAACTCTAACCTATGGTTGCAAAGGGAATCAAACTAACCTAATGTTATCATGCATGGGTTAAGACCTAATGTCTATCATGCTCCTCTCTTGCGCAGAGAGAAACAGAGATCCTAAGGGAATAGACGGAAACAGAAACAGCAGATATATACAGTAAAGCGGTAAAATGCATGGATGCATCAATACAAGCGAGGCAAGGGAGTCCCACTCAACCTCGAACCTAGAAAACAATAGGCAAAAGTGAACATAATTCACTTTCAACCCAACAGGTTAAACAACAAACAATACAGTCAGGGAAAACCAATCAATACATCAGAAATGAAACAGCTAAAAAATAAACAGCCACAGCAGCTCTGCATCAACATCTGACTTCAAGTCATCTCCAAACAGCTACAAGCTTCATGCAAGCCTCAGTCTTCATCTCCACAGCCTTCAAGCAAGGTCTTTGTCTTCAGTCTTCGATCTGCAATGGCTTTTCTTCAAGTCTCAATCTCCAAGATGAACATCAGTCAACAAGATGAAATGAATGTTAAACAGTAAACTGCCTACCAAGGGTGGCTCATTAACTGTTAACATTATACAGACAATTTTCCCTCAAAAGTTCTATCTTTCAAATACATTCACTGATCCTTCCAAAGGAAGGAGGTGGATATTTGAAAGAGACTTTGAATCATAGAGAAAGAATGGAGGCAGACAAGGCCTTCCATGTTTGTGAATCAAGTTTTCTATCCTAGAGCTCTGCCTAGCTCCTAAACCCTATACTCCTCAACAGCTGCCAGCAAAGGGTACTCCTCATCAACTCTGGAAGTTGGTCTTAAATCTCCTTGATCTCTAATGGCCTTCATCATCAAAGTCTTCAGCTCTCCCAATCCCCAAGCAAACCCAATACCCCACACAGACAAATGAAATAACCCTAGAGAGGGCACACCATACAGTCAAACAAATATAGACAGTATACTGATAGCAGTAGGGGAACCCTAATATTTTCTAAGGGATCTATTATCTACCCATAATCCCTATAGTCCCATACCCCAAAGATTCAATCTACAACTCCCAAGGGAAATGATTTAATTCTCCTATGTTATCTCCTAAACCCTAGTTTTGATCATGTTATTCACACCTAAACAAATCATCTAAAATTAAATCTTAAAATTGTGAATTAAATTGTATATACAAGATAAAGGTCTAAGCTAATCAACCTAAAAAGAATGGATTAAAAATGTTAAAGCATCTAATCAAACTAAAATTAACAAATTCATGCATCAAACTAAACCATATTTACACCTATTTAAAAGAAAAAAATGCTAAAAATATAAAAATAAAATGAAATGTTAATTTTTTTGAAGGATAATTTTCTTAACAAAATTATGAACAATATGCAAAAAGAACCAATTAAAATCATGCATTTTCCAACTTTTATGAATTTTCAAAGAATTAAAATAAAATGAGAGAAATTAAAAATGAATTAAATGAGAATGGGGTGCAGAAAGCATTTAAAACCAGTTAAAAGAATAAAATGGGCCCAGACTGGGGGGCGCGCATAGCAAGCGCGTCTGGGCCCAGCACATACTCAGAAAAAATGAAAAAAGAAAAAAACATTAAACGGTGCAGAAAGCAAGATTTCTAGTTATAATCTCATTGGGCCTTGCGTTTGGGGGTGGCGTTAGCAAGGAATTCAAAGCCCATCAGATGGAGTTTTAATGAAACGGTGCGTTTAGCACCCAAGGTCTCCCTCCAAATCTCATTTTAAACGTGAGCCATACGATCAGATCCTTGGTCCAAGTCAAAATGGTCATCCAACAGTTGTCCATCATCTTCAACCTTAGAAACCCTAGGGTTTTCAGAAGTTCTTCCTCCATGCACGCACCTTCCACAGCTCGGTTCTCCCTCAATTCTCCATGAAAACTCACGATGTAAAAACCAAAAACACTCCATTCTCTTCCCTCTACCCAACCATGGTCATAGTTTCCCCTATAGCTCACTCAAACTCCAAACCCGATAGGTGGAAGATGCTGATTCCACCATTATCACCTGCTATCAACCATCTCAATTCTTTCTAATTCTTGCCCTAACATGCTCTACACTTCATGCTGATCACATTAAGCTACATATCCAAGATTATAGTGCAATATCCTTGATGTTCTAAGCTCTAACAGTTTTGGTACACTATTGATAACCTCCATGAAACTTCTCCAAACTTTGTGAATTTCATCCTCTAACCTATCTTAACAGTTCTATGCTAACAATTCTCTATGATCCTAACTAAATCAAGCAATTCGAAGAGGAAACTAACCTGGTGTAAATGGTGAAAACAGCTATGGAATTCTCTTGATCCAATGCTTTCAATGCTCTGAACTTGATCCACACACTCAATTCTTTGTTCTGTATGCAAAGATTCTGGCTCAAACCTCTTGGATCTTGTAATTGAAACTTTCTTGCACTTTGGATGATGAAGTTGTATGGCACGAGTTCTCTTCAATTCAACCAAGTTCTTGTGTGAATTGTGATCTATGAATGATGTTGATGATGATCAGATCAAGAAAAATGGAAATTGAGAGAGATTTGATGGAGTTTGAAGTGATTTTGCAAATTGGAAGAATGATGTAAAACTTGGTATTATGAACACAATGAAGCACCAACCATGGCATGAAGCCACTCAATGCAATATATAGATGTCATTGGAAAGTCCTAGAACCTTGGAGAAACTTCCCATGCACACTTTCCCTTGGATTTGGATTATGTAACTTCTTTTGTAAGTAACCAAGCATATCTTTCAATTCTTGAACCAAACTCAAAAATCCAGTTTTGCCAATGTTCTTAAAACATTTTTTCCAATCAAAATGACCTATAATTTCATCCCATTTGGCCAAATTATGAAAAATCTCAAATTTAGGTCATTTTTTATTCATTAAATTCACCAATTTTGAAACCTTGAGCTATGAACCTTTCCAATCTTTCATGGTCACTTTTCTAGACTCAAAATGTCATTTGGAGCAAGTTTTATGTTGTGAAGTTTTTCATTTGAAGCTTCCTTGTATGGGTTTTGGGCATAGGCTTGAAATGACCTGTAATTCTCAGATGACCAAAATACCCTTTGCTTGCCAAGACCATAAGTAGAGTTCCACAAATCATATGAAGGCATACCATACCATTATAGAAAGCTAAGACAATGAGGAACAACTCTTATGTTGACCAGAAATTCATTTGAAATCTCTTTGAGTGGTAAAAGTTTCTTGGAAGACAAGTAAGTTTCATAGACAAAATTTCAGATACCTCAGATGACCTGTAACTTGCAAGGACCATAACTTGAGTTCTATAAATCTCCTTGATGTCTTCCACCACTAAAATTAAATGTCTTGAGATCCTATACAAGTTTCATGTTGACCAAGAATCCATTTGAAGCTTGTATTTTGACTTATCTTGCTTGGAAATTTGACCTAAATCAGGGGATTTTACACAGAAACCCTAATTTAGAAACTCCTCTTCTCCTTGATTTCTCTTGATTTCTTCTTAGCATAACACCATATCCCTATTTACATGTCAAATGATGAACCCCACATCTCTCCAATAGACCTTAATGCCCTTCAATCAATCAATTGACCTGGAGTTGACCTAGGGTTGACCCAGATGAAACCCTAGTTGACTGTCTTCAACTGCAACTCTTGTGATCATGTCAATGACTTGTCTCCTTCTCCAAATGACTTTCTAAGTCTCCCATGATGTCTGTATACCCTCCATGCCCAATTCACAGCTCACCACTTCTTTGATGATCTTCAGATACCCTTAGATAGGAGATAGATTCACTGCTTGATCCACTGACTTCTTAGACTTCAATTTCTTTCCTGATGACTTGAATATGCTTGAATTTGAATAATAACCTCTTGATAGGCTCACAGAGATGAGAATAGTACTTGGCCCCTTGTTGGATGACTTGCTATGTTATGCTATGCAGGTGATTAGACTATGTACATGACTCTATATGCAAATGCTAATGCAATTGAAACATAAACCAAGTGAGTTAGGTTGAGCAAATTTTAGGGTGCAACAATACTTTACGGTCCAACCGACTTACATCTCTTCTGAAGATCCCCAGTGAAGTCTTATAATCTCCAAAACATTACAAAGTGCATATACAACGAACTACATCTACATTGACAATCACATTTACAACTTACAATCTACAAATTACATCTATAATATACAATGATTCTATAATCTACAAAATTTACAACCCCTGCGAAGATACTCCTACGAGTTTTCATCACTTCAGGTAGAGACTGAGACCAGCTCATGGTTCCCATACCATGACGCTCGAGGAGGTTCTACATCAGAGACTGAGACCAGCTCATGGTTCCCATACCATGACGCTCGGGGAGGTTCGACATCAGAGACTGAGACCAGCTCATGGTTCCCATACCATGACGCTCGGGGAGGTTCTACATCAAAGACTGAGACCAGCTCATGGTTCCCATACCATGACGCTCGGGGAGGTTCTACATCAGAGACTGAGACCAGCTCACGGTTCCCATACCAGGACGCTTAGGGAGGTTCTACATCAGAGACTGAGACCAGCTCATGGTTCCCATACCATGACGCTCGGGGAGGTTCTACATCAGAGACTGAGACCAGCTCATGGCACCCAGACCATGACGCTCGGGGAGGTTGTACATTTTACCATTTACAGTTGGACTTCAAAAAAAGGAACAACAAAAATATACAAAAAAAGAAGAGAAGGAAAAAATTGGAAAAAGAATACGAAACAGAACTGAATTATTGACCCAATCAAAAAAGTCACTATGGTTATTACCATCGTCTGGATTGCTCCATGTTGGTAATAAGCTACCCTTCGACTACAAGTTTCTCACCTATTGTCTAAATCGCCATATCCTTGGCGTATGTGCTACTGCTGTATTTTGGAGATTCCCCGTTGGTGGTTGTTTCCTGTCCCCGTGGAGTCCCGCCTCGTTGGGTATGTTGCTCCTTTGTTTCGCGTGTTGTGTCCGGTTCCTCCCCTGTGACATCTTGTCCTCACAGGACCGTCTGTCTTGCATTTTCATATCACTGCATATCATTTGCATTCGGTGGTTTCTTAGGGCCAAAAATTTGTGCAATGTTTGTATTTAAGTCCCTCCTATCTCATCGAGACGAGGAGTTCAATCTCCATATCTCCGAATAGAAGTAACTTAAATAGGGGCATCTGTCACACCCTAATTTTTGCTCGTAAGATCCCACCTCTTTTTGCGTATTTTCTTTGTTATTTGACTTTATTTAATATTTATGCTACTAACCAACTGGTGCAGATGCAATAATTTTGAGTGGAGATAATATTGATTCTCACGGTCGATCGTTCAGGCACAACTGACTATTTTTAGCCATTTTGTTCGCTTTTTTTTTTTTTATGAAATTGAGTATGTTGTTGAAAAGCTTTGGAAGTCTGGAAGATTGTTTAAAAGTCTAGTCTGATGATAACATAATATGGCCTCCCGTTGACACCAAGCAGAGTCATTATTGAAAGCAAGGCGCCATATCAGATTTAAGAACCCATCATGCAAGAGCTCATCTTACAAGTACCAAGAGACTCCCTTTTGACTTTGTGTCCAGGAGCAAAGTATAAAATTCAAACCCGAGTTATTTATTCAAGTTCCATATGTTAAGATTCATTCTCATGATAAAGGTTTAGCTAAGAATGCCTTCAGAATATCCAAGGGCTCATCGACATCGAAAAACAACAAGTCAATTCCATCCTTTTTGAAATCCAACCAAGCCCCCATTATCAATCTCGTTATGCACATTATGTTTGAACAAATTCTGAAGAGAAATGATTCGCGTAACAAAGTTTACATCAAAAACGTGATTTATTACATGGTGATGTTCTTTCTTTGGGGGTTACAATATTAATATCACAAATTTTCATTAGAATAAAAAAAAAAGCATGGACGCAACTAAATTTAATTCTAGCATTCCCGATAGTAGCTATTCCCGTGGTTCGGCTTCAGGAAGCTTAAGTGATTTCGGGAAGCACAGCCTGTATTGCAGTATCAAAGACAACCAGCTCTCTATCGCAAATACCGATAAGCGCCATTGAGCTTCGTGATGAATTTATGGCTCTAGCTCGTGATGGCATATGGAACCGCTTGTCAAGTCAGCAATTGGTAGATTTTGAAACAAACTCTCCACTGTGTGCGAAAGAGTGTTCGACCGGCGTTTGGCACCATCAACCACGGGAGGCGAAGGATGTGATGACATAACCATGATCTTGGTTCAGCTCAAAAACCTGCTCAGACCAATGCACCAACAGTTAATACAACCATATCTTCAGCATAATTTGAATATGTAATCACACCGAAGAAAACAAGGCAAGAACCATTACCGTTTGGCACTCAACACTCCATATCTCGAAGGAAATGTTTGAACTTTCAGCAACTGCCGACTTATCATCTCAGACTTCAGCAACCATTACTACAGCGAGAACAACATACACTCGTGCCGTTTTTGAAGCAGCTCACCTGCAAAACACAATACAGAATTATCAGTAAAGTTGAACTGAAATAAAAGGAAAGAGATGATTGATTCAGTTTCAGCCCTCAGCATTTTGAGTTCATCATTGGGCGAAACTTCAAGTATCCGGAAGGGCGACAAACCGAAGCTGCCACCAGCTTCCTACCGAACATCGAAGATCAGAATTCGGACGCGAAAGGCAACTAAACAGACGGTTCAGCGATGTGAAACACAAATGAACAACAACATTCTTTTTCTTTCTCCTTCGTGGTTCAGACATGCAAGTCATCACTACCACCTCAGAGCCATTCTCAACACCAAAGCTAAAATCGGCAGATTCCGCAGTGTTAACAGGGTCCTGAAAGGGAGAGAGAAGTCAGTTGAATTCAAAGTAAAACAGCCCAATATTTCGCTGCAGGAAAAACAACAACAACATTTATCACTGTTAAGACATAGCAGGCCGCAACAATCAAAACAATAGCAGGCTGCAATTATCCTCAAACAAGCAAGTATCAACTACAATAGGCAACAACAACCGTATCAATTCCATTGACAACCATGTCAGTTCAACAGCGGCATGACAAGAGCAATGATAGCAACAAAGAGCAATGACAACATTAGCAACAACGGCATCAATAGCGTCAATTCACGGCACCATTGGTTCAGCCCTCAGTTCAATCCATCACCGGGCATAAGTAACAATGCTAGCAACACAGTTCGAGCAGCTCAGAGTTAACTCAAGCAACATAAATAAGAAAACAAAGGCAACCGTATTCTCTCCCAGCTCAGACGAGATGTCATCATCGCCGGCCGCAACACCCTTCCCGGCAAACATCAAGTAAGCGTAGGTTCTGTCCTGCAAAGAAGAAGAGGAAAATCTTAGTCAAACAGCCAAGTCAACAGACATGTCACCCAGTTTCCAAAATTTTAACAAAGCAACGTGGAAGAGAAATATTGTGAACTTCCCAAGTCAAAAAATAACGCTCATCCAACAAAATTCGACAAGAAAGAAAAGAATTGAACAACCCACCAAGCAAATCAGACAAACCAAGACGAAATAGGAATGAATTCAACATTTGTCTCCCAAATCGTCCAAATCAAATCTGACATCATCAACCAAAACGGGAAAGTTTTCAAGGCAATTCAAATGGAGGCCCATTCCCCTCACCCTATAAAAGGAGCGATCTTCAGCAGTTGAAAGGGACCGACAGAGAAAAAGCCAAATAACGAGAACAACACCGAAAAAGCCATCGCACGAGAAGAAGGAGCACCCGCTCAGAGTTTGCCGCCGAAAGCCCGTCATTGCCACGAAGCTCAGGCCATCCACAAGACTCCTCATTGCTGGACGAAGAAGACGACCAGACCGTGGATTTCTTCATAACCTCACCGCAACCATCATCCAACCTCCAACGACTCACATCCTAGGGTAAAGTATCCTTTTCAAATTCATGTTGCATGCGTGATTCTGTTTGTGTTGCAGGTTACTGACGAATTCATGGAGCCAACGAAGATAAAGCCAGAAGAACGATCGAAAGCCACCAAAGGAGAAGCCGTGGAATAGTGACAAACGGGAGAGCAAAGCGCGAGGAAGAGAGTGTGATTTGGGGATTTTTGTTTCCCTTTTACTTTTTTTCTTCTTTTCTTGTAATGTTTGATGTTAGATCGTAATCACACACACTACACGCACCACCACTACCCGTCAAAACCACTAATCTATTTTATTAACTAAATTAATCACCTTTTATTTAACTTAAATTATCATGTTTTAATTAATTAATCAATTCAATTAACATATGGCTAATAACCCTTTAATCAATCTTTTTTATTATTTGTTATCTATTTAACTTTCATGATATAATAAGGATTTGATTCACCTGTTTTTTTTTATTAAAATAATAGAACTTTCTTTTATCGTCTAATTAATTAAAATGTTTTTATCAATAAATTAATTATTACCTTTTTCTTAAAATTAAACCAAACCAATCCTTTTGTAAAATAATGATTGAAACCAATCTTTATTAAAATCAAATAAGTCAACTTTCTTCAAAACCAACAATATAACCTTTTTTTAAAATCAACTTCATCAAATCAACTTTTATTAAAATAAATAAGTGATCAAGTCACCTTTCGATAATCCCATACTAATCCTTAAAATCAATCTTTTCAAAACAATTCAACGTCGCCTAAAAATAATCGCGCGCCTACCCCCTACACATTCACATTCACTCTCACAATTCACACACTTAGCGCTTTCATGCGTGTGTATGCCTTTACTTTCCGCAATTTACCTTTACTACAATTTATTTTCTCGCCCTTTACATTCTCGCATCGCATAACCATCCAAAGGAAGAACCTACACACGATTCAACACTTGTGTGTAGAGCATCTCATTTGCATCATTCCCCTATGATCCTTGATCCCATTCAATTTGATCACTTAAGACAGATCCTACCCCATAGGAAGGACCTTTTCTTTACAACATAGAGACAAACAAAACAACTCATACAATTATTCAAACATTAGAGAAATATGTTAATCATCTTAAGCGAGATAGAATCTCCACCCCACAATAATACAATCTCTTACACTTGTGGTAGTTAAATCGCCCTTAAAATGACAACTCGTCTTTTCTCCTAAAATCAATCAATCAACTACCCTAAACCCGTAGGAACTTTGACCACAATCAAAGATTTCCTCAAACCCTTTAGGGGAACTACAGATACTCTGATTCCACTCCCATAAGGATATGTAGGCATAAGATGCAATATCTTATCGAGTATACTTAGAAATAAATCCCCTAGGTCTTTCATCCCTTAAGTAGATAACCTTAGCAATAAACAAACATAAAATAAGAGGTTCCTGTAGAGTACTACAGAAACTTAGGATGCTAGCACCTTCCCTAAGTTTAACCGACCCCCGAACCTAAAACTCTCTAGCTTGCATTTGCATTGCATTGTGGGAATTTCGATCTTTATCCATTCCTTTGGACAAATCAAAGTTCGGTTGCAAAATGAATTAAAGATTCAAACTAATCAATAGTTTGGTAACCAAATTTCACTGCGACACCATGGTATGGGCATACAATATTCCCCAAGGTGATGGTCTTCAGGTAACTCAAAGGGAAGCGTAATAATTGAGATTCAAAGGATGGCTTACCATTTACCAGTGCCTAGCGGACAAAAGTATCGAAACAGAAGCGAAAATTGGTGAGTCCTTTTATCTGTGGTGACATGGATTCTCGAGCTGGCACTAGGTTGCCCAAACTGCTGTCCAAATCTTCACCTACATCTTCACAGTTCACCATCAATTATGCTGCACCGTACAAATTCGTCTTCTAAGTGTACTTTCCAGCTCCCTCATTAACGGCATGACGAAACATACCTCCGTCAGGGTCACCGGTTCCTAGCATTCCGTCAACCAAAGAATATGACAACCTGTGTAAAATTGAGAGAAGAATGAGACTAAGTTTATGATATTTGAAGAGTACGTTCAAAATGTCAATAAAGGTCGAATGGACATTACCAACCAACGCGACATAGCACACTATTCCAGGCTCAAAGAGAAAATCAACTTAGTTTGAAAGCTTCTTGACCAAAGAGAAGTCCTCGAATCCTGCATCAATAAACGTAAATCATTAAAAGTTCCCGAAGATAGTAACATGGATGTGAGCATCACAGTTTCAAGATTTAATCGCCATGAATGATATTCGCCACGCAAGATCAAGAACAACTCCAAATGTCCGCTGACCCAACTCGAGCAATGCCTTCACAACTTGTCATACAACAGAAAGCTCAAGATGAGTGCTGCCCCTGGAAGACACAAGAGCAGAAGTGACGACCGCAACCGACAATCAAAGTAGCCATAGCATAATGTGGAAGACAGAAGTCCAGCAGAAGAGGAATAGATAAGAAACTTCAGTCCTCAGTTCAACTCATCATTGGGCGTAAGTTCGAGCAGCCGGAAGGGCGACAACCGAAGTTGTTGCCAACCCCCTACCGAGCATCAAAAAAACTACAAGAAAATGTATCATAGGCATCAGTGATAAGCAAACACGATTCAGACTGTCAAGGTCATCATCATCATTGAACCCTTCTAGCCAATGGCGCAAAATTGACAGCCTCCAAACTTACAGTTGTTCCCTGAAAGAAGAAGAAGAAAAGTCAGGTTATTTCCAAATGCGCAAGAATTTGTCACAAGAAAACCACAACCATGGCATTTATCAGAACCAAACAAGCCACACCAGTTACAAGCAGCAAGTTACAAGTAACAAGCCACGCCAGTTACAGGTAGCAGGTCACAACAAGCAGCAAGTCACAACAGGTAACGAACAACGCCAGCTGTGAGCAAGCACCTACAACAACACTACCATATCAACAATAGCAAGCTGCGGACAACATCAACGGTATCAGCTCAAGCACAACGACAAGTAATAGCCGAACAAGCATTGCAATATCAACAACAGAAAGTACATCAACAACATCAGCTCACAACCGCAATTACATCCACGGTTTGGCCCTCAGGTAGCTCATTATTGGGCAAGGCTCGAGTAGCCAGGAGGACAACGAGGAGACTCGTCGTCAACTCTCTACCGACTCGAAAGCATCAACGGAAGTTCGAAAACGACAGCGGCAACTACAACTCCCAGCTCAGACGCAATTTCGTCATCGCCGGTTCAACACCTACATCAGCCACATCATAAGGTCAAGTGTGGCATCTAAACTCAAGTGTGGTTATCGCCTGCGAGAAGAAGAAGAGAAGAGCATTAACATGAAAGTCAACAAAGCCAGCAATAGTAAAGATACGGTTCTAAATAACAACAAAATCAATACAAGAAGAGGAAATACTAGAACTTCCCAAAATTAGAATCACACTCCCTCGATAGAATATGATGAAATAGGGAAGGAATTGAAGCTGCTTCCCAATCCATCAAGCCATCAGACAAAATCAGACAAAATAGGAAGGTCTTTAAGGGGCGATTTCACTGTAGTCCCATCCACTCCGTATATAAAAGGACCAACGAGGGCTCATAACGAAGAGAACAATTACGATCACAAGAGAAGAATCATCGAGAAGACCGTCGAAGGAGAAGAGGCACACGCGCTCAAGGTTGATCGAGGGATTCCTTCACCGCCGCAAAGCTCAGACTACTCACAAGGCTCATCATCGCCGGCCGACGAGATCGTGTATCGCATCACAATCTCACTGCCGCTGCCGACTCACATTCTGGGGTAAATTTCTCTTTTCGAATTCATGATTGCATGAGTGATTCTGTTGTGTTGTAGGCTGTTGATGAACCCATGAAGCAAATGGAGGCGGAACAATGAAAGAAGAATCGTGAAACAACGGAAGAAGAGGAGGATGGGAAGATCGATGGCAGATCGAAGAGGGATTTTTGGGGGGGGGGGTATTAGGTCTTGGTTTTTCTTCGTTGTTTTTTTTTTTTTTTTTCTGTAAACGTTGTAATGAAAATGATCACACATACACGTACACACCGTATCACCATGCACCCTCAGATATCCATCGTGTATCACCATCCGATCTCATCCAACAATCCACATACTGCCGTCCATGGTACACCCATGTTGCCTTTACCTCACTGAATCCATCCGCCTCATATTACACTAAATAACCTAATTAATCAGCCTAATCCCTTAATTAACCCTTTAATCAACCCATTTTTAATTGATTAGTCATTAGCTCTTATTTAATTAAATAACTTTTAATTAACCACCATTAATCTTTAAGATCTTTTTCAATTAACCTGTTAAATTAATTAACCCTTTTTTAAAATAAAAATTAATTAACCTTTATCTACCAATTTATTTAATCTAATCATTTAATTTAAAACTATTTTATTTAATCAAACAACTAATTAACCCTTTTGTAGTTAATCATATTCAAACCTTTTTAATATAATCCTTTATTCAATCTAATCTAAAACCAATTTATCTAATTAACATTTTATTAAAATAATATAATTTGCCCTTTTTAATATAATTATTTCACTTAGTTGAGCTTTTTTTTAATTTATAATAAGACCCTTTTTTATCTAAAATAAAATTTATCTAATAACAAATAACAACTTTTGTTAATCATGTTAATCAAAGAACTCATTTCATAATAATCTATCTAATTTATTTTATTTATCAATAATTCCCCCTTTTATAATTACATAACAAAAAATCATTTTCATAATTTAAATACCATATATCCACTTGTTATAAGAATAATTTAACTTTTTTTATTTTATTTTAGAAAACTGTTTTCTTAAGTAAATTAACTTTCATATGATAATTAACAATTTTACTAAAACAAACCTAATGCAACCTTCAACTAAAACTAAATCAATATCCCTCAATCGACCATGCACGCTTCCATCTCCGCTCCGTTCGCACACTCACATTATTCACTCTCACTCACTTAGCGCTTTCATGCGTTTGTGTATGTTTTATTTATCTGCCTTTATCTTCCGCAATCTACATTTACCGCAATTTATCTTATCGTATTGCATCGCGTCCAAAGGAAGAACCTGCACATAGCTTAAGCAAAGATGCGTATGCATCTCATTTTCATCATATTACCCTATGATCCTTGATCTCATTCAAGTCGATCTTCTAAGTTAGATCATATCCCATAGGAAAGACCTTTATCTTTACAACTTAGACAAACACATTCAACTCATATCAAAATATTCAAACACATTAGAGAATAAGATGTTAATCATCTTAAGCGAGATAAAACTTCTACCCCATAACAATACAATCAATTTTCCTACAAAGTTGTGGTGGTTCAATCAAGTAATCTCCCTTAAAATGACAACTCATCTTTTCTCCTAAAATCAATCAATCAACTACCTTATCCCGTAGGAACTTTGACCATAGTCAAAGAACTTCTCAAACCCTTTAGGGGAACTACAGATACTCTGATTCCACTCCCGTAAGGATATGTAGGCATAAGATGCAATATCTTATCGAGTATACTTAGAAATAAACCCCTAGGTCTTTTATCCCTTAAAAAGATAAACCTTAGCAATAAACAACATAAAACAAGAGGTTCCTATAGAGTACTACAGAAACTTAGGATGCTAGCACCTTCTCTAAGTTTAACCAACCCCCGAACCTAGAACTCTCTAGCTTGCATTTACATTACATTGTGGGTATTTCGATCTTTTTCACTTCCTTTGGACAAATTAAAGACCGGTTGCAAATGAATTAAGATTCAAGTTAATCAATAGCTTGGTATCCAAATTCCATCGCGACAGAAATGGCGACTTCACTGGGGAATCTCAGTGGGTTTCCCTAACTTATTTTGTTTTATATATTTACTTATATCTGTTTATTTGTGTATTTTCTCTTGTTTGCTTTTGGGATGATATCTTTGAGTGGTGAGACAAAGTCCTACACCCGGACTTGAGTGAACTTAAGATAGGATAGTGATATGTTTGATGAGGCTTATAAGGGGTTGAATCCCGACCAAGCTTACTTGAAAATCACACTCAATTGAGGCCTTCTCGAAAGCTGTACTGTTGAACGAGTTTTAATCGTGAAAATATACACTATTTTCGACGTTGGAGCCTATGATATTGGGGACCGTAGTTACCTTAACCCCACTTTGGCCTTTATTAGGATGTAGTGCAAGGACTATAAGGGGGTACTCTCGAAATAGTTGCTACACGATGCTACACTCAAAAGAGGTTCGCTTGATAATATTATTAGCCACCAAGTAATTGGGAAGTTGATAATATCCGAAAGATGGGCTAATGACTTTGGGAACCTTCTTAGAACCTTGTTCTGCAGGTACAATCAACCTTTAGTCCATATCCTTTGGGAATGGGTATACCCTTTGGCTCCATGCTCATTGCAAACCTAGGGTCCCCTTTGTTTGTTTATCTTTGTGCATTTATGTGCTTACTTGTGTTTGTTGCATTCATAAAGCATCATACCTCATTGGACTTCATGGGATTCATCTTTGTTTATGAACATTGTAGGGCACTATGGATTCCAACAGAAGACACACTTTGAAATATACTTTTAAGAGTCCTAAATTGAATGGCCTAAGGAAGTTGGTAGTTTTGATTGAAGACCAAGAAAAGTTCAAGAGCAAATATGGGAAGCTAATATCTTTGCTGAGTCGCCAAGTGGACGAAGGACTTCTTTCCACCTTATTGCAGTTTTATGATCCGCTTTATCACTGTTTTACATTCTCAGACTTTCAACTATTACCTACATTGGAATAATACTCCTTTTTGGTTAGTCTACCTATCCTAAAAGAATCTCCCTTCCCCTTTTTGGAGAGCGACCCTGAGGAAAGAGATATTGCTAAGGCTCTTTATTTAAAGGTATCCGACGTCAAGGGAAACTTAATTAGTAAAGGTGGTACTTTCAATTTGACTACGGATTTCTTAATCAGTAAACCTATGTTTTATGCCAATTATGCAAACAGGATTCCATTCGAGGCAATCTTCGCCCTACTTATTTATGGAGTGTTTTTATTCCTAAGTTTTGAGGGGTTTGTCGACCTTAATGCAATTAAGATCTTTATGAAGAACAATCTAGTGCCAACTCTTTTGGGTAATACTTATCATTCTGTGCATCTTCGAAACTTCTATGGTGGGGGGATGATCACCTGCTGTGTTCCCCTACTCTACAAGTGGTTTATTTCGCACTTGCCTAAGTCTAGTTCTTTTTTACTCTCGATAAAGGGTTGTGGTCCCCGAGAGTTATGGCGTTGACCCATTCAGACATTGATTGGTACAACTGAGCATATGATGGGATGTTAATTATTGATGGTTGTGGGGATTTTGCTAATGTACTGTTACTTAGTTTTAATGGAGGGATCAGTTACAATCCGGTTTTAGCTCGTCGACAGTTGAGATATCCGTTGAAGGAGCCACCTAAGAGTGTTCAAGTGGAGAGCATTTTCTTTAGGGATAACAAGGAACTTCAAGACAAGATTATGGCTGCATGGGATCATTTGCATAGGGAAGGGAAGGAAAGCCTTGGGAAACTTAATTGTGTGTCCTTGGAACCGTACCTTCAGTGGGTCAGAGAAAGAGCAATCAAGTTAAAGATGCCCTATTCTCGTCAAGATCCTATACCTCTGAGAAGAGAACCCACTTATGTTTTTATGTCTGAAGCTGATAAATTAGAGGTCGCTTTGAGGAAGGCGCAACATGAGTTAGAGTCATGGAAGAACAAGTATCAAGTGGTTGTTGCAGAGAATGATGAACTTCAGAAACAGATACAATTGAAGGATGAAGAATTACTTCCTTGCAAGAAGAGGAAAGCTCTGGAGGATTTATTTTTCTCTGACGCACAATGTACTATTTGGAGGTTGATTATGGACAATCTCACCCGTGAGAAGACCCAGTTCGAAGAGGAGCTCAAGTGACGGAATTTAAAACTTCCTTAGGGCTTTCATTAGCTTTTATTTAGCTATTTATTTGGGACTTTTAAAAAGAATAATTATTTGTAATCCGTTTCAAAATTAATAAAACATTTTATTTTACCGCAATGTTTATAAATAGTTGGGATCCCATGAATTCCTACTCATCTTGCATTGCATTCTTTTTCTTTGTTCACTTCAAGAAACTCAATCTCGTTTTACAGGTATTGTAACTATGGATTTCAAAAGAGAAACATTGAAGTACACTTTTCAGATTCCTAACATTGAAAGCTTAAGAGAGCTAGCAGATCTTATTGATAACCGCCACACTTTCTCGCTAGAATATGGAGGAGTCTTCTTTTTTCCTCAAGCTCGAGATGAAAGAGGGACTGTTGGAGACCCTTGTTCAGTTCTATGATCCGCTGTATCAGTGTTTCATCTTTCCAGATTACCAGCTAATGCCGACCCTGGAGGAGTATTCTGAATTTTTGAAGATACCCGTGACCACTCGACCCGTGTTTACCGGATTGGATGACACACCCAGTGACCAAGAGATCGCCAATGCTACCCGTCTCAGCCTAGATGATGTTCAAGCTCATTTAACCACCAAGGAAGGAGTCCTTGGATTTCTAGTCGATTTCCTGATTGAGAAAGTTCGTTACCACGCTGAAAGGAAGGAGGTCCCGGTCATGGAAGCTACCTTTGCCTTGTTGGTCTATGGGATTTTCTGGTTCCTAAAGATTGATGATTTTGTCGACATGGATGCAATTAAGCTGTTCATCCTCAAGAACCTAGCTCCCACTTTGTTAGCTGACACGTACCATTTGATAAATTCGAGGAATGATGAAGGAGGAGGACATATTGTTTGTTGTACCGCCTTATTATATTCATGGTTTATTGCTTGCCTAGCTCGACACCCATCTGTTTGGGAGCAGATAGAGGCACCCCATTTGTCTGAAATAGTCATGGCCCTTACTCACTCTAATATTGTATGGTATGACCCTACTTATGGAGGTGTTGAGATGATTCATAGATGTGGAGGATTCCCCAATGTACCTCTCATTGGGAGGGAAGGATGCATCAGTTACAACCCTGCTTTGACTCGCCAACAATTAGGGCACCCAATGAACGAAGTACCTAACCCAACTTTGATGGAGGGAATATTTTTCAAGGAAGGAGAGGATCCAGACTTGAAGGATACCATACTTTATGCATGGAAGTATGTCAACGTGGAAGGAAATACTGCTTTAGAGTTCCCTAATTGTGCTGCCTCTGAAGACTATCTGTGTTGGGTGCGCGAGAGGGCTCTCGATCTCAAGATGCCGTTCCCTTTTCACGAACCCATGGTGTTAACATTTCACGATCCCGAATGGTTTGATGTGAGTGAGGTAGATCAGTTGAAGGCCACCTTGGATGAGGCTCGGAAGCTGAAGGCCGCCTGGAGGAACAAGTTTCTCACCCTTAAGGTAGAGAAAGAGAAGTCTCAAAAGCTGCCAGAAATAGAATCTGAAAGAAAAAGGAAGGCGCGAGGGGATTTGTTTTCCTCTCACACCTCTTCAAGAACTGTCACCAGTGATGATCTTCCTCCAACTAATGTGGCTTGGAAAGAATGTGTAAATCGACTCATCAGTGGGAAGGCTGAATTATAGAGCGCGTCAATCAGCTGGTAGAGGAGCTTCGCGTACAGAAAGAGCATAAGGACTAGATCTCTAAGTTTTCTTTTGCTTTTGTTTCAATGTAATAAACTCTTAAAAGAGTACTTTACTTTGTAATGCTTCTCGAATATCGAAAATAAAATAAGTTTTATCCAACGTTATAATACCGAAAAAACGATTTGAGATTCTTGAAGTTTCATACTCATTTGCATTTTTGCATAAGCATAGTATTGTTTGCATTCCAGGGTCTCAGTCTTGCTTCATCTCCACAGACAAGCTAAATCACCAGTACAATACTCGCGCCAGTCAACGTCAAAAGATGGATCAACTTGAACAAGAGAACAAGGTGCTCCGTGATGAAGTTGCAATTCTGAAGGAAAGTTTGGAGATGTTGAATGGTCTAGTTAAAGCTCTGTCCAATCAAGCCGCACTCAGCAACCAAGAGGTTCAAAGGACTGTTGTCTCCGAAGTTGTGTCAACATCGATTCCAGTGGTGCCTACTGTTGCCGAAGTGACCTACAACATGCCGCCAGGTTTTCCATGGGGAATGCCTCCTCACTTCACTCCTGCTGGCTATCGCCCACCTGTTCTTGAGGTCCCTATCATGACCGCTGCTCAAGCCATCCCTACCACTGCTGCTGTCATGACCACTGCACCACTGCATGTGAATGTTACTCCATGTATTCTGGATGAGCCAATCTACCATGGATCTCCAACTGAAACTGTGGGTTTTGAAGAAAGGATGAATGGTTTTCAGGACCAATTTTCCGAGATTCAGAAAGAATTAAAAGCCCTTCGTGGAAAGGATCTGTTTGGAAAAAGTGCTTATGACTTATGTTTGGTTCCTAATGTCAAGGTTCCGCCAAAATTCAAGGTTCCGGATTTTGAGAAGTACAAAGGGAATACCTGCCCTCAGAGTCATCTCATCATGTATGCTAGAAAGATGTCTGCACAAACTGACAATGATCAATTTCTCATCCACTACTTCCAGGATAGTCTGACAGGCGATGCGCTCAAATGGTATATGGGGTTGGATAATGCGAAGATTCGGTCTTTCAAAAATCTAGGTGGGGCCTTCATCAAGCAATACAAATATAATGTAGACATGGCTCCTGACAGAGGTCAGTTGAAGGCCATGATGCAGAAAGACAAAGAGAACTTTAAGGAATATGCTCAACATTGGCGCGAGTTAGCTGCGTAAGTTACGCCACCATTAGAGGAAAGGGAAATGACCAAGATTTTTCTGAAAACCCTTGGTCCTTTCTTTGATGAGAAAATGGTTGCAAGCGCACCCAGCGACTTCACCGAGATGGTGAATATGGGAATGCGTTTGGAATAGGGGATCCGAGAAGGAAGATTGGTCAAAGAAGAGAATGCTCCTAGAAGTGCTAAGAAGTATGGAAGTGGTTTTGTGAAGAAAAAGGAAAATCAAGTGAATGTTGTACAAGAAGGACGACCCAGAAAAAGGTATTCACCAGCATATCAGGTTGCAGCAGTATCGCCAGTATTCAACGCTCCAGCTTATCAGCCGCAACCACAACAAAGTCCACAATCTCCTCAACAGAATCGGCCATTCAACAATCAGGGTCGTGTGTACAGGAAGATAAACTTTGATCCCATCCCTATAAAGTATGCTGATTTGTTCCCATTCTTAATCCAAAAGGGTCACATCCAGACAAAAGCTCCACCCGAGGTTCCCAAGAATCCCCCTCCTTACTATAAAGCTAACAGATTTTGTCCTTACCATCAAGGAGCTCCAGGTCATGACATTGAGAGTTGTTTTGGTATGAAAGCAGACGTCTAGAGGCTCATCAAGTGCGGAATCTTATCCTTTAAGGATTCCAATCCTAATGTGCAGGACAACCCATTGCCTCCACATGGTTCACCCTCCGTAAACATGATTCAGAGTTACTCAGAGGGAAGTGATCAGGAAGTTGCAGATAAGAAGACTGAAGAAGTATGTGTTATAGTGCCTCACTTCAAGGAAGTGGAGCGTATTGAGATCACGTATGATAGTAGAAAGTTGACCGTTACTCCCTTGGTAATCAACGTGCTAGGACCTGTCCCTTACACTTCTAGTAAGGCTATCTCGTACCGATATAACGCTACGATGTTGGAGAATGGAAAGGAGGTACCATTACCTACTTTGCCTTCGGTTTTTAACATTGCAGATGTCAGCAGGGTAACAAGAAGCGACCGACTCTACCCTTTAGTGCCTTCGAAAGACAAGGGAACCTCAGTAGAGCAACCGAGTTCGAAGGACCCAATTGTGGATCAATCTGGTGGATCTGACTTACTCAAACAAGACGAAGTGCTGAAGATAATTAAGAAAAGTGAATATAAAGTTGTGGATCAGCTTCTGCAGACCCCGTCTAAGATCTTCGTCCTACAGTTGCTAATGAGCTCTGAAGCATATAGGGAAGCACTCCAAAAGATATTGGAGCAAGCATATGTAAAACAAGATGTTACAATGGAGCAATTTGATAATATCATCGGCAATATTACCGCATGCAACAATCTAGGTTTTAATAAGGAAGACCTCCCAGAGGAAGGAAAGAAGCATAATATGACCTTGCATATTTCTATGAATTGTGGGAACGATTCTTTGTCCAGTGTGTTGGTTGATACTGGATCCTCTCTAAATGTGATGCCTAGCACCACTTTATCCAATTTATCTTATCAGGGACCGCCGATGAGGCCCAGTCATGTCATTGTTAAGGCTTTTGATGGATCTAGAAAAGCGGTAATTAGTGAAGTAGATCTGCCGATGACCATCGGTTTGCAAACTTTCATGATCACGTTCCAAGTCGTGGACATTCGCGCCACCTACAACTGTTTATTAGGGAGGCCATGGATACATGAAGCTGGGGCAGTTACCTCCATCCTGCATCAAAAACTGAAGTATGCTTTTGAAGGCAAACCCGTTACAGTTTGTGGAGAAAGAGCTTTGGTGGTGAGTCACTTGTCATCGTTTTCGTATGTTGAAGCTGAAGAAGAGGTTGGTACGCAATTCTAGGCTTTATCTATCATAGGCAACAATGTCCAAAAACCCAGAGTACCCATGTCATCATTCAAGGATGTGCAGCAGGTTGTGAGCAGTGATCCTCAGACAGGTTGGGGGGGAAAATGTTGTTTTTGCCAGAGAATAAGAACAAGAAAGGTCTTGGTTTTTCCAGTGGGTCTGCTCAAAAGGTCATCAGAAATCAAGAGTTTCCGCCGATCAACGAGGTTTTCCGCAGTGGAGGGGTCATCCATCCTCCTCATATCAACGCCGTGTTCGAAGATGAGTCTGAAGGTTACATATCAGATGGTTCAATAAGTCTCTCCATTCCATTTGAAGATTATGAGCCCTATATAGAAGATCCAGGTTATGTCTCAGACGACTTTGATTATAGTTTTGGAGTCTACGTTGTCACTGAAGAAGATCCTGATGAAGATGTTCCAGATTTCGTGACTCCGGGAGTACTGGTCAAGAATTGGAGTGTGGTTGAATCCCCTACTGTGATTCATATATCAAAGTAAAAATTTGTTTTTAAAGTTTTTGCTCTGCCCAAGGAGAAAATTTGTTGTGTGGGCTTGCTTTTAATAATTCCCTTTGCTCTGCCCAAGGCAAAGGTGATCCTGTTGGGCATTTCTTTGTTCGGATTCTGCTATCATCAATAAATATTTGTTTCCATTCGTGTGC
Organism: Lathyrus sativus; assembly: GCA_963859935.3. NCBI lineage: Eukaryota > Viridiplantae > Streptophyta > Magnoliopsida > Fabales > Fabaceae > Lathyrus > Lathyrus sativus. The sequence continues at coordinate 435,502,465 of OZ012740.1, read as the reverse complement.
TTTTCTTTTTTATTATTACCATGTTGGAAAATAATAATGAGTAGAATCTCGCGTACACACACTTTCCACTTTTTTAAAACTAAATAAAATAATATCACATGCGCAGATTGCTACACCCATTACATCCCGGGAATAATGACCCTCTTCCTTCACCGAACTTCGAATTCCCTGTGTTTGAGGATGAAGACGAAAAAGACGATATTCCAGAAGAGATCTCCAGACTGCTTGAGAAAGAAGAAAAGGCTATCCAACCTCATCAAGAGCCAGTGGAAGTAATCAATTTGGGAACAGAAGAAATCCGTAGGGAAGTGAAAATTGGAGCTCTGCTCAAGCCCGATATGAAGGAGCAGTTGATTGAGTTGCTCAAAGAGTTTGTTAATGTGTTCGCATGGTTCTATCAAGACATGACTGGATTGGATACTGCTATAGTTGAACATCGCCTGCTGTTGAAACCAGATTTCCCACCGGTTAAGCAGAAACTCAGAAGAACTCGGCCCGATATGGCTCTGAAGATCAAGGAGTAGGTACAGAAACAGATTGACGCAGGTTTTCTTGTTACTGCCGAATATCCGCTTTGGTTAGCCAACATTGTGCCTGTTCCGAAGAAGGATGGGAAGGTGCGTATGTGTGTGGATTACAGGGATCTAAACAAGGTCAGTCCAAAGGATGATTTTCCATTACCTCACATCGATATTTTGGTTGACAGCACTGCGAGATATGAAATCTTCTCTTTTATGGATGGATTTTCAGGATACAATCAGATCAGAATGGCTCCCGAAGATAGAGAGAAAACGTCGTTCATCACTCCCTGGGGCACCTTTTGCTATAGGGTTATGCCATTCGGATTGAAGAATGTTGGGGCAACATATCAGAAGGCAATGACTACTTTGTTCCATGATATGATACATAAAAGGATTGAAGTTTACGTGGACGATATGATAGCTAAGTCAAAGACTGAAGACGATCATGCCAAGCATTTGTTGAAACGATTCGGTCGATTGAGAGAATACAAGCTCCGTTTAAATCCCAACAAATGCACGTTTGGAGTGCGGTCAGGGAAGTTATTGGGTTTCATTGTCAGCTAGAGAGGTATTGAAGTGGATCCTAATAAAGTGAAGGCTATTCAGGAAATGCCAGCTCCGTCTACAGAGAAACAAGTCAGAGGATTTTTGGGACGTTTGAACTACATCTCCCGGTTTATATCTAATATGACTGCTAAGTGTAAACCAATTTTCAAGCTGTTGAGGAAAGAATAAGGGTATGTTTGGACCGAAGATTGTCAAAAGGCTTTTGATAGTATCAAAGAGTATTTGCTTGAACCATCTATTCTGATACCGCCGGTAGAAGGGAGACCTTTGATCATGTATTTGACTATGTTGGAAGATTCGATGGGTTGTGTGCTCGGTCAGCGAGATGAGACCGAAAAACAAGATCACGTCACTTATTATTTGAGTGAGAAGTTTACCGACTGTGAGTCCAGATACACTATGCTTGAGAAGACTTGTTGTGCTTTGGCATGGGCCGCTAAGCATTTGTGACAATACATGTTGAGTCATACCACCTGGCTAGTTTCAAAGATGGATCCTATCAAGTATATCTTTGAGAAGCCTGCATTGACAGGAAGAATTGCTAGATGGCAGATACTGTTATCAGAATATGACATCGAATACCGTACTCAGAAGGTTATTAGAGGAAGTATTTTGGCTGACCATTTGGCACATCAGCCTATTTTGGATCATCAACCTTTGAATGATGATTTCCCGGACGAAGAGGTTATGTATTTGAAAATGAAGGATTGCGAAGAACCTCTTCCAGGTGAAGGACCCGAGCCCGGTTCACAGTGGAGTCTGATTTTCGATGGAGCCGTCAACGCTCATGGGAGAGGAATATGCGCGATTATCGTGACTCCCCGTGGGTCTCATATTCCATTTACCTCTAGGCTAACATTCAAGTGTGCCAATAATGAAGCCGAATATGAAGCATGTATTATGGGCCTTGAGGAGGCCGTGGACTTAAGAATTAAGAATTTGGATGTATTCGGTGACTCTGTTGTAGTCATTTATCAAATCACAGGAGAATGGGTAACTCGACAGGATAATTTGGTCCCGTATAGAGATTATGCAAGAAGACTGTTACCTTTCTTTGGCAGGGTCGATTTCCACCACATCCCTCGTGATGAGAATAGGATGGCAGATGCATTGGCAACTTTGGCTTCCATGATCGTAGTGAATTCCTGGAATGCGTGTTCTCGGATTGAAGTAAGACGTCTTGACAGAGTAGCCATAGCATAATGTGGAAGACAGAAGTCCAGCAGAAGAGGAATAGATAAGAAACTTCAGCCCTCAGTTCAACTCATCATTGGGCGTAAGTTCGAGCAGCTGGAAGGGCGACAACCGAAGCTTTCGCCAACCCCCTACTGAGCATCGAACAAACTACAAGCAAATGTATCGTAGGCATCAATGATAAGCAAACACGGTTCAGACCGTCAAGGTCATCATCACCGTTGAACCCTTCTCGCCAATGGCGCAAAACCGGCAGCCTCCAAACTTACAGTTGGACCCTGAAAGAAGAAGAAGAAAAGTCAGGTTGTTTCCAAATGCGCAAAAATTCGTCACAAGAAAACCACAACCATGGCATTTATCAGAACCAAACAAGCCACACCAGTTACAAGCAGCAAGTTACAAGTAATAAGCCATGCCAATTACAGGTAGCAAGTCACAACAAGCAGCAAGTCACAACAGGTAACAAACAACGCCAGCTGCGAGCAAGCACCTACAACAACACTACCATATCAACAATAGCAAGCTGCGGACAACATCAACGGTATCAGCTCAAGCACAACGACAAGTAATAGTAGAACAAGCATCACAATATCAACAAAAGAAAGTACATCAACAACATCAGTTTACAACCGCAATTACATCCACGGTTTGGCCCTCAGGTAGCTCATAATTGGGCAAGGCTCGAGTAGCCAGGAGGACAACGAGGAGACTCGTCGTCAACTCCTTACCGACTCGAAAGCATCAACAGAAGTTCGAAAACGACAGCGGCAACTACAACTCCCAGCTCAGACGCAATGTCGTCATCGCAAGTTCAACCCTACATCATCCACAACATAAGGTCAAGTATGGTATCTAAACTCAAGTGTGGTTATCGCCTGCGAGAAGAAGAAGAGAAGAGCATTAACATGAAAGTCAACAAAGCCAGCAACAGTAAAGATACGACTCTAAATAACAACAAAATCAATACGAGAAGAGGAAATACTAGAACTTCCCAAAATTAGAATCATACTCCCTAGACAGAATCAGATGAAATAGGAAAGGAATTGAAGCTGCTTCCCAATCCATCAAGCCATCAGACAAAATCAGACAGAATAGGAAGGTCTTTAAGGGGCGATTTCACTGCAGGCCCTTCCACTCCGTATATAAAAGGACCAACGAGGGCTTATAACGAAGAGGACAATTACGATCACAAGAGAAGAATCATCGAAAAGACCGTCGAAGGAGAAGAGGCACACGCGCTCAGAGTTGATCGAGGGATTCCGTCACCGCCGCAAAGCTCATACTACTCACAAGGCTCATCATCACCGGCCGACGAGATCGTGGATCGCATCGCAATCTCACCGCCGCTGCCTTCAAGCCTCCGCCGACTCACATTCTGGGGTAAATTTCTCTTTTCGAATTCATGATTGCATGAGTGATTCTGTTGTGTATAGGTTGTTGATGAATCCATGAAGCAAATGGAGGCGGAACAATGAAAGAAGAATCGTGAAACAACGGAAGAAGAGGAGGAGGGGAAGATCGATGGCAGATCGAAGAGGGATTTTGGGTGGGGGGGGGGGTGTTAGGTCTTGGGTTTTCTTCGCTGGTTTTTTTGTTTTTTCTGTAAATGTTGTAATGAAAATGATCGCACGTACACGCACACACCGTATCACCACGCACCCTCAGATATCCACCGTGTATCACCATCCGATCTCATCCAACGATCCACATACTGCCGTCCACGGTACACCCGTGTTGCCTTTACTTCACTGAACCCATCCACCTCATATTACACTAAATAACCTAATTAATCAGCCAAATCCCTTAATTAGCCCTTTAATCAACCCATTTTTAATTGATTAGTCATTAGCTCTTATTTAATTAAATAACTTTTAATTAACCACCATTAATCTTTAAGATCTTTTTCAATTAACCTGCTAAATTAATTAACCCTTTTTTTAAAATAAAAATTAATTAACCTTTATCTACCAATTTATTTAATCTAATCATTTAATCTAAAACTATTTTATTTAATCAAACAACTAATTAACCCTTTTGTAGTTAATCATATTCAAACCTTTTTAATATAATCCTTTATTCAATCTAATCTAAAACCAATTGATCTAATTAACCTTTTATTAAAATAATATAATTTTCCCTTTTTAATATAATTATTTCACTTAGTTGAGCTTTTTTTTAATTTATAATAAGACCCTTTTTTATCTAAAATAAAATTTATCTAATAACAAATAACAACTTTTTTAATCATGTTAATCAAAGAACTCATTTCATAATAATCTATCTAATTTATTTTATTTATCAATAATTCCCCCTTTTATAATTACATAACAAAAAATCATTTTCATAATTTAAATACCATATATCCACCTGTTATAAGAATAATTTAACTTTTTTTATTTTATTTTAGAAAATTGTTTTCTTAAGTAAATTAACTTTCATATGATAATGTTGCGGTGGAAATAGGATACCAAACTATTATTTAGTTTGAATCACAATTCAATTCACAACCGCTCTTTGATTTATCCGAAGGAAAATGTCAAAAGAGGGAAAACCTATTTTTGCATCGTAAACACATTGCGGGGAAAGATATAGGTAAGAGGTTGGTTAAGCTTAGGGAAGGTATTAGCATCCTAAACTTCTGAAGTACTCTACAAGAACCTTTTATTCAAGTTTTCTATTTTGCTTTATTATTTCTTAAGGGTATATACAAATGGGTTAAAAGTTAAAGAAAAGATCTAAGAGGTTAAGTCTAAGTTTACTCGACAAGATTCGCATCTTGTGCCTACGTATCCTGGATAGGGAATGGAATCAGAGTAATCATAATTCCCCTCGAAAGGGAGGTTAGAAACGTCTTGACTGTGGTTAAGGTTTCAATGGGGAGTAAACGTATCTTAAGGACGCGCTTACGTGGAGTGTTGAAACTCCTACTCTACGTTGAAATTGTTAATTAAAGTTAGGGTTAAATTAGGGATTCCACGGCGGGAAACCCTAAAATAGAGTACGACGACTCTTTGACCTAATGCTAGGGTAAATGGTATTTTTGTCCACGGCGGGACGCCTAGGCTAATAGGGTTTAGAGAATGTTAAAGGTGAGGACTATTGACACGGCGGTCAAACAGTTAGACATAAACCTTCGGAGGATGATAGAACTAATGATAAATGCGATGGAAGATGAATAAGTATACAATAACAAAATATAAAGTAATGGGAAAAATAGTGCGATGATAGTCTCGCAAAAATTACAACCGAGAAATAGATACATGATAATAATGAATTGGAATTGAAATGCAATCTGAGGAGAAAACAGAGAACATTAGTAAAAGGTTAGACAGAAGTGTGGCAAATAATGAAACAGTTAATAATAAAAGAAAAATAAAATGCAATTTGTAATTTTGTTTTGTTAATTTTGAAAAATATCTTAATTTAAAAATTAATATTAATATTAGCTTTTAAAAAAAGATTTAGTTTTAAAAATGATTTTTTTAAAAAAAGATTTAGTTTAAAAAAAAATGTTTTAGTTTAGTAAAAAAGTTTCTGGGTTTTAAAAAAAAAGGTTTTAGGTTTTAATAAAAATCTTTAGTTTTAATTCTTTAGAAAAAACAAAGTTTAATTACTAATTAAAAAAACTTTAACTTTAACTTTCAAAGCGAAAAATAACAAACAGTTTAGCTTTAATATTTAAAAACTAAAAAGTTCAATTTTAATAAAAAAAAAAGTTTAATTTTAATAAAAGAAAATTCATTTTAATAAAACAGAAAAAATAAAAAATGGGTCGGGTTGGGTATCCACTTCCCAGACCCGACCCGGTCCTCATCACATAAAAGGTAAGGAAAAAAATTAGGGTTATTGAAACCCTATTTCCCTTTTCCAAACGGCGGCAACTTCATCCCTTCCGAAGCCTTTTCTCTTTACGAAACGCCGACAGCTCACTGTAAAACACCAAAATAAAAAAAAAGGTTAAAACGGGTGGCTTACGGTTGCCTTTGTGGTGGTTCACGGACGATGACGAGAAAACGCCTTTGTTTCTCTAAGTATATGGCTTCGAAGGTTTATCTGTTTGTTTTGAGATGGCCGATGATGTTATTGCTGAGGCTTTGCGGAGTTTATATTGCCCGCCGTTTGCAATGGACGGCGCCGACGATCTCTCCGATTCTGCTTGGTTCATGTGCTTTACGGTGCTCGTGGAGATTCACCGTAGTTGGGGTTTGACGGCGTTGAGTTTTGTTGATTGTTGTTTCGTGGTATTGCTTGAACGATGGTGATGATTTCTGATTTGTGTTGGGTGATGGCCGATGATGAGCTTCCTCTGAGGCTAAACGGTTGCGATTCACGGTTCACGATTTCGCAAGTTGGATGGTGATGTTCTCTGGTTCGCGGCGCCGTTCTCTTAGGGTTTCGTCATTTTTTTCGGCCCCCTTTTGGTTGTGTTGTTCTTCACTTTATATCTCTCTTTTGATGGGCTTGGATACTGAGTTTTTGCGATATGATTTGTATCCTTTTCTGGTAGGATTTGATCGTGATTTGATTTCGTATGATATTTGATTTGTGATTTGCAGATTCGCTTTGGATTTGTTGGCTTATTTCTGATGTTGGATTCTGTTATGATTTATCTGATACTGATTCGTTTTCTGATATCTGTTAGATTCTGATTTTTGGCTTGATTGGGATTTGCTCGTGATTTTGCTCTGATTGGATTCGGTTTATTGCTTTCAGGTGTTGGATTCATCTGATTCCTCATGTAATTTGGATCCAGTTTGGATTTCACGAATCTAGTTACCGTTTTGGGTCTGTTGGATTCATTCTGGATATCGATTTTGATTTGAGTTATCCAATATTTACTTGATAGAACAGATACTTCATTCTGGATTGGTTTTGGATATTCAGTTTGGCTTTAAAATCCATTTCTTCGGCAAAATCATTTTTCTCGGCCAAAACTTCTTTTTATCTTCTTCTCGACTGTCCCGATTAAAAGAACAGATATTACCGGTTGGTATCCGAGGTCGGGAATAGGAAATGGGAGTAGGTTTTGGCCTTCGTCGTGCCCTCCCGAAACCCGGTGATGAGACTTTTCTGAGGGTGTCAGAGAAATTTCTAACATTTGCTCTGCTGCTTTGTTTTGTCGTGCAGGTACGAAGAAACATTGATACTCGGAGAATTGGGCGCGAAGAATTGATCGGGAATTAAACATGAAGAAACTTTAGGATTTTTTAGAATAAAAAATGTAATTTTAAATTCTATTTGTAAATTGTAATAATAAAAATAAATATGAATGAAATTTAATTTATTATTCCAATTACATTGTCCTTTTATTTTCAACTGCTACGCATCAAACCAAGTGGACCATCCCTGATTAAATATCAGAAATCCTTCCGATTAAATTCAAATGAAAACGGAATTGACCAATTAATCTTCACCAATGTATTAAACTCCGCACATAAAGTTCGTACGACTAAATTCCAAATTAATCAGGCGAACCAAATCAAATCTTGAACATGCCACCCCACTTAAGCTGGCGCGTTATTCAACCTCAATCAAATATTTTCCAGACTAAACCGGCCTTTCTGACAGAATCGATGATAGCCTTGAATGAAGTAAAATAGAGAAGGAACAGAGAAATCTGCTTAACAGTGAAAACAACAACCAAACTCCGTACCGGGGAATAAATCCAATTAATCTCCGATGACTGAACCCAAATGTCTTGAATTGAATCAACCAAAAACCATGATCAAACATGCATAGTAACATTAGACTTGAGTCGAAACCATATTTCATGCCTCTTTTTCTTTTTGAATATTTAAGTAGCAGAAAACAGGAGAAACAGGAAGATATGCCTGTTAAAATAAATTCAAACCGAGTGATTGCTTGCACTGATTTAACCGAATCAAATTTGATGTCCCAACATAATCAAATCCACGTGACAAAATAAATGTCTCGGAAATCCACTGACGACAGAGTCTCGGCCCGTTGAATTAATTCGTATCTCAAAAAAACCCTGACGCCACAAATACCGTGAATTTTCGTTCATCTTCATAGAGAATAAAGAACTCGGAGACGGAGGTTCTAATCATTCAAAAAACCCTGGCGACAACTCATCTTCAAAAATGGGCAGTAAATAATGTACAAATGACCATCTGGCCCTTTTCACAGTTAAAGCGCACCCGTTGTAATTCCTGCAAAAATAAGCACACTACATAACCTGTTAATAGTTAGCGGATGCAAAAATGGGATATCATACTACATGAATCGACTAATCTGAGGGTAAAGTTTGGGGTATTACAGATAATTAACAATTTTACTAAAACAAACCTAATGCAACCTTCAACTAAAACTAAATCAAAAACCCTCAATCGATCGTGCTCGCTTCCATCTCCGATCCGTTCGCACACTTACATTATTCACTCTCACTCACTTAGCGCTTTCATGCGTTTGTGTATGTTTTATTTAGCTGCCTTTATCTTTCGCAATCTACATTTACCGCAATTTATCTTATCGTATTGCATCGCGTCCAAAGGAAGAACCTGCGCATAGCTTAAGCAAATGTGCGTATGCATCTCATTTGCATCATATTCCCCTATGATCCTTGATCTCATTCAAGTCGATCTTCTAAGTTAGATCCTACCCCATATGAAGGACCTTTATCTTTACAACTTAGACAAACACATTCAACTCATATCAAAATATTCAAACACATTAGAGAATAAGGTGTTAATCATCTTAAGCAAGATAAAACTTCTACCCCATAACAATACAATCAATTTTCCTACAAAGTTGTGGTGGTTCAATCAAGTAATCTCCCTTAAAATGACAACTTATATTTTCTCCTAAAATCAATCAATCAACTACCTTATCCCGTAGAAACTTTGACCACAGTCAAAGAACTCCTCAAACCCTTTAGGGGAACTACAGATACTCTGATTCCACTCCCGTAAGGATATGTAGGCATAAGATGCGATATCTTATCGAGTATACTTAGAAATAAACCCCTAGGTTTTTTATCCCTTAAGCAGATAAACCTTAGTAATAAACAATATAAAACAAGAGGTTCCTGTAGAGTACTACAGAAACTTAGGATGCTAGCACCTTCCCTAAATTTAACCAACCCCCGAACCTAGAACTCTCTAGCTTGCATTTGCATTGCATTGTGGGTATTTCGACATTTTTCCCTTCCTTTGGACAAATTAAAGACCGGTTGCAAATGAATTAAGATTCAAGTTAATCAATAGCTTGGTATCCAAATTTCACCGCAACAGGGAGCGGCTACTGCTCCAAGCAAGTGTCATAAGTGTGGCGAGCAAGGTCACGGTGCTGAGGTTTGTAATGTGTTGAGATATCATCGTTGTGGCAAGAGAGGTCATAGAGTTACTGACTGCAAAGATGAAGCTCCGACTTGCTTCAACTATGGAGAGAAAGGTCATATCGTTACCCAGTTCCAGAAGTCGAAGAAGACTGTTACTGTTGCTCACACGAATGGCAGAGTGTTTGCTTTGAGTGGTGTAGAAGAACCCTGAACAGATAACTTGATTAGAGGTGCTTGTTTTATTAATGAGGTTGATTTGATATTGGTTCTACTCATTCGTGTATTTCGCTTAAATGTTCTACGAGGTTGAATTTAAAATTATATTCTATGGTTGGGAGTATGGTTATCGATACCTCGATTAATGGTTCGGTGACTACTGCATTAGTCTGTTTGAGCTACCCTTTGACTATTTATGATAAGAATGTTGTGATGGACTTGGTCTGTCTACCTTTGCATCGAATTGATGTTATTCTTGGAATGAACTGGTTGGAGTTCAACTATGTTCATATCGATTGCTACAACAAGACTGTGAGGTTCCCAGTGTTTGGTGATTGTGGAGAGCTGATGTTTGTATATGCTAAGCCACTAGTAAAACTCTTAGAAGATGAGGCTCAAATGTTTGCATTGTTTGCATCACTTCAAGTTGATTATGAAGCAGTGAGCGTGGAGCTACCAGTTGTTCGGGAATTTCCAGAAGTGTTTCCAGGCGACATGAGTGATTTACCTCCTGAGTGTGAGGTAGAGTTTACTGTTGATGTGATACTGGGCACTAGTCCTATGTCGATGGTTCCTTATCGGGCGTCTGCATATGAGTTGGGAGAATTGAAGAAACAATTGGAAGAGTTTCTTGAGAAGAAGTTTATTCGACCGAGTGTTTCTCTGTGGGGTGCTCCTGTGTTGTTGGTGAGGAAGAAAGATGGTAGCATGAGATTGAGTGTGGATTATCGACGATCAAGAATAAGTATCCACTTCTGAGGATTGACAATCTGATGGATCAATTGGTGGGTGCTTGTGTGTTCAGCAAGATAGATTTGAGGTCAGGTTATCATCATATCCGTGTGAAGCCTGATGATATTCCAAAGACAACATTCAGGATAAGGTATGGTCATTATGAATATATGGTGATGCCGTTTGGTGTATCTAATGCATCTGTGTATTCATGGAGTATATGAATAGGATTTTTCATCCTTATTTGGATCAAATTGTGGTAGTATTCATCGATGATATCTTGATATATTCGAAGTCCCAGGAAAAACATGCGCAACATCTAAGAGTTATATTGCAGGTTTTGAGGGACCAGAAGCTTTATGCCAAGTTGTCCAAGTGTGATTTTTGGTTGAAGGAAATGAGTTTCCTTGGCCATGTGATTTCTATTAGAGGAATTATTGTTGATCCGTTAAAATTGATGTTGTGTTGCAGTGGGATTAATTCACTGACGACAGAGTCTCGGTCCGTTGGATTAATTCGTATCTCAAAAAAACCCTGACGCCACAAATACCGTGAATTTTCGTTCATCTTCACAGAGAATAAAGAACTCGGAGACGGAGGTTCTAATCATTCAAAAAAAACCCTGGCGATAGCTCATCTTCAAAAACGGGCAGTAAATAATGTACAAATGATCATCTTGCCCTTTTCACAGTTAAAGCGCACCCGATGTAATTCCTGCAAAAATAAGCACACTACATAACCTGTTAATAGTTAGCGGATGCAAAAATGGGATATCATACTACATGAATCGACTAATCTGAGAGTAAAATTTGGGGTATTACAGTTGCCCCTATTTAAATAGCTATACCAGATGATTTGAGCGACCGAGACTCGAGAAATCATGGTGGAGGGATTTAAATATAGATAACCGAAAATTTTGGCCTTAGATGCGACGATATGCAATGCTATGGACAAAACGAAAATATGCTAATGCTGAAAATGCCATGAATATGATATAATGTGTATGCTGAAATGACAAATGCAAGGATGCAGACGACACGACCATACAGGGGTCATACACGAAGAACGAACCATACTGGGGAATATGACGCACTGGGAGGACAGAACGACACTGGGGAATTCTAAAGTGACGGTCAACTGGTGTGGGCACGACCAATTGTCACTTTCAGAAAAGGGAACGGTAAAAACAGGATCCTCAAATGGAGATGGCACCGATGAGATGACCTCCACCGGGGATATCTAAAAGTAAACCTGGATCTGCACGACTGCAGGATCGATCACAAAATGCTGGAGCATTGATCGAGGAATAACATCCGAACTTCTGTAAACTTTCCCTCGTGACAGGATCAGACGGAAACTTCGGGAATCCGTAGGAAATTAATACAGGGTAAGAACCGGCTGTATGCCAAAATAAATGGACTTTAAGGGGAAATGCAGGATCCTCAATGGAGATAGCACCGGTGAGACGGCCTCCACTGGGGAATATCTGAGAGTAAAATTTACAACTGGTTCAGGCGTGACCGGCTGATACTCTAAAAAGTAAATCTGGATCTGCACGACTGCAAAATCGATTATCAGAATACTGAAGCATTGATCGAATAATACCATCCAAGCTACTGAAACCTTTCCCTCGTGACAAATTCAAACGGAGTCTTCGGGAATCCGTGAGAAATATACAAGGTAAAAAATCGGCTGTATGCCAAAATAAATGGACTTAAATGGGAAATGCCCTGATAAGCTTTGATCGCGACTTTCTATGTCTAATACAACCTAACTGCAAGTGCACAGTCTATCGCGTAGTAATAATAGATATCGATCCCACAGGGACTCGTAATCAAACTAGTGTTCTCGGGAGTTACTATGTTTAGCTAGGTAGAATATGTTTAAGGGAATAAGATTGTCACTAAAAGGGAACTAAGAATACTATTTAGATTATAATTGATTAAATCAATACGTAGTAATTGTGTTCTTCAGGGATTTGATAAGTTATGGTGTATGAAATAATTTTCAAAGTTTATTCAAGCAGAAAATGGAGATTTGAAAACTCTCGCCTCACGATGGTTATTGACGCTAGTCATAATCCTAAGGGCCAAACGTATACTTTCGTATTCCGTTCGGGAATAAAATTATTTTTTGGAAATCTCTAAGTTCTAATTCATTTTAAAGTGCTTTCGCTGTTATTAAAACAAATGCCTAGTGTTTACTATCTGACCTTACCGCAGCTTTCGCTTGTTGGTTCGTATCTTAATTAATTTCCCACTTTCGTGGCAAAACTACTTTTAAATAAGTTCTCGCTTTCGCGACGAAGTTTATTCCGTGAATCAATTTTAAACACTCAGACCATAGATTACTTTTGTGAAAAGAAAGTTTTCGACCAATTGTTATCAAATCCCATTCGAATTATTACTACATATCGATTACCTAAGTTTAGCTAGACATGGATTTGGGAAAGATAAAATATAAATAAGAATAATAAATAAAAATTTGCATTATAATAAAACTGAAGTCGATCAAAATGAAAACCTGTAAATATGCCAATTGGCCTTTGGGCAGATCCTCCACAGATGTTGGCAGGATTCTGGTCTTTAGTGCCAATTTGATCGTACAGTACAATAGAAATTACAGAAGAGTGGAAATGAGAATAAGGAAAGGTAAAGAGAAACAAATAAGAATAACACTGGAAAATAATGCTCTGGAAAGTAAATTCGGCAGCACTTCGTGGTATGAATGCAACACCCTTTCTGAAGTCCCCTGCTTCCCTTTTTATAGAAGTGGAATCCCAACGGTTATCTCTGAAGATGATGGACCTTGAGGCAGATAATTTAGGGAGTAGTGGTCCACTCTGTGGGAATTGGAACTATTTCTTTGACGTGTAATCTGAGTGGGGCGTTTTTGCCTGCATGACGGTCGTCACAAGGTGTGACGGTCGTCACCCGTGTGACGGTCGTCATGGATCTGTGACGGTCGTCACATCAGCAAAAACAGCTTGCTGCGCTTTTCATTGTGTTTTCACTCCTTTTTCGTCCATATTTCATCCGAGATTGCTTCTTTTCTTCATGTTGCCTTGTTTAGACGTGATCGTTGAAAACCTGCAAAACATCAGACAAATACACGGAAATAACCCGAAATCGGATCGAAAACGGTTAGACTTTAGTTGAATTATGCATGAAAATATCTATATGATTTCGTGTTATCAAACTCCCCTAAGCTTGAATCTTTGCTTGTCCTCAAGTAAAACATGGAAAAGTCGGCAAACACGAGGCAGCTTCTTTGTTCGCAGAGTTTGGAAAACCCGGGATTCTTGGTAGGAACAAGACGAGTATCATGACGACACTGGACTACAAGTCTTTGGAGGTCTCCTTTTTATGCAAATCGGTCTCAGTCATGCTACTGTAGCTTGGTGTCAAGGTTCTCGCGGCAAGTTCACCCTGTTTGTTCTAGCGCAATCACATTAAGCCCGTTGTTCGTACACTTTCATGGCAAGTCGACCTGTTAGTGAATATGATCTCATTTCTGTTTTTGATCTTCTTCATTGATCACAAGTTTATGTCATTGATTTTCAATGAGTTTTTCGTGCCGTTGGGCTAAATGCTCGGGTGAGGAGCACCTAACTTAGAAGGAAACGTATCTTATATTCTTGGGCTTTTTAGCTCTCTTTTCATGATTTTTCATCTTTTTGGAGATCATACACTTATTTGCATCGATCGTTCGCTTAGAAGTGTTTTTAGGATGGTGCTGACTGCTAGTATAAACTACTTGGGGTTGGGTTTGCGTAGACACTTGATACTTTGGTACACGTAGGTGGTGAAACTGACTCGCATAAACTAGAGATCTTAAGGTGTCTGAACAATACTAGTTTTGTTAGAACTGTCGTTTCCTCGGAGTTTCAAAACTTGTTTTGAACTCAGGTGCATTCTCGTGATGCTTTTGCTTTTGAGGAACAAATGAAAGTTTTTGTTTACGTTGAATAATGTGGGGATTGTTTGCGTAACGTGAAAAATATATAGACGAGCTTTATTTGCTAGAAATAGAAAGTGTTAAAATAGAAATTACGAAAATTCAAAGTGCAGTGAAATGGAAATAAAGGAAATAAAGGAAATTCAGAGTACAGTGGAATGGAAATAAGGCTCCGCTCCCACACTATCTCGATCAGTGTCCTTACTGATTCTTGAAGCAAGCGAGAGGGAGATACAACTGCAAATGAAAGTACAAATAACTGAAATATAGTAAACAATGAAGGAAAAAAAATGAAAATCTAGTCACGGCCTCGGTCACGTTCGCGCTGGCGTCCTCTGGCTCTGGCAAGGGCTACTCTGTCTTCATAGCTCATAGATCTAGTGTGGTAGACGGTGTCTCAGAGTCCTTCGACCTGCAAGGTCAGATTCGCTAGGCTCTCAGTGATCGTAGCTTGGCCGGTGTGAAGTTGTTGCATTTGAGTCCGGTGCCAAGCTTCGAACTGGTCAGCTCGCTGATTCTGTTGCTGCAGCATCGTGAGTATCTGTGCCTGCTGGTCTAGGGAGCGGCGGAGGTCCTCTTCTGTGTAGTCTGGCACGGGATGATGGCGGCGGCGGCGAGAAGATGTACCTACGGGAGGAGGAGGCTGCGATGCCTCTGGCTGCTCGGACCTGTCCAACTCAGCTTGGATTTCATCGTCGGAACCGTGAGTGTGGTCCTGAGTGGGAACAGCGGCAGCAGGAGGGGCAGTGAGGTCGAACAACCAGTTGGTACGGTCCTCTGGATGGATGCGGGTGCGGGACGGAAGGATGATGCTTCAGACGGTCTTGCCACGCACAACCGGGTGGTATTTGCCGTCAGCTCGGGAGCGGATGAGATGAGAGGCTCTGCAGTGGTCGGTGTCAAGGAACACCGAGGGGATGGAATGGAGGTGCTGGAGGCGGTCGCCAAGGTTCAGCCCAAGTGCAATAGCCGTGACAATCCCGCCAAAGTAGAATGGCTTCGAGCCACGGTTGCAGTTGGCCTGAATATGGGCCAGCAGAAACGGGGCAGCGTTGACAGGTTCATTGTTGAAGATGCAATGGAGAAAGAAAAGCTCTTTTGAGTTCACTTTGTGGTTGCTGTCTCTGGCGAAAATAGTGTTACTCAACGCTCTGTGAAAGTACCTGATGGTTGGGTTATGGATATGAGTGGCGTGCAGGGAGTCCCAACCATCGGCATTGAGGCCGGTCAACTGATACCACAACGCGAAGGCTTCGTGCTGGAACTGATCGGTGATGCGGCGATGAGCGTTGTCGCCACAAGGTAGCTGTAGAATGCTGGCAATCTGATTTTGGTGCATCTGGTAGTTGACGCCAAACATCCGGAAGCAAGCGGCACCTGAATGCTGGTTAAGTTCGCTGCTGCTTGTGACGTAAGTGAACGAACTCAAGAACTCAAGAGTGAGTTGTTCGTATGTTGGCTGTGGGTTGGTGCAGAGGTTCCAGATGCCTGCTCTTTGAAGCATCCAGGTTACACCTTCAAGGAGTCCGAGCTTCGTAAGCGATCGAAGGTGCGGATAATGAGTTGGATGGAGCGACCTCTGATGAAATGCAATGTAGTTTGCTCGTTGTCTTTCGCCTAAGTCTCCTTCACTGAAGGTAATGTTGCTGACATCTGGGGTTTCTGCATTCCTTGCCATTGTTGGAAGATGGAGAGGTTTCTGAGGTTTGGGGTTTTTCTGCAGAGAGGGAAAAATGACAGAACGGTGGTTTGGAGGTTGAATTTGGAGTTAAAGTTTATAGTTCAATGTGGGGAGGACGAAAATTCGTAGTGGGGTAGGAGTTAGGATGATTGAAAGTGATAATGGGGGGAGTGGAAGAGAACACGAACCTTGTTTTATCAGATATCAGTTTCTGACTGCGTGATGGTCGTCACATAGGTGTGACGGTCGTCACCCGCGTGACGCTCGTCATGTGGCTGTGACGGTCGTCACAGCAGCAAAATCTGCAGAACGCAGAATTTTGCTCTGAGGGCGTACTCATAGTGACTTTAAGGCTTAGTATTGATACGGTGATGTAATATAACAGCCAACAAACAACAAATAATGCGAAAACAGAATAGTTTAATAAAAACGAGAATTGAAATAACATAAAATTGAAACAATTGTATGTAGTACATAAAGAAAACTAACAATGCGAAATATCCAAATGATTAAATGAAACTAAACTAGACTAAACTAAACTGAAACTACTGCTAAGAACTAATAACTAATCTTTTCGTGCCTTCAACTCATCGAATTTCTGTGAATAGTAGTCGAGTTGGTCGCAGACTAGATCCATGAAGCCTACCAGTTCGCTGTGCATGCCTGCGATATCAGCTTTTACATTAGTCAGAGCTTTATCAACGTCGTCCAATCTGAGTAACACGACATCCATATTGTCGGTGGTCTCCTTAGGGATAGGCTCAGGATAAGTATTGTAGTGTGGAGGAGTCATAGGGTCTACTTCAGTTTCAGATGCAGCGTCCTCATAGTACATATAGTCGTGTGCCTCAGAGATGTGGTCACTGTCATACATATAGTTCTGTGGTGTTGACTGTGGTGAAGGAGGTCCCATAGGCTCATCCAATTCGTAGAGCCAGTTATCCTTGTTGTGGATGCTTGTCATCAGATGATCAGGCAGTGTGAATAGCTGTACTGGTTTTTCGTTAATAAGGTACTCATACGGTCCAGGTCCCATAGTTCCTAAAATGCGCCTGTTAAAGCAGAATTGTATGTTCATGGGTCGGATGGTGCCAAAACGAGTGCTGGCATTTAAGTGAAATCTAAGGCCAAGCTCGTGGGCAATCATTGTTACTAGGCCTCCTATGAGGATAGGTGTCTGAGGTTCCAGCGCGAGGCGTTTGAAAGATCTCATCATGAAAGGCACTACATTTACTGTCCGTCCCTGAGAAGCACAGAACATGATGAATAACTCCTCTTTAGATACTGCAGTAATATTTTCTTATTTTCCAAACAAGGTGTGAGCTAGTATCTTATGGAAGTATCTGAAGGCTGGGTTGTGTATGTCATCATTGTGCATTCTGTCTGGTTCAGGGTGATAGTCGCCTGTGATTCTACCCCAGAATTGATCGAGTTGCAAATCAATATCGTCATCTTCTGCACTGATGAACACATGCGGTCCGCTAGGGAATCCTAGGAGGTTAGCTAGTGACATCCGGCTATGGGTTTGGTCCATTCCAAACAATCGGAAGGTAATCAACTCTGTGTTGGATCCAAAACCATAGTTGGGTGTGTATCTGAAAGAACTAAGGAATTCATAGGTAAGATCCTTGTAGGTAGCAAAACGTGTTTTTAGAGCAGTGTTCTCCCAACCCAGTTGATTGAACAGGTATTGAATGCTATCTGTGATCCCTAGTTTATCCATAGTAGCCTTATCATAATACAACGTTAAGGCGAATTCTCTTTCGGTCAGTGCTGCAAATCTTGCCTTTTGAGCGAGTCCTCGGAAGTGAACCTTTGTGAAGTCGTACTCGGCCATACTCGCAGGTAATTCGGAGAAAACATAAGGAATGTTTTGAAGACTTTAAAAATCCTGAAAAGTTTGAAACAAGAAATTGAAGTCAGGATTTTTAGAAACGAAAAGCGGTAGAAACAAAAGACAAAAGAGAGAAAATAAAATAAGAATAAAAGTACGAAAATGAACGAAAGTAGAAAGTAGTAGTAATTTTAGAATTTGTGTTGGATATTTCAAAGTAGAATTTTAAGGAAAAATGAAATGCAAGAACGAGGGAAATTTGGGTTGCCTCCCAGTAAGCGCTATTTTTAACGTCTAAAGCCTGACGATAGCTTGGTGAGAAGCTATTCGGGTGTCTGAGCTGGAAGCTCAAGCAATGTTATATTGCTTACTTGAGGACTATTTTCGTTCTTATTGTAATGTTTTAGACGTTGCCCATTTACGATAAATGGTGCTTTTGTCTTATCGGTAATTTCAACAGCTCCACTCTGAAGTACTTTAGTCACTTCATAGGGTCCAGACCACCTAGATTTTAGTTTACCTGGGAAGAGTTTTAATCTTGAATTAAAGAGCAATACGATGTCTCACACACTGAATTGTTTCCTGATTGAACGTTTATCATGCCACTTTTTAGTTCGTTCTTTGTAGATACGGGCATTTTCGTAAGCGTCTAATCGAAGTTCTTCCAACTCGTGTAAGTTCAAGATTCGCTTTTCTCCTACCTCGGTGTAGTTGAAGTTGAGTGTCTTAATGGCCCAAAAGGCCTTATGCTCTAACTCTACAGGGAGATGGCAGGATTTACCGTAAACTAATTTATAGGGGGTAGTACCTATTGGTGTCTTAAATGCGGTCCTATAAGCCCATAGAGCCTCTTGTAGCTTTGACGACCAATCTTTTCTTGAGGTAGCGACGGTCTTTTCCAAGATCTGTTTTATTTCTCTGTTTGAGACCTCTACTTGTCCGCTAGTTTGCGGATGATAAGGCGTAGCTACTCGGTGCCGGACTCCATATCTAGAGAGAAGTTTATCGAATATTCGTGATATGAAGTGAGATCCTCCGTCACTAATGACGAGTCTCGGTACACCGAATCTAGGAAAGATTGTGTTTTTGAAGAGTTTGATTACTACTCGTGCGTCGTTTGTTGAAGCATCTATGGCTTCTATCCATTTAGACACGTAATCGACAGCGACGAGTATGTAGTTATTACCAAAAGAGGGTGGGAATGGTCCCATGAAATCTATTCCCCAGACGTCGAAGATTTCTACCTCTAAGATTCCTTTCTGGGGCATTTCATCACGTCGTGATATGTTGCCAGTTCGTTGGCATCGATCGCACTTTTGCACAACGATGTGAACGTCTTTCCAGAGATTAGGCCAGAATAAGCCGGCTTGGAGAATCTTAGCGCACGTCTTGGATGTACTAGCATGACCACCGTATGGTGCCGAGGGGCATTGGGAAATGATATTTTCTATTTCTTCCTCTGGGACACAACGACGATATATGTTGCCGGCCCCTCTCTTGAAGAGTAGAGGTTCGTCCCAATAATAGTGTTTCAGATCGTGGAAGAATTTCTTCTTTTGCTGATAAGTAAGATCCGGTGGAAGCACGCCCGCAGCGAGGTAATTAACGATGTCAGCATACCAAGGTAATGTGACTTGGGCATAGACGGCTTCTACGGATTTTTTGAATTCTGGATCTTCCGAGATTGAATTGGGTGTGTCACTTTCTAATTTGGCTATCAGACGTTCGTACGGGAAATCGTCATTTATCGGTACTGGCTCATGTTTGATGCCTTCTATTCGGGATAAGTGATCCGCAACAACGTTCTCGGTTCCTTTCTTATCTTTGATTTCTAAGTCAAACTCTTGTAATAATAGGATCCATCTCAATAGTCTTGGTTTGGCATCCTTTTTGCTTATTAGGTACCTTATGGCAGCGTGGTCTGTGTATATGATAATTTTGCTCCTACTAAGTAAGAACGAAATTTGTCAAGCGCAAATATAACTGCTAGAAGTTCCTTTTCTGTGGTAGCGTAGTTCATTTGGGCAGGATCTAAGGTTCTACTGGCATAGTAGATAGCATGGAGTTTCTTGTCCTTCCTTTGTCCTAGAACTGCGCCTACAGCGTAATCACTCGCGTCACACATGATTTCAAACGGTAGTCTCCAATCGGGTGGTTGCATGATTGGTGCGGTGATAAGGGATGATTTCAATGTTTCAAATGCTTTTAAACAGTCGTCGTCGAAGACGAACTCAACATCTTTCATCAACAGGCCGGTCAGAGGTTTTGTGATTTTCGAAAAATCTTTTATAAATCTTCTGTAGAAACCGGCATGTCCTAGAAAACTCCGTATTTCTCGTACGGATTTTGGAGGTTGGAGATCTTTTATAATCTCTATTTTAGCTTTGTCTACCTCAATCCCTTTATCTGATATGACGTGTCCTAGAACTATTCCTTGTCGGACCATAAAATGACATTTCTCCCAATTTAGGACGAGGTTTACTTTTACGCAACGTTCTAGTACCATTTCTAAGTTTTGTAGGCATCCTTCGAAACTTTGTCCATATACCGAGAAATCGTCCATAAACACTTCCATAATGTCGTCTATGAAATCTGCAAAGATTGCCATCATGCATCTTTGGAAGGTTGCTGGAGCGTTACAGAGTCCGAACGACATTCGGCGGTAAGCAAAAGTGCCATAAGGACAGGTGAATGTAGTCTTTTCTTGGTCATCAGGATGGATGGGAATTTGGAAGAATCCTGAGTAACCATCTAGATAGTAGAAATATGAATGTTTGGCTAGTCTTTCCAACATTTGGTCTATGAAGGGTAACGGGAAGTGATCTTTGCGTGTAGCCTTGTTAAGCTTTCTATAGTCAATGCACATCCTGCTTCCAGTCACGACTCTTTTTGTTATTGATTCTCCTTTTTCGTTTTTAACTACTGTGACTCCTCCTTTCTTTGGTACGACGTGAACTGGGCTAACCCATTCACTATCGGAGATCGGATAGATGATTCCTGCATCTAGCAATTTCTTTACTTCATCTCTGACTACAATGCTCAGGATGGGGTTCAGTCTTCTCTGATGCTCTCGAGAGGTTTTAGAGTCTTCCTCTATTGTAATTCGAAGCATACAGATTGAAGGGCTTATACCTTTTAGATCGCTTATGTTATAGCCTAACGCGGTGGGGTACTTCTTTAGGACTTCTAATAGCTTTTCGGTTTCTGGTTGTCCTAAGTCGGCGTTGACTATCACTGGTCTTTTTAGTTCATCGTCTAGAAATTCATATCTGAGGTTTTTAGGTAGTGTTTTGAGTTCTAAAGATGGGTTCTTCGGACCTGGCATATGGTTTGGGGTCAGTGCTAAGCTTTCGCTTAGGCTGTCATCTTTATACGGTTTACGCCAATTATCGTCTTCAGAAATATCGGGTATTTGAATCTTTATTATTTCTGAATACGTGGTCTCTTCATTTTCAAGTTCTCTTATGCATTCGTCGATTTCGTCTACTAAATAGCAGGTATCGTCTATTGCTGGTGCTTGTAAGAACTTGGTGAGAATGAACTCTATCTTTTCTTCTCCTACTTCGAATGTTAGCCTTCCTTTCTTCACGTCTATAATCGCTCCGGCTGTAGCTAGGAACGGTCTTCCTAGGATAATTGGGGTAACAGTATCTTCCTTGATGTCCATGATTATGAAGTCGGTTGGAATGTAGGATTGTCCTATGCGTACTGGAACATTTTCCAGTATTCTGACTGGGTATTTCACTGATCTGTCAGCTAATTGTACGAACATTTTGGTTGGTCTGAGGTCTCCCATATTCAGCTTTTTGCATATAGATAAGGGCATAACACTGATACTGGCTCCTAAATCGCATAGAGCTTTGTCTATTACGAACTTTCCTATGACGCAGGGTATGGAGAAACTACCTGGGTCTTTTAATTTAGGAGGCATGCGGTTTTGAATAATGGCGCTACACTCTGCAGTAAGTGTAACTATTTCGTTATCCTCGATCTTTCTCTTATTCGACAGGATTTCTTTGAGGAATTTAGCGTATGACGGCATTTGAGTTATCGCTTCTGTAAAAGGAATAGTAATATTCAGCTGTTTAAGGAGCTCTACAAATTTCTTAAACTGTCCTGAAGTTTTGGAGTTTATTAGTCTTTGCGGATAAGGGATAGGTGGTTTATATGGCGCTGGAGGTGCTTGAATTTTTTCACTTGCGGTATCCTCCTTCTCGTTATCCTCCTTCTTCTCTAACTCGGATTCCTTTTCTGCTTGTTCAGTTGGTTTTTGTTGCATGGCTGAGTTTTCGGTCCTCGGATCGATCGGTTCGTCCAATTCTTTTCCACTTCTTAGTATTACAGCATTTGCTTGGCCTTTTGGATTCTGTTCGGGTTGTCCAGGAAATGTGCCAGCAGGTGCGGCAGCAGAGGCTTGTTGTTGAGCCACTTGTGATATCTGTGTTTCTAACATTTTGTTGTGGGTGGCTAGAGCGTCTACTTTTCCTGTCAACTGTTTAATTTGCTCGCTAGTGTGTATGTTTTTATTCAGGAATTCTTTGTTTGTTTGAGCTTGAGTTGCTATGAACTTTTCCATCATCAATTCGAGGTTCGATTTCCTAGGTGCATTCTGAGCAGCTGGTTTCTGATATCCTGGCGGAGCAGTAGGCATTTGCAATGCATTTTCGCTTTTGTAAGAAAAGTTTGGATGATTTCGCCAACCTGGGTTGTAGGTATTTGCGTAGGGATTTCCTTGAGCATAATTTACCTGGTCTGGTGGGATTCCGGCTAGCAATGGGCATTCGGGTGCATTATGAGTGGTGCTTCCGCATAACTCGCAATTTGGAGTTACTGCAGCGACAGTTGCAGTGGGGTTAACTGTCAGACTATCAATTTTCTGTGCTAGAGCATCTACTTTAGCATTGAACTTTTCAAGGCTGTTGATTTCGTACATCCCACCTTTCGATGTGGTTTTCTCAGTTGAAGTGCGTTCACCTCCCCATTGGCAATGGTTTTGTGACATGTTTTCTATCAATTGATAGGCTTCATCGTATGGCTTATCCATAAGTGCACCGCCTGCGGCAGCGTCTATTGTCAATCTAGTATTGTATAGAAGCCCATTATAGAAAGTATGGATTGTCACCCAGTCTTCTAGACCGTGGTGAGGACATGTTCTCATCATATCTTTGAATCGTTCCCATGCTTCGTAAAGAGATTCAGTATCTTTCTGTCGAAATCCGTTGATTTAAGCTCTAAGCATAGCAGTTTTGCTTGGCGGAAAATATCTCTCTAAGAAGACGTTCTTCAATTGCTCCCACGTCGTAACGGAGTTGGATGGTAACGATTGTAACCATGTCCATGCTCTGTCTCTAAGAGAGAATGGGAAAAGACGAAGTCTTATCGCGTCTGGAGTTACTCCATTTGCTTTCACTGTGTCTGCGTATTGTACAAACTTCGTTAGATGTTCGTTCGGATCCTCAGTTGCGTTTCCTGAGAATTGGTTTTGTTGTACAACCGACAGCAATGATGGTTTCAGCTCAAAATCATTTCGGGTTATAGCTGGGGAAGCAATGCTACTTCTAGGCTCCATCTGAGATGGTGTAGCGTATGCCTTCAGCGGTTTGTTTGGAGGTCCTTCAGCCATCTCTGGTTCTTCTTCTTCTTCTGATTTGAGAATGGGAGTGAGAGGTTCGGGAGTGTTATGTTTGAGTTGTTTGAGTTGGTACTCAATGATTCTACTTCTTAAATGTAAGAAGCGTTCTAGTTCCGCGACTGAAGGTTTTACGATATCGCTTTGCGGGCGATTTCTTGGCATACAATCGACAGAACTAGTAAAGGAAAAATGAAAATTGTTAACCTAGTCTATACGGCGTAACAGAAGGATACACTATTAACTAAACGGCTCCCCGGCAACGGCGCCAAAAACTTGATCGCGACTTTCTATGTCTAATACAACCTAACTGCAAGTGCACAGTCTATCGCGTAGTAATAATAGATACCGATCTCACAGGGACTCGTAATCAAACTAGTGTTCTCGGGAGTTACTATGTTTAGCTAGGTAGAATATGTTTAAGGGAATAAGATTGTCACTAAAAGGGAACTAAGAATACTATTTAGATTATAATTGATTAAATCGATACGTAGTAATTGTGTTCTTCAGGGATTTGATAAGTTATGGTGTATGAAATAATTTTCAAAGTTTATTCAAGCAGAAAATGGAGATTTGAAAACTCTCGCCTCACGATGGTTATTGACGCTAGTCATAATCCTAAGGGTCAAACGTATACTTTCGTATTCCGTTCGGGGTTAAAATTATTTTTTGGAAATCTCTAAGTTCTAATTCATTTTAAAGTGCTTTCGCTGTTATTAAAACAAATGCCTAGTGTTTACTATCTGACCTTACCGCAGCTTTCGCTTGTTGGTTCGTATCTTAATTAATTTCCCACTTTCGTGGCAAAACTACTTTTAAATAAGTTCTCGCTTTCGCGACGAAGTTTATTCCGTGAATCAATTTTAAACACTCAGACCATAGATTACTTTTGTGAAAAGAAAGTTTTCGACCAATTGTTATCAAATCCCATTCGAATTATTACTACATATCGATTACCTAAGTTTAGCTAGACATGGATTTGGGAAAGATAAAATATAAATAAGAATAATAAATAAAAATTTGCATTATAATAAAACTGAAGTCGATCAAAATGAAAACCTGTAAATATGCCAATTGGCCTTTGGGCAGATCCTCCACAGATGTTGGCAGGATTCTGGTCTTTAGTGCCAATTTGATCGTACAGTACAATAGAAATTACAGAAGAGTGGAAATGGGAATAAGGAAAGGTAAATAGAAACAAATAAGAATAACACTAGAAAATAATGCTCTGGAAAGTAAATTCGGCAGCACTTCATGGTATGAATGCAGCACCCTTTCTGAAGTCCCCTGCTTCCCTTTTTATAGAAGTGGAATCCCAACGGTTATCTCTAAAGATGATGGACCTTAAGGCAGATAATTTAGGGAGTAGTGGTCCACTCTGTGGGAATTGGAACTGTTTCTTTGACGTGTAATCTGAGTGGGGCGTTTTTGCCTGCATGACGGTCATCACAAGGTGTGACGGTCGTCACCCGTGTGACAGTCGTCATGGATCTGTGACGGTCGTCACATCAGCAAAAACAGCATGCTACGCTTTTCATTGCGTTTTCACTCCTTTTCGTCCATATCTCATCCGAGATTGCTTCTTTTCTTCATGTTGCCTTGTTTAGACGTGATCGTTGAATACCTGCAAAACATAAGACAAATACACGGAAATAACCCGAAATCGGATCGAAAACGGTTAGACTTTAGTTGAATTATGCATGAAAATATCTATATGATTTCGTGTTATCAAGCTTCTCGAGAGAGAATGTCCATTTATCGTTGGAAGGGACTTATATGCCAAAACTAGATAAGCGCTCAAATAAAGAGGTTGTTGCTTATCTGATAAATAAACTTCTTCATGTCTCAAGTCTGTGCTCCCTGGGCATGATTCAGTTTCTTCTTTTGCTAAAGGGTAAAATGAACTTCTTCATAATTCAAGATTCAAACTCTCCTGAATACAATTCTGCTCCTTCTTTTACTAAAGGGTAAACTGAACTTCCTCATAATTCAAGATTCACACTCTCCTGAATACGATTTTGCTCCTTCTTTTACTAAAGGATAAAATGAACTTCTTCATAATTCAAGATTCACACTCTCCTGAATACAATTCTGCTCAAAACCTCCCCATTCTTCAAGATGAACAGGAAACGAAACCAGTTGCTCGATGGAGATGGTCATTTGCTCCAAGTCATAACGAAGATAGGATGAGCTTCTTAGACGAGAAATACCGTTTATTTGTACGAATATCACAGGTAATCTTCTCGGTTGAAAACTGCTTGTAGAGATTTGTAAAATGTAATGTAATTTGTAATGAAAGTCGTGATGAGGAAAACCATCGAGATCACTGTAAGGTAAAGAAGATTTGTGATGAGGAAAACCATCGAGATCACTGTAATGTAATAATGAGCTCCTTGTACGAGAAGATCAACTGTAGGGTATAATAATGAATTGTAGGGTGTAATGTAGGTGGTAAGCTCCTCGGCTGGGAACTGTCACTTGTCTGCAAAGGATTGAAAAGGATTTTCTTGAAAGATAGTGCAAAATAAATGCACATCCAGGTAGGTTCGACGACCGAGGTTCAATCTAGGACTGAGCTAGAGAGAAACTGACAAACAAGACTCCATTGAGGAAATGAGCTCATATGGGGATTATCTTATCCTAGCGCGGAAAGATAATTGAAATAACCATCGTCCACGAGGGATGAACTCGGTGAGGAAACTGGGAACAAACGATTATTTTATGCTTAGGGCTGACGATCTACTTGGAGAGAACGGACAAACCCAGTTACTCGGTGGTAACGACAAAGGATGACGACAAATAGCAAGCATGCACATGCTAATGCATATGTCAATGTGTATGCGAATGTGTATGCGAATGTATATGAAACTATCATGCAATGAGTATGCACTGTTTAGGCTCATGCATATGCTGACAAAACATGCGAGAGGAGGAAACGTGAGATGAAATAAACATCTCGACGGGAATACCATGGCAACCTCTGCAATAGTACATCTATAGGAAAGTTTATGGTAGAACCAAATCATGCTTCAAAGTTCTAAATTCCCTGGGGAGAAAAGATCATGACCTTCACCTGGGGATACGATACGACTTCACCGGAGAGTATAAGGTCCTGACTTCAATTGGGGATCCTTGATCTCTGCATGTAGATACAATGTCATGACTTCACGTGAGGGATTGTTATCATGAACCTTAATTAGCCAAAGAAAATCTTAATATCAGAGACTTCCGGGGATAAAATAAATATCCGTTTTGTGGGGAAGATGTAGCAACTTCCTAGGAATAATACCTCGGCTTCCTGGGGATACAAGATATCAAAACTTCCCTGGGGAGAGTTCGTCAAGCTTACTGGGGAGAAATCAAATGGACATTTCTAGGGACAGTATCTTGACTTCTTGGGAAATATTCTTGAGGAAGGTAAGACAATTCACTGAGGAACAAATAAATCCACTAAGGATGGGTCTTCCAAAACATATATCGCTTGGAT
The DNA here is from genome assembly GCA_963859935.3 of Lathyrus sativus. Taxonomy (NCBI): domain Eukaryota; kingdom Viridiplantae; phylum Streptophyta; class Magnoliopsida; order Fabales; family Fabaceae; genus Lathyrus; species Lathyrus sativus. The sequence continues at coordinate 435,475,350 of OZ012740.1, read as the reverse complement.
GATGCCGGGATATCTCTACAGTCATGAGAATCACTGGGGATTTATCGGACGGATCCCAAAGTATGGTCAGCTTAAAGTCTCGCTGGGGCCTATCACTGGGAAGATGTTGGTATGATCTCTGTAGTCTAGGAAATTACCGACTCGTTCCAAAGGGTTGTCAGCTTATAGTCTTGCTGGGGACTAGGATGAGGCGATGATTTATACATACTTTTGCAACGAAGACTTACTGGGGAATGAAGACCACCGGGAGTAAGATCCATCAGAATGTCGTAAAGCAAGCTATTTTTGGACTGTGTAGTAGTTGCCATTTTGGAAAACAATATGCCCCTGAGTACTATCTTCAAGAGGATTTTACAGAGAACATGGAGTTCAATTGCCCCAATGTTTTCAAACTCTTGAAGGGATCGATCAGATCTCGACGTAACTGGCACGGATCAACCGTGTTACAACTGAGTTGTCAAGCTCGTATCAGTAAGTAAGTTGGGAACCACCGGCCCCTGTTTAGCAGGATCTTCGATATTCATATGTAAGTTTCTAAGACGTCAGGTAAAACCAACACGCATGAAATGCTAATCCTGACACTATCAATGCAACATGTATATTTGTCTTGAAATTTTGTTTTTGTTTTGAAAAAGATATCGCAGTAACTCGTGACTGAGTCACTAGTTAGGATATGAATTTAAATAACAGTAGATTGAGCATAACTCGTAGGATTCAGGAAACATTATCTCGTCGAGTATGCTTTCAAAAGAATTCCTACTTCAATTAGGTATTTTAAAGGTTATATCGTGGATTGGCTCACAGTTTAAGAAACAAAGGATAAAGGCTCAAAGTTTGTTGATACCCATCCATTCTTCGTGATGTTCTCCAATCCTAATTTAGTTAATGGGATACGAGCACTCATATCTCAAATGGATTTGATATGGTCGAGAACTCCTTGATTTCTTTTGGTGAACGGTCACATGACTTAGTTATTTATTGGGGATTCTTTGAGGTAATCCCTTATTTTTGGTTTTTTTGCATTTTTATTCCCTAACTTTTGCCTGGACGGCGTCTTTGAGATTTGACATTGGAGTCCAGCGGGATGCCCCAGTTTTGCCCAAATCTCCTTTACAGGTTTTGACTTAGCGGGCTATATATATATATATATATATATATATATATATATATATATATATATATATATATATATATATATATATATATATATATATATATATATATATATATATATATATATATATATATATATATATATATATATATATATATATATATATATATATATATATATATATATATATATATATATATATATATATATATATATATATATATATATATATATATATATATATATATATATATATATATTGTTGAATAAGTCGTGTGACTCTTTGGAAAGGCTTGTGACTGCCCCACTCTTTAGTAGTAGAGGGATAATCATTGGCCTAACTTCCTAGTATGTTAAGGATGGATTCTCAAATGTTCGCTCCTCCTTTTGAGAGTATGAGCGCTCAATCAAGTTAACCGAAAAACTACCCTGCCCCAGGTTAAAATAAGGGTTTTAATTCGGAAAAGAAGAAAACTCCTACTTCAATGCTCAAAGGGGTTAAAGAGGGATTATCATCCTTATATCTCCAGTGTTTGGGATTTGAAACAATGCCTTACATCATCAGCAGGTTTCAATCGAAAGCATACGACAAGAGATCAGATGTTTTTGGCTCATCATCCTCCTCCCAATCCTCTACCAAGACAAGAGACTAGGTAACGTTGGCATTATAAATTTGTGAAAAAATATTTTTATGAGTGAAACAAATGGATTTATTCAAGACAAACATATGCATTGCATTAATTAATCAAAATAAACAAGTTCGTACATGATAGCTATGCTTAACCAAAGAAAAATACATATAAATAAACAAATGAACTGTCGAACAAGTCCTTCTAAACGTTTATGAAGTCTTAGTATTTAAAGTCGGCATGGTAGCAGTGGTTTCCTCTGGCGGAGTCTCAATGACGTGGGGAGTAGGATCACTGCGAGTCATCTTGCTTGCCCCAGCTGTATCTGTCACTGTTTTAATACCAGTCTGCAAGTCTTCACTCCGTATAACTTTCTCATATTCTTCGTTGATCATGGTCACGTCATCTTGAGGATCACTGACCTGAAATGGACTAGGCTTCTGAGTAATTACAGGCTTTGGCTGGCTCACTGTAGGAGTAACATGCTTAGATATGTTGGAAACAGGCTTTGCAGAGCTTGGTCTTGGAAAATGGAAAATCCAGAGAGGAGTTCTGATCGTCGGCGGAGGATCATCGAATGACAACATCTTCTCTTCTAACAAATCTCTGACAATATTCTTGAGAGCATAACAACCTTCCAAGTCATGGTCGGGCGCACCCTCATGAAATAAACAATGAGCAACGGCATTGTAATTGGCAGGCAAAGGATTAGGAGGTGGGCCCATAGCTCGGGTAGTAACCAGACCTTGTTGCATTAATAAAGGATACAACTCGGTAAAAGACATCGGAATCAAAGGACAAGGCTTCTACTGTCTCTTACTCAGACCATTCTGACAAGGTGCTTGCTTCTTAGGCTGTTGATAAGCAGGAGCGTTGGGCACTCATTGGCAGCTGACAGGAGTTTGTGTAGGCTGGAAAACGGGAGGTTGTTGATAAACCGGATGCTGACAGACCGGAGCCGGTTGCACAGGCTGATATGTAGGCAACTGCTGATTGAAAGGAGGTGTAACAGTAGCTACATAGGGTTTTTGAGCATACTGAACCGGATAACCTTGAACATAATTCTGCTGAGGTTGCCAAGGTTGATGAGCAGCCATTTTGTGGTTCCTCGGATGTGTAGGTCCTTTACATTGGTCGGAGTTTGGAGTTCTGCACTTTTGAGGAGTAACTCGTCGAACTGGTCGAGCCATAGGAGACACCAAACTGGATTGGAGACCATGAGGAGGTACGTTCTCGACAGTGACAGTTGGTTGAGGTTCCACAACGGTATGGGTAGTCTTAGAAACAACAGTAGACTGAGCATCTACCTTCACATTAAGAACTTGTAATATCTCCATAATCTGCCTCACACTCCCTCGAAGATCTTCGAGTTCATGGCTAACACGGTTGATCTCTTGATTCTGTTCTTCCATCCTTTTTCGAGCTTAGGCTCTAGTATTGTACTGATACAGAGGACTCAGGGTGACGAAACTGGAAGACGAGGTAACCGAGAATGAGAAATCGAAAGATAAATGTAATGCAAAGCATGATGCTAAAATGCAAGATGCGAATGAAATGATTTCATGGAATTCAAACATTTAAGAACATTGCGGAATACCAAAACTTTATTTATTACTTTGAAAATGGATTACAGATAATATTCTTGAAACCAAAATAGCTAAATAAAAGCTCAGAAAGTCCTAAAGAAGCATTATCCACAACTTCGACGAGTAGGCGGAGAGCCGGAGGAAAATAAATCCTCGTAGAGTCTTCTCTTCTTGTAGGAGAGTATCTCTTCATTCTTCGATTGAAACTGCTTTTGAAGTTCGTCGTATTCACTAGCCATCACATGGTATTTGTTCTTCCATGCTTCTGCTTCGTGTTGTGATTTCTTCAAAGCAATCTTCAACTTTTCAGCCTCGGACATGAAATCTTGAACAGCTTCCTCTCTTGGAGGTAAAGGATCTTGGTGAGGATAAGGCATCTTCATCTTGATGGCTCTTTCTCGGACCCATTGAAGATAAGGTTCCATAGATACACAGTTAGGCTTTCCTAGACTTTCTTTACCTTTCCTATGCAAATGATTCCAAGAAGATACGATCTGATCTTGAAGCTTTTTGTTGTCTTTGAAGAAGATTCTCTCCATATGAATACCTTTAGGCGGTTCCTTCAACGAATATCCCAACTGTTGGCGAGCTAGAACTGGATTGTAGCTAATCCCTCCATCAAAGCCAAGTAAAGGTACATTGACAAAGTCTCCATAACTATCGATGATCAATATCCTATCATACATACGATTATACCAATCAATATCCGAATGAGTTAAAGCCATGACTCTTTGTGACCAACGTCCTTGAGTAGGATTCCAAAAAGGACCGGACTTAGGCAAGTGCGAAATAAACCACTTGTATAGTAACGACACACAACAGGTAATCATCCCTCCACCATGAAATTTTCGGAGATGCACTGAATGATAAGTGTTACCCAATAAAGTTGGCACTGGATTTCTCATCATAAAGATTTTGATGGCGTTCATGTCAACAAACCCTTCAAAGCTGGGAAAGAGCAGCATTCCATAAATAAGCAAGGCAAAGATTGTCTCGAAGGTAGGCATGCTCATATGATCAGTATAATATTGGGCTTTCTTGATTAAGAAGTCCGTGGGCAAACCGAAGGTCTTCCCTTTAGTGATCATATGGCCTTTAACTTCGGATACCTTTAGACAAATGGCCTTAACAATGTCTTCCTCTTTAGGGTCCTTCTCTAAGAAAGGGAACATAGACTTATTCGAAATAGGTAACCCCACCAACTGAGAGTATTACTCTGAAGTAGGCAAAAGCTAATAATCTGGGAAAGTGAAGCAATGATAGTCTGGGTCATAGAACTGTAGCAAAACCGAAAGAAGTCCTTCGTTCACTTGAAAGTTCAATAAAGATAACAACCTCCCATATCTATGTCGAAATCCCTTTTGATCTTGAATCAACTCCCCTAATTTCCTTAGGACATCCAATTTAAAACCCTTAAAATAATATTTCAAAGTATGCCTCCCACGGTGATCCATGGTATCCTGCGATGTTCATAAAGAAATTTTGAATTCCATGAATTCTTAATGCAAAGGATGCTTTATGAATGCAATGCATAAGTACACACAAAACCCTAGGTTAAAGGAACATGAGCGGAGTCAAGGTTTACCCATCCCAAGAGGTATGTACTATAGGTCAATTGTACCTGCAGATCAAGGTTCTAAAAAGTGCCCAAAGTCATCAGCCCATCTTTCGGATATTATCAACCTTCCGACTGACTCGGGGACCGATAATATTCTCAAGAGAACCTCTTTTGAGTGTAGTATCGCGTAGCAACCATTGTAGGACTATTCCCACACAGTTCCCGCACTACGTCCTAAATAAGGCCAAGGTGGTGTCAAGGTACTACGGTCCTTAATATCATAGACACCAATCAAAAATAGTAAAAATTTTCACGACTTCACTCGATCAACCGAACCATTTTCGAAAGGGTCTCAACTGAGCAGTGATTCTCAAGTCAGCTTGGTCGGGACTCACCCCCTATAAGCCTCGACAAATATATCACCATCCTATAATAATATCACTCAAGTCCGGGTGTAGGACTTATCTCACAACACATGGAACCAAACCCCAATCAAGGTACAAGAATATATACACAGATGAATATTAAAGCAGAAACAATAAATATGAATAAAATAGGGATATCCTCAAAATTAAGAACTCTCCCCATTGAAGTCGCCATTTTATGTTGCGGTGGAAATAGGATACCAAACTATTAATTAGTTTGAATCACAATTCAATTCACAACCGCTCTTTGATTTATCCGAAGGAAAAGGTCAAAAAAGGGAAAACCTATTTTTTTATGGTAAACACAATGCGGGGAAAGATCTAGGTAAGGGGTTGATTAAGTTTAGGGAAGGTATTAGCATCCTAAACTTTTGTAGTACTAAACAGGAACCTTTTGTTCAAGTTTTCTATTTTGCTTTATTATTTCTTAAGGGTATATACAAATGGGTTAAAAGTTAAAGAAAAGACCTAAGGGGTTAAGTCTATGTTTACTCAGCAAGATTCGCATCTTGTGCCTACGTATCCTGGATAGGGAATGGAATCAGAGTAATCGTAGTTCCCCTCGAAAGGGAGGTTAGAAACGTCTTGACTGTGGTCAAGGTTTCAATGGGGAGTAAACGTATCTTAAGGACACGCTTACGTGGAGTGTTGAAACTCCTACTCTACGTTGAAATTGTTAATTAAAGTTAGGGTTAAATTAGGGATTCCACGGCGGGAAACTCTAAAACAGAGTACGACGACTCTTTGACCTAATGCTAGGGTAAAGGGTATTTTTGTCCACGGCGGGACGCCTAGGCTAATAGGGTTTGGAGAATGTTAAAGGTGAGGACTATTGGCACGGCGGTCAAACAGTTAGACCTAAGCCTTCGGAGGATGATAGAACTAATGATAAATGCGATGGAAGATGAATAAGTATACAGTAAAAAAATATAAAGTACTGGAAAAAATAGTGCGATGATAGTCTCGCAAAAATTACAACCGAGGAACAAATACATGATAATAATGAATTGGAATTTAAATGCAATCTGAGGAGAAAACAGAGAACATTAGTAAAAGGTTAGACATAAGTGTGGCAAATAATGAAACAGTTAATAATAAAAGAAAAATAAAATGCAATTTGTAATTTTGTTTTGTTAATTTTGAAAAAGATCTTAATTTAAAAATTAATATTAATATTAGCTTTTAAAAAAAGATTTAGTTTAAAAAATGTTTGTTTTAAAAAAAAGATTTAGTTTAAAAAAAATGTTTTAGTTTGGTAAAAAAGTTTCTGGGTTTTTAAAAAAAAGGGTTTTAGGTTTTAACAAAAATCTTTAGTTTTAATTCTTTAGAAAAAAAAAAGTTTAATTACTAATTAAAAAACTTTAACTTTAATTTTCAAAGAAAAAAATAACAAACAGTTTAGCTTTAATATTTAAAAAGTAAAAAGTTCAATTTTAATAAAAAAAGGTTTAATTTTAATAAAAGAAAACTCATTTTAATAAAACATAAAAACATAAAAAATAAAAAATGGGTCGGGCTGGGTATCCACTTCCCAGACCCGACCCGGTCCTCATCACATAAAAGATAAGAAAAAAATTAGGGTTATTGAAACCCTATTTCCCTTTTCCAAACGGCGGCAACTTCATCCCTTCCGAAGGCTTTTCTCTTTACGAAACGCCGACGGCTCATTGCAAAACACCAAAATAAAAAAAAAGGTTAAAACGGCTGGCTTACGGTTGCCTTTGTGGTGGTTCGCGGACGATGACGAGAAAACGCCTTTGTTTCTCTGAGTATATGGCTTCGACGGTTTATCTGTTTGTTTTGAGATGACCGATGATGTTATTGTTGAGGCTTTGTGGAGTTTATATTGCCCGCCGTTCGCAATGGACGGCGCCGACGATCTCTCTGATTCTGCTTGGTTCGTGTGCTTTACGGTGCTCGTGGAGATTCGCCGTAGTTGGGGTTTGACGGCGTTTTCGTTGATTGTTGTTTCGTGGTATTGCTTGAACGATGGTGATGATTTCCGGTTTGTGTTGGGGGATGGCCGATGATGAGCTTCCTCTGAGGCTAAACGATTGCGATTCACGGTTCACGATTTCGCAAGTTGGATGGTGATGTTCTCCGGTTCGTGGCGCCGTTCTCTTAGGGTTTCGTCATTTTTTTTCCGGCCCCCTTTTGGTTGTGCTGTTCTTCACTTTATATCTCTCTTTTGATGGGCTTGGATACTGAGTTTTTGTGATATGATTTGTATCCTCTTCTGGTAGGATTTGATCGTGATTTGATTTCGTCTGATATTTGATTTGTGATTTGCAGATTCGCTTTGGATTTGTTGGCTTATTTCTGATGTTGGATTCTGTTATGATTTATCTGATACTGATTCATTTTCTGATATCTGTTAGATTCTGATTTTTGGCTTGATTGGAATTTTCTCGTGATTTTTCTCTAATTGGATTCGGTTTATTGCTTTCAGGTGTTGGATTCATATGATTCCTCATGTAATTTGGATCCAGTTTGGATTTCACGAATCTAGTTACCGTTTTGGGTCTGTTGGATTCATTCTGGATATCGATTTTGATTTGAGTTATCCAATATTTACTTGATAGAACGGATACTTCATTCTGGATTGGTTTTGGATATTCAGTTTGGCTTTAAAATCCATTTCTTCGGCAAAATCATTTTTCTCTGCCAAAACTTCTTTTTATCTTCTTCTCGACTGTCCCGATTAAAAGAACAGATATTACCGGTTGGTATCCGAGGTCGGGAATAGGAAATGGGAGTAGGTTTTGGCCTTCGTCGTGCCCTCCCGAAACCCGGTGATGAGACTTTTCTGAGGGTGTCAGAGAAATCTCTAACATTTGCTCTGCTGCTTTGTTTTGTCGTGCAGGTACGAAGAAACATTGATACTCGGAGAATTGGGCGTGAAGAATTGATCGGGAATTAAACATGAAGAAACTTTAGGATTTTTTAGAATAAAAAATGTAATTTTAAATTCTATTTGTAAATTGTAATAATAAAAATAAATATGAATGAAATTCAATTTATTATTCCAATTACTTTGTCCTTTTATTTTCAACTGCTACGCATCAAACCAAGTGGACCATCCCTGATTAAATATCAGAAGTCCTTCCGATTAAATTCAAATGAAAACGGAATTGACCAATTAATCTTCACCAATGTATTAAACTCCGCACATAAAGTTCGTACGACTAAATTCCAAATTAATCAGCCGAACCAAATCAAATCTTGAACATGCCACCCCACTTAAGCTGGGGCGTTATTCAACCTCAATCAGATATTTTCCAGACTAAACCGGCCTTTCTGACAGAATTGATGATAGTCTTGAATGAAGTAAAATAGAGAAGGAACAGAGAAATCTGCTTAACAGTGAAAACAACAACCAAACTCCGTACCGGGGAATAAATCCAATTAATATCCGATGACTGAACCCAAATGTATTGAATTGAATCAACCAAAAACCATGATCAAACATGCATAGTAACATTAGATTTGAGTCGAAACCACATTTCATGCCTCTTTTTCTTTTTGAATATTTAAGTAGCAGAAAATAGGAGAAACATGAAGATATGCCTGTTAAAATAAATTCAAACCGAGTGATTGCTTGCACTGATTTAACCGAACCAAATTTGATGTCCCAACATAATCAAATCCACGTGACAAAATAAATGTCTCGGAAATCCACTGACGATAGAGTCTCGGCCCGTTGAATTAATTCGTATCTCAAAAAAACCCTGACGCCACAAATACCGTGAATTTTCGTTCATCTTCACAGAGAATAAAGAACTCGGAGACGGAGGTTCTAATCATTCAAAAAAAACCTGGGGACAACTCATCTTCAAAAACGGGAAGTAAATAGTGTACAAATGACCATCTTGCCCTTTTCACAGTTAAAGCGCACCCGATGTAATTCCTGCAAAAATAAGCACACTACATAACCTGTTAATAGTTAGCGGATGCAAAAATGGGATATCATACTACATGAATCGACTAATCTGAGGGTAAAGTTTGGGGTATTACAGGTAATTAACAATTTTACTAAAACTAACCTAATGCAACCTTCAACTAAAACTAAATCAATATCCCTCAGTCGACCGTGCTCGCTTCCATCTCCAATTCGTTCCCACACTCACATTATTCACTCTCACTCACTTAGCGCTTTCATGCGTTTGTGTATGTTTTATTTAGCTGCCTTTATCTTTTGCAATCTACATTTACCGCAATTTATCTTATTGTATTGCATCGCGTCCAAAGGAAGAACCTGCGCATAGCTTAAGCAAGTGTGCGTATGCATCTCATTTGCATCATATTCCCCTATGATCCTTGATCTCATTCAAGTCGATCTTCTAAGTTAGATCCTACCCCATATGAAGGACCTTTATCTTTACAACTTAGACAAACACATTCAACTCATATCAAAATATTCAAACACATTAGAGAATAAGATGTTAATCATCTTAAGCGAGATAAAACTTCTACCCTATAACAATACAATCAATTTTCCTACAAAGTTGTGGTGGTTCAATCAAGTAATCTCCCTTAAAATGATAACTCACCTTTTCTCCTAAAATCAATCAATCAACTACCTTATCCCGTAGAAACTTTGACCACAGTCAAAGAACTCCTCAAACCCTTTAGGGGAACTACAGATACTCTGATTCCACTCCCGTAAGGATATGTAGGCATAAGATGCGATATCTTATCGAGTATACTTAGAAAGAAACCCTTATGTCTTTTATCCCTTAAGCAGATAAACCTTAGTAATAAACAACATAAAACAAGAGGTTCCTGTAGAGTACTACAGAAACTTAGGATGCTAGCACCTTCCCTAAATTTAACCAACCCCCGAACCTAGAACTCTCTAGCTTGCATTTGCATTGCATTGTGGGTATTTCGACCTTTTTCCATTCCTTTGGACAAATTAAAGACCGGTTGCAAATGAATTAAGATTCAAGTTAATCAATAGCTTGGTATCCAAATTTCACCGCGACAGGGAGCGGCTACTGCTCCAAGCAAGTGTCATAAGTGTGGCGAGCAAGGTCACTGTGCTGAGGTTTGTAAGGTGTTGAGATGTCATCGTTGTGGCAAGAGAGGTCATAGAGTTGCTGACTGCAAAGATGAAGCTCCGACTTGCTTCAACTATGGAGAGAAGGGTCATATCGTTACCCAGTTCCAGAAGTCGAAGAAGACTGTTACTGTTGCTCACACGAATGGCAGAGTGTTTGCTTTGAGTGGTGTAGAAGAACCCTGAACAGATAACTTGATCAGAGGTGCTTATTTTATTAATGAGGTTGAATTGATATTGGTTCTACTCATTCCTGTATTTCACTTAAATGTTCTACGAGGTTGAATTTAAAATTATATTCTATGGTTGGGAGTATGGTTATCGATACCTCGGCTAATGGTTCGGTGACTACTGCATTAGTCTGTTTGAGCTACCCTTTGACTATTTATGATAAGAATGTTGTGATGGACTTGGTCTATCTACCTTTGCATCGAATTGATGTTATTCTTGGAATGAAATGGTTGGAGTTCAACTATATTCATATCGATTGCTACAACAAGACTGTGAGGTTCCCAGAGTTTGGTGATTGTGGAGAGCTGATGTTTGTATATGCTAAGCCACTAGTAAAACTCTTAGAAGATGAGGCTCAAATGTTTGCATTGTTTGCATCACTTCAAGTTGATTATGAAGCAGTGAGCGTGGAGCTACCAGTTGTTCGGGAATTTCCAGAAGTGTTTCCAGGCGACATGAGTGATTTACCTCCTGAGTGTAAGGTAGAGTTTACTGTTGATGTGATACTGGGCACTAGTCCTATGTCGATAGCTCCTTATCGGGCGTCTGCATATGAGTTGGGAGAATTGAAGAAACAATTGGAAGAGTTTCTTGAGAAGAAGTTTATTCGACCGAGTGTTTCTCTGTGGGGTGCTCCTGTGTTGTTGGTGAGGAAGAAAGATGGTAGCATGAGATTGTGTGTGGATTATCGACGATCAAGAATAAGTATCCACTTCTGAGGATTGACAATCTGATGGATCAATTGGTGGGTGCTTGTGTGTTCAGCAAGATAGATTTGAGGTCAGGTTATCATCATATCCGTATGAAGCCTGATGATATTCCAAAGACAACATTCAGGATAAGGTATGGTCATTATGAATATATGGTGATGCCGTTTGGTGTATCTAATGCATGTGTGTATTCATGGAGTATATGAATAGGATTTTTCATCCTTATTTGGATCAATTTGTGGTAGTATTCATCGATGATATCTTGATATATTCGAAGTCCCAGGAAAAACATGCGCAACATCTAAGAGTTATATTGCAGGTTTTGAGGGACCAGAAGCTTTATGCCAAGTTGTCCAAGTGTGAGTTTTGGTTGAAGGAAGTGAGTTTCCTTGGCCATGTGATTTCTATTAGAGGAATTGTTGTTGATCCGTTAAAATTGATGTTGTGTTGCAGTGGGACACTCCGAAGTCTGCTACTGAGATTTAAAGTTTCCTTGGGTTGGCTGGTTATTATCGTAGGTTTATAGAAGGCTTTTCAAAATTGGCACTGCCATTTACTCAGTTGACTCGGAAGTGTCAAGCTTATGTGTGGGATGTTATATATGAGAAGAGTTTTGTAGAACTCAAGAAAAAGTTGACAAGTGCTCCAGTGTTGATCTTGCCAAATCCGAGTGAGTCTTTTGTAGTGTATTGTGATGCATCGAAAATGGGTCTTGGTGGCATACTGATACAGAATGGTCAGGTCATTTCTTATGCTTCCAGACAACTGAAGGTTCATGAAAGGAACTATCCTACGCATGACTTAGAGTTGGAGAAATTATCTTTTTGGGTTCAGGTTTGAAGTGTTCACTGTTCATAAGAGCCTGAAGTATTTGTTTGATCAGAAAGAGTTGAATATGAGGCAGAGGAGATGGCTTAAACTTCTGAAGGATTATGATTTTGAATTGAGTTACCACCCTAATAAGGCTAATGTTGTGGCTGATGCGTTAAGTAGGAAGTCCTTACATATGTCACGACTTATGGCTCGAGAGTTAGGATTGATTGAACAATTCATAGATATGAGTCTAGTGTGTGAAGAGACTCCTAACAGTGTGGAGTTGGGTATGCTGAAGCTGACTAGTGGTATTCTCCAAGAAATTAGAGAAGGTCAAAAATATGATTTAAGTTTATTTGATCGTGTCACGTTAATCAACCAAGGTAATGGGGGTGATTTTCGGGTCGATGAAAATGGTATGCTGAGGTTCAGAGATAGAATGTGTGTTCCAGATGTGCTAGAAATTAAGAAGAGTATTCTTGAGGAAGGTCATAGAAGTGGGTTAATTATTCATCCGGGTGCCAGAAAGATGTATCAAGACTTGAAGAAATTGATTTAGTGGCCAGGGATGAAGAAGGGAGTGGTTGAGTTTGTGTACGCTTGTTTGACTTGTCAAAAGTCGAAGATTGAACATCAAAGACCATTGGGTCTGATGCAACCGTTGAATATTCCAGAGTGGAAATGGGATAGTATTTCTATGGATTGTGTGACAGGTCTACTGAAGACTTTGAAGGGATATGATTCAATTTGGGTGATTGTCGATAGATTGACCAAATCAACTCATTTTATACCGATGAGGATCAATTATTCATTACATAAGATGGTCGAATTGTATATTGATGAGATTATGAAACTGCATGGTATTCCTTCAAGTATTGTGTTTGATAGAGATTCGAGATTTACAAAAAGGTTCTGGGAGAGCTTGCAGGCAGCTTTGGGTATTAAGTTGAGGTTGATTTCTGCTTATCATCTGCAGACAGATGGACAGATAGAGAAAACTATCCAGTCTTTAGAGGATTTGCTGAGAGCTTGTGTGTTGGATCAAGGTGGATCATGGGATAGTCATTTTCCGTTGATTGAGTTTACCTACAACAACAATTACCATTCTAGTATCGAAATGACATCGTATGAGACATTGTATGGTAGGAGATGTATGACTCCTTTATGTTGGTATGAATAAGGCGAAAGTGTTGTACTCGGACCTGAACTTATGCAAGAGACGACTGAAAAGATCAAGATGATCCAAGAAAAGACGAAAGCGTCGCAGAGTCGTCAGAAGAGTTACCATGATAAGAGAAGGAAAGCACTTGAGTTCTGTAACACCCTTATTCTACCCCACAGATATTACGGAAAAATAACACGGATTTCAGAGTAAAATATTAACTTTCATTAAAAAGCCACAAAAGGGCGTACATTTCTCAAAGTCAACAAAATTGGTCAATACTCCGTAACACACGGGTTTTCTCAAAATACATCAAAACATCATATACAGCGGAACTCAAAACATAACTCAATGTTTTTCTCATAAGGGAACATCAATAAAATAACCCAATGATATACAATCAACTCAAAGAACCCAACCCAATGTTACATATCAGAGCAAGACCCTCTAAATTAACCATAAAGGCTAACGACTCTAAAACTTCAAAATACTCCTCGACGGCGTCCACAGCTAAACTTGCTCATCTGCATGTTACCCACGTGGAGGTAACATTCAAACAGGCAGGGTGAGTAAGACAATTCATAATAATCAATGTATAACAAGTAATGCATAAACGACATATTACTCATAATTACATTCAACACATTGATATCCTTCAAATATGCCTCAAAGGCCATAACGTCATAATTCATACACAAAGACTCATAGATGCAATGCGACACAACTCAACGCATGTGGTACCAATCGTCACAGCTCGATGGACACTGGGCCATCAACCCTCCATAGATCCACATCAATAGGATCAGAGCACGTCAAAATACTTCACATCCGCACAGTGGGATTGAAGCCAAAGTAATCAAGGTCCTGAACTGAAGTCCGAATGCACATGAATGCATGATGCCCACCTCACAAATCATCCTCATAATAACATCATAGGTGCATCATCATTCATCATATTCATCACTATCAAACATCATAATTCATTATATTAATCATCATACAACATATCATCATAATTCATCATATTAATCATCATGCAACATATCATCATAATTCATCATACAACATATCATCATAATTCATCATATTAATCAATCTCACACATCATGTCATCATATAATCACACATAAATCACATATTAGCTCATAGTCACATTATCCCATATTATCCCCTATTAATTCATAATACTACCCCCATATCATCTCATATTAATTTATCAAATTATACTCACGGTAATCCTCACACCATCGCCTATCAATCACATAAACTTCACAGTTCTACTCATGTTAATTCGTCATATCATCGATAGTATTCACATATTAATCCCTAATATCATCTCACATTGCCTCATATTAATCCATCATAATTACACTCGCGGTAATCCTCATACTATCACTTATTACCCATGCAACCTCACTGTCATACTCATAGTAACTCATCACAAGAATCCCAGAATCAAACATCATGGCATCGCTGCACGTGATCAATCTTCGCGAACTCTACTACGTTCGCTGGCTCGCTCGCTAGGCGAGTCTCGTAGCGAACCCCTCACTGGCTTGCTCGCTAGGCGAGCCTCTAGTGAATCCTCGCTGGCTTGCTCGCTAGGCGAATCTTGTAGCGAACCTTCACTGGCTTGCTCGCTAGGAGAACAGAGCGATGATAGCAAAACCTGCTACGCACCAAAACTGATTTTCGTTCAAATGCTCATACGATTTACTTACCCAATGCCCCCAAAACATCATTAAAACATCCCTAATGCCATACGCCGATAACAACATCAAATCTATGGTTTATTAGGCCAATCTAGCAACATTTGCACTGCCTAAAACACTATTTTCCTGCAATTGCTCTGAGTGCATCAGAGTTACACACATTTGAATATTCCTATTCCTACAAGGTCAAACATATCACAATCCAAGGTTTTGCCACGAAGGCCTAAGGTCTCCTTTCTCTTGTTACACATAAAACAGTCAGGAATACTAACCACTAACCAAAATCCCCAAGATTTCATTATCAGTTTCCCTTAATTTCCCACGATCAACCCAAAATACCCTAAATTATAAACTTCACCATAAACACACCGAAAGGCATACATATAAAATCATGAAATGTGATACTCCTCATACCTTAGCCGATTCAAAGCTTTCACGATTAACTCCGGCAACCTTCCGAAGCTTTTGCCTCCACTAATCCCTTCTCAGAGCTCTGACCTCCATTCTTTTCACAGTTAACAAAAATGAATCTTAAACCTTCAGAATTCTATTTTGTCAAACTTAGACTTGGGCCACACAATTAGGCTTTATCCATAACACCCTTACTAACTCTTCATAATGCCCAATTTACCCTTATTTCACTTATATTTATTTTAATTCATAATAATATTAATAAATCCATATTACATACTATTATTCCAAAATAAATACTCCAAATATGCACAATTCCCCAATAATTTCCAAAACCATCGAAAACACCAAAAATACGAATATTCTCAATTAAATAAATTAATTAAAATAATCCGATTAAACTCGGGGTGTTACATCTCTCCCCCACTTAAAAGAATTTTCGCCCTCGAAAATTACCTCAAGGAACAGAGTCGGATACGACTCCTCAACTGATCTTCAAGTTCCTAATTCCAACGTTCTCTAGTGGGTCCTCCCAAAACCACCTTCACCAAAGGAATCTCTTTACCTCGAAGTTGCTTCTCGTTCATCAACCTAAACTAGCAATGCCTCAACAGTCAAATTATCTCTCACTTGTACACCATCCATCCGAATAAATGCACTTCCTCAACTTAGGCACATGCCACATCATGTAAATTCACAAGCGACAACGGTAAAACAGTATAACATGCTACTTCTCCCACGCTTCCGCTGCGCCACTTCTGATACAAATCAACAAAACACAATGTGTGCTTCCGAGACTTCAAAGCTCGACCAACACCAGTCACCATCGTAACTCTTAAAACACGTCTTTTCTTGGATCTTCTTGATCTTTTCAGTCGTCTCTTACACAATTCTCAGGTACGAGCACAACACTCTCGCCTGAATCATATCAACACAAAGGAGTCCTACACCTTCTACCATACAAATCCTCATACGGTGTCATTCCGATACTAGAATGCTAACTGTTATTATAGGTAACTCAATCAACGATAATTAACTATCCCACGATCCATCTTGATCCAACACACAAGCTCTCCATAAATCCTCTAAAGACTGGATAGTTCTCTCTGTCCGTCCATCCGTCCATGGATGATAGGCAGAGTTCAACTTCAACATGGTACTCAAAGCTTTTGCAAACTCTCTAAAAATCTCGATGAAAACTCAAATTCCCATCTGACACCATATTCAACGACATCTCATACAACTTCACAACTTCATCGATATACATCTCAGCTAGCTTCAACATAGAATGATTAATCCTCATTGGTAAGAAAAGAGTCAATCTAGTCAATCTATCCAAAATCACCCAATTAAAATCATATCCCTCCAATTCTTCAGAAAACCCAACACAAAATCCATGGAAATACTACCCGATTTCCACCCTGGAATATTCAACGGTTGCATCAGACCCAATGGTCTCTGACGTTTATTCTTCGACTCCTGACAAGTCTAACCAGCATATACAAACTCAACTACTTTTCTCTTCATCTATGGCCATCAAAATAATTTCCTCAAATCCGGTTACATCTTCATAGCACCGGGATGAATACTCAATCTACCTCAATGTACTTCTTCAATAATACTCTTATTCCAACTCAACCATATCTGGGACACAAACTCTATCACGACATCTCATGGTACCATTTCCATAAATCCACAAATCAACTCTTCGACTTTAATTCATCAAATTCCACCAACCTGCCAACTCAATTCAGATTTATGACCTTCTTGAATCCCATCAAGAACACCATTAGTAAGCTCCAACATGCTAAGCTTAACCCCATAAGAAGTCTCTTTACAACCCAAACTCATATCACGAAATTTCTCAATCAGTTCTAACTCTTTTCACCATCCTCATCGGTATATGCTAAGATTTCCAAATTAATGCATAACCTACCACGTTTGCTTCACCCGAATGGTAATTCAATCCAAACCCATAATCCTTCAGGAGTCCCAATTATTTTCTCTTCCTCATATTCAACTCTTCCAAATCAAGCAAATACCTTAGGTTCTTGAGATCACCAACATTTCAAATCTCAAACTAACCAATTGAAGCCTCCAACTCCGACACAAACACAACAACAACCAACTCTAAATCACTCGTCAGATAATCCCTCTTATGTACTTTAAATTGCCTTAAAGCATAACTAAAACTCGCTGATGTTGCACTTAGCATCTCTCCCATTCACATCAATAAAGCATCCAAAACACAACGAATAGTTCTGTCGGATTCGGCAAAAATCAACACACGAGCTGTTGACAGCTCTCCCAAAAACTCTTTGAACTTTCTTCACAGTGGCATATCCCTGCTTCTTCTCCAACAATGATAACTCAAGTTCCCGATTCTCAACATGATCCTCTATACTCTTCAAATATATTAAAATATCATCGGTTAACACAACCACTGACTCACTCAAATAATTATGGAAAATCCCATGCCAAACGGACGCTCAATTTGCAAGTTATGGAGGAAACACGAACCGCACCTTCTGCACTTACCACAACATCGAAACATATTCCATAAATAAATAACTTAATTCCATGCCACTACTTCACCATCACATAGAGCATTGGACTAGCTTTTCAACACTTTGAACCGTGCGTCATTCCGAGTTACCGTTCTCCCATTACGACAAAATACCAAAAAAACATTCTTCTGCCCCAGACATCTTCGCTAGGCGAACACAGAAGCGCGCGGTTGTTCGCTAGGCGAAGGACCTAGCGAACCTGACAGTCCGAAATTCTATTTTCGACCGTTACCTGACTTTCGGGTGTCCGATTTTGATTCTGTAAAAAGCTGTGATCTTGGAATTCGACGTACAACAACAATTTCACACTTAGGAAGGCCATTCAACACATCTTCAACTCTTGAAATATTTAAAGGCCTAATTACACCAATATTGCATTCCACATCTTACTTTCTTTAATAATCATCAGAAGTCACTGTCCACCTTAATATACTCGACCTCACACTCTGTTGCCTTAGCACACACACCAGATACAAGCCTCGAAACTACTTAGTCCATTTAACTCCTTGACCATCCAAACAGACATATAATATGGAGCTCTCAATATCAGACCAGTTTCCGTAACTAAGTCGATAACAACTCCACTTCACGTCTTGGCTGTATATCATTATCTTGTCAGGATAACTTCCAGACAACCATAATTAATAGGAAAACCGCCAACTTCCCCACTTTCATTAACACTCAAAATTCCCATCAAATTTAAACATCTCAACACTGTCCTACGCCGACTCATCAAAAAAATTCTTAAGCACTTAGCTTAACTCAAGACAATTCACTACTCACGCCATCTAAGCTTGCAAGACACGCCTATCCCATCCAACATGACCCTGTCTACTGTCAACAAGAGATTAAGGGTGATCAGTTCTTCAATTTGTTAATAGACAGCCGAAAATCATGATGGGGTATAAACCATCTTTACCAAACTATAAGAGCGTTCAACCACACACTGAGTCGCCACTTCACACTTGCAGCGTCTTGGAGAAGCACAGCTTCTCCCCCACTCGTTTCATTCCCACTTCTGTAGACAAAGGTTAGAAAACAAACGTGTATCAACAGTGTTTTCACACACATGTCACATACAAGGGAGCAAACAACATTAGACAACTTGGCCGGACAGACCGACCTGCTCGGATACCACTAATGTAACACCCTTATTCTACCCCACAGATATTACGGCAAAATAACACAGATTTCAGAGTAAAATATAAACTTTCATTAAAAAGCCACAAAAGGGCGTACATTTCTCAAAGTCAACAAAATTGGTCAATACTCCGTAACACACGGGTTTTCTCAAAATACATCAAAACATCATATACATTGGAACTCAAAACATAACTCAATGTTTTCCTCATAAGGGAACATCAGTAAAATAACCCAATGATATACAATCAACTCAAAGAACATAATCCGATGTTACATATTAGAGCAAGACCCTCTAAATTAACCATAAATGCTAACGACTCTAAAACTTCAAAATACTCCTCGACGACGTCCACGGATAAACTTGCTCATCTGCACGTTACCCACGTGGAGGTAACATTCAAACAAGCAGGGTGAGTAAGACAATTCATAATAATCAATGTATAACAATTAATGCATAAACAACATATTACTCATAATTACATTCAACACATTGATATCCTTCAAATATGCCTCAAAGGCCATAACATCATAATTCATACACAAAGACTCATAGATGCAATGCGACACAACTCAATGCATGTGGTACCAATCATCACAGCTCGATGGACACTGGGCCATCAACCCTCCATAGATCCCCAACAATAGGATCGGAGCACGTCAAAATACTTCACATCTGTACAGTGGGATTGAAGCCAAAGTAATCGAGGTCCTGAACCGAAGTCCGGATGCACATGAATGCATGATGCACACTTCACAAATCATCCTCATAATAACATCATAGGTGCATCATCATTCATCATATTCATCACCATCAAACGTCATAATTCATCATATTAATCATCATACAGCATATCATCATAATTCATCATATTAATCATCATGCAACATATCATCATAATTCATCATATTAATCATCATACAACATATCATCATAATTCATCATATCAATCAATCTCACACATCATGGCATCATATAATCACGCATAAATCACATATTAGCTCATAGTCACATTATCCCATATTATCCCATATTAATTCATAATACTACCCCCATATCATCTCATATTAATTTATCAAATTATACTCACGGTAATCCTCACACCATCGCCTATCAATCACATAAACTTCATAGTTCTACTCATGTTAATTCGTCATATTATCGCATAGTATTCACATATTAATCCCTAATATCATCTCATATTGCCTCATATTAATCCATCATAATTACACTCGCGGTAATCCTCATACTATCACTTATTACCCATGCAACCTCACTGTCATACTCATAGTAACTCATCACAAGAATTCCAGAACCAAACATCATGGCATCGCCGCACACGATCAATATTTGCAAACTCTGCTATGTTCGCTGGCTCGCTCGCTAGGCGAGTCTTGTAGCAAACCCCTTGCTGGCTTGCTCGCTAGGCGAGCCTCTAGCGAATCCTTGCTGGCTTGCTTGCTAGGCGAGTCTTGTAGCGAATTTTCGCTGGCTTGCTCGCTAGGCGAACAGAGCGATGATAGCAAAACCTGCTACGCACCAAAACTGATTTCAGTCCAAATGCTCATACGATTTACTTACCTAATGCCCCAAAACATCATTAAAACATCCCCAATGCCATATGGCGATAACGGCACCAAATCTATGGTTTATTAGGCCAATCTAGCAACATTTGCACTGCCTAAAACACTATTTTCCTACAATTGCTCTGAGTGCATTAGAGTTGCTCACATTTGAATATTCCTATTCCTACAGGGTCAAACATATCACAATCCAAGGTTTTTCCATGAAGGCCTAAGGTCTCCTTTCTCATGTTACACATCAAACAGTCAGGAATACTAACCACTAACCACAATCCCCAAGGTTTCATTATCAGTTTCCCTTAATTTCCCACGATCAACCCAAAATACCCTAAATCATAAACTTCACCATAAACACACCGAAAGGCATACATAAAAAATCATGAAATGCGATACTCCCGATACCTTAGCCGATTCAAAGCTTTCACGATTAACTTCGGCAACCTTCCGAAGCTTTTGCCTCCATTGATCCCTTCTCAGAGCTCTGGCCTCCATTCTTTTCACGGTTAACAAAAATGAATCTTAAACCTTCAGAATTCTATTTTGTCAAACTTAGACTTGGGCCACACAATTAGGCTTTTCCCATAACACCCATACTAATTCTTCATAATGCCCAATTTACCCTTATTTCACTTATATTTATTTTAATTCATAATAATATTAACAAATCCATATTACATACTATTATTCCAAAATAAATACTCCAAATATGCACAATTCCCCAATAATTCCCAAAACCACCGAAAACACCAAAAATACAAATATTCTCAATTAAATAAATTAATTAAAATATTCCGATTAAATTCGGGGTGTTACAAGTTCCATGAAGGAGATCACGTGTTTTTGAGAGTTACGCCGGTAACTGGTGTTGGTCGAGCTTTGAAATCCAGAAAGCTCACACCGCATTTTGTTGGTCCGTATCAGATTTCGCAGAGGGTGGGAGAAGTGGCATATCAGATTTCTTTACTGCCGTCGCTTATGAATTTGCATGATGTGTTTCATGTGTCTCAATTGAGGAAGTACATTCCAGATCCGTCACATGTGATTCAGATGGATGATGTACAAGTGAGTGATGATTTGACTATTGAGGCATTGCTAGTTCGGATTGATGAACGAGAAGTGAAGCAACTGTGAGGTAAAGAGATTTCCTTGGTAAAGGTAGTTTGGGGAGGACCAGCTGGAGGGAGTATGACTTGGGAGCGTGAGGATCAGATGAGGGAGTCGTATCCGACTCTATTTCCTTAAGGTAATTTTTGAGGGTGAAAATTCTTTTAAGTGGGGAGAGTTGTAACACCTCAAGTTCTTGGAATATTTATTTAATTTATTTAAATATGAATATTCACACTTTTGGTGATTTTCAGTGGTTGGTGTGAATATTGGGAATTATGGATTTTGAGTTATTTATTTATATAATAGTATATAATATGAATATATTGGTATTATTATTAATTTAAATAAATATAAGTGAATTAAGAGCAAAGTGGACATTTGAGGAGGAGTTAGTGAGGGTTTAGTTGGAAAGCCCAATTTTATGGCCCAAAGTTAGGTTTAACAAAAAGGAATTTTTAGGGAATTAGGATTCATTCTTGTTAGACTGTGAAAAGAGAAGAAATAGAGGCCAGAGCTCTGAGGAAGAGGATTGAGGCAAGGCTTCGGGAGGTTTCCAAGAATCAAGAAGAAATGCTTAGAGTCGGCAATTAAGGTATGGGGAGTATTGCCTTCATTGTTTTTAGTATGTGATTCAATGTGTTTAAAGCCGATTTAAGGGTTTAGGGATTTTGTATATTGAATTGTTGTTGCCTTTCTGGTGAGTTTAATGAGTTTGAGGGATTTGAACTGATGGTCTGATAGGTTTTTGGCAGATTTGGAAGTAAGGGAAATTAGGCCTTCGTGGCCAAATCTGTTGTTGAGGTTGTTTAACCGTATAAGGTAAGTGATTGTGAGAACTTTAATGACTGTGGGGTATTTATAAGAAATTATGGGAATTGGAGACATAAATATGATACAGGATTGGCTTAATAAGTTGTAGATTTTGTGCCTTTATCGCCGTAATATCTTAGAAATGACTTAGGGATGTTTTTGGGGGCATTGGGGAAGGAAATCGTAGGGACTTTTGGGCTGGTTTTGCTACTGGTGTGTAACAGTGATTGGCTGTAATCGCGAGTTCGTACGGTGAACATTCGCCGTAGACTCGCACCGCGAACTTGCTAGCGAACGTAGCAGAGTTTCAAGAATTCTGATCTTGTGCAGTGATGTCTTGATGTTGTGATTTCTTTGAAAAATTACCATGAGTATGACTATGATTCTTCTGAGACTAATACATGATTGTATGATGATTCCTATGAGTAATGATGATGAGTTATGATGTTGATTTCATGAGTTTTGATGATTCTATGATGACATGATTGATATGATGATTTTGATGAATGATGATGCACCTAATGAGTTTATTATGAGGATTATACGTGTGCACCATGCATTCATATGCATTCTGGACTTCGGTCTAGGACCTTGATTCTTGTGGCTTTAGTACCATTATGCGGATGTGAGGTTGTTTATTATGCTTCGGTTCTCGTGTAGAATCGATCCTACTATTATGGACCTATGGAGGGTTGATGGCCCAATGTCCATCGAATTTTGTTGATTGGTACCACATACATGAGTCTTGTTGCATTTGCTTTTATGTGACAATTTGGTGTAGTTTATAATGTTGTGGCCTTCGATGTTCCTTGATGATTATGATGATGTTGAATATGAAAATGACGTTGTTTTATATATTGATTCCTATATTGATTATTATGAATCATTTTACTCACCCTGCCTGTTTAAATGTTGCCTCCACGTGGGTAACGTGCAGATGACCAGGTTTAACCGTGGATGTTGTCGAGGACTTTTTGAAGTTTTTGGGTCGTTGACTATTGTGGTTGACTTAGAGGGTCTTGCTCCGATAGTATAACATCGGGCTGGGGTCTTTTGAGTTGAACTATGTTTTATTGATTACTGTTATTTTGATTAAGTTACTACGCAAAGAACACTTTGGATTTTTGCCTTTTTGAGTTCCGCTGTCTTTTGAGTAATATTTTGAGTAATTTTGGGAAAACCCGTTGTTTACAGAGCATTGACTATATTTGAATTATTGAGAAATGTGCGCCATTTTGAGATGATTTTATTGCGTTCAATATTTTATTTTGATAATTATGATTGATTTTCCGTTAAATTTGTGGGGTAGAAAAGGGTGTTACATTAGTGGTATCAGAGCAGGTCGGTCCGTTCCGCCAAGTTTTTATGTTGTTAGTCCCCTGTCAGTCAATAGTGTGAGAACACTATTGGATGAGTTGTTTCCTTCTAACCTTGTTGGTGGTTGCAGATGGCTGGAAGAAATGATCGTGATATTGCTGATTCGCTAGAATCGCTTGCCCAAGTGATGACCAAGAATGGTGGACCTCCAGATGAGTTTCTTGCTTTGGGGAAGTTCCAGAGGAACAATCTGCCGACTTTTGTGGGCATTCATGATCCTGACGGTGCGCAGAAGTGGCTGAAAGTGATTGAGAAGATTTTTCGGGTTATGGAATACACTGATGCTCAACAGGTGCTGTTTGGTACGCATATGCTAGCAGAGGAAGTTGAGGACTGATGGGATAACACTCGTCAGAGATTGGGAGGTGTTGGCACTGCAATAAATTGGACTGTGTTTAAGGAATAATTTTTGAGGAAGTATTTTCCTGAAGATGTTCGGGGAAAGAAAGAGGTGGAATTCCTTAAGCTAAAGCAAGGGAATATGACTGTGGCTGAGTATGCGGCAAAGTTTGAGGCTTTAGTGAAGTTTTGTCCGCATTACAATCATGCTGACGTAGAGATGTCGAAGTGTCTCAAGTTCGAGAATGGATTGAGACCAGAGATTAAGCAGGGAATTGGGTACCGGCAGATTCGTCGGGTTGCAGAACTAGTGGACAAGAGTAGAATTTATAATGAGGATAGTCGATCTCAATCTACTCACTACAAGCAACTGAGTGAGAAGAAAGAGAAAGGACAGTATAGAGGGAAACTGTATGTGACTTCTGGTGATAAAGGGAAGAAGAATACTTCAGATGGGAAAAAGTCAAGTGGGGGAGTGGCTACTGCTCCAAGCAAGTGTCATAAGTGTGGCGAGCAAGGTCACTGTGCTGAGGTTTGTAAGGTGCTGAGATGTCATCGTTGTGGCAAGAGAGGTCATAGAGTTACTGATAACAAATATGAAGCTCTAACTTGTTTCAACTGTGGAGAGAAGGGTCATATCGTTACCCAGTGCCAAAAGCCAAAGAAGACTGCTACTGCTGCTCAGACGAATGATAGAGTGTTTTCTTTGAGTGGTGTAGAAGAACCCTGAACAAATAACTTGATCAGAGGTGCTTGCTTTTTTAATGAGGTTGAATTGATATTGGTGCTACTCATTCGTTTATTTCGCTTGAATGTGCTACGAGGTTGAATTTAAAATTATCTTCTATGGTTGGGAGTATGGTTATCGATACCTCGGCTAATGGTTCGGTGACTACTGCGTTAGTCTGTTTGAGCTACCCTTTGACTATTTATGATAAGAATGTTGTGATGGACTTGGTCTGTCTACCTTTGCATTGAATTGATGTTATTCTTGGAATGAACTGGTTGGAGTTCAACTACGTTTATATCGATTGCTACAACAAGACTGTAAGGTTCCCAGAGTTTGGTGATTGTGGAGAGCTGATGTTTGTATATGCTAAGCCACTAGTAAAACTCTTAGAAGATGAGGCTCAAATGTTTGTATTGTTTGCATCACTTCAAGTTGATTATGAAGCAGTGAGCGTGGAGCTACCAATTGTTCGGGAATTTCCAGAAGTGTTTCCAGGCGACATGAGTGACTTACCTCCTGAGCGTGAGGTAGAGTTTACTGTTGATGTGATATCGGGCACTATTCCTATGTCGATGGCTCCTTATCGGGTGTCTGCATCTGAGTTGGGAGAAATGAAGAAAAAATTAGAAGAGTTTCTTGAGAAGAAGTTTATTCGACCGAGTGTTTCTCCGTGGGATGCTCTTGTGTTGTTAGTGAGGAAGAAAGATGGTAGCATGAGATTGTGTGTGGATTATCGACGATCAAGAATAAGTATCCACTTCCGAGGATTGACGATCTGATGGATCAATTGGTGGTGCTTATGTGTTCAGCAAGATAGATTTGAGGCCAGGTTATCATCAGATCCATGTGAAGCTTGATGATATTCCGAAGACAACATTCAAGATAAGGTATGGTCATTATGAATATACGGTGATTCCGTTTAGTATACCTAATGCACATGTGTATTCATGGAGTATATGAATAGGATTTTTCATCCTTATTTGGATCAATTTGTGGTAGTATTTGAAAATTCTAGCAAGCACAAGATGGATGTTATTCCCAAAGTTATAACATCCACTATGCAATCTGCTACTTAACAGCTAATACTCAGCAATAATAAAGGCAGTAAATAACACAGCAATTGTTTACCCAGTTCAGTGTCAACAACACTTACATTTGGGGGCTACCAAGCCAGGGAGGAAATTCACTATTAGTAGAATCAATTCAGAGTTAAACCTCCAGTTTACACTCCTCACTTAACCTATATCCAATGACACTTCAACCTAGAGATACTCTAGACCTGAGTATACCCACTCACTCCCCCTCAATCACACAACATTGATTTCTAATTCACAATTACAATGCAAAACAGTATGAAGAGACACTTCACACACACACACCTTGATCTTGCTTCACAGCTTTGATCAAGGAACACACACACACTCTTGCTTCAAAGCTTCGAGTGAGACACAACCTAAAATCTACCTATCCAATGCAAATCATCCACCAGACAATTGCTTGGATTACAAGTATTCCTAGACAGAATTCACATGTGAAGACTAGCCTTCTTCACTAACACAGGACTCTACAATCTGCACTCTTTTTCCTTCTGTTTTCAAGTGCCGCTCTTCAGGTTTGCATCTTCTGATCTTTATAGTAGCTGTCAGTCCTTTTGGGCCTTGGTGCATTAGGTAGGTTTTATCCATATCAAAATCTATTCTCAAAGAGCTGCACACTTGCCACTCAATTCAGGGATCTTCTAGTTCGCCTAGGGCTTCTAGAAATTCTCCTGATATCCAGCTTGAGCATTTATTCTGTTTCCTTGTTCATAGATACCAGAAAAACAACCTTGCCCGCTGGATGTCATACATTCAATGTTATGACATTCTGTATG
The DNA here is from genome assembly GCA_963859935.3 of Lathyrus sativus. NCBI lineage: Eukaryota > Viridiplantae > Streptophyta > Magnoliopsida > Fabales > Fabaceae > Lathyrus > Lathyrus sativus. The sequence continues at coordinate 435,448,413 of OZ012740.1, read as the reverse complement.
ACATTCAGTTTAACTAAGTTAACTTATAGTTAACTTACCCTGCACACACATCATTAAGTATGTCCTAACACTCAATATGATATACATGCACACTCTAAAGTTTTGCCATAAAATGTAGCCAATCAAGAGCACTTACAAACTCCCCCTTTGGAAATTTTTTGGCTAAAACAACCTGTTAACATATCAGAGTTTACACACAGCAAAAGACTTATGATGTGTTCAGTCATGCAGCTAGTTCCTAGCTCAAGCCACTCAGAGTCCTCACAGTTAGCTCTCACTGTTAGCTCATTCTGCTAATCATCTGGTAGTTATCACTACATATGTCACATCTCTTTGAGTAACACTCTGGTGTTCTCCCCCTCAACTGATCATGGCTTTATCAGTTGAACACTTCACCTGTATACCCTGCAGTTACAAAAACAAGCATCCATCCTATGGATGTCCAGACATTCAGAATGCCCTTCTGAAGTCACACATACCTATGCTACTCCTCCTGAAGAGTTGCATAAGACTCTCTGGACATATCCATCCAGTCTGCTCTGGATGTTATGACCTTCAGGCTAACATCCTGAAGTACACACACAAGGTTTGCTCCTAGTTCTAGCATACATTCATTCCTATCCAGGCTAGATATGCATATTACTTTATTGCTAACAGCATTGTCAGCTGTCATCACACCTTTCACCAGCTGCACCTGTAGTTACACCTGCAAATGTGCAAGACTAATATCATATGCTGATATCATATGCACATTGGCACATGTGTGCTTGTGTGCTCAGGCTATTTCTCCTTGTTCTGTTCTTCCACCTGCTGTACTCCATTACTCTCCCCCTTTTTAGCCACAAATTCATATCTAACTAATGCATTAACATAGATCAAAAGTGTAACATAACAAATTTTGAAGTACACATTAAACTAACTTCTCATAGAGAGCTTCACACAACCAGTGCAATTCTTGTTGTCAAATAGGTCTGCCCAAAATAACTCAAAAACATCAACACACCACACTAGTTCACAAAACCAGTTCAACAACAATCAGCTTGAGCTTCATAATACTTTATCAGCACATGTCATTCTTCTTCTTCAGATGCAGAACTGGACCTACCTTTGTCAGATTCTCCATCACTAGTCTCTTCAGCCTCAGTGGATCCATTTTCATCACTGTTCTCCCTCTCTTTCTCTGAATCAGCTGCATGGTGATCACTCTCTTCAACACCATCATTTTTCCTGTCCTCATCAGTGAACTCAGCATTGTCATTTTGCTCAAGGGTCCTGATTAGTACTTCAAGAGTTATTTTCCTTGCATCCAGCTCCTGGCATATTTCCTTTAGCTTGGCAATCACTTCTACTTTTGTTGATGTAGACTGGGATGTCTCAGCTGAAGTTGCAACCATGTCAGGAACATGCGTTCCAAGAAATACTTTGGGATGAAATGACAATGGGCTTTCTCGTTTGCTCACAGCATCGCTCTTTTTGAGAATGTTGGGATATTATTTCAAAATGATGCCACATATGAGTGAAGGGAATGCAATGGGGCCCTTGATGCTATAGCTGCCTGCATGTTTCATAGTTTGATCAAAAACATATGTTCCAAAATCATATTTGGCCTTGGTCCCAATAACATAGATGATCTTTCCAAGACCAGTTGCCACAGTAGATTTATGGTTTGTGGGAACCCAATTTGCTGCTCCAATCTTATGCAACATAGCATATTTGACAGTTAATTTGCTGGCAACTAGCTTCCTTTTGGATGGCCATCTTTGTACATGGTTTCCTGTTATCACTTGGCATATTTTATTTTCTGAAACATGTACATCAGGACGATATCTATCTGATCTTCCTAGATATTTATTGATTGTTGTTGGATTAAAAATAACACACTCCCCTCTTACATGCACCTTGCCAAACTCTTTAGATTTCCTGTCAGCACATTCCTCTGAGAGATTAACTATGAATTCTTTGACAAGTAACTCATAGCATGAAGAGAATTCACTAAATGTTTTCATTAATCCTACATCATTAATGAGGTTCATGAGTTCTTTACTCTCAAGAGCATTTTGTCCCAGCTCTCTTTCCACAGCCAGCCTTTTCTGAACAACATACTTCCACCTATTCAGGGACTTTTTCAGCCAGTTTGCTCTTGGAGGGTTTCTTCTTGTTTTGGATGTTAGTGACATCTTTAGCAACATCAGACTCAGTCTCTGATTCAGTACCAGATTCAGCCTTTCTCTTCTTGGTGACGACTTTGCTCCAGGCTTTGGGAGGTCCAACGGGTATTCTTTTAGTTCTAGCCTTCCTTGAGGGAGTATCATGATCATCTGCCTTCTTCTTTGTGGGGTTGTCTTGCTCAACAACCTGTTCAACTACCTTTTTCTTGGGGGAACCTTGTTCAGCTACCTGTTTACCTTTCCTTGTCATGAGTCTTTTGATTATGCTAGGATTGATGTTTGCTATTAAATCATTATCAGAATATTCATCAAGGTCCACCAACTCCGCATTCTTGGTGCCTTGCACATCATCACCTCCACCATCAGTGACTACTCCCTTGTTCTTCTCTTTTGAGGTACGACCTTTCAAGGTTCCAACATTGGGCATAACATCACTTTGATCATGCACAGTTGGGCCAGACCCCTCATTGCTGGGTAGAATGGGGATGTTCAGAGCCCTAGCCACCATGTCAGCAATGATGTTGTGCATTTTCTTGGCTTCATCATTAACATCAGAAGTTGCAGGAGTAGGAGTTTTACCTGAGACAATATCTTTTGACCTTCCTGCATGTTGGCTCCTTGGATTTTTTACCAGAACCTCTTCTGGGGTCATCATGCACAAGGGTGTTATTTCAAGCACTGAGTTAGGGTTGCTTGACTCAGTTCCTATCTCAGACTCGTTGGCAGGTATGTTCTTGGAGGGAGAGGATTTTGGTGAATGTTGAGACATTGTATAGGACGTTGGTCGTGTGAACAGGGGTTTCCGTTTATTGGAGGCTGTAGAGAAGATGAACATTTTGATAGTGAACCAAATGGTGAGGGAGTTTGATATGGAGAGGCTCACTAGGTGATATGGCAAATGAGGAGGGAACTTAATGTTTTGACCAATCAGTAAATGATTGAATTTTAAATTATAATTCCCTATTCTCATTAATTGTTATAACTCACCATTACTTAAAGGCCTCAATTTTTGTAAATCACTTTTATGGGCCTTGACATTCCATGCACCAATTTCAGTCATGTTTATTGCATCCTCATCAGGTATTGTACCACTCCCTTTCCATTTACACGAGGGACCCCTGAGCATGCCTCCTTTGAACTCACCAGGACTTGTTTGAATGGTGCGCTGGATGTCACAGAACAAGGTCATGACATTAGTTGTGACATGGCTTCTTTTAGGCAAGGTAGCATCCATGGACTCCATTAGGTTCCAGTATAGCCTATCTAGCTTTCCCTGATGACTAATGTATGGGTATCCCTTCTTGGCTTGCTTCCCTCCATGAGGTTTCTTGCATCCTGTCCTTCTTTCTGAGGCATACTTTAAGGATCTTCTTGCTGGTGTGTTGGATCTTCTTTGTTGTCTGTCCTTCACCAACAATAGTTTTTCCCTAGTTTCCTTTTTCTCTAGGTTATTGAGGATACTTCTGGGCTCCCATAGGTAGCAATTGTTCATTGCTCTGGATCCCCTCATTTTTACCTCACCTTCTTCATTGACCACTACACACTTATCCTTTGAAAACTGGACTTTTAAGCCTTGATCACATAACTAACTTATGCTTATTAGGTTAACGGTCAATCCTTTAACTAGCAGGACATCCTTCAATTTTGAGGCTTTAAGACTGTCAAGTTGTCCAACACCTGTGATTTTTCCTCTAGCTCCATCACCAAAGGTTACATGACTGGATGTATGAGGGTTGAGCTTTGTTAATTCTAGTCATATGTCTGGAACAACCACTGTCAAAGTACCAGTCCTCTTGGGTTGGCATCCTTAGATCAGTGTGAGATGCTAAGGCCATATTCTTGGTAACCCAATGTCTTTGCCTGTTAGGAGCACCCTTCTTTGCTCTTGCTTGATTAGCTCTCTGTTTTTTATGAGGATGACTAGGAAATCCATGCAGCCAGAAACACACAGATTTGATATGACCAAGTTTTCCACAGTGGTAACACCTGTACCCTTCTCTTAACTAGATTCCAGTTTCTATTGGTTGGATGTTGTTACATTGGTCGTGACATCATCTTTGGCTTCTGGACCTTAGGTTGTAATCTCTTGAGATTTAGCACAGGATTTTGTTTATCAGCATATCCTAGTCCAGATCTATCTCCTGAGGTTTGTCCACTCTGGAGAATTTCCTCTATGGTGTCAGTCCCAGAATTTAGCATACTTATAGATTTTGTCATTTGATCCTTCTTACTTTTCAACTCCTGTACTTCACTTCTGAGTGTGTCAATTGTGGCTAGATGCTCTCTCTTTTCAGCTTCTAACTCCTTAATGATTTTCTTCTGTTGCTCCCCTTGCTGAACCAGTTCTGTGCTTCTGATGTGAAGCTTTTTGTATGAGGCTACAAGCTCCTCAAAAGACAACTCTTCATCACTTGAATCATCATCAGAGATGCACACACTGTTCAGAGCAGTGACATGTTTAGTTGGTTCCTCTTCCGATCCACTGTTTGAATCTTCATCAGACCAGGTGACAATTAAGCCCTTTTCCTTTCTTTTTGATGTATGTGGGACATTCCTTTCTGATATGTCCATATCCTTCACATTCATGGCATTGTACTATACTGAATTTCTCATCAGATTTCTCTTTATCAGCAGGCAAGCTTTTGGAATAAGGTTTAGACTTAACATCTATCCTTTTGACCAGTCTGTTGAACTGTCTTCCAAGCATGGCTATTGCCTCTAATAGATTCTCCTCTTTTTCATCATCTGAATCCTCAGCAGTGTTTGAGGCAAGAGCTATACTTTTGCTCTTTTTCTCCACAGCCTGATCACACATCCCCATCTCAAAGGTTTGGAGGGAACCAATGAGTTCATCCACCTTCATGTGACATATGTCTTGAGCTTCTTCAATGGCTGTTACCTTCATGGCAAACCTTTTAGGTAATGACCTTAGAATCTTCCTTACAAGCTTTTCTCCAGTCATCTTTTCTCCCAAAGCTCCTGAGGTGTTAGCTAGTTCAAGAACATTCATGTAAAACTCATGAATGGTCTCATCTTCCTTCATTCTCAGCTCTTCAAATTTGGTGGTCAGCATTTGAAGTCTTGACATTTTGACCTTGGAAGTTCCCTCATGAGTAGTTTTGAGAGTATCCAAGACATCCTTTGCTAGTTCACAGTGGTGTACTAGCTTGAAGATGTTTTTATCTATGCCATTGAATAGAGCATTCAATGCTTTAGAGTTTCCAAGAGCCAATTCCTCTTGCTCTTTGGTCCATTCCTCTTCAAGAATTTGCACAGATACTCCATCCTTGTCAGTCTTCATAGGATATTCCCAGCCAGAGTTTGCAGCTCTCCAAGCTTTACTGTCTAATGACCTTAGGAATGCAATCAACTTAGGCTTCCAATAGTCATAATTAGAACCATCCAGAATTGGAGGTCTATTGGTGAATCCAATATCTTTATCCATAGTACCAGAATTTGATTTCCCTAGATCTCACCCAGATTTAAACAGGCAGGGTGCCTGCTCTGATGCCAATTGAAAATTCTGGCAAGCACACGATGGATGTTATTCCCAAAGTTATAACATCCACTGTGACATCTGCTACTTAACAGCTAATACTCAACAATAATAAAGGTTGTAAATAACACAACAATTGTTTACTCAGTTCAGTGTCAACAACACTTACATTTAGGGGCTACCAAGCCAGGGAGGAAATTCACTATTAGTAGAATCAATTCAGGGTTAAACCTCCAGTTTACACTCCTCACTTAACCTCTACCCAATGCCACTTCAACCTAGAGATACTCTAGACCTAACTATACCCACTCACTCCCCCTCAATCACACAACAGTGATTTCTAATTCACAATTACAATGCAAAATAGTATGAAGAGACACTTCACACACACACCTTGATCTTGCTTCACAGCTTTGATCAAGGAACACATACACTCTTTCTTCAAAGCTTCGAGTGAGACACAACCTAGAATCTACCTATCCAATGCAAATCATCCACCAGACAATTGCTTGGATTACAAGTATTCCTAGACATAATTCACATGTGAAGACTAGCCTTCTTCACTAACACAGGACTCTGCAATCTGCACTCTTTTTCCTTCTGTTTTCAAGTGCCTTTCTTCAGGTTTGCATCTTCTGATCTTTATAGCAGCTGCCAGTCCTTTTGGGCCTTGGTACATTAATTAGGTTTTATCCATATCAAAACCTATTCTCAAAAAGCTTCACACTTGCCACTCAATTCAGGGATTTCTAGTTCGCCTATGGCTTCTAGAAATTCTCCTGATATCCAGCTTGAGCATTTATTTTGTTTCCTAGTTCATAGATACCAGAAAAATAACCTTGCCCGCTGGATGTCATATGTTCAATGTTATGACATTCTGTATGACATTCAGTTTAACTAAGTTAACTTATAGTTAACTTACCCTGCACACACATCATTAAGTATGTCCTAACACTCAGTATGACATACATGCACACTCTAAAGTTTTTCCATAAAATGTAGCCAATCAAGAGCACTTACAGTATTCATCGATGATATCTTGATATATTCGAAGTCCCAGGAAGAACATGTGCAACATCTAAGAGTTGTATTACAGGTTTTAAGGGACCAGAAGCTTTATGCCAAGTTATCCAAGTGTGAGTTTTGGTTGAAGGAAGTGAGTTTCCTTGGCCATGTGATTTCTAGTGGAGGAATTGTTGTTGATCCGTCAAAAGTTGATGTTGTGTTGCAGTGGGACATTTCGAAGTCTGCTACTGAGATTCAAAGTTTCCATGGTTGGCTGGTTATTATCGTAGGTGTATAGAAGGCTTTTCAAAGTTGGCACTTTCATTGACTCAGTTGACTCAGAAGGGTCAAGCTTATGTGTGGGATGTTGTATGTGAGAAGAGTTTTGTAGAACTCAAGAAAAAGTTAACAAGTGCTCCAATGTTGATCTTGCCAAATTCGAGTGAGTCTTTTGTAGTGTATTGTGATGCATCGAAGATGGGTCTTGGTGGCATACTGATGCAGAATGGTCAGGTCATTGCTTATTCTTCCAGGAAACTGAAAGTTCATGAAAAGAACTATCCTACACATGACTTAGAGTTGGGGAAATTATCTTTTTGGGTTCAGGTTCGAAGTGTTCAGTATTCACAAGAGCCTGAAGTATTTGTTTGATCAAAAAGAGTTGAATATAAGGCAGAGGAGATGACTTGAACTTCTGAAGGATTATGATTTTGAATTGAGTTACCACCCTGGTAAGGCTAATGTTGTGGCTGATGCGTTAAGTAGGTGGCTGAGTTTGTGTACGCTTGTTTGACTTGTCAAAAGTCGAAGATTGAACATCAAAGACCATTAGGTCTGATGTAATCGTTGAATATTCTAGAGTGGAAATGGGACAGTATTTCTATGGATTGTGTGACAGGTCTACCGAAGACTTTGAAGGGATATGATTTAACTTGGGTGATTGTCGATAGTTTGACCAAATCGGCTCATTTTATACCGATGAGGATCAATTATTCATTACAGAAGCTGGTCGAATTGTATATTGATGAGATTGTGAAACTGCATGGTATTCCTTCAAGTATTGTGTCTGATAGAGATCCGAGATTTACATCAAGGTTCTGAGAGAGCTTGCAGACAGCTTTGGGTAATAAGCTGAGGTTGAGTTCTGCTTATCATCTGTAGACAGATGGACAGACAGAGAGAACTATCTAGTCTTTAGAGGATTTGCTAAGAGCTTGTGTGTTGGATCAAGGTGTATCATAGGATAGTCATTTGCCGTTGATTGAGTTTACCTACAACAACAGTTACCATTCTAGTATCGGAATGACATCATATGAGACATTGTATGGTAGGAGATGTAGGACTCCTTTGTGTTTATATGAATCAGGCAAGAGTGTTGTACTCGTACCTGAGATTGTGCAAGAGACGACTAAAAAGATCAAGATGATCCAAGAAAAGGTGAAAGCGTCGCAGAGTCGTCAGAAGAGTTACCATGATAAGAGAAGGAATGCACTTGAGTTCCATGAAAGAGATCACGTGTTTTTGAGAGTTACGCCGGTAACTTTTGTTGGACGAGCTTTGAAATTCAGAAAGCTCACACCGCATTTTGTTGGTCCGTACCATATTTCCCAGAGGGTGGGAGAAGTAGCATATCAGATTGTTTTACCGCCGTCGCTTGTGAATTTGCATGATGTGTTTCATGTGTCTCAGTTGGGGAAGTACATTCCAAATCCGTCACATGTAATTCAGATGGATGATGTACAAGTAAGAGATGATTTGACTGTTGAGGCATTTCTAGTTCGGATTGATGAACGAGAAGTGAAGCAACTGCGAGGTAAAGAGATTTCCTTGGTAAAGGTAGTTTGGGGAGGACCAGCTGGAGGGAGTATGACTTGGGGGCGTGAGGATCAGATGAGAGAGTCGTATTCGAGTCTGTTTCTTTAAGGTAATTTTTTAGGGCAAAAATTCTTTTAAGTGGGGGAGAGTTGTAACACCTCAAATTCTTGGAATATTTATTTAATTTATTTAAATATGAATATTCGCATTTTTGGTGATTTTCAGTGGTTGGTGTAAATATTGGGAATTATGGATTTTGAGTTATTTATTTAAATAATAGTATATAACATGAATATATTGGTATTATTATTAATTTAAATAAATATAAGTGAATTAAGGGAAAAGTGGACATTTGAGGAGGGGTTAGTGAGGGTGAAGTTGGAAAGCCCAATTTTAAGGCCCAAAGTTAGGTTTCACAAAAAGGAATTTTGAGGGAATTAGGATTTATTCTTATTAGACCATGAAAAGAGAAGAAATAGAGGCCAGAGCTCTGAGGAAGAGGATTGAGGCAAGGCTTCACGAGGTTTCCAAGAATCAAGGAGAAATGCTTAGAATCAATGTGTTTAAAGCCGATTTAAGGGTTTAGGGATTTTGAGTATTGAATTGTTGTTGCTTTTCTGGTGAGTTTAATGAGTTTGAGGGATTTGAACTTATGGTCTGATAGGTTTGAGGCTGATTTGGAAGTAAGGGAAATTAGGCTTTCGTGGCCAAATCTGTTGTTGAAGTTGTTTAACCGTATAGGTTAAGTGATTATGAGAACTTTAATGAATGTGGGGTATTTGTAAGAAATTATGGGAATTGGAGATGTAAATATGATACAGGGTTGGCCTAATAATTTGTAGATTTTGTGCCTTTATCGTCATAATACCTTAGGAATGATTTAGGGATGTTTTTGGGGCATTGGGGAAGGAAATCGTAGGGACTTTTGGGCTCGTTTTGCTACTGGTGTATAACATCGATTGGCTGTAATTGCAACTTCGCACAGCGAAGAATCCTTCGCACGACGAACATTCTCCCCAGACTCGCACAACGAACTTACTAGCGAACGTAGCAGAGTTTTGCGATTTCTGATCTTGTGCAGTGATGTCTTGATGTTTCTATGTTGTGATTTCTTTGATGAATTACCATGAGTATGTTGTACCCCAAATTTTGACCCCTAGATCCCATCATCATTCTAGGAGCACCATCATTGTTTATCTAACCTTAACCTATTTCAAGTTTACCTTTGTCAAGATGCGGAGGAATTAGGGTTCCATGCAGTCAGGAAATAGGGTTTCTATGGTTTAATCAGTCAATGTTTTGGATTGATTCTCCACATAAAAACTCTCTACATCATTAAGAATACTACATTGGATCAAGTATGAATCCAATTTGAGGTTGTCACCCAAGGAAGAAGAGCAGTGTAGTCCAGGACCCCCGATTTGGGTTTCTGATCAGGAAAAGTCAACTGTGGTTTGACTTTTGATTTAAATGGTATTCCCATGGTGGAATGATGGTACATAAATCTTTTATGACTTATTGAAGTCCCCTCAAGAAGTTTCAAGACCTCAGGTAACCCATAACACTAACAGTCGATTCAGAGGTTTTCGATCGTTTGGTTCGTCGGACTGAAAAGTCAGCTCATTAACCAACAGGGTTTTGATCCAAAGTTGAATACAATTATGTCGCCAATGTTATATTATATCTGATTATGAATTTTGGTTACCATTGGATCAAGAATTGAGGAGTAACCGAAAAGTCGGGAAATTAGGGTTTTGAAAATGGAAAGACCATAACTTCCTAACCACACATCCAAATGGAGTGGTTCAAAGCTTGTTGGGAAGTTCTTGGGAATTAATAAAAAGGTGTAAAAGTGACCTATGTGCAAAAAATGAATAGATTTTGAGTTAGGCACTTTTAAGTCATGTTTTCAGCCAACTTCAAGAGGACTTTTGACCTAGTTCCACTTGGAATTTGAAAATGTTTAAAACATGATAGTTGTAGAGCATGATGAGGGCTTTCCAAAAAAATACAAGAACTCTTTCATACTATTTGTGAGCTAGGATTTTCAAAGGAGGGAAGTTGGGTGCCCAAAGCTTGAAATATGAAACTTCAATTTGTCATGAACCAACGCACAAACCGGCCAATTGGTTCTTAACCATTTGGTTAAACCTTTATATAATGTTTAGGGGTGCGATGATTGAAAATACAAGAAGAATCCATTTGGTTTTGGCCAAAAGCATTATTAAAATCCAAGAAAATACAAAAGTACATGATGAAAGAGATTGCTTTAAGAGTGAATTCTATTGCAGCATGAAGATTCTCCTCTTGCCATCCCTCTAGTCACTTCCTACAGCTTAATCACAACCTATTTTGATGCTAAGATGCATTGGAAACAAGCTTAATTCTGCAGAAGAAGATCACATAAAGATTTTCCTTTCCTTCCCTCCAAAAGACAAGGTTCAAGCCAAGATTTCAAATATGTCCTCACCTTTAGCTCTCTTGCTTTCCTCTATAAATAGAACAATATCTATGTATTAAAACAAACCAGAATAACTCTTAATTCAAAGAGGAACACACTCTTCATTGTTGCCTTGCATTTTCTTGCTAGTTTAGCAAACCTCTCAAAAATCCCAAAATCAGTCTTGGACAGATTTCACACCAAATTCATTTCTAACTTTTGAAACCTTCCATGAATACTTCACACAAACCATAATTGATGTTTTAGAGTTATTCCAACCATTGAACCAACTAAAAACCTTGTATTTCAAAAAGTCAACTCTCAAACCTAATATGTTTGACTTTTTGCATAATCTAGCACCACTCTCTGCTCAGACCTTCTCTAACCCTCATGACACCTCAAACACCTTGGATATAAAGTGTATTAACTGTCTACACCATCAAGGACCAACTGTATCATCATTTGGTGGATCTGTCATAAAGAATACATTTTTTGCTTCAAGTGTAAGAAACTATTTTTGCACAAAGACTTGCTTGGAAGGAGTTAGAGCTACTTGGACCTTGCACTAGAGATTGGAGGAGCCATTCAACTCATTCTCACTCAACTAGGAAGCTTGGCATCAAGGATTGCTTTGGAAGTCTTCAAAAGGTAAGTGACATCTGCTAAATTTACTCATTTTGCACCATGATCATGTTTGATGTCCACTAGCTTCAAATATGCCTAGAAACTTACCCATAAGTCATGTTTGAACTTGGTTTGTGTTTGTTCTTACAAATTTGCAACTGTCATAAAGATTAAATGTTGGATTTGTTTTGTTGTTTTTCCATTTGATGAACCATGTTCTGATTCTGTTTAGGTTTGAGGTAGTGCTTGTATTTGGAATCCATTGATAGGTCATGATGCATATGTAAGACCATTGTTTGATGCAGGATGTATGTGATTGTAAACTATGATGTTCTTATGTTTTTTTAGTTTATTGAATCTCTTAAGCATGCCAAGTCTTGGTTTTATGTTTGAACTCATGTTGGATTGATCTAAGAACTCATTTATGTGCCTTCTATTTTGTGATTTTTCTCATGTTTTACCATATATTCATTCTTTCTCTTTGTATAATCAGACGCGTACTTTGGCTGGTTTGGTGAGGTTTTAGACCTATGAACTAGATGGCGTGGGTTCAACCCTTGAGGGAGACATTTCCTTATTTTTTATCACTCATTTTTCATGTTTTCTTCACAAACTTGAAATTATCATAGCTTACTCATTTTTCAACATTTTTGCCCCATTCTTTTTGCAAATTGTTCTTCATCATGTCTATTTTCAAATAATGAGTGAAGAATTAAAGGATTCCTATCCTAGAAATACTTTAACTCACGTGAAAATCATGTTGCTTTTAGGGTTTTCACCTTACTTCTTTTGAAATTTTTCTCAACTACCATTTGATTTATCTTGTAAGATTGATGGTGTTTGATCCACATATTTTTGTTAACATGCTTGGGTGATTAAAGTTTTCTTGATTCAAAGTCTTATCATGATCAATCCTTGCTTTTATGAATGTATCTAGTTAAACAACATTGTGAACTGTGTTTGTGAACCATACTACACCTCTTGATGTTGTAACTACTTATGTGTGTTCTTTATGTCTTCTATACTTGTTTAGATGTCTCTTTAAAACCATAACATGCTAGGGCTTGCTTTTTTTTGGTTGTTACCATAAACTTGTATGTGTTTCACCATGAAACCTTGAATTTCTTACTTGATTTGTTGTAACACTTCTTGTATGATTATGTACTTAATTATCATCAATGCATGATTGGTCTCATGTTTGTTACATTTGACATCTTTTGATCCTTATACATGCTTGCCTCAATTTGTGACTTTCTTGCATTTAAACCTATTTGAACTACATGTTCTGTTTTTTTGTCTTGATAGTTGTTACCTCATTGCTCTTCATATTTGTCAAGATGTTTTAAAATTAATATACCTTTTATGCTTGGTCTTGTAAGAACCTCTACCATGTTCCCCCTTTAAATATTGTAATATCTTTTTGCTTTATTGGTTGTAACCATTTGACTTGATTGTAATCTTTGCTTGATGTTGTCACATGCTTGCATCTCTTCCTTGGTTGTGACCATATTCTTTTATATGTTCATCATGTTTGAATGAATGCTTATGTCTGCTTTTAGATTTTGTTAAGTTGTTCCCCAAGTGATGGAACTTGTTAGTTCTCATCCAGTTGCCTCATCTTTTTTCCATTCTAAAGGAAAGTCTCTCTATTGACCCTTGGGTCATAGGTAACTTATTACCCTCCCTTTTGACTTTGTTAAGTCATCTTGAACCATAACTTAGTTAAGTTATAACCCATATCCTTTAGAATTTGCTTTAAGTCTAAAAGATCTACCCCTTGTTAGGAGTATCCTTCAATTAGAACTTCAAGATAGAGTTTGTTAACTCTATGTAAGAATCATTGTCATGATTACTTACTCCCCTTTTGGCTTTTGTTAAAGTCAATTCCTTTGAGTGTACAACTTAGAATAGAGAGTTTTGTTAAACTCTATGCAAGCATTATTATGTTTGTTCCGCCTTAAACCTTGATCATAATCAAGTGTTCATCTACCCTAGTAAGGTGAACTATGGTTGCTCTGATTCTATCCTAGTTAGGATACGTAGGTAGGGGATGCGATATCTTTGTGAGCAAATTTAGAAACTATCCTTAGGTCTTTATCTACACCCAAACCTTGTTCCCCATACCCTAGCAAAAATTTAGCAACTTAGCATACAAATATACAAAACGTTCCTGTAGAGTACTACATATGTTTAGGATGTGAAATACCTACCCTAGGCATAACCAACCCCCGATCCTCTAATCTCTTAGCGTTGTTGTTACATCGCGCAAAAGGTCTTTCTTTCTTTAACCTTTCCTTTGGATAAATTAAAGTCCGGTTGTGAGTTTAATGAATTAAGATTCAAGGTAAATCAATAGCTTGACATCCGATTCTCATCGCAACAGAGTATGACTATGATTCTTCTGAGATTAATACATGATTGTATGATGATTCCTATGAGTAATGATGATGAGCTATGATGTTGATTTCATGACTTTTGATGATTCTATGATGAGATGATTGTTGTGATAATTTTGATGAATGATGATGCACCTAATGAGTTTATTATGAGGATTATACGTGTGCTTCATGCATTCATATACATTCCAAACTTCGGTCTAGGACCTTGATTCTTGTGGCTTCAGTCCCATTTTACGGATGTGAGGCACTTTGTTGTGCTCTGGTTCTCGTGTAGAATTGATCCTACTGTTGTGGATCTATGGAGGATTAATGGCCCAGTGTCCGTCGAATTTTTTTGATTGGTACCACATGCCCGAGTCTTGTTGCATTTGCATTTATGTGACAATTTGGTGTAGTTTATAATGTTGTGACCTTTGATGTTCCTTGATGATTATGATGACGTTGAATATGAAAATGACGTTGTTTTATATATTTATTACTATATTGATTATTATGATTCGTTTTACTCACCCTGCTCGTTTGAATGTTTCCTCCATGTGGATAACGTGCAGATGACCAGGTTTAGTTGTGGATGCCGTCGAGGACTTTTTGAAGTTTTTGGGTCATTGACCATTGTGGTTGACTTAGAGGTTCTTGCTCTGATAGTGTAACATCGGGTTGGGGTCTTTTCAGTTGAACCATGTTTTATTGATTATTGTTATTTTGATTAAGTTACTGCGCAAGGAACACTTTGGATTTTTGCCTTTTTGAGTTCCGCTTCCTTTTGAGTAATTTTGGGAAAACCCATTGTTTACGTAGCATTGACTATATTTGAATTATTGAGAAATGTGCGTCCTTTTGAGATGATTTTATTTTGTTCAGTATTTTACTCTAATACATATGATTGATTTCAGTTATATTTGTGGGGTAGAAAAAGGTGTTACAACTATAATCAAATCAAAATGGCTCCCGAAGATATGGAAAAGATGACTTTCATCACCCCGTGGGGAACTTTCTACTACAAAGTTATGCTGTTCGGACTTAAGAACGCAGACACGACATATCGACGAGCTATGGTTACTCTATTTCATGACATGATACATAAAAAGATTGAATGTTATGTAGACGATATGATCGCAAAATCCTAGACTGAGGAAGAACACCTTATTCATCTGGAAAAGCTTTTCACAAGACTAAGAAAATTCAGACTGAGACTAAATCCCAACAAATGCACTTTTGGTGTGAGATCTGGCAAGCTACTAGGTTTTATTGTAAGCCAAAAGGAGATTGAAGTCGACCCAGATAAGGTCAAAGCTATCCAAGACATGTCGGCACCCAAAATTGAAAAAGAAGTATGAGGTTTCCTTGGGAAATTGAATTACATTGCAAGATTCATATCTCATCTGAAGGCCACTTGCAAGCCTATCTTCAAACTGCTCAAAAAAGATCAAGCAGTTGTGTGGAATGACAATTGCCAGAGAGCTTTTGAGAAAATAAAATACTATCTGCAAGAACCACCGATCTTGATGCCTCCAGTGCCAGGATGACCGTTGATCATGTACCTAACAGTGTTAGAAGGATCCATGGGATGTGTATTGGGCCAACATGATGAAACTGGTAGGAAAAAACATGCAATCTACTACCTCAATAAGAAATTCAACGGCTGTGAAACGAGATATTCGATGCTCGAAAAGACGTGTTGTGCATTAGCTTGGGCTGCAAAACGCCTAAGACAATATATGCTGACCCATATAACTTTGCTGATTTCCAAGATGGATCATGTCAAATACATTTTTGAGAAGCCTGCTCTCACCGGATGAGTGGCTTGTTGGCAAATGGTACTGACAGAGTACGACATCCAGTATGTCACACAGAAAGCTATCAAAGGAAGTGTGCTATCTGATTATCTTTCCCACCAACCAGTGGACGACTACCAATCTATGCGCTTTGATTTTCCTGAAGAAGACGTCATGTTTTCCAGAGATTATGCAACGCTCGGCCCAAACGATGGACCCGAACCAGGATCGCGATGGACACTCATGTTCGATGGTGCCACAAATACTAAAGGCTGTGGAATTGGGGCAATAGTTACTTCCCCAACTGGATTTCATCTACCGTTCACTGCCAGATTATGCTTCAAATGTACTAATAACATGGATGAGTATGAATCCTGTATCTTCAGAATTGAAGCTGCCATTGATAATAGAATCAAGATTCTAGAAGTCTATGGAGATTATGCTCTTGTCATATGCCAAATCAAAGGGGAATACGAAACACTTGATGCCAAGATGATCCCTTACAGAGATCATGTCTTGAAGCTAATCCCATACTTTGATGAGATCACTTTTCACCATATTCCTAGAGCAAAAAACCAATTAGAAGATGCTCTAGCAACATTAGCATCCATGTTCCAAGTCAATTGGAAGAGTGAGGCATCGACCATTCACTTAGAGTACCTTGACGAACCTGATTATTTCTTGGCAACTGACACTACAGGGCTTAAAGTTGATGATCATCCTTGGTTCTATGATATCAAGCGGTATCTAAAAACACAGGAATATCTAGAAGGCATCACCATCACTGACAAGAAATATCTTAGGAAGCTTTTGTTATAGTTCTTCCTCAGTAGTGATGTGCTATACAAGAGGAACTATGATTTGATTCTGCTCAGATGCGTGGATAAACACGAAGTAGAACGTATCATAAACAAAGTGCATGAAGGGTCCTTTGGAACACATGTCAGTGGCCACACAATGGTTAAGAAGATCTTGAGGGTAGGATACTACTGGATGAAAATGGAAATAGACTATTATCGTCATGTCCAGACATGTCACAAATGCCAAATCTATGCAGACAAAGTACATGCTTCACCACTTCCTTTGAATATGTTGACTTTGCCTTGGCCTTTTGCCATGTAGGGCATAGATGTAATCAGACGTATCGAGCCAACTGCTTCCAACGAATACCATTTCATCTTAGTGGCCATTGATTATTTCACAAAATGGGTGGAAGCCATATCTTACGCCAACGTCACTAAGCAAGTGGTGGCCCGTTTCATTAAGAAAGATATTATATGCCGATATGGAGTTCCGAATAAAATCATTACTGATAATGGTTCAAACCTCAACAATAAAATGATGAAGGAGTTGTGTGAAAGCTTCAAGATCGAGCACCACAACTCGACGTCATATCGTCCAAAGATGAATGGAGTTGTTGAGGCGGCGAATAAAAACATCAAAAAGATCGTCCAGAAGATGGTGAAAACATATAAAGGCTGGCACAAAATGTTGTCATTTGCCTTGCATGACTACCGCACTTCAGTGTGCACTTCTACTGGGGCAACCCCATTCTCTCTTGTGTATGGGATGGAAGCAGTGTTGCCTATTGAAGTAGAGATTCCTTCCTTCAGAATTTTAGCAGACGTCAAGCTAGACGAAGCTAAATGGGTACAAACAAGACTCGATCAGCTTAATATCATTGATGAGAAGCACATGACGGTCATCTGTCATGGTCAATTATACCAGAAGCGGTTGAAGAAGGCCTTCGACAAAAAAGTTCGCCCGCGAAACATTGAAGAAGACCTGGTCTTGAGGAAAATTCAGCCAACTCACATTCGAAGTTATCTCAAAACGTTGTGATTCACCCACATGCCACATTCATGACATATATCACCTAAAAGTGTAAGTAATTAAATACACTTAAGTTAAAATATTTATGTTCAACTATATTTATCTTTGTAAGAAAATTTAGAATCAAATTTTTGTTTCAAAAATATAAAGATAAAAAATGCATTTAAAATTTAACTTAATATTTAATCTATTAAATTTTTAGCTAATAAATGTTAATATAATTAATATGTTTACATAATAACTCAGTAACAACTTTTCTAACTTTTCTCCTATTAATTTATAAACTTTGATACAAGAATATTGTAGTGGTGGAGTAAGAATAGTTTGATAAAGAATTTGTTGCTGGAAGAGTCAATGATGAATCTTGTAATTAATTAATTTCTTTTTTTTTAAAATTTATTAATGAATTGTCTTCATTAAAACATATGTAAAATATCATAACTTACTTTCTAAAAAAATATATTAAAACCCTTATACTAATGAAAAATCTTGTGATACTTTAATGCGATTAACTATGTTTAGTCATTGAACAAAGGTTTAACGTGCATGCAGTGTAATCATCTAATAAAAATGTATCACCTTGTCGGTCACCTATATCTATTATGTAATAATTATTTTAGAATAAATACTCAGTATTTGTTTTATAGGACTTATTATGTAATATAAAAATGTTATATTCAATGTTTATTAAACGTAAAAAAAATAGAAGAAGTTTAAATAGAATGATATTATTCATCGTATACATTAGTTTTGTAAAAATGAGTTAGTCAGCTTTTAATATAATATATCACATTTGTACCTGTTGTGAGTGTATAATAGTGTGATCCTCTATCAGAGATAACCAAAGCAAATGTCAGAAGTCACTTATTATTAAAGAATAAGGTAAAACTTTAAGCCATTTTTCAAACTATGACCAATGCGGCCTCACTTCATAGGGAAGAGGCTGTTTCCCAAACTATGAACATTGCGGCCTTGCTTCATAAGGAAACATGGTAAAAAAAAATCACATTCGAAATTATCTCAAGACGTTGCGATCCAACCACATGCCACATTCATGACATATATCAGCTAAGAGTGTAAATAATTAAATAGCTCTAAGTTACAATATTTATGTTCAACTATATTTATCTTTGAAAGAAAATTTAGAATCAAATTTTAGTTTCAAAAATATAAAGATAAAAAATGCATTTAAAATTTAATTTAATTAATTAAATTAATATTTAATCTATTAAATTCTTAACTAATAAGTGTTAATATAATTAATATGTTTACATAATAATAGTAATTATAAAAAAAATATTAAAACATTTTAAAAACTTATATATCAAAGTTGTTGTAAATCAGTGACATTTTTTTAAACTTTTCTCCTGTTAATTTATAACCTTTGATACAAGAATATTGTAATGATGGAGAAAGAATAGTTTGATGAAGAATTTGTTGTTGGATGAGTCAATAATAAATGTAATCAATCAATTTTTTCTCTTTTTAAAATTTATTAATGAATTGTCTTCATTAAAACATATGTAAAATACCATAATTCACTTTCTGAAAAAATATGAAAACCCTTATACTAATGAAAAATCTTGTGATACTTTAATACGATTAACTATGTTTACTCATTGAAAAAAGGTTTAACGTGTATGCAGTATAATATCTAATAGAAATCAATCGTATTGTCGGCAACCTATATCTATTTTGTAATAATTATTTTAGAATAAGTACTCAGTATTTTGTTTTATAGGACTTATTATGTAATATAAAGATGTTATATTCCATTTTTTTAAACGTAAAAAATAGAAGAAGTTTAAATAGAATGATATTATTCATCGTATAAATTTAGTTTGGTAAGAATGAGTTAATCAGCTTTTAATATGATATATCACATTTTTACTTGTTGTGAGTATAATAGTGTGATCCCTTATAAGAGATAATCAAATCAAATGTCAGAAGTCACTTATTATTAAATAATGAGGTGAAACTTTAAGCCATTTTCTAAACTATGACAATGCGGCCCCGCATCATAGGGCAGAAGCTGTTTTCCAAACTATGAACATTGCAGTCGTGCTTCATAGGAAAACATGATAAAAAAAATCACATTGGAAGTTATCTCAAGACGCTGCGGTCCAACCACATGCCACATTCAAAACACATATCACATAAAAGTGTAAGTAATTAAATAGATCTAAGTTACAATATTTATGTTAAACTATATTCACCTTTGAAAGAATATTTAGAATCAAATTTTGTTTCAAAAATATAAAGACGAAAAATGAATTTAAAATTTAATTAAATTAATATTTAATCTATTAAATTCTTAGCTAATAAATGTTAATATAATTATTATGTTTACATAATAATAGTAATTATAAAAAATATTAAAACGTTTTAAAAACTTATATATCAAATTTGTTGTAACTCAATGACAATTTTTTTAAAACTTTTCTCATGTTAATTTATAACCTTTGATATAAGAATATTGTAATGATGGAGAAAGAATAGTTTGATAAAGAATTTGTTGCTGGAAGTGTCAATGATAAATACTGTAATCAATTAATTTCTTCTTTTTTTTTAATAAATTTATTAATGAATTGTCTTCATTAAAACATATGTAAAATACCATAATTTACTTTCTAAAAAAATAACAAAACCCTTGTACTAATGAAAAATCTTGTGATACTTTAATACGATTAACTATGTTTAGTCATTGACAAAGGTTTAACATGTATGAAGTATAATCATCTAATAGAAATTCAATGTTAGAACACAAATTGGTTCTTAATAATATCTCTATGTTTTGATGATAACTATTATGAAATTTTGTAATTAAGAATTATATACTCTAAAATTTGCTTGAGAGTTTTTACTGCAGATAGTAAAGGAATTAACACTCCAGAAGCAAATCAGAATTGAACATAAGAAATTTGCTAGACTCTGAAGTGCCAGATGCATCCATTAGAAGATTCTGATTACTGCCAACAGAAGATCCTGAGCGTAGCCTCCAGAAGATTCTGAAGCAGAAGCTCCAGAAGGTTCTGAAGCAGAAGCTCCAGAAGGATCTGAAGCAGAAGCTCCAGAAGAATCTGAAGCAAGTCAGAAGCATCTGAACAAAAGAAGAATTCTGTATGAAGAGTTTTCAAAGCATAGTTACTACAGAAGATTCTGAAAGTACTAAAGCTGCCAGTACTGAAGATCTGTCTCAAATATGCTTTGATCTTAAACACGCTAATAGCACACCTGCTGCAGAAGACTCTGACTCAGCAAAACTCTGATCAACATCATAAGGCTCTGATTAATTTAGACTTTGATGGAACTTGCTGAAAATTGAAGAAGAATTATTCAAAGATTATATCCATTGGAATGATCCAAATGACTATTTCCTTATTTATGCTAGACACAAGAACACAGACAAAAAGGATTTATCTGTGCTTTCTTCTTCTAGGAAAGGTCACTTGATATGAAGACAAAAAGGCTCAGACCTTTTGGACACTCTTCTCAACGTGAAGCTCCCATTGGATCAGCTGCCTATTAAAGCAAGTCTTCACCCATCTTCTTCACTTGACGTTTTTATCAAAAAGAAATCAATATTCAAAGCTCTCATACTATTCACATTCTTTAGAGAATTTATTTCTTTGTTCTTAATATTTAAGTGAAAAATCACAGTTGTGATAAAGGTTTCTAAAAGCAATTTTAAACACTTGTATTTTGTATTACATTTGATTGTAAACCTTAAGAAGATCCAGTTAAGATCAGTAGTTCTTGAGAAGACTTTGAACATTTGTTCTTAGTGCTTACTATTGTAATCAGTTGATTAAATAGTGGATTAAGTCCTTGATTGAGAAAGGCAAATCACTCTAGGAAGGGTGGACTGGAGTAGTTGAGTTCAACGAACCAGGATAAAAATCTTGAGTTTTTATTTCTAAGTTTTAATCTTCATACTTATTCAACCCCCCTTCTAAGTATTTTCTCACCTTCAGTTGGCATCAGAGCTCCGGTTCTGTGTGTGCTACCACTTAACAGTGACAGTAAAGATCCAGTGAGAAATAATTTGATATATATTTGGTTGTTGCTATGGCTGATAATACAATGTCTAACATTAACAACAAATATAAAGAAAGGGACAAAATCAGCACCAAACCCCCTATGTTTGATGGGGAGAAATTTGATTATTGGAAAGACAGGATTGAAACTTTTTTCCTTGGATATGATGCTGATTTATGGGATCTGGTCATAGATGGATATGTTCATCCCATTGATGGGAATGGCAAGAAAATAGACAGAAAATCTATGACAGATGCTCAGAAGAAAGAATTTAGAAATCACCACAAGGCCAGAACAATATTGTTAAATGCAATATCTCACACTGAGTATGAAAAAATTTCAAACAGGGAAACTGCATTTGACATGTTTGAATCCTTAAAGATGACTCATGAGGGAAACTCTCAAGTCAAGGAAACAAAGGCTCTGGCTCTGATCCAGAAGTATGAAGCCTTCAAGAAGACTTTGAATCTGTTGAAGCTATGCTCTCCAGATTTCAAATACTTACAGCTGGACTAAAGGTTCTGGATAAAGGATACTCTACTGCTGATCATGTGAAAAAGATCATCAGAAGTTTACCTATCAGATGGAGACCTATGGTGACAGCGCTGAAGATGGCTAAAGATCTGAACAAGATCTCTTTGGAGGAACTAATCAGTTCACTAAGAAGTCATGAAATTAAACTTGAGGAAGATGAACCTCAAAAGAAAGGTAAATCTGTTGCTTTAAAATCTAATAAATCTGCTAAAGTATTGCAGGTAATAGAGGAAAGCTCTGAAGAATCCTCATCTGAAGATGAAGATGAACTGTCCATGTTGTCCAGAAGAATAAACAAACTCTGGAAGCATAAAGGAAAGAAGTTCAGAAACTTCAGGAAGCCTGACCAAAGAAAAGAATCTTCTGGACACAGAAGATCTGGCAAAAAGGAGGTTGTCTGTTATGAATGTAAAGAACCTGGACATTACAAAAATGAATGTCCAAAGGTGTTGAAAGAAAAGCCTAAAAGAAAATTTGATAAGAAGAAAAAGGTTCTGATGGCCACCTGGGATGATTCAGATACATCTGAATCTGAATCTGAGTCAGAAGAAGAATGTGCCAATTTAGCTTTGATGGCAGACATAGAAGATCAGGAGGAAGGAACTTCAGGATCTGAATCTGACTCTGACGCTGAAGAGGTAATGACTAAACTTACTAAAGAAGAATTTATCAAAGTGTTATCAGAAGTTCTGAAAAGCTATAACAATATTAAGCTCAAATACAAGAAGCGTCAAAGCAATCTTGTATCTGAGAATAATATTCTCAAATCAGAAGTAGCTGAGCTAAATGAAAAGAACTTAAAATTGAAAAATGATTATGAATTAGCTCAACAAAACTCTGATTCTGAAACTGAATCTGAATGCAAAAATATTTTGGAAAAATATGATTATAGCTTTCAGAAGTTTCTTGCTAAAAGCATATACAGAAGCAAAATGGCTTCTATGATCTATGGAGTTAGAAGAAATAACAGAAAAAGAATTGGATATGAATCCTCCTCTGGAAAGGATTTAAATCCAAAACCTGTTGATAAAATTATCATCAAGAAAACTCCTTTATATTCACACTTTAAATTTGGTCACTTGAATGATATTGAACAAACACGCTCTGAAAAGAATATTCATGTGTTTAAATCTAAGGCTAGTCAGAATAAACCTTATGTTGAAAAACAGAAGTTTAGACAAACCTTCAGAACAACTAACCCTAAAGGATCCAAGAAGATCTGGGTACCTAAAAGTAAAATAATTCCTATTGCAGATGTTCTTAGCAGCAAGGTCAGGACGCCAATCATGGTACCTGGACTCTGGATGCTCACGACACATGACAGGAGAAAGGTCTATGTTCCAAAGCCTGAAGCTTAGATCTAGAGGTGATGTGAAATTTGGAGGGAACCAGAAGGGCAAGATCATTGGATTTGGCACCATTGGAAATGGTAAACTTCTCTCTATTACTAATGTTTCACTTGTTGAAGGGTTAAAGCATAACTTATTGTCCATAAGTCAATTAAGTGACAATGGTTATGATATTACCTTTAATCAAAAATGTTGTAAAGCTATTAGTCAAAAGGATGGCTCTATCCTATTTAGTGGAAAAAGGAAAAACAACATTTATAAAATAAATCTTTCAGAACTTAAGTTTCAGAATGTTAAATGCCTCTTGTCTGTTAATGAAGAGCAATGGGTCTGGCACAGAAGATTGAGGCATATTAATATGAGACGTATATCTCAGATTAATAAACTTAATCTTGTTAGAGGACTTCCTAATCTGAAGTTCACCTCAAATGCTCTTTGTGAAGCATGCCAAAAAGGGAAGTTTTCAAAATCATCTTTTAAATCAAAAAATGTTGTTTCTACTTCCAGACCACTAGAATTACTTCATATTGATCTGTTTGGACCAGTGAAAACTGCATTCATCAGAGGCAAGAAGTATGGATTACTCATTGTTGATGACTATAGTAGATGGACATGGGTAAAGTTCTTAAAACACAAGGATGAGTCACATTCTGTGTTCTTTGACTTCTGCAAGCAAGTCCAGAATGAAAAAGATTTCAAAATTATAAAAGTCAGAAGTGATCATGGTGGTGAATTTGAAAATAAATATTTTGAAAAATATTTTAATGAAAATGGCATTGCTCATGATTTTTCCTATCCTAGAACTCCACAACAAAATGGGGTTGTAGAGAGGAAAAACAGAACTCTACAAGAAATGGCCAGAACCATGATCAATGAGACAAATCTGGCAAAACACTTTTGGGCAGAAGCAATCAATACAGCCTGTTACATTCAGAACAGAGTGTCTGTAAGACCTCTTTTGGAAAAGACTCCATATGAACTGTGGAAGAACAGAAAGCCCAACATTTCATATTTTCATCCTTTTGGATGTGTTTGCTATATGTTAAATACTAAAGAAAATCTTAACAAGTTTGATTCCAAAGCACAGAAGTGTTTCATGCTCGGATATTCTGAACGCTCTAAAGGCTACAAAGTATACAACACTGAGACACAGATTGTGGAAGAATCTATTCATGTTAGATTTGATGATAAGCTTGGCAATAAAAAGCCAAAGCAGTCTGAAAACTCTGCAGATAGAGAAGTAGTCTTCACAGACTCTGAAGTCCCAGAAGCAGACAAAGCTCAAGTGAAAGAACCAGAAGCAACGCCAGATGCTATTCCTTTAACTTCTCAGATGAACAATCTAAACATTTCTGAAGAATCAACTGTTAGAGAATCATCATCCAGAATTAAAGCTTCTCATCTAGAGAATGTTATAATTGGAAAGAAGGATGATCCCATTAGAACAAGATCCTTTCTAAGATCATCTGAAGCATCATTATTTGGACTGGTGTCAGAATTTGAACCATCTTCTGTAGATGAAGCTCTGCAAGACAATGATTGGATTATTGCCATGCAAGAAGAGTTAAATCAATTCACCAGAAATGATGTGTGGGATTTAGTTCAAAGACCAAAAGGATTCAATATAATTGGAACAAAATGGGTCTTCAGAAATAAGCTAAATGAGAAAGGAGAAGTTGAAAGAAATAAGGCAAGGCTTGTTGCTCAAGGGTACAGTCAACAAGAAGGTATTGATTATACTGAAACTTATGCTCCAGTGGCAAGGTTAGAATCTATACGCCTTCTTATTTCATTTGCTGCACAAAATAACATCACTATGTATCAGATGGATGTTAAAAGTGCCTTTCTAAATGGTATTATAGAAGAAGAAGTTTATGTCCACCAGCCTCCTGGTTTTGAGAATGAAAAATTTCCAGATCATGTTTTCAAATTAAAGAAATCTCTGTATGGTTTAAAACAAGCTCCCAGAGCGTGGTATGAGAGATTGAGCAATTTTCTTCTGGAGAAAAATTCCATCAGAGACAAAGTGGACACAACACTCTTTTGTAAATCATTTAAGAAAGATCTTTTAATTTGTCAAATTTATGTGGATGATATAATATTTGGATCTACCAATACTATGCTAGGAAAGGAGTTTGCTAAATGTATGCAGGCAGAATTTGAAATGAGCATGATGGGAAAGCTAAGATTCTTTCTAGGAATCCAAGCCAATCAAACTCCAGAGTGCACTTACATACATCAGACCAAATATGTTAAAGAACTTCTGAAGAAATTTAACATGACTGATAGTAAGCTGGCAAAGACTCCCATGCATCCAACTAGCTCACTTGGCAAGAAAGAGGTAAGTAAGAAAGTAGATCAGAAAATCTACAGAGGTATGATAGGATCTCTTCTTTACTTAACTGCTTCTAGACCTGACATATTGTTCAGTGTATGCTTGTATGCTAGATTCCAATCAGATCCTAGAGAATCACACTTGATAGCTGTCAAGAGGATTCTAAGGTATCTGAAAGGTACTTCTAATGTGGGTTTGTGTTACAAAAAATCTGATGATTTTAAATTAGTTGGATTCTGTGATGCTGACTACGCTGGAGACAGAGTGGAAAGGAAAAGTACTTCTGGAAGTTGTCAATTTCTAGTAAGAAATCTAATCTCTTGGTACATTAAGAAGCAACCCACAATTGCACTTTCAACCATAGAGGCAGAATATATTGTTGCTGCTGGATGTAGCACGCAGATGCTCTGGATGAAAAGTCAGCTAGAAGATTATCAGATATTTGAAAGTAACATTTCTATCTTTTGTGATAATACTTCTGCTATATGTTTGTCTAAAACCCCCATTTTACACTCTAAGGCAAAACATATAGAAATTAAGCATCATTTCATCAGAGACTATGTTCAGAAGGGAATCATAAATTTGGCCTTTGTTGATACAGATCATCAATGGGAAAATATTTTTACAAAACCCCTTGTTGAAGATAGATTTAAATTTATTCTGAAAAATATTGGTATGGATTTTTGTCCAGAATGATATTTGTCAGAAGCAAATTTTACAGATGCCAAAATGCCTAATGCTCTGAAGTATTTCTTCTGATTGCTTATTCATTTTCTTTAATTATTTTCTTGTGAAACTCTAAACTAACAATCCTTAGAGGATCTGAACGTTGGTTAACGTTTCATTTCTCAAGAGAGTTCAGAAGCACATGCAAGCAAACACGTGTCACTCCAAATCTGCAAAGGTGGCGTGTACACTACTGAATAGACGTTTGAGGTGAAGTTTGAATAGTGAAAATCTTGATTTCCCCCCAAATTGTCAGAAGCAATAAATGCTTGAAATGCTTTTATTCTTTTTCATTAAATGCTTGTTGTGAACGTGCTTTCTTCTGACTGTTTGTATGCCTAAGTGTTTGGTATAAATACATCATTTCTCTTCATTTTCTCACTTTTCACATCTCAAACCTTTATGCATTTCTGTCTTCTCTTCTCTCTTCATAAAAACCCTTATCTTAAGCATTTGACAAACTCATCTTCAATGGCAACTTCATCATCAACTACTGTACAATTTCAATCTACCATGGCTGCAGTTACCTCTGCTAATATGGGTGAAACCCCTTACACACCACCAAAAAGAACATTGCTAACACCTGTTGAAAAGCTGGAGGTTCTCTGTGAATCAATGGTGAAATTTGATTCACTTGCTGAGAATGGGTTTGAATTTCGCTCCATTATAGATGCTCAAGGATGGGTGAAGTATTTTGACAGACTTTTTGGACCAGTCTACCCCCTTCTGGTAAAAGAATTCTGGATACATGATTCTGTATACCCTAAGTTCATTTTATCTTCTGTTCTGGGAAAAGAGATAATTATAACAGAAGATCTGATTAGAAAACTCATTGGATATGAGGAAACAGATGGAGTATCACACTTGCCAGCTGAGCGTGTAGATATGGATGAAGTATATGAGGAAGTGATGACTACTGGACAAGCTTCTAATAAGTTCAAAGATCTAAAGCCTGACTACAAGATCTGGGCTAAGATTTTCATGGGATGCATTCATCACAGAAAGTCAACAAACTCTCCAGACTATGTCAATAATGAACAACTCTACTTTATGTATTGCTTAAGTCAGAGCACCAAGGTAGATCTTCCATATATTCTTTTTATGCATCTATGGAATCATATAAATGCCTCTAGAGAATATGTGAAAGAAAAAGGTCAGAAGATCAGAACTTGGATTCCATTTGGAAGGTTAATCTCAGATCTTCTAACAGAAAATGGACTTGTAACTGCTCTGTATGCTGCTGGAGTCACAGAAGAACTGGAATTCATTCTTGGAAAGCCTCTGAATGCCAAAAGTCTTCAGAGACTGAAAATAGTAGAAGAACTCACAACAGCACCCAAGAAGCTGAACATCACTGAACTTAGTCAAAAGAGAATCCCTATGGATGACTACCCTCTGTTCTATGCTGAAGAACCAAGGGAAATTGTTGTAAGATATATTGATGATTGCAAGGCAGAAGGAAAGCATATTCCTGCAGATATTATAAAGAGAGCAAGACAACCATTGCCTGTTGTAGTAGAAGAGACACCAAGAAAGAGGACTCAATCAGAAGCAGAAGCTGCACCTATTTAGAAGAAGCCCAAGGTTGCTGAGAAGCCACAGAAGCTGCTAAAGAGGAAAGAATCTAGAGACAATCCTTCTGTTCCTGCTAAACGCATCAAAATCAAAGGTACTAAATCTTCTATATCTTCTGCAAATACTATTATTATAAATGAATCAACTATTAAGTCTATTCCAAAACCACCCTCTACACAACAATAATTTGTACCTGCTCCACCTCATGTTTCTGTTCCATCCCCTCAAAAATCATATAATCCTATTTCCATCTCTCCTGTAAAACAATCATCTGTACCTAAACCATCAACAACAAAATCAAAAATTCCAACTCCACAACCAGAAATTCCAACCAAACAATCTGTACTATAACAACAACCATCAGAAAAACAACCCACAGAACTACAACAACCAGAAAAACCATCTGCACAACAAAAACCATCTGAACAACTCAAAGAAAAGTCATCTGAACAACAACAACAACCACAAGAAAAACAACCAGAAAAAGACTCTGAACCTCGAAAATCATCTGAACCTCAAACACAAAAACAAGAGAAACAACCACAATCAGAAAATCCACCATCCACCACATCTCAACCCACTGAATCTGTACCAGTTACTTCTGAACCAATCACATCAGAACCACCCACATCTGCTCCTCCATCAAAACCTTCTGAAAATCCTTCAGAACCAACCAACCCATCTGAAACCACCATCCCTGAGACAGAAGTTCTTGATGTCACACCACTAAAAACTGTGTTTCAAGTATCCTCTACCTCTTGCACACCAACCACATCATCCAATTCCTCAGAATCTGATATACATCCAGATTTTCTGATATCTCCCTCTCACAGAGATTCTGAGGTAAACCAACCAGAACCCCCAGTATCTTCCAAAGTTCTTATTCCAGATCCTACTCCCACACCTACACCATCATCAGAAATCCTCATTCCAAATCCTATCCCAACATCTACCCCAAGAACATCTATCTCATGTGCACAATTCTCATCTCTTTTTCACAACCTTTCCTATGGTTTCAAACTCAAAGATTTCTATGACAGAGTTGAACCATATGACCCTATCACTCCTTTAAAACCCAAACTTACAATCACTCTACCATCTGTGCTTCTCACCTATATTCAATCAATGTCAGAAGTAGGTTCATTAGCAACAATATCATACTCTGCAAAATCTGCAAAAGCTGTTACTTCAGCTATACCTGTTTCATCTGATACACCTGCTGCTTCTGATGAACCTGCAAAATCTGCTTTCCAACCTTACTCTAATAAAACCTTTGAGGTGGTTTCCTATCACACCAAAGCAAAACCAAATTTGTTGAATGCCTTAAATAGATCAAAACCTGACAAATCCCCTGAAATTCCTTTCATACCATACTACCCTCCTCCTCTGATTTCCATTCCTAAATCCATATTTCCACCTACTCCCCAACCAAAACCAATAACACTGGAGACTCTGTTAAACCCCAAACCTAGACTAAATGTTGATGATTTATTTCAATGTTTTTTGCAAGAAATACAGATGTATTTAGGTACTATACAGACGAAATGTTTTGCAACAATGGATGCAACAGAATCTGATGTCATCTAGAATTGATTCATCAACAGATTCAACACTGTAGCATCAAATCCGAAGAACATATGTTCTGATGATGCGAAGCTCAGATTTGTTGAAGCTGCAAGAAGTCTGTTCTGGACTGTCAAAAGATCTGGACCATTACTTCTTACAGATGCTCCTCCATCATCAGAAGAAGCTACTGAATCTGCATCTGAAGACAACCCTTTGGCCATGACTCTGATAGAACATCCTTCTGGCTCTACTGCTCCAAGCTCTGAAGTCCCTATGGAAATTGACTCTGTTCAAGCTCCAGAACATGTTCAACCTTCTTCATCTGAGATTAAGAAAGAACATCCAGATTTTGAGGATAAAATTGCTGCTCTGGAAGCTGGTAAATCAGAAATCAAGTCTTGGATGGCTAAACAGGATAAGAAGTCTGAAGACATGACTGAGTGGATGTCCAAACAGGATCTGAAGAATGAAACAATGGCTAAGTGGATGTCAAAGCAAGAACAGTCCTCTTCTGAGATCACGGATCTGCTGAAGATGCTTTTGTCAAAACATTCTTAGTTTTTCATTTTTTCATTCTGATGTTTTTGCATATGATGTTTGCTTATGTATTTTGAATATCTTCTTATGCATGTACTCTTGCTCTGAACTGAATTGAATGAATGTTTCAAAGATTTC
Source organism: Lathyrus sativus (assembly GCA_963859935.3). Taxonomy (NCBI): domain Eukaryota; kingdom Viridiplantae; phylum Streptophyta; class Magnoliopsida; order Fabales; family Fabaceae; genus Lathyrus; species Lathyrus sativus. The sequence continues at coordinate 435,418,060 of OZ012740.1, read as the reverse complement.
TCCATATGATTTATCTCATTTACTGTTTCCTTTTATTTGTCTTTTTAAAGTTTTTACTTTTTGCTTATGACAAAAAAGGGGGAGAAAATATAGATCTGAACTGTTTAATTAAACTTCACCATAATGAAAGTTCAGACATATCTATTTTATCTAACATTAAATCTGAGTATTTCAGAACATTTGATAAGTACACTATGTAAAAGAAACTCTTAGACTCTCAGATCATTTGACAATTATCAAACTCTGACTCTGAAATTTGCAAGACACTCTGACTCTCAAAAGTTAAAGAACAATCAAGCTCTAACTCTGAAAATTACTCAAGACAAAAGGGAATTTCTATTCCGTATTTGTATTTAATTCAGGGGGAGATTCATCATCTCAGGGGGAGTTATAATTATTATATTTTCAATTAAACAAAATTTCTGATGTTTTTGTCATCATCAAAAAGGGGGAGATTGTTAGAACACAGATTGGTTCTTAATAATATCTCTATGTTTTGATGATAACTATTATGAAATTTTGTAATTAAGAATTATATACTCTAAAATTTGCTTGAGAGTTTTTACTGCAGATAGTAAAGGAATTAAGACTCCAAAAGCAAATCAGAATTGAACATAAGAAATTTGCTAGACTCTGAAGCGCCAGATGCATCCATTAGAAGATTCTGATTGCTGCCAACAGAAGATCCTGAGCGTAGCCTCTAGAAGATTCTGAAGCAGAAGCTCCAGAAGGATCTGAAGCAGAAGCTCCAGAAGAATCTGAAGCAAGTCAGAAGCATCTGAACCAAAGAAGAATTCTGTATGAAGAGTTTTCAAAGCATAGTTACTAAAGAAGATTCTGAAAGTACTAAAGCTACCGACACTGAAGATCTTTCTCAAATATGCTCTGATCTTAAACACGCTAATAACACACCTGCTGCAGAAGACTCTGACTCAGCAAAACTCTGATCAACATTAGAAGGCTCTGATTAATTTAGACTCTGATGGAACTTGCTGAAAATTGAAGAAGAATTATTCAAAGATTATATCCGTTAGAATGATCCAAACGAATCTTTCCTTATTTATGCTAGACACAAGAACACAGACAAAAAGGATTTATCTGTGCTTTCTTCTTCTAGGAAAGGTCACTTGATGTGAAGACAAAAAGGCTCAGACCTTTTGGACACTCTTCTCAACGTGAAGCTCCCATTGGATCAGCGGCCTATAAAAGCAAGTCTTCACCCATCTTCTTCACTTGATGTTTTTTAAAAAAAGAAATCAATATTCAAAGCTCTCATACTATTCACATTCTTTAGAGAATTTATTTCTTTGTTCTTAATATTTAAGTGAAAAATCACAGTTGTGATAAAGCTTTCTAGAAGCAATTTTAAACACTTGTATTTTGTATTACATTTGATTGTAAACCTTAAGAAGATCCAGTTAGGATCAGTAGTTCTTGAGAAGACTTTGAACAGTTGTTCTTAGTGCTTACTATTGTAATCAGTTGATTAAATAGTGGATTAAGTCCTTGATTGAGAAAGGCAAATCACTCTAGGAAGGGTGGACTGGAGTAGTTGAGTTCAAAATCTTGAGTTTTTATTTCAAAGTTTTAATATTCATACTTATTCAACCCCCCCCTCTAAGTATTTTCTCACCTTCATTCAATACCTTGTCGGCCACCTATATCTATTTTTTAATAATTATTTTATAATAAGTACTTAGTATTTTGTTTTATAGGGCTTATTATGTAATATAAAGATGTTATATTCCATGTTTATTAAACGTAAAAAATAGAACAATTTCAAATAGAATGATATTATTGATCGTATAAATTAGTTTTGTAAAAATGAGTTAGTCAACTTTTAATATGATATATCACATTTGTACCTGTTGTGAAACTTTAAGCCATTTTCTAAACTATGATAATGCGGCCCCGCTTCATAGGGCAGAAGCTGTTTTCCAAACTATGAGCATTGCGACTCTGCTTCATAGGGAAACATATATCACTTAATAGTGTAAGTAATTAAATAGGTCTATGTTATAATATTTATGTTTAACTATATTTATCTTTGAAAGACAATTTAGAATCAAATTTTTATTTCAAAAATATAAATATGAAAGATGCATTTAAAATTTATTTAATTAATTAAATTATATTTTAATCTATTAAATTCTTAACTAATAAATGTTAATATAATTAATATGTTTACATAATAATAGTAATTATATAAAAATATTAAAACGTTTTAAAAACTTATATATCAAAGTTGTTGTAACTCAGTGCCATTTTTTTAAAACTTTTCTCCTGTTAATTTATAACCTTTGATACAAGAATATTGTAATGGTGGATAAAGAATAGTTTGATAAAGAATTTGTTGCTGGATGAGTCAATGATAAATACTGTAATCAATTAATTTCTTTTGTTTTTTAAATTTATTAATGAATTGTCTTAATTAAAACATGTGTAAAATACCATAATTAACTTTCTAAAAAAAATCAAAACCCTTCTACTAATGAAAAATCTTGTGAAACTCTAATACGAATAACTTTGTTTACTCATTGAAAAAAGGTTTAACGTGTATGCAGTATAATCATCTAATAGAAATCCATCACCTTGTCGACCACCTATTTGTAATAATTATTTTAGAATAAGTACTCAGTATTTTGTTTTCTAGGACTAATTATCTATAAGAATATATAAAGGAAATACATTGTTTTGGTGTAGCCTATTTTCTTTCCTCTTTTACCCTTTAAAACTACTTAGAAGTTACACAAATAAAAATTAATTACTCCCTCCATTTTATATTTGAATATTTAACAAAGTAATTAGTTATTTGAAAAGAAAACTCACTTTAACTTCTAATTAAAAATTATATTTAAATAACTTCTCCTTATAAGTTATGTCTTTCATTTCTAACTCATTGGGTCCATAGAAGTCAAAAATAGAGAAGAAGAAAGTCTGCATGAGAAAAATTGGAATCCAGACAATGTTCATGATGGTGGTAGAAAAGAGAAATCTACAATTTGCAGATGCCATAATATGGATTGTGAATCACACAATGATTTCTGTTAGAGTTAATTATTAGAGCATTTAGATTCTTCAATCTAATTTTTTGATTTGGTTTTTTATTTATTTTCATTTACTATTTTGTTCTTTTTACATAAACAAATCCATATGTGAAATTGGGGTTTGAAAATTGAGATTATTGGATTTTTTTAATTAATGTCTAATACTTTAATTTTTCACTCTATTGTAGAAGAAAAATGAATCATTATCTCTTACGAAAGAAAAAAAAATGTGTTCTAATTTCTAGATCAAATAACAATAACTATTTTTATTAAATTTTTTAAATTTTAGTTTCCTCTCTTGAATCTTTATCTATTATTGTTTCAATTTTACCTGTGTAATTTGCAAAAAAATTTAAATATAAATAATATCTCAATTTTTTAATTGTATAATTTCTACAATGTAACATAAACATTAATCTATACTTATCTATACCTATAGATAAAGACAATATAACATTTTGGACTAACCTATATTTGTTAGATATTTGACCTTTAACTGTTATTTTAAAGCCAACCACATATACAAAATAAATTTAGTAAATAATAATTGTTCCATTCTCAATTTAAAACTTTAACAATTTTTTATCATCCTTATCTTTAACTTTCTAACAATTATCTCTCTTTCACTTGCAAGTTATTTTTCTCTCTCTCATGAATTGTTAATTTCATCTAAATTCTCTTTCACATGCAATTTTGTCTTTCTTTCCATTATTATTGAATCTTTAAATTGTGTGAATTGTGTATACCGTCAAAGTGTCTTTCTGATTACCTACAGTATAAATATAAAAAAAGGTTTTTGTAGAAAGTTAGAGTTGTTACAAACCATTGTATATTACTGTATATTTTACCAATTATCAAGTCATTTACTATACCACCATTCAACTCCTCAGAAATACAAACTTGAACTATATATATTTAGTTTTTTTTTTATCAATGCATCAGAAATAATTGATCATTTTTAAAATATCCAAAAAAATATATGATACTTAATTATATTGTGTAGGTTGTTATTGAGATTAATCTCTAATCTTGTCATCTATAAGACTCACATTCACAAGTAAAATTACAATAATGGTAAATATAAGCTTTAGAGTTTTCTTTTTGTATAATGTCAAGTCTAAGCTTATGAATGATATTATGGATTGAATATCGTTTAAAGATTGAATGTATTTGTGTTTATATTTTCATCATGATTTTTTGTTTAATGATAACCCGTTATTAGCTACTAAACAAAACAAAGAAAGAGGAACAAATAAATGTCATGTGCAAATGAGATTGGGATATATAGAGAGGTAGAGAGACTGATGAGTGATATAAAAGAAGAGTTAGAGAGAGACGAAGAGAAAATAAGAAAAAGAGAGAGAGAGAGAGAGAGAGAGAGAGAGAGAGAGAGAGAGAGAGAGAGAGAGAGAGAGAGAGAGAGAGAGAGAGAGAGAGAGAGAGAGAGAGAGAGAGAGAGAGAGAGAGAGAGAGAGAGAGAGAGATAGAGAGAGAGAGAGAGAGAGAGAGAGAGGAAACATATATTAGTAGCAACATCCACAGATAAGTTATAAGAAAGGTGTAAGTTACAAAAATAAATAACAGCTACCACATTATTATCTTTTCTAAATATGTCTTTTTTTATTGAACAGAACATCGAGCATGAAAAATAATAGTAAGATTATTAATGTTCTTTATTGTAAAATATGTGAATATCTTAGTTTTGTGATTTTATATCTTATTTTTATGATTTTAATAACATTGTGATATTATTAAAATTTTAAGACATTAAACAATATACATTGGTTGTATTCTTACTTTTATTTTTTTTAATTATGTAAATAATATTATTTTATGTAACATTTAATTTATTGATCCGTTTTAATTTTCACATTCTACTCTTTAGATTATTAAGTTAATTTTAAGTTGACATTTGCATTGTTAAATTGGTTTGAAGATATTTTTTTAGTATTAAATTGGTCTGAAGATAATTTTTTAGTATTAAATTGGTCTGAAGACATTACTACAGCATATTAAAGTTAAAATGTATCATTATATTTTTACATTTTTTTTATAATTGTTCCTAAGTAATATTATTTTTAATAGAATATATGTCAAAAACACCATTAAAAAAATTGCACGCGTTAGCGCAATAAAAAAAGCGGACAAACGGGCACGGAGTGCCCGTTTGAACGCTAGTGTAATATAAAGATGTTATATTCCATGTTTATTAAACGTAAAAAATAGAAGAAGTTTAAATAGAATGATATTATTCATCGTATAAATTAGTTTTGTAAAACTGAGTTAGTTAGCTTTTAATATGATATATCACATTTGTATCTGTTGTGAGTATAATAGTGTGATCCCCGATTAGAGATAATCAAAGCAAATGTCAGAAGTCACAAATTATTAAAGAATGAGGTGAAACTTTAAGCCATTTTCCAAACTATGACAATGCGGCCCCGATTCATAGGGCAAATGCTATTTTCCAAACTATGAACATTGCAACCCTGCTTCATAGAGGAATATGCTAAAAAAAATCACATTTGAAATTATCTCAAGACGTTGCGATCCACCCACATACGATATTCATGACATATATCACCTAAGAGTGTAAGTAATTAAATAGGTCTAAGTTACAATGTTTATGTTCAACTATATTTATCTTTGAAAGACAATATAGAATCAAAGTTTTGTTTCAAAAATATAAAGATGAAAAATGAATTTAAAATTTATTTAGTTAATTAAATTATATTTTAATCTATTAAATTCTTAGCTAATAAGTGTTAATTTAATTAATATTTTTACATAATAATAGTAATTAAAAAAAATATTAAAACGTTTTAAAAACTTATATATCAAAGTTGTTGTAACTCAGTGACACTTTTTTAACTTTGCTCCTGATAATTTATTACCTTGGATACAAGAATATTGTAACGATGGAGAAAGAATAGTTTGATAAAGAATTTGTTGTTGGAAGAGTCATTGATAAATACTGTAATGAATTAATTTCTTCTCTTTTTTAAATTTATTAATGAGTTATCTTCGTTAAAACATGTGTAAAATAGCATATACTTTAATACGATTAATTATGTTTACTCATTGAAAAAAGGTTTAACGTGTATGCAGTATAATCATCTAATAGAAATTCATCACCTTGTCGACCACCTATATCAATTTTGTAATAATTATTTTAGAATAAGTACTCAATATTTTGTTTTATAGGACTTATTATGTAATATAAAGATTTTATATTCCATTTTTATTAAACGTAAAAAAGAGAAGAAGTTTAAATAAAATAGAATGATATTATTCATCGTATAAATTAGTTTTGTAAAAATGAGTTAGTCAGCTTGTAATATGATATATCACATTTGTACCTATTGTGAGTATAATAGTGTGATCCCCTATCAGAGATAATCAAAGCAAATGTCAAAAGTCACTTATTATTAAAGAATGAGGTGAAACTTTAAGCCATTTTCTAATCTATGATAATGCGGCCCCGCTTCATAGTGCAGAAGCTGTTTTCCAAACTATGAATATTGCGGCTCTGCTTCATAGGGAAACATATATCATCTAATAGTGTAAGTAATTAAATAGATCTAAGTTATAACATTTATGTTTAACTATATTTATCTTTGAAAGACAATTTAGAATCAAATTTTTGTTTCAAAAATATAAAGATGAAAAATGCATTTAAAATCTATTTAATTAATTAAATTATATTTTAATCTATTAAATTCTTAGCTTATAAGTGTTAATATAATTAATATGTTTACATAATAATAGTAATTATATAAAAATATTAAAACATTTTAAAAACTTATATATCAAAGTTGTTGTAACTCAGTGACAACTTTTTAAACTTTTCTCCGGTTAATTTATAACCTTTGATACAAGAATATTGTAATGATGGAGTAAGAATAGTTTGATAAAGAATTTGTTGCTAGAAGAGTCACTGATAAATACTGTAATCAATTAATTTCTTCTCTTTTTTAAATTTATTAATGAGTTGTCTTCATTAAAACATGTGTAAAATACCATATATTTCACTTTCTTAAAAACAAAATCAAAACCCTTATACTTATGAAAAATCTTGTGATACTTTAATACGATTAACTATGCTTACTCATTGAAAAAAAGGTTTAACGTGTTTGCAGTATAATCATCTAATAGAAATCCATCACCTTGTCGGCCACCTATATCTATTTTGTAATAATTATTTTATAATAAGTACTTAGTATTTCGTTTTATAGGACTAATTACGTAAAAAATAGAAGAAGTTCAAATAGAATGATATTATTCATGGTATAAATTAGTTTTATAAAAATAAGTTAGTGAGCTTTTAATGTGATATATCACATTTGTACCTGTTGTCAGTATAATAGTGTGATCCCCTATCAGAGATAATCAAAGCAAATGTCATAAGTCACTTATTATTAAAGAATGAGGTGAAACTTTAAGCCATTTTCCAAACTTTGACCAATGTTGCCCCGCTTCATAGGGCAGAGGTTGTTTTGCAAACTATGAACATTGCGGCCCGACTTCATAGGGAAACATGGTAAAAAAATCACATTCGAAGTTTTCTCAAGACGTTGCGATCCACCCACATGTCACATTCATGACATATATCACCTAAGAGTGTAAGTAATTAAATAGGTATCTGTTATAATATTTATTTTTCTTATTCCATGCGTATTTAGGCCATATTGATATCTCACAACTAGTGCAAATGAAGGTCATAGTGATATCTCACATATTATTGATGTTTTCATATATAATGGTGTTGAAAATGGTGCTAAGAACTTATTTCATGGAACCAACATGTGAATTTATTACACAAGAGATGAAAAGAAACATGTGATAAAAGATGAATACTTCACTAATGAACTTGATATTAGAGAATGATGATGGTGCTCAAGATAGACCTACTATAATTGGGTTCAACAAAGAAGATGTCATCACTAAGAATTTATCATTTAAGATTGGAATGGAGTTCTCATCATTGAAGTAATTCGTAGATGCAATACTTAAGGATAATTCACCTAATGGTAAGGAAGTATGATTTTTGAAAATAAAATAAAATAATAATAGGATATCACTACGCCCGAATTGACTTTTAGTAGCGCATACAAAGACAGCGCTTTTAGAAAAAGTGCTGCTAAAGAGGCATTAAAAAAAATTGCATACCAAAGACATCGCTTTTTAAAAAGCGCTTTTTAAAAAGTGCTGCTAAAGGGGGGACCTAAGAAAGCGCTTCTAAGGGGGGGGGGGGGGGGGGTCTAAGACAGCCCTATGAAAGCGTTTTCCTAAAACGTTGCTGTAGGTCTAGTCTACGAGAGCGCTTTTTCCATAAAGCGCTGTTATATGGGGTACATAAGAAGATCTTTGAGAGCGCTTTTTAAAGCGCTGCTAAAGCCATTAAAAAGCGTTGCTATAGGTTTAGTTAGAATTAATTTAAAATATCCACCAGAATTTTTATAAGAAACAGAACAGTCATCGTCATCGTATTTCTTTCTTTCTTTTTCTCTGGCGAACAAAGTTGCCTTATAAACCCATATTCAGTCACCGTCGCCGTCCAACCGTCGCCCTCCTCTGTTGCATTTCGCCGCCGTTCACCGTCCATTTTCGATATCCTCTGCTCGTCTGCATTGCATTTCCGCCATTGTTACGGTATTTGAAGTTTTACTCTGATTTTCTTTTTTACTTATATTTTCACCATTGTTGCTGTAATCTTTAAGACAAACTGAATATGTTTTTATTATTTGAATGCAATCGAGTTAAGTCATTTTCTGTAATCTTTAAGACAAACTGAATATGTTTTTATTATTTGTATGGATATCTACATGTTAAGTCTCTCTGTTGCATGTTATATATTTTGTATTTTAATCTACATGTTAAGTCTCTCTGTCATTGTTACGGATATTTTGTATGTTTTAGATTGACAAACAAGAGTTTATATTTTTTAAGAGAGTTTATATTTTGTATGTTTTAAGAGAGTTTATAAGAGAGTTTTTATAAACAGAGAGTTTTTTAAGAGAGTTTATAAGAGAGTTTTTTAAGAGAATTTGTATGTCTTAACAGAGAGTTTATATATTAAGTCTCTCTGTTGAATATGTTTTTAAGAGAGTTTATATTTTTTAAGAGAGTTTATATTTTGTATGTTTTAGATTGACAAAACAAGAGTTTATATTTTGCATGTTCAATATAGTTTGGAAATTTCTATTTTTTAAGAGAGTAGCCAACATGAATATGGTTTTATATGATATGGTTTTATATGTTATTATGGTTTTATATGTTGATGGTTTTATATGTTGATATGTTAGTATGTATTTCTCAATGTTTATATGATATGTTATTATGGTTTTATATGTTTAGTTAGGATTTCTCAATGTTTAGTAAGGGTGTCATTTTGGTTTAAGGATTATCTAGTATTTTTAATATGATTTGTTTTGGTGGATTATTTAGTATTTTTGTTTTGGTTAATTATTAATATGATTTTAATAAAATTTATATTTTGTCTGCTATAGGGGTTACCTGTGAAGAGCAAAGTTGTGATCGTTTCCAAGCATCCTACTGTGTAGCATTCTTAGAAGTTAGTGATTTCTTTACAGGTATTCTCTGTTTTGTTTAACTTTCATAGTTTAGTGTAGAGTACTCAATTTGTATGGATAAAAAATGGATGTCTGGTAATCGATTGTCAAAAGAGTACGAGAATGGGGTATCGAAGTTCGTTAAGTTTGTTGTTGAACACGCCAAAGACCCCAGTAGGATCACATGTCCTTGCTTAGGATGCTGTTATGGGCGTTGAGTTGACACCGTTCAGTTGGAATCTCATTTAATGAGACATGGAATTGATCGAAGTTACACATGTTGGACATTACATGGTGAGATAAGTAACGAGAATGTTGAACCCCGAAATAATACGACATGTGCTTCAAAGGACAATGGCAGGGATACATATGATTGTGATCGAGTCAAAGAGATTGTAGAAGCACTTGAAGAAGATCTTTAAGACTGTCCCAAGATGTTTGAGAGGTTGGTAAGCGATGTAGAGAAACCGTTGTATAAAGGTTGCACTACTTTCACAAGATTTTCCGCGGTATTAAAGTTGTACAATTTAAAGGAGGATAATGGATGGTCGGATAAAAGTTTCACAGAGTTGTTAGCCCTACTTCAAGTGATGCTTCCGGAGGATAATGTTCTTCACAATCGAACCTATGAAGCTAAAAAAATGTTATGCTCTATTGGCATGAGCTATGATAAGATACATACTTGTCCAAATGATTGTATTTTGTTTCGAAATGAATATGCATCATTAAACGAGTGTCCTAAATGCGGTGTATCTCAGTATAAGAAAAAATTGTCACCAGCAAAAGTATAATTATTTTCCTATAATTCCGAGATTCAGACGCATGTTTCGTAGTGAAACAGATGCAAAACACCTGACTTGGCATGCAGATGATAGAATTATAGATGGGAAGTATCGACATCCGACAGATTCACCACAGTGGATGAAAATTGATAATGATTATCCTAATTTTGGAGAAGAAGCTAGAAACCTTTGCTTGGCATTATCGACTGATGGAATGAATTCGCAATGGTCTGCAAAGTATCTCACATTCCACCTGGCCCTGTAATTATTATGATTTATAACCTACCTCCATGCCTATGTATGAAGCGTAAGTACATGATGTTATCTATGTTAATTTCTGGCCCTAAACAACCAGGGAATGACATAGACGTATACCTGACACCTTTAATCGAAGACCTAAAGAGTTTGTGGAGAATGGTGTGGAGGTTTATGATGGATATAGGAAAGAAAGTTTCAATTTGAGGGCGATATTGTCTCGCACAATTAATGATTTCCCAGACGACGAAAATCTATCGGGGTATAGCATTAAAGGTTAATGTGTGTGTCCTATCTGTGAAGAAAACACAGATTGGACGCGGTTGGAATTTGGTCAGAAGAATGTCTTTCTTGGTCATCGTAGATTCTTAAATTCTAGTCATCACTACCATGGGTGGGAGAAAAGCATTCAATGGAAATTCAGAACAACGTCAAGCTCCACCTACATGACCGACGAACAAATTTTTGAAAAGGTGAAAGATGTGAGTACTAAGTTTGGCAAGCCTTTTGCTCATACGCTTGTCACGCGTGAGTGGAAGAAGAGGTCAATTTTGTTTGAGTTGTCGTATTGGAAGTCGTTGTATGTAAGGACATTTTCTTGATGTTATGCATATTGAAAAAAATGCTATTTGAAAGTGTTATTGGTACATTACTCAATATACAAGGAAAGTCTAAGGATGGCCTTAAAGCAAGAAAGGACTTGGTAGCAATGGGAATAAGAAATGAATTAGGACCCTTGAAGAAAGGAAATCACACATATCTACCACCTGCTGCTTATACTTTATCTAGAAAGGAGAAAAGATATTGTGTAAGTTTCTGAGTGAAGTTAAAGTTCCAGAAGGTTACTCTTCAGATATTAGAAGACTTGTTTCTATGAAAGACCTCAAGTTAAAGAGTTTAAAGACACATGATTGCCATGTTATAATGGAACACTTTCTACCAATAGATATACGTTCTATTTTGCCAGAAAAAGTGAGAGGCGCAATAACTAAATTGTGTTTTTTCTTTAGGTCAATCTGTAGTAAGGTGATAGATCCTGCGATCTTACCAACATTGCAAAGAGAAATAGTTATTACTTTGTGCGAGCTTGAAATGTATTTTCCTCCATCATTTTTTTGACATAATGGTACATCTAGTTGTTCATCTTGTGAAAGAGACACAACTGTGTGGACCTGCCTATATGAGATGGATGTACCCCTGTTGAACGTTATATGAAAATATTGAAAGGGCATGTGAAAAAACGAAGTCGACCAGAGGGATGTATTGTTCAATGATACATTGTTGAAGAAGCTATTGAGTTTTTGTACTGAATATTTGTCCAACATTCAATCCATTGGCCTCCCAAAATCTCATGTTGTTGAAAAAAATAGTAGGTAAATAGTTAATTGGAATAAAGTTGTGACCGTGTTAAGGGCATGAACGGGAGCAAGTGCATTTGTATGTTCTGCACAATGACATTGAGGTTGAGCCGTATGTTGAAATGCACAAGGACGTTCTCCGAGGTTTAAATTTGAATAGAAATGAAAATTGGATAGTACGTGAGCACAATCGAAGTTTTATAACATGGTTCAAGGAGCATATTTTTCAAAGTTTTATTCTGATCCCGCTTCAATAACAGAAAGGTTGAGATGTTTAGCATATGGTCCAAGTTTGCATGTGTTTTCTTATAGCGCATACGCAATTAATGGATACACATTTTATACCAAGGAACAAGATGATAAAAGTACAAATGCAAAATAATGGTGTCACCATGCTTGCCAAAGCAATGCACATTTCCTCGTATTATGGGGTTATCGAGCACATTTGGGTGTTTGATTATGAGAAGTTTCAGATTCCTATCTTTGGATGCAAGTGGGTTGAAAATAATAGTGGCATACGAATGGATAAATCAGGTTTTTTTGAAAGTGGATCTTAATAAGGTGGGGTACAAAGATGAGCCTTTTATTCTAGCTACGCAAGCTAAACAAGTGTTCTATGTCACTGATCCGACAAGTACGAAATGGTCTATAGTTCTTTTTTCCAACAAAGTAATCGATGATAACATTGGAGAAAAGGGGGATGTTGATGTTGAGAATGAATCTTATATCATAGATGATCCAGATGAGAATATTATAGAGCGGATGAATCATATATTATAAATGATCATAACGAGGGAATTTGGATCAATCCATTTGTCCGTGTTGTTAAGAGACAAGTAAACCCCGTTAAAACGAAAAAAGAAAGAGATGTTAAAGGTACTTGTAACATATTATTTCTTATTTATATCATGCAATAAAATAACATATTATTTCTTATTTATACCATGTTTTTCTGTATTTATACATTTCTTATGTATATATTTGTTATTTACATATTTGCATGTCATTCATTTGATACTTTGGTTTTTCTGAATTACAGGTATATATATTATGGCCAGCAACGAGGAAACATCACATGATGGAAAACGAACAACAAAAGACGTGGAAGGGGATATTAAAAGACGGCATAACGATTATGAAAAAAATATTTGTGCGAGAGATAAAGGAGTAAAGTATGATGTCCATTGGAATGAAAGAGATCAGTTAGTTGAGCCTAACGGTGCGTTGCTAACAAGTTACATTGGAGCACTTGTACGTTCGCAAGTTCCGATTACTTGCGATAATTGGAGAATTCTTTCATTACAACCGGCTAAAGATAAAATTTGGAGCGAGATTTAGGTATGATATTTGATTATTTTTAATTATGTTGACGATTACGTCTTTAAATTAATTATACTAACATGTTATATGTATGTGTGTTTGTTTGCAGAGATCTTTTAATATTGAAGATCATAGGAGAAAATATTGTATTCAATTGGCCGGAAAATGCTTGAGGGGATTTAGAGCGTTTTTAACAAACACGTTTCTAAAACATTCTGAAGGAAACTTTGTTGACTCGGAGCATCCAATGGAGTACGCGGATTTGATTCGGATAAAGAATGGGAGACATTTGTTGCAAAGCGAAGAACAAAAGAATTTGAAGTAAGTACAACTTATCATGAACTATGTATAGTGTATATACTTTTTCCACAAGAGTTCTAATAAACTTGTTTTTTCAGCTTGTTAGTGGCGTAAATCGTCAACGGGCATCAAATCCCGCATATCCATACAGAAAGGGGCGTTTGGGATATGCACGCTTAGAACAAAAAATAGTAAGTACGTATAAATGCTTTAATATGACATATTTACAAAAAATAGTAAGTATATATAATAGGATATAATACTTTATTATTCGTCCTTAATGTGTAGTTGGAAGAGGAGAAGAGTGATGCGACATCTCTTCCGGACCATGTTGTATGGAAGGCTGCCCGTGTGGGAAGAGATGGAGTCGTTCAGGAAGAAGTTCAACAAGTCTTTTAACAATGTGTAAGTACAACGTTATCTTTGTCAGTAACTGATCAAAAGTGTATAATATATTTATATATGTTTTTATCTATATTTCAGGATACTCTATCCCATACCATAATTCCCACTGAGGACGATGACTGCAGGAGCTTACTAAGTCGGGTGTTGAATATTCCTGAGTATTCTGGGCGTGTGAGGGGTAAGGGATTTGGTGTCACTCCATCCAAACTGTATAAGCAGCCAAAGAAAAAAAATCCAACCAATAAAGAAGTGATGGATACTTTGGAAGAATTGAAAGCGCAGATTCGTGAATTACAGAAGGACAAGGAGAGATACATGTCGGAAAGGCGTGCTCCAGAGGGTAAAGCTACTAGTGAAAAAGATAGTATCGGTTGTCCGCAGAAGCTTCCAGAGGTAATTGTATATATTACATTGAAATTAATTTAGCACAGTTTACTTAATTGACACATTAACTATCATTATGTGTTTAGGGCATTTCACTTTGCCGACTATATTTATCGTCACCGACTCATCGAATGGTTGGCAAGGGAAAGGTGCATAACACTCTGGGAGACTTACTTCACCACAAACCGCTCCCTTCTGGATTTTTGAAAGTATCTATTGATATTGCGTTAGAGGGGGGGTGCGTTGTTTCCTATACCAGATGATATTTCAGGCGCAACAGTGGTGGGAGACGCAATAGGAGCGTATGTGGCATGGCCGACAAATCTCATTTGCATAGATGATGAGGTAGGTTGAACCTTTTAATACTCAAATGTTTTATGATCCATACATGAAAGTTATTCTTAAATTTACATTTTCTTATTTACATGATGATCTTAGACTCCTACAAAATCCAAATCAAAAGATAATAGAATTATTGTGCGGGATACCGATTCAGCTGCATCAAAGAAACATGTACTACTACAGTTACATGATTATCTTATTATACATTAATTACTGAACTTATATATGACTTTTAGGTTCATGATCAGCAGTCGCAACAAGTCAGCAAGGGTAAGATGCCTGAAACTTCCAAGGTGCCCAGAAAAGCATTTGTTCCTCGATTTAGGATGTGCCTTGAAACATATGTGGGAACATCAGATGTGCCTGAGGGTGGCATCCGTCAAATACATATGGACGGAGGTATTTTCAGTTTTGAATATCCCGAAACAATTGCTAAGGAGGATTTTGACCAGGTTTTCAACCATTCTGAATTGGGCGTCGGTGTTATGCATTCATACATCAGGTACTTCGATCCATTTTAATTAAATAATTGAACATTTTAAAATTTGCTCGTTTAACTAAATATTCTAATGTTGATTATGTTTTTTTAGGTTCTTGTATGACAAGTTGTTGGTCCCGAATGATTTGACTTCAGTATTCGCATTCTTATCTGCTAGCTGTGTCAACTCACGGACAATAGACCAGACACCAGATACAGTCAAAGAGTACACAGTGCAGAGATTTATGGGCGCGACTACGGAGTAGTTGTTCTTGTTGCCATATAATACTGGCCATGGGTTAGATTTTATTCTAAATTCATTTATTATAATTTTTCGATTTTTGCCTTTCTATATAACATTTCCGTCTAAACTGTTGTCTTATTTTATAGTGGACATTGGTTGTTGATCGCGATTAATCCGAGGAAAGAAATAGTGTATTATATAGATTCATTGGATGGCGATACAACAAAATATGAAAATCTGAGGAACATGGTTGATACGTATATGATGAGATATACTGTTCTGAATAATTATATATCTTTATTTATTATGTGACATTGTCCTAAATATGCGTTTATATTATGTTAGAGTTATACAAATATTCAGAGCACAAAGAGATGCAACGGTGCCAAAAAGCAAGGCTAACAACATCAACTGGATCAGAGTGGAGGTATATTTTCCCATGTTTGACTGTTATAGTGGTTCTACTTGGTAAAACTATTTAAACTATATATCCTGATAAATGTTCGTTTGTTTTTTCCATTTACAGTGTCCTCGTCAGCGCAATGGGATTGACTGCAGATATTTTGTATTGCGCTTTATGAAGGAAATTATTCTTTCTGGTCAAATACAGGTTCCAATCATGGTATGGATCAATTCATTATATAAGTTATATGATTCATTTTGATAATTATCCGATACTTCATCTGAATAATTAGTTTTAAAATTAAATCTTACATGTTCTGTTATATTATGTAGTATTTTGATGAATTCAAGTGCGCTACTTACACGAAAGCAAGATTGGAAGAAATTAAAGAGGAATGGTGTCAATTTATTCTTGAGTTGAGAATTGTATAAAGTTATCGGATTGGAAGAATTGTAATTATATGTAAATTGACTGTATTTGTGATGTTGTAATTCTGAGGATCGGATTTTGTTGTAACATATTTAAGCAGGTTTATGTGTATTAAAATGATTATGGGCAAAGTGATGAGTTAAAATGTATACTTAAAGGCCAAAGTTTTGAATTGTATATTTAAGGTCAAAGTTTTGAATTGTATATATAAGGCCAAAGTGTTGAAATAAAGGCCTGAATTATAAGCAGGTTTGTGTAATATAAGCAGGTTGTTGGTAAATAGACAAAACAGGGTGAATATTTAAAAAAAATTTAAAATCTGGGACATTAGACAGCGCTTTTACGAAAAAGCGCTGCTAAAGGTTACAAACATAGCGCTACAAAAGCGCTGCTATAGGTTTGGAAGCGGGGGGGTCTAAGACAGCGCTTCTAAAAAGCGCTGCTAAAGGGGGGGGCTATGACAACGCTTTGTAAAAGCGCTACTAAAGGTGGGGTCTAAGATAGCGCTTTGTGAAAGCGCTGCTAAAGGGGGGGATGGTTGGGAGGAATATGCAGCGCTTATAAAAGCGCTGCTAAAGGGCTAAAAAAGCGCTGCTAAAAGTGCTGCTGAAAGGAGCCTTTAGCAGCGCTTTTTCCATAAAAAAGCGTTGTCTTTACCTTTAGCAACGCCACTTTTGGCAGCGCTTTTAAGCACTGCTAAATGTCTTTTTTGGCATAGTGTATGTAGGGTGGTATGGAAGTATAAGAAGAAATGTGAGTACATTGTATTGTGTAGTTGAATATTGAGAACAACAACATTTATGATGAAGACATTATTTTCCAAGCACAGATGTTGATGAGTTTTACTCAAAAAATATTCTAAAGCTTTTTTAATTGTTGAAGTAATTGTAAACAAACTTAAGAATAATAACAATATGAAGTTAACAAAGGTGGTTTGGGATGTAAGGGTCGTGTATTCAACTAAAATACCTAGATGTGTGGAATTCAAGGCCAGACATCTAGCTTGTTAGAATAGTTGTTAGGGAATTCTAGCAATCAATACACTTTATTATGGTCACATAGTGCATAATCTATAGATGATCTCGAAAATCTTGATGGTATTTCACATGTTAGGCGTGAAAGGAATTAAAACCCCTAACTCATGAATGACAGAAAGATGTAAGTAAAAATAAGGAGCGGACAAACCATCCATGGTGGCCATGTTGGCTCTTTCTGTTTCTGAACAAGGCTCTAGGATTACATCCTCTCCGTGCCCTGTATTGGATAATCCAATATCCTGAAGGAACCTCGCGATCATGTCAGAGATTGAATATAAAGACACAATGTCTTGAACATGAACACATTTAACTTTCTTTCTAGCCATCAGTTTCTGGCGAGAAGGAAGAGGTTAAAAATTCTAGTTCTTAGATCCCTGAGAGACTGACGAACCCCGTAATCTTCTTTCTCATATTCAAACTTAAAGAAGCATTCCTCCACCAATGAATTTCCTCTGATTAAGCAAGATATAAATTATAAAATGGAAGGAAGAGGAAAAGGTTTTCCTGAAAAGTAATCCAAGGCCCTTTATAAGAAAAACCAATAGCTCAAGAAACATGTTGCTTATAGCACAATTATTGCAAAAAGTGGAAGGGGTTCCACACATTAAAGACACATGTAAGGAAATAAACTAGACTAGATTTCCCAAGGAAAATCATTATGAGCAACATTAAATGCCACACACGCTTATTTCCCACTAAATGATCAAGCTTTCGTAACTAACTTATGATTTGACGTCTCTAGATCATTTGAATGATGTTTGACATCCCTCGACTTACACACAAGCTATGTAAAAAAATACCTGGCAGAGGCTTGATGACTCACCCTAAACTAAGGGACTCTCCCCCTAACTGAGGGGCTCACCACTAACTAAGAGACTCGCCCCTAAATACGGGACTCGCCTCTAATTGAGGGACTCGCCCCTAATTGAGGATTTCCCCTATAACCGAGTGATTCACCCTTAACTAATGACTCGATCTCAATTGAGGGGTTTAATCGAAAGAAACGATGAGTCTAAAACACTCTGCCCTTTATAAATCCCTTGTGCTTAAGGGATTGTATCATGATATATTTGTAAAGAACCATGACAAGGTGGTATAAAGCAAAACCTCATAAGGAAATCACCCCAAAATATGGCGCCCAAATATAACCCTCACTCCGCTGGATACTCGCCCTGATAAAAAATGTGGAAGGTTACGAGTGCATAGCCTATTACTGCATATGTATAAGGTCTTAATCACGAATCTCTAAGAAATATGTAGTAAACAAATTCCCTAGTCAAAGTGGAGCAGTTATTGCATCTCAAGAGTCTCCAAATCTAGGCTCATAGGCCTCTATAAATATCCGAACTCTGGGGTTGAGGGGGATAACTCATATTACACATGAAATACCTTAAAGATACATAGTTTCTCACTTCACACGAGCTTGCTCTCTCAACACCGAGAATCACCTCAAAATATGGTTCCTCACAGCTATGAGATTTCCCTTAACCACTGAAATTCCTTAAAGCGTTTGGCCACCCTTACTAGCATACGAGTGTCACGCATCTGTACTTTCTAGCATATACAAATTTGAAATAGTGTGCCTGAATTCTTTGCGCTTATTCTTTATATAATAAGGTGACTATAACAATCCACTATTTTATAAGTGTGTGATACGGAGAGCTGTTGGATGTATTGTGGATTAGGATTACCTGTACTCCTTTATAGGGTTCCTCTCATGCAATGCGAGTACTTCAGATGAATTGTAACTCCATATGAATGGTCGGTCAATGACTATTCTAATCGATCTAGAATTAATAATACCATGTTTGTGCGGATTATAATATACCTTATGGGTAGGTTTGTAACACTTAAAAGAAAATGTAGAGTACTATATATGTGAGATTATTTCTACCACTAAGGAGGTTTGATTGATAAATTAATGGAGTTTCAACTAGGTTGCAACATATGCTGGTAGGATTATTTCAAGTTACTCATGTGCTATAGACTGATATCTTTGTTGTTGACTTATCAAAACACACATATTGTTGTAACTTTTGAGATTTAGTTGGAATATCTTGCACACATATTCTTGCAATCACGAAAAAGATAAATGATCTAACTATGTATGTTCATAAGTATTATCATAAGGATACATAAATCGAATGTATTGATGAATAAATCACACCCATAAATAGCAAATTCCATTGATCTTCAAATTTTGCCTCCTCATTATAAGTGTGGTCCATAGAGGCCTAAGAAACATCATAGAATTGAACCAGATAAAGTAAATAAACTAAGGTGGGGAATTTCAAATACAACCATATGGTAAAGTTTCGTTTAGAATATGGATATAATAACAGGGCTTGTAATAACTCACATTATACAGTTAAAAGTCAAAGAGAGGATTATGTAGTTCATTGGATAAAGTGGCAACTACCCATCCAACCTCTCAAGCTTTAATTCACCAAGTTCATATTGAAATCACATCATAAGCATCGGTTGAAAACTTATCAAAAGGAAGAGATGTAAAGATTTTAAAGTTTCATGTGATGGAACATAACACTCTAGCTTCAATTCTACATGAGGAGAACAACATCAACGTGATACTTGACACTTAACCTCTGAGCATTGATATAATGTAATTGTTGATCAAATAACTTCAAACACAAGAAAAAGTGAATTGTAATATTCAAAATTTTCGATAAATTAAAAAAGTTGCTTACTTTCAAAACCATTTAATTTAAATAATAATAATTAGATAGAAGAAAGATGGAGAAGGAGATATATACCCAGCAAAAATAAAAATAATAAACATAAATTAAAGATAGAAGAGTTTAGGGAGAGTTCGCCGAAAATTTACACATGTTCGGTTTACTTATGTTTCCAAGAGTTTCTTCTTAAAATTTTCAATACAGTCAAACTTCAACTTTTATAGAATCAACCCACGAATCTTCCAACAATCAAACAAAGCTTTTAAACATGTTAAATTCAAGAACCTTCACCCAAGTTTTTTTTTCTAAGTTTACCTTGCAACATTTATGTTTGTTACAAATACAATTTCTAAGAAAATCACACTCTTGAATAAGACAATTTAATCACAACATCAAATACAACACAAGTCTGACAAAGGGTTTTTTAGTCTTTTACTACTATGACAAATTTTTATGAAAAGCAAATATAAAAACATCAGAATTTCAATGTTAAATGAAAGAGTAGAAACCTTCTCTATATAGAAAAAATTTTGACTAAAAAAAAATATGGTTCACTAACTAATTTATTGATTTAATCGATTAACCCTAGTTGATAATCAATTAAAAATACGGCAAACATAACCCATATATTTGTTCCTCTAAGTTATGGCCTTAGTTGTCCTGAGTTATTACCAACTCTAACAATGGTCACCACTCCCACATGTATGTAGTGACAATCACCATTTTTTTAAAATATTACTATTAAAATTAGTAATATATAAGTATGTTATATATTTGTAATATTTTATAGTTAGCTTATAAGTTTAATGGTACAAATTATTTGAATTAAAATATAGTTATGATTAATATTTATTTTTATATTTAAAATTGATTTAAAATTTTAAATAATTAATAATCAAAGATTAAAATGAATTTTTACAATTTTTATAACTCAAACAAAAACTAATTGTTTTTAATTTTAAAATTTTTGAAACTGAGAAAACATCCCAATGAAGGCTACATTTTGAGACATTATTTTAAATCATAAAATATATTATAGAAATAACTTAGATAAATATTTTTAATTCAGATTAGTTTATAATCACAGATATGCTTGTTTAAATCAGGGATAATTCATGTATTAACTTTTAATAAGTAAAATTATGATCATTACACTATTAAAAAGAATAAACTGAATATTATTTTGTTACATGATTTTTGCATTATATATAGTGTATCAAATTGTTGGCCTTTAACATACTTAATTATATGATTTTTAGCATATATATAATTATTATGCATAAGTGCATAACAGATACTTCAAACAGTTAATAAATAAATATAATTTCAAAAATACGGAATTTATTTAAAAATAATTTGGAGCTTCAGATGGAGAAATTGTATGTAATAATAATCTGGACACACAATCCTTCCAAATATTTTTACTCCTTTCCCAAATCCTAATTCTTTCTGCCTTAATGACTTGTAGAAATGGCACAAGATATCTCAAGATATCTTCAAGACATTTCTGTCCCATATCATTCTTAAGGTTAACACAACATGTATCACTAACTGTGTTATTAGCAAATAATGCAGTACCAAGTATCTCATCAGTACAATTTAGAGATAATTTTATAGCACACTTTGCTAAATATTTTTCATACGATGGTGATGGCTTTTGTGTAGGGGATCCAATAGGTGGATCGGTAATATCATTTGAAACTCCTGTTTGAATTAACAAAATAAAATTAGTTATGAATATCAACAATAGACAAATAGTGTTGAATGAACCCATATTTTAGTTTTGTTAAGGATTTATTTAAATGCTCTATTCTAAGTGAAAAAAGGTAAGCTATATTTATAGTTTCAAATAACAAGTAACCAACACTTAGATTTGATTCGTTTTTGAAAAATTGAAACTCAAATAATTGTTTTAATGTTTGTAAGTTTCTAAATTCAGTTTACATCTAAAGTCTTGGTTCATTAATATCATCTGTTTTTATATAAATAAATTATTGATTTTTTAATAAAAATAATAAATTCAAACTAAGTTGTTTTTACAATACTTATTTAAATATATTGGGTTTTGTACGATTTTTGTTTTTATTTAATCACTTTGTAATTTAAGGTTGAATATATATATATATATATATATATATATATATATATATATATATATATATATATATATATATATATATATATATATATATATATATATATATATATATATATATATATATATATATATATATATATATATATATATATATATATATATATATATATATATATATATATATATATATATATATATATATATATATATATATATATATATATATATATATATATATATGAGATATGTGAAATCTAAAGACATACTCTAACTGAATGTAATCTTTTAGCTTAAACAACCACATATTAGGTCAATTACGCCTAAGGAAATCCCTATTCTAACACGTATAATCCTGGATGGAGGAATCACCCAAACTTTTCCTATAAGAATAATAACCTTACTCAGAACTCTACACCCCAAAGACCATTCGCTTTCCAAGCTCAAAAACCAAATCCACCTATGCAATCTGTTTCTCAAAAGTCGAATTTGGAGAAAATGGTAGAAGGTTTCATCGCAGCTCAACTTCAAAAAAAACAAGGATTTCACGAACCAAAACATTCATAAAAATGGATTAATCTAAGCCTATAAACGCATTCGAAAATAGTTTTAAAATCACTTTCTAATAATATCAAACTTTCCTAATTAATTAATAAAGCGTTTTCGTGTTTTTACCAATTAAAAACTAACCAACTCTTATCTAAAGTATCAAACGTCTTTCGATCTTACCTGACGTAGTCACGGTCATTACGCCCAACAAAAACACAATCCCGTTCACGTAATGGCCGATCAACTTAAGTTCAGAAAAGTTGTATTAAAACTCAAAATAGTCCCTAAAGTCTTTCTACAAATACAACATGTGGAGTACCGTCAAAACGACGGTCCTCACATCGCAGCATAACAGATTTAGCTGGACATGACAGTGATAAACATAATAAATAATTTGTTTGTAGAATAAATAAAGGATACCATTCCTTGAGACTTTTAATCATCTGTTAGAGAGTCTATCAGACGACTATCCATCAGAATATTTGAAATAAGTCTGCCACAAGGAATCTAAGATTTCATCTTTCTGCTTCCATTCCTTGAATCCTTTATAAAATCTCTTAAGAATTGGAAGAGAAAGTGAGGCATGTTTATTTTCCTCTCAGAAGCAATATATTGAAGCATATATTGTTGATCCATTTTGATGTAGTCGGAATAAATTTTTGGCCTTCTAGGATTAAAACAATCGAGAATGATCCTTTTCTAAATCCTCAAAATAGGATGAAGGTTCTTGATTTTGCTGGCATGTTATCCAGTGAAGAAAATAACCTTGATCACCGCATTAGTACTAGATCTCCTATCCAACATCTGTCCACACTTGGTTCCATTACCATCATGACCATTGAGAATGGCTATAAGATTCTAAGTGATGACAATCTTTTTACCAAAAGCAAAGGGCATAATTTGAGAAGAGGAGGTTTTGGCATGAAGCCAATTTTTTTAAAAGAATTAGGAAGATGGATCCTTGAAGACGATCAAACTATCTGTCCCAGCCTTGAATTTGAACAGTTGGAAGAAGATCAAAACCATGAGCCTTCAGGCTTCCAAAGTCAACAATGAGTTCGTTAAGAACTTCCAAGTCTTCTTCAGGAATGGAAAGAGTGACTTCAATAGTGTTGTATGCATATTCAATATATAAAAACAAGTAAGGATGCACAATTGATGGTGTCCAGTGAGAGTGAAGAAGGTGTGGAGTGTACTCAAGCGGTTGATACACGGCAGCTTTACGAACAACCTTTTTGAAATTTGCTTCATGCCATTGTTCAACAGATAATTGTTATTGAGAAGATTGTTGTTCTTGTTGATGTTGTGAAGCCTTTGATGCAGAGAATGATTTTTAGGGTTTGCGATCTTTTTCGGTTTAAAAACAAGAAAGTGTGGGAAGTGAATAGTTGCATAAGTGTGTGAAGTAATTTGAGTGGGTTTAAATAGAGACTTAATCGTCCAGTCATCGTCAGTGCCACCTTAGATAGTAAAGAAACCAATCAACTCTTAGATGTTTTGAGAAAATATCTCTCAACTCTAGGCTATAACATTTCCGATCTCAAAGGGATAAGTCCTTCAATGTGTATGCACCAGATTATGCTGGAGTGTCTGTTTGTGTACTCGCTTCCAATCAGATCCTAGAGAATTCTACTTAACTATTGTTAAGAGGACCTTCAGGTATCTGTAAGGTACTACTAACCTTAGTGTATTTTATAGAAAATATAAAGATTACAAGCTAGTAGGCTATTGTGATGTTGTACGTTGGAGATAGACTTGAGAGGAAAAGCATTTATGGAAGTTGTGAGTTTCTGGGATATATATATATATATATATATATATATATATATATATATATATATATATATATATATATATATATATATATATATATATATATATATATATATATATATATATATATATATATATATATATATATATATATATATATATATATATATATATATATATATATATATATATATATATATATATATATATATATATATATATATATATATATATACGATTTTTGTTTTTATTTAATCAGTTTGCGATTTTTGTGAAGGGCACATATGGAGCGAGAAGATAATATTGTCAACAAGGGGTGATTGAATATTATCACCCGTGAGAGAATAATATCGCATGTGACACTTCAAGCTCGTTCAATATAAAAAATGTGGGAAATGACATGTCTTGGTCAGAGATAATGCTATAAAGGAGTTAAGAGAATTATTGTTGAGAAAATAAGTGTGAGTAGTGAGGAGAAGTCTCACATCAGTTAAAAATATGGAGACTTGAGTATTTATAAGTGGGAGAACTCACACATCTATCGCCTTATGGTTTTGGGTGAGTATGTGGTGTGTCTGACAAAGGTGTGCCTCTAACTTGAGTATTATTCGACTCCTTTTTCGGTCGCATTTTGATCAGTCTCAGCTTTTTTAACCGATCATTTTGTATTTCAAAATTTGTCAAAATCTGTCTGTTTTCCATAGGTTTATTTCGTGTTGATCATTTTAGTATATTCATTTTAATTTTTTACGCACTATTGCGCCCGATTTTTTTCATTTTAAGTCTTTTTATTTTTATTTCTTTGTCAAAATATTTGTAATAGTTAATTATAACTTTCTATGTTTTCGTTTCAATTTAAATTTAATTATTTAGAATGATTGGATTTTATTTGGTTTAGTTCGTTTCTAATTATTTTTGTCTCTAAATTAAACAGCAAGAGCATTTGTGGACTTTCAATGTTAATTAGAAACCCTAACATGTCATATATGTTATTAATTATGTGCTGAAACAAATGGGAGAGGCCTATCGACCGCTAGTAGAAAAGATATCCACTTCATTATAGAAGACACTTGGTACCTTTGACATGGTGGGGTATCTCCAAACAATTATCTGGTTCTGGGAGTAAACATGTGTGCTTACTAGTTCAGTGACATTTTTGAACCAGACAAGATGAAAAGTCGAAAACCATTTGATTTGTGTTAAGAAAAAGAAAGAGAAGAGAAGGAATACTATTTTATTCTTTTCGAAGACGTTGCTAATGATAATGTTATGAAGAAAATCATCAACAAAACATAGAAGTGGATGGTAATGATAAGAAATAGGAATGAGGAATTTTCTTAGAAGATGAACCACCTTCTTCTTCGTTCAGCAAGAAGGAGCGGTACAAACCATTCAAGGTAGTAAACCATAGTTTCCATAGCCCCTTTCTATTAGAGTCAGAGTAGGATTCCTCTATGTATTGGAGCTTTGCTCAGGGAATAGTTAAAGAAAACCTCTATTATTATTATTATCGTTTTTATCAATAAACCTCTACTACTTTCTGAGCATCAAATCATCCAATCTTTGTCTTTTCCATGTGTTGGTTTATTGTTTCGGTTTCTCAAAGTGGAGATTCTACATAGTGCACAACCTTGTAACCCCATTTCAATTATAGTAGGGCACAAACTTGTTCTCAACAGTAACTTCATTTCAGTTACAACATATATAAATACAGAAACAGAAATTGAAATGAGATTCGATTTAGGGTTTTCAGAAATTCTTGATGAACATGACAGAAACCAAAATTGAAATGAGATTGGATTTATGATTTAGGGTTTTCACAACCTTGTTCTCATTGATGAACAAAACCTGTTTGAGTATTATTTAACATTTTACAAATTGTTGTGAGCTCAATCATATTTAATGTGTAAATTCAATAAAAAAAATGCAAAGTCGATTAGTTGTAAAGCATTATGCCTAGCAAACAAGTGGATCCAGGTTCGATTTTATGGTGTATGCAAATTTTTGGCAACTTTTTTAATTAGCATATGCCACATCAGCGCCACATGTATGTCAAATGGATCTTAAATTTGACTTTGACTAACAGACCTAACAAAAAGGACTACCGTGGTGTTGTTTAAAAAAAATAAAGGATCAAATTGAAACTTTTAAAAGTTAAGGGACAAAAATGGAACTCGAGATAAAGATAAAGAATCAAAAAGAGTATTTTGCCAATAAAGAATACCACACCAATCATAACCTATAATCCTATACACAGAAAATGATTGAACATCTTATTGTAAAATCTAGATTAATCAACTTTCATAACTTGCTACATCCTACTCCCTATCTCCTCTACTCTCGAAAAGGGAAAGGAGAACAGTTTTGCAAGGAAGAAGTGACATCTCTTCCAACAAAGAGATCATGAATTTTCTAGCACCTAGATAACAACTATGCAAGGTTAGAAATTACCAGCAATGAATTACAACAAATTTTGAATTAAAGTGCATTTGTATGAAAGTATAAACAGGCTAAGAAGCAGTCTTACCTGACTTCCAATGTCCATATAACTTAAGTGTGAGTTTATGGTTGTATTCCAGAAACGAATACATTAGTCTCCAGTTCCTCCTCCAGATACAAGAAGTCCACGAAGATGAGGATACCATGTGTTAACTGTTGTTGTGTGCTCGCAGTATTTTAGGACGGAATGAGTTGAGTGTTGATTCCAAATAAACAACTGCAAAGATATAAATAGAGTGATAAAAGAGAAGAAAACAACAACAACATAGTTAAATAGTTCAGATAAATTATTAAATTTGCAACTGCTTACTTTGTTGTCATTTTCTTCAGATGCCAACTCACGATTACCATAAGATCACTTTAGTCCACAAACCTTTGATAAATCAAAAATCAAAATCATGACAGTCAACATGTTATGCAGAGCAATGAATTTAAGAGATAGAAACAAATCTAATGTCTGATTTGTGTCCAAACAATTTACTAAAAGAATGTTCTTGTGTGTGTATATCTCGTTAATAAATGTTCTTATCTCGCCCCCAAGATGACAAAAGAGATAAACTCCATGATAGGTGGGTTATGTAGCTACTTCTCAAATTAGGGTTTCACCATTAGACTAGAGAGCAATAAAATTAAACGAGACAAAATAAAAGGTCAACATCAAGGATCTTAACAAAATGGGCCTGAGCCACTTGGAGGGAATAAAATAAACTAATTGGCCTAAAGTCGCTTTGAGGAAATAAAAAATAAACTAGCAATAGTACAAGAGACGTTGAAGATGGATGCACAACAAATTTTTGAATCCATTATGTAACACGTTTAACCTTTGAGTCTTCAAGAGGTTCTATACTAATAGAGCCGTTGAGAGTAGACATCCATAGAACATACCGGCTTTTCTTGAGCCTTGTAATACTGTAGACTCGAGCTGACAGGTTGATAAGACAATACAACATGCTTTAAGTCGTACGAATAGTCCACAACTTTATCACCAACTCTGAATGGTACCAGAAGCTGATGTACAATTACTGAGTGTAGAAACTCATTTGAATGTTGAGGCCTTCAGTTCAGAGTTTGTGTTAACCACACTTAGAAATTGTTCTTCAGGCTCTGCCACCAGAAGTTAGGAATGAAGCAACTCCAAGTGTATCTTAGATAAATAGATTTTGATTATTTATGTGCAAGAACAAGAACCTGCATAGATAAAACACACATCTAATAAACCATTGTTCTTTTAATGCTTTTATTATCATCAAAACTAAAGAGAAAATATCAAGAACAAGTCTTGTTCTAACACTTACGAGGCTGGTTACTGGTGAAACATCTTAGGTAAGCTTTTAGACATCTATTGACAACCTTCATTTGACCGTCTATTTATGGGTGATAAGTTGTACTGTATTCTAGGTTGGTTCCTTATATCCGGAAAAGTTCTTTCTAGAAATTGATGGGGGAAATGGGGTCTCTTTTAGAAACAATGGATTTTGGAACACCATGGAGCCTACACACTTCGACAAAAAAAAATTGATTGGCAGGATCAAATGTAGAAAACTTTGTTGGCAGTGCTACCAAATGAATGAACTTTGTCAATTGGTTGCATATAACTCAAATCACCATGTGTCCAAAAGAAGAAGGTAAGTGTGTTATAAAATCTAACAAATCTTCCCATAATTGAGCTGGTATTTCTAATGGTTGTGGCAGACTGTGTTTCTTTTATGGTAAATATCTATTTTACTGACAAACTATACAACACTGAATGAAGTTTTTGACGTCTCTGTACATGCCATGACAATTAAAGGAAGCTGATATACGAGCTAAGGATGGTTGAAGAGCAGAATGGCCAGATATAGGTGTGGAATGGTACTCTTGAAGAATGAATTGTCGCAACTCAGCAATAGGTGGTACGTAGGGCTGACAATGAACCCAACCAATTTGAAAATAGTTCGGAATTCGATTCGACAATTAAATCGTTGAACTAGGTTCATGAACCAAATGAGTTGAGTATGAGCAAAAAAATTAAGTTCGTTAACTAAATGAGCTGAACTTGAACTATACATAGTTCGACTCGTTAGGTTCATGAGTCAACTCGATTACATATGAGAATAATTATACTGTCTTTAAGATTAGGTTTAAATATTTACTCCAAATCTTAGACAAATTTAATCTTCAATTTAGTAGTTTTTGAATTAGACTCTGAAATGTATCTCTTGAAAGTTGTGTAGGTTTTGAATTAATAGATTTCGAAGATAAAGTTAAATTTCAATACGATAACTTTTATTTTATTTTAATATTTTATTTTTAAAAAATATATTTATTTAAAATGTCAAATATACTAATTTCCAGCCGGGCTGAGGTGAGTTCGACTCGACTCATTTCCAGCCCTAGTGGTACGTATATTTTGTCCTTGTAGTATATTTTGTCCTGATGCCATTTTTTTACAGCTTATGTGATGGTGTACATCTCTCGATCAAATATATTTATTTATATTTATTAAAATAGGTTGGCCTAATAGGTTTTTATAACATATGACATGACCTATTTAATTAAATATGCTTATAAAAAAATCTAAGTCTTTTCTACTTTAAAAATAACGGATCTGACTTTAATATGTGTAGATTAGATCGTAGGTCCCTGTTAATTGGTCTAGTCTATTTTCACACAAAATCAAATTATTTCTTAATTACATGATTTGGAGCATATAATCATTATGCATAGGTACATAACATATACTTCAAACAGTAAATAAATAAATATAATTTCATAAATATTCAATTCATTTAAAAATTATTTGGAGCTTCAGATGGAGAAATTCGATTTTTTTTTAAAATAACCAAGTATTGATTTTAATTTACCAAAATAACCAAGTATTCAAAAAATTGTTCAAAATGGCTAACAAACCAACCTTGGGTCGCCATTTGAAATGGCGAATGAGTTCAAAGTGGATTTTGGAGAAGATGAATTCGCCAATTCATCTTGCGAATGAGTGTTGTGAGGATTGCATGCGCCAACCTGATTGGCGAATCAGTGCAATGCTAGGGTTTCCAAATCCATCATTCTTGGTTTTATATTTTGAATATTTTTTTATATTCATTTAATGTTTTAAAAAAATAAAAACGAATTTTTTATATATTTTGAATTATTAATTTTTTTTAAACATAAATATTATTAATAAACTTAAAAAAATTAGATTTAAATGTTTAAATAAATTTTTGAATTAATAAATTTAAAGTAATGTGGTTTAAATTTTAAGTTTTTTGTTTATTAAATTTATTAATTCTATCTAATAATAATCTAGACACACAATCATTTCAAATATTTTTGCTCCTTTCCCAAATCCTAATTCTATCTGGGTTGATGAGTGGTAGACCTGGCATAACAGATCTTATGATATCTTCATGAATTTCTGTCCCAAATCCCTCTCAAGGTTAACACAACATGCATCACTAACTGTGTGATTAACAAAATAAAATTAGTTATGAATATCAACAATAAACAAATAGTGTTGAATAAACCCATATTTTAGTTTTGTTAACTATTTATTTGAATGTTTCAATCTAAATGAAAAGGTAAGCTATATTTATAGTTTCAAATAAAAAGTAACTGACACTTGATTTGATTTGTTTTCTGAAAAACTATATTGAAACTCAAATAATTGTTTTAATGTTTGTAAGTTTTTAAATTCAGTTTACATTTAAAATCGTGATTCATTAATATCATCTGTTTTAATATAAATAAATCATTGAATTTTTAATAAGAATAATATATTCAAAGTAAGTAGTTTTTCCAAATGTATATTTAAATATATTGTGTTTTGTAAAATAAAAATTACTTAATTAGTTTACAATTTTGTTTAGACCAGTTGAATATGAATACTTTAAATAATATATATCTTACAAGTTTTTTTTATCTTACTGTCTACTTTTAAAATATAAATATAATTTCCAATATGCCCTATTATAAACTAATAAATTGATTCTTAAAAAAACATGCAAATCAATAAATTAATAGCTAGTTTTGTTTAAATTAATATCTAATTCTCTTAGATGTTCTCAGAAAAGTTTATGAAAAAATATTTTAAAAAATTTTCTGACTCTGTTATTGATTTTGTCACGATGATATTTAAATTTAATTATTTATTATTAACTATTTATTAATAATTAAATATCATGATTTCAAATATAAAACGGGGAAGTATATGAAAAGTTTTTTTTATTTTTTTTAAATTAGAAGTTTTTTTATTTTACTCTCCACTTTTAAAATATAAATATAATTTCAAATAAGTCATATAATAAATTATTGAAGGTGATAAAAATATATAAGAAGAGGGTTGAGTTTTGTAAGTTATTTCTTTTTATATTTTTAAAAATCAATTTCAATTTTTGAACGAGTTCAGTGTTTGATTAGAGATGTTGATAGCAGCGGAAAGAATAAAGTTCAGAAGCAGTAAACAAATCAACACACATAGTTTATCATGATTTCTCTCCTAAATTAAGAGTAGTCTAGTCCTCTTGCCATAATAAGATATTTTCACTATAATTAAAACTGATTACAACTTTGCTCAATCAAATCAGAAAGAGACTTCAACTGCTCAATCAAATCAGAAAGAGACTTCCGCTCAAGATATTCTACAAGAGATTTCTGCTCAATCACACTAGAAAGAGACTTCACTGTTAGAAAATTTTATGTTTTGGATCTTGATATCATGATTTCCACACTATTACAGTTTCTATCAAAAACTGTAAAAACGTACTCGGATTCATAATCTCAATTCTTGGTTCTTGATCTGAATTGTTCAGTTCTTAATCTTTGATTTGAATTGTTTATGGGATAACCAAAAAGAATGAGAATCACTATTGTTGTTTTCTTAATGGTGCCTATTTATAAGCATCTTATTCCAACAATCATATTTTATCCCTACAATCATGTCCCAATAGCCATGAAGAGAGAAAAGATGGATTTAAGTTTTATTTTGAATTTCAAAATAAAAAACTCATTGACTTAATTATCCATCAACCTAAACAATCATCGCATTAAGATATCTTTTATTTAAGTCAATCTTTAATTTACATGAGTCATTTTTAATGGATTAATGAATTAATCATACAATCTCCCATTCGACTCATGTGACAACTTAATGTTTCAATCTTATACCATAATTGTGCACCATTCATTGAAAGCATCAAGTCATTATCTTTAATGAATTGAAATGATCGGATCATGACGATCAAAAATTACTCATCAACTTTATTCCTTTCATATATCACGAATCAATCCAATTCAAATAATATCAAGGGATACAATATGATCTTACTGGTTGATCAGAATCTGAGGTGGGCCAAAGACAATCGTTTGTGATGCTGGATGTGAAAGAGGAGGAGGGGGTGTACCTGCAAGGCACTCTGATGCTAAAGTGAGAAAACGAGCAAGAGAGAGAGCAAGTACAAGATATGAGTATATCAGGATGAATATTGGATACCTAACCCTTTAAGTGAGAGGGTTTTTATAATGCCCCCAGCGCTTGGCCATTGGTCCCTATTTTCGGGGCGATATAATTGTTTCCCGAAGAATAGGTAACTTCCAGAATTAGCCTTGGAACGTGAAGAAGTGCCAATAACTAGTTGTTGCTATGGGCAGGGAGGTAGTTACGGGCACATGCGTCTTGGCTATTTCTAGATGGTGGAATCGTGCGTGACGGGCAGAGACTGACGAGGAGAAGTGTTGTGACCAGGTGTAAACTGGTCAGCCTCCTCAGTTGGAGGGGAAGAAAGGTAACTTCTCCCCTAAAGTGGTTGGACTTAGGCAATTGGACCGTTCTGGGAGCATAAGTGGATTGGGTCATGCCTAGCCATCGGGCCAGTCTGGAACAGTAGCCCCTTAAGTCGTTGCTACCGAGCATGGTAGTGATGACTTAAGGACACTCTACTTCTCGGGCATAGTCGTCGTAAGCTACCTTGTGCCCAAAGGAATTTGTGCCCGAGCATCTGAAATGTTGTTTTCCGGAGAGCTCGAGGTCCGGGGAGACCAACGATTGATGGTATCTAAAGAGTAGGAGTGCCACGTGTGCCTCGAGCTATGTGATACATTAAATGTGTGATGATGGCTAGGCTAGGGTCATGATGATGCCCTACCCGCGCGTGTTCGTGCACGTGCCTGGAGTTTGCCTATAAATAGTAGTCTGCTCATTTTGAACTTCCTCTTCTCTCTTCTCTTTGCTCTCTGTTCATCGTTCCCAGCCGTTCGCCGCCGTCAAGTTTCGTCCCGGCCACCGTACCAAGTTCGACTAGAGCTACTCAAACCCAAAAGCTTCTTCCTCAACCAAGTAGGTATGCCGACTCTTTGTTTGTCATCTGTTTTTCTGGTTTATGTGCTTTAGAGTGCATGCGGTTAGGGCTGAAATGAAGTAGTTTTAGGGCGTTTAGTGGTGGCTATTGGTGGCAGACGCTGGATCGGCCCTTTTCTCTGCCACAGGCGCCATAATGGTTGTTTAGGGAAGAAGAATTTATGAGGCCTTAAGCTTTTAGCTGATCCCGGAGTAGTAACGGCACGGTGGTGTTTGCTGCCAGAGGGAACCATAGATTCTGGTGTGCTTATAAGCTTTCTGGTGGTTCCCTCACGAGAGTTCTGAGTTTTTTGCGTGGGACTTTTCCCCGGATGTGCCAGGGAGAACTCCCGGGAACTTCCTCATTTGTTTAGCTATTCCATTTGAGTTGGGCTTAGGTCGAGGATGTTGTCGTTGGCCCTTTGCGCGCCCTTTCACTTGACTAGCAGTGGAAGGGTGGATTTGATTTTGTCATCGAATTCACTTTTATCCTCTGATTTTTAGGTAAAGCCAATGTCGCGCAGGGCCGACAAAGAAGAACATCTTAAAGATTTATCTGAGGAGAGCTTATCGGAAGATACTGAAATGGATGATGACTCCACGCCCCCTGAGGCTGGAAGGGTGACTGCTGCGAGGACCTCGGCCGACGAGCGGATTGTGGCCGAGCCGATGGAGCATGCCTCTCTTTTTGCTTCATACATCGGGGATGTGTTTACCACAGTGGGGCCAGAGGGAGAGTGGAGGGTCCACTTCCCTTCAGAGGATGATCGCATATGCTCGTCGTACGGGGAAAGGTTTCCCATGTACGAGTAAGTTTTCAAAGAGATAAGGTTGAGGTTGCCCTTCACATACTTCCAGCAAGCAGTCTTCGTACATTTGAACTTGGCGACCTCTCAACTGCATCCAAATTTTGTTGCCTTTATGCGGGCATATGAATTGGTGTGCGAGTATTTGTAGATCGGAGTCACTCTTCATCTTTTCTTCACCATCTTCCATCTCCAACGACAAGTGTCGGGGAGAAAATTCAATTGGGTTTCTCTGAAACAGGGGAGGAAATTATTCAAACCCTTATCTGAATCTATTCGGACCTTTAAAGAGAGGTTCTACATGATCGAGCATGTGTCGAAGAAAGCTACTGACTCGACCTTCATTTGGGAGGCCTCTACAGACGAGAACGGGGAGGATCTGATAGACGAGGAAGGCAAGATAGTTGCCCAGAGATTGTTCTTGTTCCTCTTCTGCTGGAGTGGGGCTCATTTTACCCGCTTAACTGATGAGTATATAGTTACTCCTCGTCAGTTGAGGGACGATGATCGGGCTAGCTATGCTAAGCCGGTGGCCTTTATGGACGGTTTCCTCCCCGCCCAGTGAGTGACTCGCACTAATAAGATGCTTTACAAAAAAGATGAGGGGCTACAAGTGGAAACCCGGTATATCAACATGAAAGAGCTTCTCGAGTGTAGCACTCACGAGGAGGCTCTTAAACTCTTGGGTAGCTTCCTACTTCTTCTTATTTTATTCGAAATGCTTCTCTTTTCATGTGCTGATGTGTTCGTTATTTTTGCAGGTAATATGTCTTCGGCGCAGGAACGGATGGTGAAGAATGCCCAAGGAAAGATGCAGGGCGATGTGTCCATAGGAAAAAGCTGCCTTAGTCATCGAACGACTCCTCCCAAGACAGGATCAGGGACTTTCTCATCTACCTAGCTAGCCACCCAAACGTCTCCCATGCCCGTGAGTTCGAGGCTCAAGCGTGCACACACAAATGAAATTGTGGACCTCAACCGGGAATCCCACAAAAGCAAGTTTGAGCTGCCTTCTTGCCTGCATAATAGGAAGTTCTTCGAGGGGTCCTCCCTGTCCATTCCTCGGGCAGAATCTCTCAAGTCGAGGAAACGGATCGTCCCAACAAGTGGGCCATGCTTGCGCGGGATGCCTCCACCTTGATGAGGATCCTGGAGATGGCAGTGGTGTACATCGAGGACGACTCTCCGCTCGAGTCTGAGTTGAAGAAGTCCCAAGCTGCGGTGGCGGCCTTGGAAAAGACGGTCAAGAAACTCCAGGAGGAGCGGGATAGGGAGCTTGAAGAAGCTGCACGAAAGGGTCGTGAGGAGATGTCCGCGGAAAGGGACGCCCAGGCTGCCCAGAAGAAGTCTGCTGAGGACTTGGTGGAGAAGTTAAAGGCCACGGCTGCTCCTGCTGAAGAT
The DNA here is from genome assembly GCA_963859935.3 of Lathyrus sativus. Taxonomy (NCBI): domain Eukaryota; kingdom Viridiplantae; phylum Streptophyta; class Magnoliopsida; order Fabales; family Fabaceae; genus Lathyrus; species Lathyrus sativus. The sequence continues at coordinate 435,382,578 of OZ012740.1, read as the reverse complement.
GAGATCGAGGAGATGAAGAAGCTGTTGACTCGGGAAGAGCTAGTTGCCTGGATCATTCAGGCCGACGATGATCTCCTGGATATCAGTGAAGAGGATTTTTAGAATACCATGGATCAATTGAAGCTGGTAAACCCTGGTGTCGAGCTGACTACCGAAGGCACAGGGTTCCTCTATTCTGTTAAGTATAGCAAGATAGTCGTCTCTGAGTTCCTCCAATTCGGAGAAGGTGGTGAAGAGCACGAGCAGGTGACCCAAGAGAAGACGCATCAGGAGGAGCAATGAATCTTCCTCGGTTTATATTATGGCCTGTATGTCGCTTGATTAATCTGTAACTTTATTTTGTGGGGCTTGGCCCCGTTTTATTGTAACATGCACACTTGCGACCCTTGTGGTCGCCTTATGTTAATATGTACTTGTATGCTTGTTTATACCATTTGTTATTTTTTTAAGTGTCATGCGCCATCCAACGTGGTCGTATGAGGCACTTAGTAATTTGTTATGTTTCGGGTATGCTCGACAAATGATATTCGACAGTGCAGGGAACTGGTCGAAAGCCCCGGGTTATTTTCGGGCAGGGGAACGGAGCTCAAGCCGTGTTTGTGGCCTGAGTTCGTAGCGTGAACTTCCAATCGTGAGGTGGGGGTTCTGTCATTCATGGTACTTTGACAATGGCGGGCTCGGTCGAGGAATCACTGTCGAGCATGGCTTAAGTCTCTCTTTGACTAAACCTTGCTTAGATCCATGTTGGTTGTGCATCGCTTGTACCTGGGCGCGCGTCTGTGGCCGGTGACTATGCTCGTCGCTTGGGCGAGATACGCTGAGGGCCTTAGCTGTAATATTGTTTTAGCTTTTCAGTGTTCCATGGTCAAGCTAATTCTTCCTCGGTAAGTTATTCTAGGTAGTAGGCCTCATTCCCTGTTTTTGCTCTAACGCGGTAGGGTCTTTCCCAGTTTGCAGTGAGCTTGCCTTCGTGGGAATCTTTGTGTTTCCTTCTTAGGACGAGGTTGCCTACTTGGAACTCTCGTCGGATAACTTTGGCGTTGTGCCTAATTATGTTTTTTTGTTTAATTGAGGCCTCGCGGAGGGATGCATCTGACCGGACTTCTTCGACAAGATCGAGTTCTTCTCTCAGGGCCTCGTTGTTTGTTTCTTTGTCCAAAGGCGCTTCAGTCTTTCTGGAGGGCACATGAGTTTCGATGGGGATTACCGACTTTTTCCTGTATGCTAGGCGAAACCCCCCAGTTGAAGAATGAGGTGTAGTACAATAGGCCCAGAGCACGCTGTGCAGCTCCTCGACCCACTGCCTCTTTGTTTTGTCTAACCTTCGTTTGAGGCCTTGTAAGATTACTTTATTTGCCGCTTCGGCTTGCCCGTTAGTCTGAGGATGCTCGACGGATGCAAAGTATTGTTTAATGCCTAGTTGAGCGACGAGCTCCTGGAACTTTTTGTCCGTGAACTGTGTCCCGTTATCTGTGACGATTTCTTGAGGAATACCGAAGCGAACAAGGATGTTTCTTTTGTAAAAATGAAGTATGTTGTGGGCCGTTATCTTGGCCAGTGCCTCAGCTTCTATCCACTTGGTGAAGTAGTCTACGCCTAATATCAAGTACTTATTCTGGTTTGACCATACGACAAATGGTCCCAGGATATCCAAACCCCACAAGGAGAATGGCCATGGGGAGGACAGTACCTTGAGCTTGTTGGGCAGTATCAGGTGCATGTCTTTATACAGTTGGCATTTTTCGCACTTTTTCACGTGTTCCCTTGCGTCGTTTTGCATGGTCGGCCAGTAGTAACCTGCCCGAAGAGCTTTCCTCGCGAGAGATCTCCCACTGATGTTTTGGGCGTTGATTCCTTCATGGATCTCACGCAATACATGGGTGACCATTTCTTCTTCGACGCATTTGAGGAGAGGTATAGAGAATCCTCGCCTTTACAACTTGTTTTCGACCAGAACATAGGAGCATGCCCTACGCCTTACTACGCTGGCCTCCTTAGGATCGGATGGTAGTTCATCTTTTGTGAGGTAATTATACACTGGGGTCATCTAGTGATGGTTTTCGCCGACGACATGCATGTCTAGGGTCGTGGACAATCTCTCAATGCTAGATCGTGGGAGTATTTCCTAGATGACAGATTTCTTTTCCCCTTTCTTCTTCGTGCTTGCTAGTTTTAATAGGATGTCCACCCGGACGTTGTGTTCGTGGGGAACGTGTTTAGCCTCCACGGAGGTGAACTTTACCATCTTCTCCTTAACCAGGGCCATGTATTTGGACAAGTTTTCGTTTTTGACCTGGTATTATCCCTGGATTTGGAAGGGCACCAGCTGAGAGTTGATGCAGATGACGACTTCTTCTGCTCCCAGGTCTTCGGCGAGGTGCAGACTGTCTAGGAAGGCTTCGCATTCGGCCTGGTTGTTAGAGGTAGGGAAGGACAGTGTGAGCGAAACTTTGATGAGGATTCCCTTCTCATTTTCCAAAATGGCACCTGCTTCGCTCCCTGCCGAGCTAGATGCTTCGTCGACGAATATGACCCACTTGGGCGCCCTCGTTCGGTTGGCCAGGTGAAGTCATTTCTGCCACGATGTCAACTAGTGCTTGTGCCTTGAGGGTCTTTCTGCTCTTGTACTGGATGTCAAATTCGGATAGCTTCAGTGACCATCTGAGCATCCTGTAGGCCATATCTAGACGGTCCAGTAGCTGATGTATGGGATGGTCCGTGCGTACCACGATTGTGTGGGTCAGAAAATAATGCCTCAGTCTTCTCGCAGCATTGATAAGGGCGAGGGTCATCTTTTCTATCTGTTGGTACCTCAACTCTGTCCCTTGCAACGCCTTGCTCGTGAAATAGATGGGTTTCTGCCAGTTGGGAGTTTCACGGATGAGAGCGGTGCTCACAGCCTCGGTTGCAATTGTGAGGTAGAGAAAAAAGGTTTCTCCATTTTCTGGCGGGGAGAGGATTGGTGGTGTCGATAGAACTTGCTTCAAGTGGAGGAGAGCTTTGTTGCATTCCCCTGTCCATTCGAACGCGGCCTCCTTGTGGAGGAGTTTGAAAAAGGGGAGGGCGTGTTGGACAGACTTGGCTACAAAGCGAGAAAGTGATGCGAGTATCCCGTTGAGGAACTAGATGGACTTTTTTGAGTTCAGTGTGGGGAAATCAGAGAAGACTCTGCACTTGTCAGGGTTAGCTTCAATTCCTCATTCGGTTAGATAGAAACCGAGGAACTTGCCCGTTCGTACCCCGAACGTGCACTTCTCTGGATTAAAGCGCATCTTGTGCATCTTAGCTTGCTCGAAAACCTTCCTCAAGTGGGTCATGTGATCGGATTCCTCATGGGACTTCACGATCATGTCGTCCATATAGACTTCGAGCATGTCCCTAATTTCTCCTCGGAAGACTTTGTTCATCGTCTTTTGATTCTACAAAAGATTGTGTAATGGGTGTATTTGGATCTGCATTTAAGAAAAAAATATGTTCTCTTCCAGAGTATTATGGATCTTCATTTAATAATATATTCTCTTCCAGGATATTATGGATGTGCTATTTAATTTAGTATGATTTTCTCATCAAGCCCGTGTTTTTCGAAGGCTATTAATAAGATGACTCTAAACCAATAGAGATAGAGAGTTGCGCTTGTAATTATGATTGTTAGGGTTTTGTTTGTTCATTGTTGTTTGTGAGCCACTTTTGTATCACCTTGATATTAGGGCTGAATTGTTTTAGTTGAGTTGTATTTGTGAATCTTTCATAAGTTTTTAAGCAAGAGTAGATTATGTTTATTGGAGTGTGTCTCCTTCTTGATTATTATCTTATTGCCATGAACTGTTTGTTATGAGAGGAAGTGAGAAGGTTCTCATATCTATGAGAGTCTTAGATAGAAATAGAACAGTTAGTGATTAAGTGCGAAGTTTGTAAAACCAGAGGTTGTTTAGAACTTCAAACTAATAATATCATAGTGGATTTCCTTCCTGACTTGAATGCCCCCATATGCAGGTGACATTGCACCGAACTGGGTTAATAATTAATCTTTGTTATTTACTTTCTACAAATATGGGTGTGGGTCGTGCCTTGAAGTCTAAGAAGTTGACTTCTCGTTTCATCGGTTCGTATCAGATTATTGCACATGTGGGTGTTGTGGCGTATCGTGTGGCGTTGCCTCCGAAACTTTCAAATTTGCATGATGTGTTCCATGTTTCGTAACTTTGGAAGTATGTTCCGGATCCGTCACATGTTATTCTTATGGACGAGGTCGAAGTAAGAGATAACCTTACAGTTGAGGTTTTACCAATTAGGATTTTGGATCGTGAAGTTAAGAAGCTAAGAGGCAAGGATATTGCACTTGTGAGAGTATCCTGGGGAGGTGCTGCAGAAGGCAATATGACTTGGGAATTGGAGAGCAAGATGCGAGAGTCGCATGCGGAGTTGTTTGGATCAGGTAATATTTTCGAGGACGAAAATTCCTAAAGTGGGGGAGAGTTGTAACGCCCCAAATTCTGAATTCTCATTATTTTTATTGAGTCCTTTTTAATTTATTTGGATAATTGGTATTTTAATTTTGGAATTTATGTGTTGATATGTTTAATTTCAATATTGTGCTATTTTACCGATTCGGAGAGTTTTCAGGGAAAATAGAGTAAAGAGTATTTTAGACATTTAGTATTAAGTGTTAAGTGAATTATTGTGTGAGAAGTAATTGGTAAGTGTTTGGAAAGAAATGGAGAGGAAAGGAAATAGAATATGAGATAAGAGAGAAAAGGAGATAGATAGAAACATTAGTGGAAAAACAAGGGAAAGAAAGAAGAGAGAAGAGAAAGAGGAGAAAGAAGAGGAAAACCTAGAATTTCATCAAGAATCAACATCCAAGCTTTCAATCGATCGGGTAAGGGTGTGAAACTCTATTATACTGTTAGTGTGTATGATTATGTATGCTTTTAGTTGTTTGAGGTTGGATTGAGAAGAGTTTCTACTCATTTTCATCTTAGGGCAATTATTAGGATTTAATTGGTAGAATGTGATTTTAACCAGTTAGAATCGAGAAATGGATGGAGTAGGATAGTCGGGTGTTATTGGGTTGAACTTACTGGGGTAGTTTGGTGTTAGAATCGGTCGGTTTGTGAAGTTTGGGCTTTTGGACAGCCATGGGAGTTCTGAGTTCGCAGGTTCGCCAGACGAACGGCAGCGAAGCTTCGCCAGGCGAAGCCCAGCGAGCAGCAGCGAACCAAGTCAGAAGCATCCACCCTGTCTTCGCTGGCAAGTTCGCCAGGCGAATGAGAATGGCGAAGGTTCGCCAGGCGAGTGTGCTAGCGAATGCTAGCGAGTAATTCCATAATAACTCCCAGTGGTCTTCGCTGGCAAGTTCTCCAGGCGAACTAAGTAGTGAAGGTTCGCCAGGCGAAGGTTGGCGAATGTGACAGCATTTTCCTGTTTTCTGTGTTTTTTTCCTTTCCATGCGGATTTCTTTGTTCGGTTATGTTTAATCCTTATCGAATTGAATAGTTTTGTGTGCCGTGTGGTACGTTATGCTGTGGGTAGCCACAAGGCGTAAGTCCTAGAATGTGGAATTTTGATTGTGAAAGTATGTGCCTTATATGGAATGGTATGTGTTGAAATGAAGAGTATATATATATATATATATATATATATATATATATATATATATATATATATATATATATATATATATATATATATATATATATATATATATATATATATATATATATATATATATATATATATATATATATATATATATATATATATATATATATATATATATATATATATATATATATATATATATATATATATATATATATATATATATATATATATATATATATATATATATATATATATATATATTACGGAGTATAAGTATATTGTGAATGTACATAGATTGTATGTGCCTGTATGAGATGAATATGCATAGTGATATATTTGCGAATATGTATGCATGTAGAGAAATGTTGTGAGTCATTTTGCATAAAAGGCATCATGATGTACATTCTAGCGATGTTGATTCCTTGGAGAATCTGCTGAATACTTGATTCCTTGGAGAATATGCTGAATTGATTCGGTACCGCATTTGCATCTGTATAGAGTCGTGAGTCGGTCTCTATGAGTTGCATTGGTCATCTTTATATGATGCATGGAGTGAGTTGAACATAATTCTAGATGTTTATGTGGAAAATGATGAGTATGTATAGACGCATGATTTGATGAATATGCTTGATTGTGTGAATATGCATTGTGATGAGATGTGGTGACAATTTGAATTGTGTAAATCCCATGTATGTATATAGATATATAATTATATGTATTGACTGTTATGATATTGTTTCTCACCCTTCTGCTGTTTTATGATGCTCTATGAGGCATTGTAGAGTAGGATTGCTGGAGGTCCTTTTTGTGAAGCAGGTCTTCATTATTTTTGGTCGATGGCTCTGATATGTAACATCTGGGTAGTTAGGAAGCCTTTGGCTCTTTTTGGAGATACATTTGTTTTGATTTCTTTTGTGATACATCTGCGTATGTATCTGATGATGGATGTTTGTACATATGAATTAACTGAATGATGTATATATGTTTATATGAATGTATTGATTCAATGTTTAGATGTTTCCGCTTTATTCTAAATATTGAGATGTGGGTTTTAGAACTATGTTCTTCAGTTATGAATTGCCCATTGTTGCATATCTATTTGAGCAGATGTTGTAGGTGTTTAACTTCATGATAATGTGATACACCTCTTTTATATCATGTATTAATTAAACTCTGATGAAACTTTTATCAAGTGCCTAAATGATTTAATTGTTTATTTGGGGGTATAGAAAGGGGGTGTTACACTTATCCTTAACTCTTTCACCTTTCAAACCCTAATTGCATAGGCGTTCCTCCGTGGACAAGTTAACCTTTCACCCTAGCATTAGGATAAGGAGTCTTCGCACTCCATATTAGGTTTGCCGCCGTGGAATGCCTATCTTACCTTTTTTAATTCAATTCAATTACAACGTAGAAATAGGAGTCGCCGCACTCCATGTAAGCGTTTCCCTGTGAACGCTTACATCCCCTTAAAACCTTGACCACAGTCAAGAAATTTCAGTTCCTCCCTTTCAAGGGGAACTACGATTACTCTGATTCTATCCCCTACCCAGGATACGTAGGCACAAGATGTGAATCTTGGCGAGTAAACTTAGGACTAACCCTTAGGTATTTCTCTTTACCTTTAACCCTTAGCATAACCCTTAAGCAAATAATTATAGCAAAATAGCAACATTAAAATAAGAGGTTCCTGTAGAGTACTACAGAAGTTTAGGGTGTTAATACCTTCCCTAAACTTAACCAACCCCCGAACCTTAGATCTCTCCCCGCATTGTGTTAACGATGCAAAGTTAGGTTTTTCCTTCCTTTGACCTTTCCTTCGGATAAATCAAAGACTGTTTGTGAACTAAATATGTGATTCAAATTAATTAATAATTTGATATCCTATTCTCACCGCCACAGTACCACATGCATGAGTCTTGTTGCCTTTGCATTTATGTGACAATTGAGTGTAATTTATAATATTGTGACCTTTGATGTTCCTTGATGATTATAATGATGTTGAATATGAAAATGACGTTTCTTTATATACTGATTCCTATATTGATTATTATGAATCGTTTTACTCATCATGCCTATTTGAATGTTGCCTCCACGTGGGTAACGTGCAGATGACCAGGTTTAGCCGTGGATGTCGTCGAGGACTTTTGAAGTTTTTGGGTCGTTGGTCGTTGTGGTTAACTTAAAGGGTCTTGCTCTGATAGTGTAACATCGGGTTGGGGTCCTTGAGTCAAACTATTTTATTGATTTTTTGTTATGTTGATTTCCTTGCGGTAAAAAGGAAAACTTTGGATTTTTGCCTTTTTGAGTTCTGCTGCCATTTGAGCACTTTTGAGTAATTTTGAGAAAACCTGTTGCTTACGGAGCATTGACCTTGATTTTAATTTATTGAGAAATGTACGCCCTTTGAGGTGATTTTTATGGTGTTTAAAATTTTACTCTGATAAATTCTATTATTTTGCCATAATATTCGTGGGGTAGAAAAGGGTGTTACAGGGGTCATATTAGCGTGGGGATGATTTCGCAGCTAAATAAACTTGAGTTAGTCAAAGGCCTACCTAAGTTGAAGTTCACTTCAAATTCTCTCTATGAAGCATGTCAGAAAGGCATGTGTTCCAAAACATCTTTTAAATCTAAAATGTTGTTTCCACATTTAGACCACTGGAGCTTCTACACATTGACTTGTTTGTTCCTGTGAAAATAGAGTCAGACAATGGTAAGAAGTATGGACTTATCATTGTTGATGATTACAGCCGTTGTACATGGGTTAAATTCCTACGGCGCAAGAATGATTTGTATTCTATGTTTACTAGTTTTTGTTCTAAAATGAAAAATGAATTTGATTCTAAGATTGTTAAAGTCAGAAGTGATCATGGTAGAGAATATGAGAATTAAGGGTTTGAAGAGTTATTTGACTCTAACGGTATATCCCATGATTTCTCCTACCCTAGAACTCCACAGTAGAATGGAGTTGTAGAGAGGAAGAATAAGACGTTGCAAGAAATGGCCATAACCATGATCAATGAAACAAATATGGCTAAGCACTTTTGGGGAGAAGCTGTGAATACAACATGTTACATTCAGAATAGGATCTCTATCAGACCTATTTTGGAGATGACTCCTTATGAATTGTGTAAGTGAATCTAAAGCACATAAATGTATTATATTGGAATACTCTGAATGCTCTAAGGGATATAGAGTATACAATACAGAAACACATATTGTGGAAGATTCAATTCATGTTAGATTTGATGATAAGCTTAACTCAGAAAAGTCAAAGCTAGTTGAGGATTTTGAAAATCTAGAAATAATACTTGCAGGATCTAAAGAAAAGGCAAAATACTCTGAGGATAAAGATTCAAAGAATGCTGATAAAAATACATCTGAAGCAACTGAATGTCCTCCAACTCAGAAAAGGAAATGGAATAGACAAATTGTTTTTGAAGAATTGATTCTTGGAGACAAAGTTGAACCTGTCAGAACAAGATCCACCTTCAAACAAGCTGAGGAAATGTTTATGGGATTAGCGTCTCTTATAGAACCAACTTCGTGTGATGAAACACTTTAGAACAGTGAATGGGTTCTAGCAATGCAAAAAGAGCTAAATCAGTTCTTCAGAAATGATGTTTAGGATCTGGTACCTAAGCTAAAAGGAATTCATGTTATTGGAACTAAATGGGTATTCAGAAACAAATTAAATGAGAAAGGAGAAGTCATCAAAAACGAAGCACAAATGGTTGCACAAGGTTACAGTCAATAAGAAGGTATTGACTATAATGAAACATTTGCTTTAGTTGCCAGGTTAGAATCTATCCATCTTTTAATCTCTTTTGCTATTAATCATGGTATTATTTTATATCAAATGGATGTCAAAAGTGTGTTTTTGAACGAATACATTTTTGAAGAAGAATATGTTCACCAACCTCCAGGTTTTGAAAACATCAAGTTTTCAGAATATGTTTTCAAACTTAAAAAGTCATTGTATGGCCTAAAAAAACTCTTAGAGCTTGGTATGAAATACTAAGATATTTTCTTCTAGAAAATGACTTTACCAGAGGTCAGGTGGATACTACTCTTTTCTGTAAGAACTCTAGAAACAACTTGATGATTTTCCAAATTTATGTAGATGATATAATTTTTGGTTCTGCTAATTCATCTATGAGTCGGATTTTTCTAAGCTAATGCAGGAAAAGTTTGAAATGATTCTGATCCAAGAGTTAAAGTGCTTTCTGGGGATACAAATAAATCAAACTTCAGATGTCACGCACATTCATCAAAGCAAGTACACAAAAGAGCTCTTGAAGAAATTTGACATGTCAGATAACAAACCAGCAAAGACTCTCATGCATTCTACATGCATTCTAGAGAAAGACGGGGTAATTAAAAAGGTTTATCAAAAGCTTTATCGTGGTATGATAGGCTCTCTTCTTTATCTTACTGCTTCTCATCAAGATATTTTATTCAGTGTATGTCTTTGTGATCGATTTTAATCAGATCCAAGGGAAACTCATTTAGCATCTGCTAAAAGAATCCTAAGGTATCTAAAGGGAACACCTAACCTTGGCTTGATGTATGAGAAAATATCAGAATACAAGCTATCAGGTTTCAGTGATGCAGATTACGCCGAAGACAGATTAGAATGTAAAAACACTTCTGGAAACTGCCAGTTTCTGGGAAACAATCTTATCTCATGGGCTAGCAAAAGACAATCAATTATCAGCATCACTTTGCAGCACTCAGATGCTCTGGATGAAAAATCAACTTGAAGACTTCCAGATATATGAGAGTAACATCCATATCTTCTTTGATAACACGACTTCCATTTTCTTGAGTAAGAATCCCATTTTACACTCTAGAGCTAAACACATAGAAATTAAACACCATTTTATTAGAGACCGTGTACAGAAATGGGTTATTGCTTTAGATTTTATAGATACAGACCATCAGTGGGATGATATCTTCATAAAATCCTTAGCTGAAGATAGATTTATGTTCATTTTGAAGCATTTAAAAATGAAACTCTGTCTAAAATGAACTTTTCCTTTCTGTTGTGTTCAACTCTCTCTGTAAAATTATGATTCTGACTTGTGCAAAAAAAAATTTGTTTCAATGATTCTTCTACAAGTTAGAAGTTATCCTTGTTAGAAATATCTCAAGTCAGAAACCTTTTGGTATTCATGATTTTGAGAACATCTAAACCGTGTACTTTCAAACGAGTGGCTATGATTTGTTTTGGACACCTATCTATCTAGAAATTGTAAGTTACCAGTTGAAACGACACCTCGAGCAATGGGATGTCTTCAGAAAAATTGTTAAAATCATTATTGATATTTATTACTCTCCTTATTGTTCATTTTCAATGCATCAATAATCATTTCATTCTTCTCTTTATATACACATTCGTTCTTTTCACTCGCACACACTATGCTACTCTTTACCCACACTTCATTCTCTTTAACCCTAAAACTCATCTTCTCTGTTACCTACCTTCATCCATGGAGGAACAACAAGCTGCTGTTTACGAATATTCTCAACAAATGCAACAACAAAGTCAATCTTCTCAACCCTTAGCTGCTAGCACCATGCCTGCCAAATATACAACACTACATCAATCTTTGTCTACCTTTCAACCACTGAATATTGATCATATTCTTGATCGTCCAGCTTACATCCACTTGGAACCATTTGAGAAACTGGAAGTACTTTGTGAACTAATGGTAGATTTTGATAACCTAAAGAAAAATGGTTTGGATTTGACTAAGGAACTCCACAAGCAAGGATGGAAAAATTATTTTGATCTCCCACCTCAATGTGTTGCATCTCGATCTGATACTAGTAAGTCTTCCGAATCTCAATGTGTTGCATCTCATTCTGATACTAGAACCCTTACTTCATTGATATCTCCACCTCCTCCACTTATCTCGACCACAATCATAACTACATCCATCCCACTTTCACCATCTACTTTGTCATCTCCCTCTGAAAAATCCAAATTACCTCCTACAACATCTAAATCAACCATTTCCCAATCCACCTTACAAACAACAACCACTAATTCTGAACCTATTTCCCAAAAAAACAACAACATATGAAACTATTCCCAACACGACTATAAATTCTAAAATTATTCTAACTACAAATCCTGAAATATTTATCCCCATAACCATTTCCATAACAGTTGTATCGAAATCACTTTTCTCATTTCCTTCTCATCTGCTGCCAACGATGTCTTTCCAGAAATTTTCCCCATCAACATCACTCAACCAATTTCGGAAAATACTACTTCTGGACCCATACCTACTTCAGAATCCATACCTGCCTCATTACCCATACCTATTTCCATCTCCACAACAAACGTCACTTTAGCATTCCAATCATTCACTTCTGAACCTTTTGACCCATACTCACCTGATCAGAACGATGACCAAACCATGACAATTTCCCCTTCATAATCCAACAACATCTTTACTGAGAAATCTAATTCTGATTAAGAAACCAACTCTGGTCATAACACCTCTGATTTTTAAAATTCTAGCCTGAACCTTGATGAAGTAATATCTAGTTTCAAGGCTAGTGCAGAAAGTAGAGCTTAGAAGCTCTATGAGGAGTCCGAGTCTAGCAAAGATTCTACATATTTGGATACTAGCTGGAATAGTTTCAATGATTAGTTAGCTGTTGTGTTTGACAAAATTAGAAATCTTTGTGTCGAAGTAAAGGATATTTTTCAAGGAAGCAGCAGACAGATTGGAAGCTCAGAAGGCTGCTGAAAGAGAAGCTATTGAAGCTCCTGCTAGAGAAGTTGCGGAGAAAGAGGCCACTGAGAAGGAAGTTGTTAAACAACAAGCTAGAATGGCAGCTGCTGAAAAGGAATCTGCATAAGGCTCTAATAGATCATTCATTTCTGACACTGAGATTTTCCTTCTAACGATGAAAACTCTGGAATAGATGCAACAAGAACAGCAGAAAGTCAGAACCAGGCTCGATAAGCAAGTTGAAGTCAACACCAGCATTCAGAACATGCTTGCTTAACTTATACAGAGGATCCCTCCTCCCTCTTCTCAACCTTAGGCACTTAGGCTTCACCTTTTAGATTTTTGATATGTTATAAATTTTTATCTATAATGTATCATTTTGCATCATCTTTTATATAATGAGTTTTTTATTATGACAAAAAGGGGGAGTAGAATACGTAATGATTTTGATACATATCTGATTCTCTAATCTCAGTGCTTACATTCTAACCTTAAAATATATATACAAAGTATATTTATGTCTCTTTTAGGAACTTTTTGAATAGATCAAGCCTATAGAAGCATTATAAAAGGATCTGATAACTCAAGCTCTGAGAATTCAACCAGGTTCTAAGGATAAGATTGTTATAAGACAACCAGGTTTTGACTCAGGGGGAGCTTGTTTATCTCAGGGGGGAGTGTTCTAACTTAACTTAGATCATTTTTCTGAGTTCTGATATCTCTTGCATATATTTCCGTACATATTGTTCCATCAAAATACATGATTTTGTCATCATTAAAAAAGGGGAGATTGCTAGAACAAGATTTTGGTTCTGCATATAATCTCTAAGTTTTGATGAAAACAATGCATATATTTTATTTGCAACGATTATGTACTCTAATGAACTTATGAAGTGTGCAGTTATCAATTTAAAATTGATTCTGAATACTTCTCAACAAGTTTCATCAGAATCCTTATGGCACACCTCAAGAATTTACTTTGTTCGTCCCTGAAGAAACATCAGCAGTTCTGTTGAATGTTGAATGCTTCTGAAAAAAATAAATTTATGCGCGCTTTCGACTCTGATACCAAGCTCTGAAGACTCTAAAGACAGAGTTCTGTTGAACAAGTTATGAAGATTCTGAAGATATTATTTCTAAATAATTTGAAGACTCTGATATCACTCAGTCGTTCATCTTCTGGACTCATCATCACTTCTCATCATATAAAGTTAATCAGAAGACAAGGTCAAGACAAAAACGTGTGATGAAAGAATCCATACAAATATTCATTCCCATTTTGGTATAAACTAATTTCACATCAGTACTGTTATATGGAATATGGTGAGACATTGCCACTATTGTCTCACACGATCTTGTTATTACCATTGCAACAGTTGGCATCAAGATTTACTTTTGTACCCTTCAACGTTCAAACATTCAGCTATATAAAGAAGTCTCTACCTAATTGCTTTAAAAGTACAACGATCTATATTACAAGTGAAACACGATAAGTCTAGAAATTCTATCAAAACACAAAGAGTTGCTGCTCATATTTGTGTAATACTTTGTTCTTAAATTTGTTTCGTCTGCTTTATAGAAGAACTTTTGTAAACAATTTCTTTGTATCTTCCTTGATATCATTTTTCTCAAGTGACTAAGTGTTAGTCTGTAGAATTGAGAGGGCTAAGGTATTTTTCTAAACACTTAGACGAACTTGTAGTAATCTTTCTAGATTAGTGGATTAATTCCTTTTTTTAAGGCAAAATTTCCTTGATGGGTGGACTGGAGTAACTTTGTTAACAGTGAACCAAGATAAAAATATTTATGTTTTCCTTCTCATATTATCTTGTTAACCTTTGTGCTAAAAGTTCAAAAATTTACATTTGGTAAAACCCAATTTAAACCCATTTTCTAGTGTTTTCTCTAACTTTAGCAGGGAGCCTTAGATCAAGAGTAGAAAATGAACCATAGAAAGAGGAGGGTGAAAATGTTGTGTGTCATACACTTAATATAATCACATGAGAGTTCGCAGGATAGGAGACTAACTCTTTACATAGAAGGTATGCCCTTCAGATATTGAATATAGAAGACATCCCCAAAGAGTTGAGTGAATGTGGGCCTAAGATACCAAAAGCCGAAACCACATTCTTAAAGAAAGATGCGGCCAACATTCACCAGCACTATGACAACCCCATGGCCATCACTATCAAGTGTGATGACTGAGAGAACAGAAACGTTCTCGTAGACCAAAGACAAATATCCACTACTGGGACACATTTGAGAGGCTCCACCTTGACCCAAATGACTTGAAAGCCTTCAAAGGATCACTAGTTGGATTCTCCTAGGAGAAAGTGCAAGTGAAAGGTTACATAACACCGAGGACTAATTTTGGGAAAGAAGAACAAGCTAAGGAGTTGAGGTCAGATATCTGGTTATCAATGCTCTGTCTTCTTATAATATGATTATAGGGTGCCTAACTTTTAGTCAACTAGGCGTCGCCTAGTCTACCTTGTATTTATGCATGAAATGCGCATTCTCTGATAGGCGGTTGAAATTATCCAAGGAGACTAGGAAATCGTTAGGAAGTATTACGTAGAGTTTAAAGCTAAAAAAGGGTTCGGACTCTAGGCAGTAACACCAAGAAAGTTGGTTCGAGAATAAAGCCTCTAGGAGAAGCTTGTCGAGGTGGAGAGGCCCCCTCAGACAGGCAAGGAGATTAAATATTAATATCCTAGAGGGAATACTCTGTAGTGCCATTTACTTTTCTACCATTCATTTATTTGCTTTTCCGTAATTTATTTGGTCTACTGCTATTTTTTATAAGATGAGTATTACATATCTACCGCTCGTAAGGACATGTTATTTTTTTGGGGGAGCACTGTTTTTCCTCTGTACCTTATAAGGGCCAATGGATTTTAATGAGGCTCCTTATTAAATTATTCTTAAAAAATTCACTTTTGTATCGTGTTTTTATAAGAAACTTAAGGGTTCTAAAGTGGTGATCAAGATGATTAATCCTCCAGAGGGATCCTTGCCGCCCTTAGAGCGGGTCAACATGTTGAATCCCAAGAGAAATCATTTCCTCCCTTAAACAAAATCGTAATGCTAGATCCCCAAGAGGAATCCTTGTCTCCCTTAGAGTAAATCATAACGTCGAATCCTTAAGAGGGATCCTTACCGCCCTTAGAAAAGATTAATACGCTAGATCACCAAGAGGAATTCTTGCTGCCATTAGAGGCAATCATAATGTTGGATCCCCAAGAGGGATCCTTTCCGCCCTTAGATGCGATCAATACACTAGATCCCCAATAGGAACCCTTGTCTCGCTTAAAGGAAATCATAAATTGGATCCTTAAAAGGGAGCCTTGCCAAACTTAGAGGTGATAAATGTAACATCCTAAAACCTCGAATCATAATTAAAGAATAAAATCATCATTTTAAGATGTTACTCAAACATAACATGCACACTTTCCAAATAACTTCAAAACTTGCAACGGAACTCAGAATAAATAAAATAAGTTCAATTATCTCTTCAGATGAAGTACTTGATAAAATCAACAGAATCCAATGATTAACTTAAAACAAATAAAGCGCATGTTCCCCGATGTTACAGATCAGAGCATTAAACTAACTAAATAGAGATAAATGATAAAATAAACAAATAAAAGCTCCAAGGTCATCTTCTGACTCACAACAACACTTACTCCTCCTGAGTACCTGTACAACAACGCACAAAGCAACATAAGACAAACAAGAAAGAAAGGTGTGAGAAAACGTTCAAATATATTAACAGTGTAAAATAATGCATGGGTAGCTTAAATCACAAAATTAACAACACCCATTCAATTTACACAACAACACAACAATTTATTTCACATAGCCTTTATGTATGCAATGTGACTCACAATTTGACTCAATGCGTGTGGTACCAATTTAGACATCAGAGGTTTGTTATTGATCTTGTCCACTCAACAATGGTTCCTCATTAGAACCGGGTCCCCACTTATGAACCTCAAACAATTATTGGTTCCCACTTCTGAACTCGTGGCTCACCTCTTTCAACACACCGACACAAAACGGTGTATGACATACAAGTAATGCAACAACAAAATTTATGGTTTCACTTGTAAGTATAAACAACATGCAATACAACAATCATAGTAGTCCCCACTTCTAAACTACTCACCTCAACGCTGTTAGAACAAGATTTGTTCATGACATATATCCTACTTTTGATGATAACAAAAGTATTAAAAGAACAATGGTGTTATCTAATGTGTGTTCAAATGTGTAAGTTCCTATACTTAAAAGATATATTTAGAATATGATATGAAGGCACATTTGAGTGAAGCTGAGTTATGTGTTTTTGATGATACAAAATCTGAAGAACACTTGCTAAGTGATGTCTGGCATAGACTCTAAAGCTGAAGGCCTTAGTATTAGAAGAAGCAACGCATTGTTTCTACACTTGGTAATTGTATTGGCTTTTGGTGATTGTTCAGAAGTTGTAGCGAAGCTGAAGCTATACGTACTGCAGAAAGCAAGTTATAATGTCAAATCAGCTTGTCAGCTAGAGTCTATAATCACAAGGTTCAAGAAGAATTGACATGCTTAACGGATAACCATCAACGGCTCTATAGTACAGGATACTTCTGAAGACTCTTTGGTTAAATAAATTACACAATGGGTCAAGATCTTCTGTAAATCTATCCTCAACGTCTCTTGTACTATGGAGAGAACAAAGAGATTTGATCAAGTTATCTCTTCCAACGACTAGTTCTCTGAAATCTGCTATATAAGTATTTAAAAGTTCTACTTGAATATTTAACATGGAATAAGAAGAAGAAGAAGAAGGAACTACAAATAGGATAAAGGTGTCTAACACCTCTATCTAAATGAAGAAATGACAAGATCAACAATGAGCAACACTACTGAATATGTAGAATATTTTGTTAACTGTTGTAAATTGTAAACAGCCTTAAGGTTTCCTAAACATTGAATATTCTGGAAATATTGAGAGCTTAAGGTATTTGTTAAGGTTATTACCTTGTACCTCTGATTCAGGATCAAGTATACCTTGTTCTATTTTCTGCTGAACATGTTGTTCAGCAGATAAGATCAAAAGTCTCATACTATGTGTTTGAGCATCAAAGTCTCCAGTTGAAAAGCTTAAGCCAAGTAAGTCTCCTGTTGTGTGCTTGAGCATTAAAAGTATTGATTTGTTTTGATTAAGTAGTAAAGTCATGGATTGTGAACCTGAGCAAAGAAAGTCTTAGACAAAAGGTCTGAGCAGAGAAGTCTTAGATGGTGAGTCTAAGTAGGAAATTCTTGAATCAAGGATCTGAGCAGGGAAGTCTTAGGCAGTGTGTCTAAGCAGAGAAGTCTTGAACCAGGATATTTGAGCAAGGAACATCTTAGGATCTGAGGATCTAAGCATGAAGTCTTGATCAAGTGCTGATTAAGCAAGGAAGTCTTAAACTGTAGGTCTGAGCAGTGAAAGTCTTATGCTGGAGTGCATAAGCAGTTGTAATCATGAGTTTGTTATAGTGGAAAATCTCTTGCGAGGCAAGGGGACTGAAGTACTCTCAGTTGGGAGAGGAACCAGGATAAATTTGTTGTGTTCATTATTCTCTTTACTCTACTTTTGATATATTGTTCTGTTGCACTTATGATCAGATTCTGAACCAACGTTTAGAGTTTGAACTCTGTTCAGAAGCAGAAATATTTTTATTTTTGGTGAACACAATTCAACCCTTCTTCTTGTGTATTTTCCTCACCTTCAAACGCAAACAATTATAATTACATTCACAACACGTAATTAGAATCACAATTTCATAACTCACGTGTATATCATAATTATACAACACATCACAAATTACACATACAATTATATTTCACTAGTTACAACTATACGAATAGCTTGAATATTATTTAACTCATCATAATATTCCATCACAACAATTTAATCTAAGCAAAACATCTCAAACAGTAGCTGAACATCCACCGTAGGCAAAAACAACATCAAAAACCGATTGGTTGTGGGGTTGGGTGTATGTGGATCCATAATCATGTTTGATTGATTGTTGGGTGTATCTATTATAGGGGATGTTATGAGTTTGGTTGTTGTGTTTGGGTGGGTTGACAATGTTGTTGGGTTTAGTAATGTTGTTGGGTTGGTTGTTGGGCATATGGTGATGAAGCTCGTTGGCATGGGTCGATCAAGTACCTCGGGTCAGACACAAATTGTGTCATTGTAACTGACCTATACCAATTTATATAATTTCTAGTTGGTCTATCATCATGCATGATAGGTTTGATTGTGTTTTTTAATGTTGTTTCTTCTGTTGACGACACATCTCTCTAACAAACTCTCTTCAATCGAAACAATTCCATTGGACATCGAGTCTTAGTTGATGCCATTGTCTTAAACACGTCAGGGGTCTGGGATTTGTTGTTGCATGTTGAACTATAGTTTGACATGATCACTCTGGTGCATATCTACAGTAGTGAATCTGATAATTGGTGTCTTTACAGTCCAAACTGCAGCATTCTCAGGGTTAACCTGATGGTCAAGATCTAAATACGACCTCCAGATAAAATGTATAGGAAAAATACACGATTAGAAGATTTGTAAATTGATAATATTAAAACTAAATTAACAAGATGATAAGTTGTTTAGTTGTAATGCATCATTTGGTCGAATATAATCTATGATATTTCAATAGACCATTATAGTGTGTTTGGGACATTTGTTGTAGTTCATCCTTAGAACAGTCCACCTAAACCGAAAAGAGTGAAAATAAATTACTTACAGTTAGTTGTAGTATAAAGTAAGCAAGTGTAAATAATGAGATAAACTTACTTTGTTACGTAGAGGAATGTGAAGTTGTTCTCGTTGACGGGGGAGAGTGATGACATTCTCGACCAACCCCATGCTTGGAGAGAAAAGCGCAAGAATAAAACAAACAAGTATCCTTTTGTGCGTTTTTACACAAAGAACTATATAAATGGGACAAAATAGTTGAACTCCAACTATATGCTCCTATTTTATTTATGTTTATTAACAAAGAAAAATACATAAGATCTACCGTGTTACTAGTAGTTTCAAAAATTAAAAATTACCAAATAGTAACATAATATAACACGGAGTTTTAATTATTTTTCCATCCTCTGTCGATTTTTCGATTAATATCATATTTGAATAGTGTTATGTAAGTGTCATACCCCAAATTTGTCCTACTTCGGTATTTAATGGATGTTTTACTGCTTCACGACTTATGGCCATGATTCTCTAAGACTTCATTTATAAGGACTTTGTGTATACTCATTGTGGTGATAATCCCTGGCAATTTATGCTGAATTATTGTGGGAGGAGCGTGCCTCCAGCCCCTTGTACCCAAACTCATTGTGTGTCCTCGATCTCATGATCAGACAGACATGATATGATCAATGACATAAAGTACAGGATCGGACTTATCTCGCAATGTGATTGTCGGTTTTCAAGAAATTTAAACCCTATCTCAACTTGATTACAAACTTCTCCTTATGTGTCGTTTAAGCCTCACTACAAGTTGCTTATTATGGTTTGTACTTAGTTCAAGTTAATTCAAAGATACTTCATATGATGCTTGTGGACACGGTCAATTTAGCCTCAGGCTTTGTTCAAATCAATTACAAGCTTCAGGCTATGTTTAGATACTAAATCAGTTTGTGACAAACTTAGATTTAGTTTGCAAATCATAATTGAATTTAGAGGCAATTAGTCTATAAGATATTTCGATTTGTTTCAAGATATAACCATATTTCATGATTGGTACAAAGGGCGCGTGGCAAACAAGCTAAACTCGGGCCAAGTTTGCCGAAGAGGTACATGTCATAACCAACACATGATTAAGGTATAGTTTGAGTTTGGCATAAAGCGACGGTCAAACCCTCAAGTTGTCTCAAGATCATGTTTTTGATGGATTTAAGACCATGTGTGGAGTTTATGCAAGTCATGATTATTTCACCCTCAAATCATGTTTGGAATAATTTCTAAAGCTCACTTATAAAAATAGTTTATCCATTTGTTTACTTAGTACTAAAAGCAAGTATTCTAAAGATTACGCGAAAAATTACGACAATGGCACTCTAATTTATACAAGCCATAAGACCTGTTGTTTACAAAATTATAATGATTCAAACTCCCTGATGTTTACAGCCGAATATAGGATATATTGATCAAATGTGCAGGTGTGTAAAAGGCGCGACGCAAGATGCGTACCATGCAGACCATGTGTTTCAAGATACACAAGTAAAATTACAGGGATTAAACTATTGCAAGACGAGTTCAATTTTGTTTACAAATATACAAAACACAAGTTCATGTGACATCAACCTACAAGCAAGGAAGGGTGGTGCGCTGCAATCCTCACCGTCATGTAGATCAGAATCGCTACAATCCATTTTTTCTCGCTTCGTTGCTTTCTTTTTTCAGGAATCTAGATGGATACAACTAACGAAATAAAGGGCGATTATGCTCCCCTCAGAGATCCAGAGCACCCACAATTGGGAAGATTTGACAAGCCACTTCCATGTTTTGGCTGTGGTATTGGATGGTTCTCTTTTCTGCTAGGATTTGTATTCCCATTGATGTGGTATTATGCGACAATTCTCTACTTTGGAGATTACTATCATAAGGATCCAAGGGAGCATGCTGGACTCGCTGCTTCTGCAATTGCTGCTCTGATTCTTCATTCCCTCTTGAATGTAAGATACGTAGGCACAAGATTGTGATGATCTTGGCGAGCACAATTCCCTCATTTTCCCGTAGTCCCACGAACTACGAATGCTCTGATTTTCCACTTCTTACAAGTGAAGATACGTAGGCACAAGGGCCCCAATCCTTGGCGAGCACCCTATCTTAAAACCACCCATTTCCCCCTATAGGAGAAACCTTAGAAGAAAACAAACAAGCATAGTTAATTTTACTCTCGAGTCGATCAAGAGGTTCCCGTTGAGTACAACGGACGTAGAGGGTGCTAATACCTTCCCTCTGCGTAACCGACTCCCAAACCTAGAATATTGGTTGCGATGACCATGTTCTTATCCCTTAAAGGTTTTATCGATATTTTCCTATTCCATCCTTGGAATGAATAAAGTTCGGTGGCGACTCTGTTTCGAACAGTATTTTCCGCGTCCATCGCGAGGATCGTATTTTTCGAGGTACGACAGATGGCGACTCTGCTGGGGAATAGTTGCATTGCCCTATGCAAGAGAGAGTCAAGCCTAACTTGACTCGGTTCAAGAGTACTAACCTTTTGCTTAACCGTTTTCTTTATGCTTATTTTCTCCTATTGTTTATTTCTTGTTTCCTCTTTTTATCGTATGTTGTTTATTATATATGCCTGCTGGATTCGGGAATAGCATTGCAAGTAAAGCTCTACACCCGAGCTTTAGAAAAAGAAGAGAGAAAACATAGCTTAGAATTGGTAGTGATTAGTGTTAGTCCCCAGGGACTCGCTCCTTGTGTGCCTAGCATGAAAGCTCCTCCAGAATAGACCTTTTCGTAGATCTTATCGTAACACAGCTAGCCTGTTGCACGATTTGATTCATGAAGGGTCCATGACTCTGGGAACCGCTCTTAGAACCAGTTTCTATGTTGGTAGTCGTGTAGTGTTGGTCCCTGAGGACTCGCTTCTCGTGGGCCTGACATGACGACTCCTCTCGAGAGAGATCCTTTTGGTATTACCGACGTAATGCAGCTCGCCTGTTGCATGATGGTGGTATCATTAGTATCTATGACCTTGAGAACCCCGTCCGCCAACGTAGAAACTATCCCGTGAGTGGGTCATTTTGGGTAAAGAATCTAAAACTATCTTTATACCTATTAGGAGGGTGGGAGATACTTGTGATAGCCAGGATCCCGCACTGTTGCATTCATAAACATTTACATATGCATCATAACTTACACTCATTTTTATTTTCAGGGAAGCATTTATATTGACAGGTTGAAATACATTCACAAAATGGCCGCAAGTTCAGAAAAGAGAAAAACTATTCAACTTAAGGCACTCAAACCTGATGTTAGTGTGGTCATGAATTGTTTGAAATAAATGCCTACCATCTTCAAGAAGACTCTGATAGGAAGGTTTGGCCAGGTGACCGATCTGCTAATGATTAAAGTACAGGTCCCTGCTATTACGGCTTTGGCACAATTTTATGATCCGCAAATGAGAAGCTTCTTATTTCAAGATTTCTACTTAACACCTGCTATCGGAGAGTTTGAGGGGTTCCTAGGTTTCCCGGTCAAGGGTAGGGCACCTTATACTATGATAGGGCAGACTCCAGAAGTGGAAGAATTGGCCGATGCTCTCAAAATATCGATTTCAATAGCCAAAACTGGTTGGAAGAAAAGAGAAGATTTCTTCGGTTTTAGAAGCATTGTACTAGAGAAAGAAGCAATTAAGATGTTAAGGAACAAACAATGGGATGCTTTGGTGAATGTATTGGCTCTCCTCATCTATGGGCTAGTACTGTTTCCCACTTTCGAAGATTTCGTTGATTCTGCAGCTGCCAGCGTATTTTGGGCCGTTTGGAAGAAGGAGCAAAGCCCGACACAC
Organism: Lathyrus sativus; assembly: GCA_963859935.3. Classification (NCBI taxonomy): domain Eukaryota; kingdom Viridiplantae; phylum Streptophyta; class Magnoliopsida; order Fabales; family Fabaceae; genus Lathyrus; species Lathyrus sativus. The sequence goes on along the minus strand of OZ012740.1, from coordinate 435,359,639 downwards.
CCTCTCCTGGCTGATGTTTTCTACACTTTACACCTTCTCCATGAAAGAAAAGGTTCAGTGTTGACATTTTGTCTCCCTATTCTCTACAAATGGCTCACTTCTCACATACTCAAACGTCACGCCAGTGTCCCAACTTTGAACAGTGGGGAATGGGCCCAATTTCTAGTATCTATCTCTGAAAAGAACATTACCTGGTACCCGAACAAGTTGGAAGTAAGTGAAATCATCATGAGCTGTGGTAGTTTTTGCAACGTACCGTTGATCGGATCAAAAGGTTGTATAAGCTATAACCCTATATTAGCCATACGACAATTTGAGTACCCAATGTTAGGGAAGCCTGAAGACAAAGAACTAGAAGAAATGATCCTCCATGAGAGAGGTGCCAAAGATCCCTCACTTCTCTGTCAGATTGTACGATCTTGGCAGAAAGTTCATACTAGAGGATCAGATTTGAGAAGAAAGGATGGTGTGACCAGGATGCCTTTTCGGAAGTGGGTTCTAGAGAGGGTCAAAATAGTTAAGCTCCCTTTTTCTATTGAGGCACCTCCTAAACCCATCACTCCGCAACCGGTACCTGTATCAGTCGAAGAAGTGGAAGAGATGAGAGTCAAGATAGCCCAGCTAGGGAAAGAAAACGAAGATTTACAAGTCAAGCTTCAAAATGTGACTAATTAAAGGAATCACATGAGGTATGAGATCGAGAGAAAGGATAAGCGAATTGAAGAGATGGGAAGCAAGATTAATGAAGAAAAGGGTAAAAGGAAAAGGACCAAAGCATGTATCAATCAGGCTGACAGTTGCTTAGAATCCCTCAAAGAGCAGCTGGACCACGTTCATAGAAAATGGCGAGAGAATGAACAGTGGTACCTTCTAGCCACTAAACAGAATAAGGAGATCAGAGAGACATTAGGAGCGGAAATCAAGACACTTGATGCTGCACTACGTCAATCAAGAGCTGACGAAGATAGAGAACGTCAACTCAAGGAAGAAGCCCTAAACTCATCTTGGGTTAAGCCAGAAGATTGGTGTAAGATGCGTATTGACCTGGATGAGCTCAAGAAGTTTGTTAAGTATCAAGAGAATCAGATAGGAGCTATTAAGGAAGACCAAGCAATTTGGTCTGCTGCAAGAGACCAGTTAGCTCATGATGTTGCAACATATGAGCAATCCATTCACATCATGAAGGATAACCGAGATGCATACCGCAACAAGCTAAATGGGTTGGTGGAATTTTGTAACTGGTTGGCCCAAGATCTGATATGGAAACATCGTGATGCTATGGAAGCCATAGATGATTCTACCGCTCCGGCTATTTATGAGTTCATATATGTGTGCAAAGAAATGTTGGCAAGATTCAAGGAGGAGCTCAAGGAGCGTGAAGCAAGAAGAAATGAAGCTTGAAGTTTTCTTTGTTTTTTTATTATTTTGCGCGAATTTTATATATTCCTAGATGGATTGTACTTTGTTTATGTTGGAACAGTTTAAATGAATGAGGAGTAGTCTTTTTTGATTTATTTGTTCTTGTGCTGTTTGAATGATTAATAAATAATTGTTGGTATAAATGCTTCCCTAAAAAATATATATAATAATAAAAAAAATCATAATCATAAGCATAAACATAAGCATCTTTGCATCTTCACCCGACAGTACAACTCATTGGACTTTTCCTTTCTGCCTCTAGAATTTGAAAGCTGACTATTCGACATCGCTACGAGACCAGGCGCAACTTTCAAATGACGCTTGAACAAATGGAAGAGACTCAGAACACCATGAGAGGCGACATCGACACTCTCAAGATGAAGATGGACCAGCTGCTGGAGACAATGCTGACGCTAGCCCAAAAAGAAAACAATGCTGAGACTTTTGCTGATGCCAAGAAGGCGGCCGACAACATAGGAACTTCGGGGATTGTTAAAAACCCCCACGTAGACCTTGTTGACCGTTCCATATCCGCACGTCAGGGTTCTAAAGCAGACATGGATGAACAATACGATGCTTTCTACCAACCTCCACCACCTCCTCCTCAACACAACATGGGGGTTACCAATGACCTTGCTGCAGATAGACTATGAACTGTCGAAGAAAAAATTAAGTCATTGGAGATTAAAAAGACTCCAGGGTTGGATCCCGTGGACATGTGCCTAGTTCCGGGACTGGTGATACCAAAGAAATTCAAAGTCCCAGACTTTGAGAAGTACAAGGGGGTCAGCTGCCCCAAAACCCATCTGCGAGCGTACTGTCGCAAGATGGCAGCTCACATTGATAACGACTTGATCTTAATACATTATTTCTAAGATAGCCTCAGTGGGGCATCATTGGAATGGTATATGTAGTTAGAAAAAGGACAAATCAGTACGTGGAGAGATCTAGCAGATGCGTTTTCACAACATTATCAGTATAACACTGATTTGGCACCAAATCGCATGCAGCTGCAAGACATGACTCAACGTAACAATGAGTCATTTAAGGAGTATGCCCAAAGGTGGAGGGAGTTGGCTGCCCGTGTTCAACCACCATTGCTGACTAAGGAGTTAACTGACATGTTTATGGGAACTCTACAACCTCAATACTTGGACCGCATGCTCGGGTCCAGTTTCCCTAAATTTGCTGAAGTAGTGTCAGTAGGTGAAAGAATCGAGAGCACTTTGAAAAAGAACAAGGCTGCGGTCCCGATGAATGGAGGAAGGAAGCCTTTTATGAAGAAAAGGGAGGATGAAACTAACGTCGTGATGAGAGGACGAGGAGATAGAGCTCCAGTGAACATCCAATATCCACAAGTAGCTGCAGTAGCCCATGCTCCTTATCAACAACCAGCTCAACAGCAGAATCAGCAGCAGAATTATCAGAGAGTTCCTCCACCGCAATATCAGAATGCCCCGGCTCAAAGACAACAAAGGCCGAGACAGCCAAGAAGACAACTTGGCCGACTACCTATGTCATATGGGCAGATCTTTGCTCAGCTAAATTAGAGTGGACACTTAACGTTGCGAGATTTACGTCCAGCAACCTTTCCATACCCCCCTGGGTACGATGTGAATGCCCATTGCGAGTTTCATAAGGGAGCCCCTGGACACTCCATAGACAACTGCTATGCGTTTCAAAACAGGGTGCAGGATTTGATAGAGTTCAGAGATCTCACTTTTACACCTAGAGGTGCCAACATTACGAAGGATCCGTTACCTAAACATGGAGGTCCTTCTGTCAATGCTGTGGAAGAAAATAGTGGTTTGAGACTGATTACGAATGTTGAAGATGTCCGTACTCCGATGGCCGTTATCGGAGAACAATTGAAGAAAAGTGGGATGATTCCCCAAAAAGAAGTGGAGAATTTGACTGACGAAGTGGTAAAAAAACATCTGCAAAGGTTCTTAGAGCATGGGATAATACAAATAGAACAAAGAGATTCGAACGTGTCTTCTATTGATATTCAGTATGATGAAACAAGTGCTTATCCGACAAGGCGACTTCGACCAGCACCAGTAATCTTACAGTATGATCCTTCGGAAGCCTTTCAACAGAGGCCCGCCCGACCAGCACCCGTGATTATGCAATATGATGAAGATGACGTCAATAGACAAAGAGCAGCGCGACCAGCTCCAGTGGTAATAGAGTATTCTGTCAATGAATCTGAGCCTAAAGTTTTTAAACAGAGTGGGATGACCCGTAGCGGTCGTTTATTTGCCGTCAAACCAGTGGAAGTGCCAGCTAGAAGTAAAGAAAAAGCTACAATTGAACTACCAAGTGTTGAGCCACCTGTTGAGGTGTCATCACCAAAAGCAGCAGTAACACCAAAGGAAGCTGAGGAGTTTTTGAAGATCATCAGAAAAAGTGATTACAAAGTGATTGATCAACTAAACCAGACTCCTGCCAGAATTTCCATGCTCTCGTTGTTACTTAATTCAGAGGCCCACAGGTTATCTTTGATGAAGGTGTTGAGTGCTGCGCATATTGCTAAAGACATCACCGTAGCCCAGTTCGATGATGTGATAGCTAGCGTAACAACCGGAAACTTTCTTGGGTTTAATGATGATGACTTGACTGCAGAGAAGAGAAACCACAATAAAGCTCTCCATATTTCTATCAAGTGCCAAGACACATTGATATCCCGAGTCTTAGTGGATACAGGTTCTTCTTTGAATGTGCTTCCCAAGGTCACCCTGGAGAGAATGCCAGTAAAAGGAGTTAGCATGAAGCCAAGTGCTCTGGTAGTCAAAGCTTTTGATGGTTCCAGGCGTGTTGTGATTGGCGATGTGGACTTGCCAATAAAAATCGGGCCAATTGTCTTCACTATCACTTTCCAAGTAATGGACATTTATCCAGGGTACAGCTGTCTATTAGGAAGACCTTGGATTCATTATGCAGGAGCTGTTACCTCCACCCTTCACCAGAAGCTAAAATTTATCAGTAATGACAAAGTAGTTCAGATTGGAGGAGAGGAGGATATCTTGGTTAGCCACTTAACATCCTTCAGGTACATTGAAGTTGAAGGGGAAATGATGGAAACGCCTTTTCAATCTTTTGAAATGGTGAATACATTAGTGGTGCAGCGAATTTCAGAGGGTCAGAGTTCAAGATCAGCAATGGCCTCTTATGAAGAAGCTAAGATGGTTGTAGACAAAGGGAACGCCCAAGGCTGGGGAAAAATGGTGGAAGTGGCTGAAAAGTTCGACAAATTTGGGCTAGGATACCATCCTTCGTCCAACACTGTGACGATTGCATATGGCAAGAAGCAGATTCCTCCTGTGGCAGAAGTTTTCAAGAGCGCTGGGCATATCTTCGACCATACCTCCGCCATGGTAATTGAAGATGGGATTGATGACAAAGAAGCCTCCGCAAGCTGGATCCGACAGGCCGAACCTGGTGAAGAATTGAAGAATTGGAAGACCATCGAAATACCCCAGTTTTTCCCTCTTCAAAAGTAAAGTTTTAATTGATTTTCAAAAACCCTACGCTCTGCCCAAGGCATAGTGGAGCTTTGTATTGGGCCCCCTGATGTTTCGAAACATGTTTAACCTGAATAAATTTTGATTTGCATTCAATTCTTGCTCATTTTCTTTTCTATTTTTTCATAATTAATGGCATTTCTTTCGCGCACTCACTTTCCTAAATAAGCTGCATAAATCATAAACATGCAGAGACACTACCGAGGTCCTTGATATCGACACTGCTGTAGGCCTTTATGATTTTGATTGTCCAATATACCGAGCGGATGAAGAAGACGAGAATGAGCTCCCCAACGAATTGGCTAGGTTGCTGCAGCAAGAGGAGAAGGTCATTATGCCGCATAAAGAGGATGTCGAGGTTATCAACCTGGGTTCAGAAGAAAATAAAAGGGAGATAAAGGTTGGAGCGTCTCTTCAAGATGTTGTCAAGGTAAAGTTGGTAGGGCTCCTCCGAGAATATGCTGATGTATTTGCATGGTCGTATCAGGACATGCCTGGTCTAGATACGGACATTGTTGTACACAAGCTGCCACTCAAAGAGGGGTGTCATGTCGTCAAGCAGAAGTTGAGAAGAACTCGCCCTGATATGGCTCTGAAAATCCGTGATGAGGTCCAAAAACAATTCGATGCAGGGTTCTTAGCAGTGGCCAAATACCCACAATGGGTTGCAAATATCGTTCCCGTACCAAAAAAAGATGGAAAGGTCCGTATGTGTGTGGATTACCGCGACTTGAACAGAGCAAGTCCTAAAGACGATTTTCCATTGCCTCACATTGATGTGTTGGTAGATAATACGACGCAGTTCTCCGTTTTTTCATTCATGGATGGATTCTCTGGTTACAATCAAATTAAGATGGATCTAGATGACATGGAAAAGACCACGTTCATTACACCATGGGGCACATTCTGTTACAAGGTAATGTCGTTTGGGTTAAAGAACGTTGGGGCAACGTACCAATGTGCAATGGTAACACTCTTTCATGATATGATTCATAAAGAGATCGAAGTGTACGTTGACGACATGATTGCTAAGTCCCAGACTGAGGATGAACATTTGGTTAATTTGGAAAAATTATTCGCCAGACTGAGGAAGTTCAAGTTGAGACTTAATCCCAACAAATGTACGTTTGGGGTGCGGTCTGGAAAGTTGTTGGGCTTTATCGTAAGCCAGAAAGGGATTGAGGTGGACCCTGATAAAGTAAGGGCAATTCAGGACATGCCTGCACCAAAGACCGAAAAGGAGGTTCGTGGATTTCTAGGGAGGTTGAATTATATCGCAAGATTTATTTCACATCTCATAGCCACTTGCAAGCCAATTTTTAAATTACTCAAGAAAGATCAGCCGGTTGTGTGGAATGATGAATGCCAAGGGGCATTTGATGCAATCAAAGAATATTTGCAAGAACCACAGATCTTGATACCACCAGTTCCTGGAAGGCCGCTCATTATATACTTAACTGTGCTAGAAGAGTCCATGGGCTACGTATTAGGACAACAAGATGATTCGTGCAAGAAAGAGCATGTTATATACTATCTCAGCAAAAAGTTTAACGACTGTGAGACTAGATACTCTTTGCTTGAGAAGACTTGTTGTGCACTTGCATGGGCTGCTAGACGACTCAGACAATATATGCTGACGCACACCACATACTTAATCTCCAAGATGGATCCAATCAAATACATCTTCGAGAAACCTGCTCTTACCGGTAGGATAGCCCGATGGCAAATGCTTCTATCTGAATACGACATCCAATACACCACTTAGAAAGCTATAAAGGACAGTGTGTTAGCAGATCATTTGGCCCATCAGCCGGTGGAAGAGTACCAACCTTTGAGATTTGACTTTCCAGATGAGGATATCATGATGGCAATAGATTACGAAGAGCCAGGGCCAGATGAAGGGCCAAAACCAGGGGAGCGATGGACTCTTATGTTCGATGGTGCTTCTAACTCTTATGGGCACAGAATTGGGGCAGTGATTACATCTCCCAAAAATTTTCACTTGCCGTTTACGGCCAAGCTTTGCTTCCCGTGCACTAACAATATAGCAGAGTACGAGGCATGTATACTAGGGCTAGAAGAAGCCATTGACTTGAGAATCAAAACTCTCGATGTGTTTGGGGATTCTGCTCTAGTATTTTACCAGATAAGAGGCGATTGGGATACCAAGCATGAAAATCTAATTCCATACCGGGATTATGTGGCCAAATTGCTTCCCCGATTCGATGATATCACTTTTGCTCACATACCTCGAGAAGAGAATCAAATGGCTGACGCTTTGGCAACTCTGACATCCATGTACAAGTTGATATGGCCAAATCATAGACCATCTATTGATTTGCGCCGCTTTGAAGAGCCCACACATTGTCTGACTGCTGATAAAGATGCAGATGAAAAAGCCGTGGTTTTATGATATAAAGCGATATCTTGAAAAGCACGAATATCCTGAAGGAGCCCTGGGCATCGACAAAAGAACTTTGCGAAGATTGGCATCCAACTTCTTCCTCAACGGAAATGTATTGTACAAGCGTAACCATGACACTGTTTTGCTTAGATGTGTGGAGAAACGTGAAGCTGAACAGATTCTAAAGGACATTCATGAGAGCTGCTTTGGAACTCATGCGAATGGACATACCATGGCAAAGAAAATATTGAGGGCGGGCTATTATTGGCTTACCATGGAAGCAGATTGTTACCATCATGCCCGAACTTGTCACAAGTGCCAAATATACTCTGATAAGATTCATGTACCCACCACTCCATTGAACGTCTTAACCTCACCATGACCCTTCTCCATGTGGGGAATAGACATGATTGGGATGATTGAACCAAAAGCTTCAAACGGACATCGCTTCATACTTGTGGCTATAGACTATTTCACCAAGTGGGTTGAAGCTGCTTCGTATACCAACGTTACTAAGCAAGTAGTCGCCCGCTTCTTGAAACACAACATCATATGCAGATATGGAGTGCCCAATCGCATCATCACTGACAATGGGTCGAATCTTAACAACAAAATGATGGACGAGTTGTGCGCCAGTTTTAAAATAGAACACCATAACTCGACACCATATAGACCCAAAATGAATGGAGCCGTAGAATCAGCCAATAAAAATATCAAGAAAATCATCCAGAAGATGGTGGTCACATACAAAGATTGGCACGAGATGTTACCCTTTGCACTACACGGCTACCGTACTTCAGTACGAACTTCAACAGGGGCAACTCCCTACTCGTTGGTTTATGGCATGGAGGAAGTTCTCTCAATAGAAGTCGAAATCCCTTCGCTGAGGGTTTTAATGGAAGCTCAACTCGATGAAGCCGAATGGGTAAAGACGAGGTTTGAAGAACTTAATCTCATTGAGGAAAAGCGCTTGACAGCCATATGCCACAGCCAGCTTTACCAGAGAAGAATGAAGAGAGCCTTCGACAAAAGAGTGCATCCCAGGACATTCGCACAAGGAGACTTAGTACTCAAGAGGATCATGGCTATGTATAATGAATCTAGGGGCAAATGGACGCCAAATTATGAAGGCCCATATGTGGTAACAGAAGCATTCTCTGGTGGTGCCCTAAAGCTCGCAACCATGGATGGGGAGGAATTACCTTATCCAGTGAATGCAGATTTGGTCAAACGATACTTTGCCTAAAAAAGTGGAATAATAAAGCCGCTAAGTCGAAAACCTGAAAGGGCGACTTAGGCAAAATTGGCTATCCCGGTGAACCGAAAACCCGAAAGGGCGGTTCAGGCAAAAATTAGGGATAAAATAAGAATAGGCCCGCTGAGTTGAAAACCTGAAAGGGCGGCTCAGGCAAAAAGGGGCGTCCCGGTGGATTGAAAACCCGAAAGGGCGATCCAGGCAAAAGTTAGGGGCAAAATTCCAAGGCAAAGTATCCATTATGCATGATCACTTAACCCTAGTACATTATCAAGAGACATGATTAATCCGACCATTTTCTTTTCCTGTGAAGCAAGGTGTTGAAGACTTCCAAAGTTATAAGGACTATAGCAGTGTCAAGACTCAAAGAGGCTTTAATTTTTGCCATTACATTTTTCTTGCACTGTAGTCACCTCATTAAGGGATTACATCTTTGTATATTTACCCATTCGAGGGTCAAATCAATATAAAGAGAGATTTCTCAATTAAAATTGTGCTCACTCTTTTTACTTTATCTAATTGTTTGCAAGTTAATTTTATTTTGATAATTTGTGTTCGAAACTTCAGCTAAAAAAAAACAAAATATAACTTTTTGACAAGGTATATAACTTGTTTTGATGTTCGAAGATATTGGGGAAAATAGATGGTCTCCAAGAAAAATATCAACAGGTAGAAGCCTTGAATTAGTCGTCAGCTGCCCAAGCTTGTCATCATGAAAAGCTTTGCCTTTCTAAAGGGTCTATACGATGTGATTCCCCCCAGCATCGAGTTCAAGAGCTAAACTGGGGCAATTAATTCCCCCGGTCGTCATGGAGTATCTAAATCTGGGATGTCGAGTAGTCTAATCCTCTCACTACCCCACAGAAAGCCCAATCTTTTATTGGCAACATCAAAAAGCCACTCCAATTGGCGCCTTAAATTCACCCTAAAAGTCCAGTCTTCACTGGCAACCACTAAAAGTCCACCCTCGTTGGCATCCCCAATAACCAAAGTCCAAACCATTTGGCGACTACCGAATCCAATCCCTGGTGATGTCCCCGACAGGATTTTATCCCCGGCATACCTGGTCGCTGCATTATCATAAGCACGACATACAACCTCATATCATAATTAACATATCATTTGCATTCGCATCGTGCACTTCCTAGCAGTTGCATCTTAGTTGCATGCTTAGGCATCATAAAATATTTGCATTACATAGAAATATAGTAGGATCCAGGGTCAGTTCACAAGCATCTTGGTCAATCCTCCATTGAAGTTGGCAGTATGACTCTGAAAAGAGTTAATACCCCACGAGTTCAGGGAATTCTACTCCCCAGCAAGTCATTCTTCAACCATGCAGTTGATGATGATAATCCCGAGCAACTATTGCTCTGGTGGCTCCCCAAGCAGAGGTTATCTTAAAAAGTTTCTCGAAGGCTTTCCCCCTGCAGAGTTCACACAACGTTGTTCCTCTAATAAGAATTTTAGCTCAACTATTCCCCAGCAAAATTATCACTCGAGATACTGCTTTGGTATCATCGAAGAGCCTTAATGGATAAGGTACTGCTTCGACCACCCGAAGAATCTCAAGTTTTGTCAGAGATACTGCTTTGGTATCATCGAAGAGCCTTAATGGATAAGGTACTGCTTCGACCACCCGAAGAATCTCAAGTTTTGTTCGAGATACTGCTTTGGTATCATCGAAGAGCCTTAATGGATAAGGTACTGCTTCGACCACCCGAAGAATCTCAAGTTTTGTTTGAGATACTGCTTTGGTATCATCGAAGAGCCTTATTGGATAAGGTACTGCTTCGACCACCCGAAGAATCTCAAGTTTTGTTCGAGATACTGCTTTGGTATCATCGAAGAGCCTTAATGGATAAGGTACTGCTTCGACCACCCGAAGAATCTCAAGTTTTGTTCGAGATACTGCTTTGGTATCATCGAAGAGCCTTAATGGATAAGGTACTGCTTCGACCACCCGAAGAATCTCAAGTTTTGTTCGAGATACTGCTTTGGTATCATCGAAGAGCCTTATTGGATAAGGTACTGCTTCGACCACCCGAAGAATCTCAAGTTTTGTTTGAGATACTGCTTTGGTATCATCGAAGAGCCTTATTGGATAAGGTACTGCTTCGACCACCCGAAGAATCTCAAGTTTTGTTCGAGATACTGCTTTGGTATCATCGAAGAGCCTTAATGGATAAGGTACTGCTTCGACCACCCGAAGAATCTCAAGTTTTGTTCGAGATACTGCTTTGGTATCATCGAAGATCCTTAATGGATAAGGTACTGCTTCGACCACCCAAAGAATCTCAAGTTTTGTTCGAGATACTGCTTTGGTATCATCGAAGAGCCTTATTGGATAAGGTACTGCTTCGACCACCCGAAGAATCTCAAGTTTTGTTTGAGATACTGCTTTGGTATCATCGAAGAGCCTTATTGGATAAGGTACTGCTTCGACCACCCGAAGAATCTCAAGTTTTGTTCGAGATACCGCTTTGGTATCTTCGAAGAGCCTTAATGGATAAGGTACTGCTTCGAACACCCAAAGAATCTCAAGTTTTGTTCGAGATACCGCTTTGGTATCGTCGAAGAGCCTTAATGGATAAGGTACTGCTTCGACCACCCGAAGAATCTCAAGTTTTGATCGAGATACCGCTTTGGTATCATCGAAAAACCTTAACGAATGAGGGATTGCTTCGACCATTCAAAGTGGCTTATTTATACTACTCTGGTATCGCGAAGGACCTTATTAGATAAGGGACTGCTTCGACCACCCAGAGAATATCAGGTTATCTTGTTCATCCTGTTCATGGTACTTTTCACTCCTCTACCGGACAAATTACGGGGTCTTCTTGTATCTAATTGACTTCCACCTTAAAATGAACGCCATGCAGCAGTTCATTCACTCAGGTTTAAGGCAATTAGATAGGGGCATCTGTCATACCCCAAATTTGTCCTACTTCGGTATTTAATGGATGTTTTACTGCTTCACGACTTATGGCCATGATTCTCTAAGACTTCGTTTATAAGGACTTTGTGTATACTCATTGTGGTGATAATCCCTGGCAATTTATGCTGAATTATTGTGGGAGGAGCGTGCCTCCATCCCCTTGTACCCAAACTCATTGTGTGTCCTCGATCTCATGATCAGACAGACATGATATGATCAATGACATAAAGTACAGGATCGGACTTATCTCGCAATGTGATTGTCGGTTTTCAAGAAATTTAAACCCTATCTCAACTTGATTATAAACTTCTCCTTAAGTGTCGTTTAAGCCTCACTACAAGTTGCTTATTATGGTCTGTACTTAGTTCAAGTTAATTCAAAGATACTTCATATGATGCTTGTGGACACGGTCAATTTAGCCTCAGGCTTTGTTCGAATCGATTACAAGCTTCAGGCTATGTTTAGATACTAAATCAGTTTGTGACAAACTTAGATTTAGTTTGCAAATCATAATTGAATTTAGAGGCAATTAGTCTATAAGATATTTCGATTTGTTTCAAGATATAACCATATTTCATGATTGGTACAAAGGGCGCGTGGCAAACAAGCTAAACTCGGGCCAAGTTTGCCGAAGAGGTACATGTCATAACCAACACATGATTAAGGTATAGTTTGAGTTTTGCATAAAGCGACGGTCAAACCCTCAAGTTGTCTCAAGATCATGTTTTTGATGGATTTAAGACCATGTGTGGAGTTTATGCAAGTCATGATTATTTCACCCTCAAATCATGTTTGGAATAATTTCTAAAGCTCACTTATAAAAATAGTTTATCCATTTGTTTACTTAGTACTAAAAGCAAGTATTCTAAAGATTACGCGAAAAATTACGACAATGGAACTCTAATTTATACAAGCCATAAGACCTGTTGTTTACAAAATTATAATGATTCAAACTCCCTGATGTTTACAGCCGAATATAGGATATATTGATCAAATGTGCAGGTGCGTAAAAGGCGCGACGCAAGATGCGTACCATGCAGACCATGTGTTTCAAGATACACAAGTAAAATTATAGGGATTAAACTATTGTAAGACGAGTTCAGTTTTGTTTACAAATATACAAAACACAAGTTCATGTGACATCAACCTACAAGCAAGGAAGGGTGGTGTGCTGCAATCCTCACCGTCATGTAGATCAGAATCGCTACAATCCATTTTTTCTCGCTTCGTTGCTTTCTTTTTTCAGGAATCTAGATGGATACAACTAACGAAATAAAGGGCGATTATGCTCCCCTCAGAGATCCAGAGCACCCACAATTGGGAAGATTTGACAAGCCACTTTCATGTTTTGGCTGTGGTATTGGATGGTTCTCTTTTCTGCTAGGATTTGTATTCCCATTGATGTGGTATTATGCTACAATTCTCTACTTTGGAGATTACTATCATAAGGATCCAAGGGAGCGTGTTGGACTCGCTGCTTCTGCAATTGTTGCTCTGATTCTTCATTCCCTCTTGAATGTAAGATACGTAGGCATAAGATTGCGATGATCTTGGCGAGCACAATTCCCTCATTTTCCCGTAGTCCCACGAACTACGAATGCTCTGATTTTCCACTTCTTACAAGTGAAGATACGTAGGCACAAGGGCCCCAATCCTTGGCGAGCACCCTATCTTAAAACCACCTATTTCCCCCTATAGGAGAAACCTTAGAAGAAAACAAACAAGCATAGTTAATTTTACTCTGGAATCGATCAAGAGGTTCCCGTTGAGTACAACGGACGTAGAGGGTGTTAATACCCTCTGCGTAACCGACTCCCGAACCTAGAATATTGGTTGCGATGACCATGTTCTTATCCCTTAAAGGTTTTATCGATATTTTCCTATTCCATCCTTGGAATGAATAAAGTTCGGTGGCGACTCTGTTTCGAACAGTATTTTCCGCGTCCATCGCGAGTGTTGCGGTGGAAATAGGATCACAAACTATTAATGAGTTTGAATCGCAATTCAGTTCACAATCGCTCTTTGATTTATCCGAAGGAAAAGGTCAAAAAGGGAAAACCTATTTTGCATCGTAAACACAATGCGGGGAAAGATCTAGGGTTCGGGGGTTGATTAAATTTAGGGAAGGTATTAGCACCCTAAACTTCTGTAGTACTCTACAGGAACCTTTTGTTCAGATGTTTACTATTTGCTTTATTCATTTGCTTAAGGTATATGTACAAGGGATTACAAGTGAGAAAAGAGACCTAAGGGGTTAATTCTAAGTTTACTCGGCAAGACATCGCATCTTGTGCCTACGTATCCTTACGGGAATGGAATCAGAGTAATCGTAATTCCCCTCAAAAGGGAGGTTAGAGACGTCTTGATTGTGGTCAAGGTCTCAAGGGGAATAAACGCATCTTAAGGAAACGCTTACGCGGAGTGTATAAACTCCAAATCTCTACGTTGAATTGTTAAGTTGTAATTAGGGTTAAATTAGGGATTCCACGGCGGGAAACCCTAAACTGAGCGCGGCGGCTCTTTGACCTAATGCTAGGGGTAAAATGGTAATTTTGCCTGCGGCGAGGCATTTGTGAAAATTAGGGTTTGTAAGGTGAAAGGGTTTGAAGTTGAGGACTATTGGCGCGGCGACCAAAAGCTAGACCTAACCTTCGGATGTGAAATTATTGGTAAAGACGCGATAAACATACAATGGCAGAACATAAAGTGCGGAAAGATAAATGCGACAATTGTCTCGCAAAATTACATCCCATAAGCAGTTACAAATATGATAATTGAATATTTAAACTGAAAATAAAATCAATTGAACTTAGTCAGCTGCAAAAAACCAAAACAAACTGAGACTGTTATTATACGGGGTTAGACAAAAAATTAGACGGGAATGTTAGGAATTTAAGTAGAAAATTATAATTAACGAAACAAGAAAAAAAGTTAGAAATTTGGATCTTAAAAATGAGGATGTTAGCGAAAAATTAATAAACAATGAAAATTAATATGCAAAGAAGATGATGATGATATACAAGTGATAATGGAATATGAAATAGCAACGATGATGTCAGATTATGTACAAATATAAAAATAAATACAAAAATAAATAAATAAATATTAGTGAACAGGTTCATGGATAATCAAGAATATTGTTAGGAATGAAGGATGAAAATTGGAATTGACAATAATTAGAAGTTAAGTGATGAACGTTTTGAGACGATGAGAATTTAGGTAATAAGAAAAGAGTTAGAATGGAATTAGGTTTTTTTTGTGAGATTTGGAAAAGTTAGAGTTTTTAATGTGATTAAGAAAAAGAAAATAGATTAAAAGTTAGAATTAAAAGTTAGCAAAAAAATTAGAACTTCGAAATTTGGTTTTAAAAAAAAGGTTAGAAAATAAAAATAAAAGTTTGAAAATAAAAGAGAAAAGGTTAGAATTTTAATAAAAAAAGAGTTAGAATGTTAGAATTTTAATTAAGAAAAAATGGTAGAAATTTTGAAAAAAAGATATAAAAAAGATTAGAAATTAAAAAAAAGAAGAGTTAGTTACTTTTGATGAAGACTGTAAGAGTTTTTGATGTTTGTCGATCCCCGTTTTGTTGCTCCTGAGGGTCCTTTTATACTTGATTTTTTTAAATCTTTTTCAATCTCAGATTTGATTTGAATGAATCAATCTTTTTCAATCTCTGATTTGATTTGAATGAATTTTTATGATGATTTCAGATTTGATTCAATGATGGTGATGTTGATATTTAGATCTGATTTTCTTATGATGATGATATGATCTGATTGATTTGATTTTGCTCCATCTGGAATTCATTGGGATTGGATTTGATTAAAAAAGTGTTGGATTTAAATTTAAAAAGTTAGCAAAGAAAGTAAGAGTTTCAACTTAAATAAAAATTAGAATTTTAAGTTTAAAAAAAATGAGTTAGAATTTTAAAAATAAAAAACATTTGAATGTTGATTTAAAAAAGTGTTAGAATTATTTTAAAAACTGTTAGAATTTAATTTTAAAAGGAATTTAGAATTTTAATTTGAAAAAGGATGTTGTCAAAAAAAGATTTAGATTTAATTTTTAAAAAAAAGGATAGATTTAATTTATAAAAAAAGGTTAGATTTAATTTTTAAAATAGTTAGAAAAAAAGATTTAATTTTAAAAAGAAGTTAGAGAAAAAAAAGATTTAATTTTATAAAAGTTAGAAAAAAAGATTTAATTTTTTTAAAAAAGTTAGAAAAAAAAGATTTAACTTTATAAAATTTAGAAAAAAGATTTAATTTTAAAAAGAAGTTAGAAAAAAATATTTAACTTTAAAAAAGTTAGAAAAAAAAGATTTAGCTTTAAAAAAGTTAGAAAAAAAGATTTAATTTTAAAAAGTTAGAAAAAAAGATTTAGCTTTAAAAAAGATAGAAAAAGATTTAAATTTAAAAAAAGATAGAAAAAGATTTAACTTTAAAAAAGATAGAAAAAAGATTTAAATTTTAAAGAGGAGTTAGAAAAAAGATTTTAAAAAAGTTAGAAAAAAGATTTAATTTTAAAAGAAGTTAGATTTTTATTTTAAAAAAGGTATTAGAATTTGATTAAAAAATGTGTTAGAAATTAATTTAAAAAAGGTTATAAAAAAATTTACTCTTAAAGAAAAGAAGAAAAAAAAAATTTTAATTTTAATTTAAATCGTAAAAGTTAGTAAGAAGAGCTTAAAATGATTTAAATAAATAAACTAAATAGAAAAAAGAAAAAAAAGTTAATAAAAAACATTAGTAAAGTTATAAAAAAAAAATTAATTAAATTATTATTAGTTAAAAAACAAGATCTAAAAAAAAGGTTAATTTATTAGGTTAATAAGAATTTAAAATAAAAATAAAAAAGAAAGGGTAAAATTTGGGGTATTACAGTTGCCCCTATTTAAATAACTACACCGGATGATTTGAGTGGCGGAGACTCGAGGAATCATGGTGTAGGGATTTAAATATAGATAACCGAAAATTTTGCCCTTATATGTGGCGATATGCAATGTTATAGACAAAACGAGGACAGACTAATGCAGACAATGCCATGAATATGATATGATGTGTATGTTGAAATGATGAATGTGAAAATGCTGACGAATACGACGACACAGGGACAGACGCTACGAGAAGAACACACTGGGGAAAACGACGCGCTGGGACACAGCACAACACCGGGGAATTCTAAAATGATGGTCAACTGGTGCGAACACGACCAATTGTCATTTTTAGAACGGGAACGAGATTCTCAAATGGAGATGGCACCTGTGAGACGGCCTCCGCTGGGGAATCTAAAAATAAAACTGGATCACGTACGATTGCAAGATCGATTACAGAATGCATGGAGCATTGAGCAAAGAATAACATCCAAGCTTCTGTAAACTATCTCTCGTGACACGATCAAACGGACTTTTCGGGAATCCGTAGCAAATATACAGGGTAAAAACCGGCTGTATGCCAAAATAAATGGACTTTAGGAATAAGATCCTTAAATGGAGATGGCACCTATGAGATGACCTCCACTAGGGAATGTCTAATAATAAAACTGGACCTACACGATTGCAAGATCGATTACAGAATGCTGGAGCATTGAGCAAAGAATAACATCCAAGCTTCTATAAACTATCCTTCGTGATGGGATCGAACGGACTTTTCAGAAATCCGTATCAAATATACAGGGTAAAGACCGGCTGTATGCCAAAATAAATGGACTTTGATGGGAAATGCCCTGATAAGCTTCTCGAGGGAGAGCTGTTACTTATCGTTGGAAGGGACTTATGTGCCAAAATGGATAAGCACTCAAATAAAGAGGCTGTTGCTTATCTGATAAATAAATCTTCTCGTATTTAAGGTCGGCGCCTGGAATACGATTCTGATTCTTCTCTTACTGAAGGATAAATAAACTTCTTCATGCTTCAAGATCGTGCTCTCCTGAACATGAAAAGGGTAAACTGAACTTCCTCATACTTCAGAATCGTGCTCTCCTGAATATGACTCGGCTCTTTCGGGTAAATGAAATTCTTCATACTTCAGAATCGTGCTCTCCTGAATATGAAAAGGGCTAACTGAACTTCCTCATACTTCAGAATCGTGCTCTCCTGAATATGATTCCGCTCTTTCTTGTAAATGAAATTCTTCATATTCAGAATCGTGCTCTCCTGAATATGAAAAGGGCTAACTGAACTTCCTCATACTTCAGAATCGTGCTCTCCTGAATATGAAAAGGGCTAACTGAACTTCCTCATACTTCAGAATCGTGCTCTCCTGAATATGATTCGGCTCATTGAACTTCCTCATAACTCAGAATCGTGCTCTCCTGAATATGATTCGGTTGTAAATGAAATTCTTCATACTTCAGAATCGTGCTCTCCTGAATATGAAAAGGACTGAACTGAACTTCCTCATAACTCAGAATCGTGCTCTCCTGAATATGATTCGGTTGTAAATGAAATTCTTTATACTTCAGAATCGTGCTCTCCTGAATATGAAAAGGACTGAACTGAACTTCCTCATAACTCAGAATCGTGCTCTCCTGAATATGATTCGGTTGTAAATGAAATTCTTCATACTTCAGAATCGTGCTCTCCTGAATATGAAAAGGACTGAACTGAACTTCCTCATAACTCAGAATCGTGCTCTCCTGAATATGATTCGACTCTTGAAATTTCTTCATACTTCAGAATCGTGCTCTCCTGAATATGAAAAGGACTGAACTGAACTTCCTCATAACTCAGAATCGTGCTCTCCTGAATATGATTCGGCTCTTGAAATTTCTTCATACTTCAGAATCGTGCTCTCCTGAATATGATTTGGTTCAAAACCTTCTATACTTCCAGACGACAGGTAAATGGAAGCCCAACTGCTCCATGGAGATGGCCACTTACTGCGAGTCATAACGAAGATAGGATCGGCTTCTTAGGTGAGAAATGTTGTGTATCGGTGCTGTAAGATGTAGGATTGTAATAATAAATTATCCCGGCATGAACTGGCATGTATCTGTAAAGGATTGTAGTTGATTTTCTTGAAAGATAGTGCAAAATAAATGCACGTCCGGGTACAGTGATAAACATTTCAAGCGAGATAGTCGCGTATCTGTCATGGTATGGTGAAAACTTTTAGATGGTGCAAAATAAATGCACGTCCGGTTGGGATTGACGACCGACAAGACTGAGGTTCAATCTAGGATCGAGCTAGAAAGAAAACTGGTAATCAAGACTCCATCGAGGGAATGATCTCGAAGGGTAGATATCTTATCCTGGCGAGGAAAGATAGCTGAAGTAACCGTCATCCACGAGGATCGAGCTCCGTAGGGAAACTTGGAAACACATATGTATTTTATGCTTAGGGCTGACAATCTATTTGAAGAGAATGGACGAACCCAGTTACTCGGCGGTAACGACCAATGATAGAGACACAATGAACCTGTGCATGCTAACGCGTATGTTAATGAATATGTTAATATGAATGTATGTTGATGTCTATGTATGTGAATATGTAGGATGTTATGAAATGAGTATGTAATGAGTATGTAATGAATATGTAATGAAATAGGCATGTGATGCTTATGCCCTTGCGTATGCTGACGAAACAGACTAGAGACGGGACGAGAGATGAAATAAACATCTCGACGGAAATACCCTGCGTTCTCTGCAACCAATACGTCAATCATGGGAGGGAATGGTAGGACCAAATCTGGTTTCAAAATTCTGAATTCTCTGGGGAGAAAGTAAATTGCTTGGGTGCACAGTATCACGTATTCTCATGGGGAGAGGAAAACCTGAAGGACCCTTTCAAGTTACCCAAGAAAAGGTTGTCAGCTTATAGTCTCGCTGGGGACTGTGATGGCTATAGTTTAGGAGCCTGTTGCAACATTGAGATTTACTGGGGAATGAAGGCCGCCGTGAGTAAAATCCATCGGGTGCATGAAGAAAAGTTGTGAAACCACATGGTTTTGATCTTGAAGGACCTTATAGTAGTCGCCATTTGTTTCTTTTAAAAAACACGGTGCCCCAGGATACTTGCGTTGTGAGGTATGGTCATCTCAAGAGGATTTTATAGAGAACACCGAGTCCGGTTTCCCCATTGTTCTCAAACTCTTTGAGAGATTTGTCAGGTCTCGACGTAACTGGCACAAATTAATCGTGTCACGACGAAATCTTTGGGAAATAGCTCTTAAGAATGTCAGACTCGCGTTGGTAAGCGAATTGGGAAACTGCCTGCCCCTGTTCAGCAGGATCTTCAAGTTCCACGGGTTATGTTCATATGTAAATCTCTAAGATATCAAGCAAAGTTGTCATGCCTGAAATGCCCATCCTGAGCTTGTCAATGTACACATATATTTGTCTTGAATTTTTGTTTTGAAAAAGATATCGCAATAACTTGTGACCGAAATCACTAGTTAGGATATAAGTTTTAATTATAATGCCAACATGAATTTTTTCTGAGCATAGCTCGTAGGAGTCAGGAAATGTGATTTTGTCAAGTATGCTTTCAACCGAAGTCCTACTTCAATTAGGTCTTTTAAAGGTTGTATCGTGGCTCGGTTCGCGGTTTAAGAAACAAAGGATAAAGGCTCAAAGTTATATTTGTACCCACCCATTCTTCGTGATGTTCTCCAATCCTAATTCAGTTAACCGGATACGAACGCTCATATCTCAAGCGGATTTGCTATGGTCGAGAACTTATCAAGGCTTTGGACATGGCAGTCACTCACCTATTTCTTTTGGCAATTGGTCACACGACCTTGTTCTTTATAGGGGTTCTAAAAACTACTGGTTTGTTGTTCTTATTCCCTAACTTTTGCCTGGACAACGTCTTTTGATTTGACTTTGGAGTCCAGCGGGATGCCCCAGTTTTTCCTAAGTCTCCTTCATAGGTTTTGACTTAGCGGACTCTTATTTTTTTGAATATTCTTTTATGCACAAGTCGTGTAAATCTCTTGAAAGGCTCGTGACTGCCCCACTCCTTAGGTAACTGAGGGATAGTCATTGTATTGGACTTCTTAAGATGCTAAGGATAAATTCTCGAAGGTTTGCTCTTCCTTTTTTAGAGTCTAAGCGCTCAATCGGTTTAACTGAAACCTACCCTGCCCCAGGTTAAGATGAGGGTTTTTAAAAAAAAAAAAACTCCTACTTCAAGGCTCAAAGGGTTGACTAGGGATTAACATCCTTATATCTCCAGTGTTTGGGATTTGAAACAATGCCTTACATCATCAGCGGGTTTCAATCGAAAGCATACGTCAAGAAATCTGACGTTTTGGGTTCGTCATCCTCCTCCCAATTCTCCATCAGAGCAAGAGATCGGGTAAAGTTGGCATTATAATTTATGAAAAATAATATTGTGAATGAGTGAAACGAATGGACTTATTCAAGACAAACATATGCGTTGCATTAATTAATCAAAGATAAACGATTTTGTACATGCTAAATATGCTTAATCAAAGAGAAATACATATAAATAAACAAATGAACTGTCGGAAAAATCCTTCTAAATGTTTATGAGATCTTGCATTTAAGAGTAACAGTTTCCTTTGGCGGAGCCTCAATGGAAATGGACTGTCTGGTTTATGATCACTGTGAGTCGTCATGGCTTGCCCCAGTTACGCTGGTCACATCTTCAACAGTTTTCAGTCGTTGCTTCAAAATAACTTTCCCGGATTCTTTGTTGATCCCGGTCATATCATCTTGAGGGTTACTGAAATGAAGCGGGCTAGGCCTTTGAATAATTACTGGACTCGGCTGATTCATCACAGGAGTAGCATGCTTTGCAGAATTCGAACCCGACAAGTGAGGGACCCCGAGAGGAGTCTCGATCTTCGGCTGAGCATTGCTAAAAGACAACTTTTTCGCTTCTAGCAAATCTCTGACAACTTTCTTAAGAGCATAGTAGTTCTCTAGATCATGGTCGGGCGCACCCTCATGAAATAAACAATGAGCGGTAGCGTTGTAACTTGCAGGTAATGGATTAGGTGGAGGACCCAAAGCACTGGTGGTAATCAGACCTTGTTGTACCAAATGGGGGTATAACTCAGTGAAAGTCATCGGAATTGGAGGACAAGGCTTATACTGACTCTTACAGGGATAAGGAACCTGATCCTGTGATTGCTGGTGAACAGGAGCGTTGGGCACTCGTTGACTGTTGACAGGAACTTGCATAGGCGAATAACCGGAAGGTTGTTGATGAATTGGTGCTTGATATACCGGAGCTGACTGCACAGGCTGGTATGTAGGAAACTGCTGATTGAAAGGAGGTGTAACAGCAGCTACATAGGGTTGTTGGACATATGGATAACCTTGAACATAATTCTGCTGATGTTGCCAAGGTTGAGGAGTAGCCTTTTTGCGGTTCCTCGAACGTGCAGGTCCTTTACCATGGTCGGAGTTAGGAGTTTTGCACTTTGGAGGGGTAGCTCGTCGAACTGGTTGAGCAATAGGAGGCACCAAACCGGATTGAAGACCGTGAGGAGGTACATTCTCGACAGTAACAGTTGGTTGAGGTTCCATAACGGTATTAGTCTTAGAAACAACAGTAGACTGAGCATCCACCTTCACACTAAGAGCTCGTAACATCTCCAAAATCTGCCCTACACTTCCTCGAAGATCTTCGAATTCCTGGCTGACACGGTTGATCTCTTGGTTTTGATCTTCCATTCTTTTGAAGGTTCGTATTGATGCAGAGAACTCAGGGTGACAAAACTGGAGGGTGAGAGAACCGAGTATGAGAAAACGGAAGACACATGCAATGCAAGAAACATATGATGCTATGATGCAAATGTAAATGAAGATTTCATGGAATTCAAACCTTTACGAATGTCGTGGGGTACCAAGGAAATCTTTTTCTTGTTTTTTTTCATTTTATTTTTTTTTATTTATGGTATCCCGCGATATCCATAAATGATGTTTGAACTCCATGAAATACAATGCAATGGGATGCTTTATGGGTGCAATGCATGAAAACACACAAAGTCCTAGGTTAAAGGTATGTGAGCGGAGTTAAGGTCTACCCATCCCAAAAGGAGTGTACTATAGGTTAGTTGTACCTGCATAACAAGGTTCTAAAAGGTGCCCAAAGTCATCAACCCATCTTTCGGATATTATCAACCTTCCGATTGACTCAGGGGTTAATAATATTCTCAAGAGAACCTCTTTTGAGTGTAGTATCGCGTAGCAACCATTGTAGGACTACTCCCACATAGTTCCCGCACTACGTCCTAAATAAGGCCGAGGTGGTGTAAAGGTACTACGGTTCCCAGTATCACAGACTCCAATCGACCATGGAAAAAGTTTTCAACGATTACTCGTTCAACCGAACCATTTTCGAAAAGGTCTCAACTGAGCGGTGATTCTCGAATCAGCTTGGTCGGGATTCACTCCCTATAAGCCTCATCAAATATATCCCCATCCTATAATAATGTCACTAGTCCGGGCGTAGGACTTATCTCACAACACAAGGAACAGTCCCAAAATCAGAGCACAAATATATACATGCAAATGAATAATAACACAGATAGTAATAAATATGAACAAATTAGGGATAACCCTCAAAAGTTTAGCAAGTCCCCAGTGAAGTCGCCATTTGCTGTTGCGGTGGAAATAGGATCACAAACTATTAATGAGTTTGAATCGCAATTCAGTTCACAATCGCTCTTTGATTTATCCGAAGGAAAAGGTCAAAAAGGGAAAACCTATTTTGCATCGTAAACACAATGCGGGGAAAGATCTAGGGTTCGGGGGTTGATTAAATTTAGGGAAGGTATTAGCACCCTAAACTTCTGTAGTACTCTACAGGAACCTTTTGTTCAGATGTTTACTATTTGCTTTATTCATTTGCTTAAGGTATATGTACAAGGGATTACAAGTGAGAAAAGAGACCTAAGGGGT
This sequence comes from Lathyrus sativus, assembly GCA_963859935.3. Taxonomy (NCBI): domain Eukaryota; kingdom Viridiplantae; phylum Streptophyta; class Magnoliopsida; order Fabales; family Fabaceae; genus Lathyrus; species Lathyrus sativus. The sequence goes on along the minus strand of OZ012740.1, from coordinate 435,336,224 downwards.
TAATTCTAAGTTTACTCGGCAAGACATCGCATCTTGTGCCTACGTATCCTTACGGGAATGGAATCAGAGTAATCGTAGTTCCCCTCAAAAGGGAGGTTAGAGACTTCTTGACTGTGGTCAAGGTCTCAAGGGGAATAAACGCATCTTAAGGAAACGCTTACGCGGAGTGTAGAAACTCCAAATCTCTACGTTGAATTGTTAAGTTGTAATTAGGGTTAAATTAGGGATTCCACGGCGGGAAACCCTAAACTGAGCGCGGCGGCTCTTTGACCTAATGCTAGGGGTAAAATGGTAATTTTGCCTGCGGCGAGGCATTTGTGAAAATTAGGGTTTGTAAGGTGAAAGGGTTTGAAGTTGAGGACTATTGGCGCGGCGACCAAAAGCTAGACCTAACCTTCGGATGTGAAATTATTGGTAAAGACGCGATAAACATACAATGGCAGAACATAAAGTGCGGAAAGATAAATGCGACAATTGTCTCGCAAAATTACATCCCATAAGCAGTTACAAATATGATAATTGAATATTTAAACTGAAAATAAAATCAATTGAACTTAGTCAGCTGCAAAAAACCAAAACAAACTGAGACTGTTATTATACGGGGTTAGACAAAAAATTAGACGGGAATGTTAGGAATTTAAGTAGAAAATTATAATTAACGAAACAAGAAAAAAAGTTAGAAATTTGGATCTTAAAAATGAGGATGTTAGCGAAAAATTAATAAACAATGAAAATTAATATGCAAAGAAGATGATGATGATATACAAGTGATAATGGAATATGAAATAGCAACGATGATGTCAGATTATGTACAAATATAAAAATAAATACAAAAATAAATAAATAAATATTAGTGAACAGGTTCATGGATAATCAAGAATATTGTTAGGAATGAAGGATGAAAATTGGAATTGACAATAATTAGAAGTTAAGTGATGAACGTTTTGAGACGATGAGAATTTAGGTAATAAGAAAAGAGTTAGAATGGAATTAGGTTTTTTTTGTGAGATTTGGAAAAGTTAGAGTTTTTAATGTGATTAAGAAAAAAAATAGATTAAAAGTTAGAATTAAAAGTTAGCAAAAAAATTAGAACTTCGAAATTTGGTTTTAAAAAAAAGGTTAGAAAATAAAAATAAAAGTTTGAAAATAAAAGAGAAAAGGTTAGAATTTTAATAAAAAAAGAGTTAGAATGTTAGAATTTTAATTAAGAAAAAATGGTAGAAATTTTGAAAAAAAGATATAAAAAAGATTAGAAATTAAAAAAAAGAAGAGTTAGTTACTTTTGATGAAGACTGTAAGAGTTTTTGATGCTTGTCGATTCCCGTTTTGTTGCTCCTGAGGGTCCTTTTATACTTGATTTTTTTAAATCTTTTTCAATCTCAGATTTGATTTGAATGAATCAATCTTTTTCAATCTCTGATTTGATTTGAATGAATTTTTATGATGATTTCAGATTTGATTCAATGATGGTGATGTTGATATTTAGATCTGATTTTCTTATGATGATGATATGATCTGATTGATTTGATTTTGCTCCATCTGGAATTCATTGGAATTGGATTTGATTAAAAAAGTGTTGGATTTAAATTTAAAAAGTTAGCAAAGAAAGTAAGAGTTTCAAGTTAAATAAAAATTAGAATTTTAAGTTTAAAAAAAATGAGTTAGAATTTTAAAAATAAAAAACATTTGAATGTTGATTTAAAAAAGTGTTAGAATTATTTTAAAAACTGTTAGAATTTAATTTTAAAAGGAATTTAGAATTTTAATTTGAAAAAGGATGTTGTCAAAAAAAGATTTAGATTTAATTTTAAAAAAAAAGGATAGATTTAATTTATAAAAAAAGGTTAGATTTAATTTTTAAAATAGTTAGAAAAAAAGATTTAATTTTAAAAAGAAGTTAGAGAAAAAAAAGATTTAATTTTATAAAAGTTAGAAAAAAAGATTTAATTTTTTTAAAAAAGTTAGAAAAAAAAGATTTAACTTTATAAAATTTAGAAAAAAGATTTAATTTTAAAAAGAAGTTAGAAAAAAATATTTAACTTTAAAAAAGTTAGAAAAAAAAGATTTAGCTTTAAAAAAGTTAGAAAAAAAGATTTAATTTTAAAAAGTTAGAAAAAAAGATTTAGCTTTAAAAAAGATAGAAAAAGATTTAACTTAAAAAAAGATAGAAAAAGATTTAACTTTAAAAAAGATAGAAAAAAGATTTAAATTTTAAAGAGGAGTTAGAAAAAAGATTTTAAAAAAGTTAGAAAAAAGATTTAATTTTAAAAGAAGTTAGATTTTTATTTTAAAAAAGGTATTAGAATTTGATTAAAAAATGTGTTAGAAATTAATTTAAAAAAGGTTATAAAAAAAATTTACTCTTAAAGAAAAGAAGAAAAAAAAATTTTAATTTTAATTTAAATCGTAAAAGTTAGTAAGAAGAGCTTAAAATGATTTAAATAAATAAACTAAATAGAAAAAAGAAAAAAAAGTTAATAAAAAAACATTAGTAAAGTTATAAAAAAAAATTAATTAAATTATTATTAGTTAAAAAACAAGATCTAAAAAAAAGGTTAATTTATTAGGTTAATAAGAATTTAAAATAAAAATAAAAAAGAAAGGGTAAAATTTGGGGTATTACAGCGAGGATCGTATTTTTCGAGGTACGACAGTAAGATACTTAAGATTAATAACTTGACCCCTTGTTGTGTCTTTAAACAAAGGGGTACCCAAAAGTTGTTCGCATATTGTGTTATCGGGGTTAACTCTACCAATAAAAGCCCTAGCCACCTTCGATAGGTAGACTCAACAACATGTACATGTCCTCAAGGTTGACGGTACATTCACTGAACGGAAGATGAAATGTGTGTATCTCGGGTCTTCAACTTTCTACCATAGCGATGATACATTTGTAAATTAATAGAGTATGAGACTATGTTGAGTAAATGACCAAAAATGGCTACTCATAAATATGGTTCTATCAAATCGTTTTGTGGGACATATTCATGTACTCGACAGCGAAATCTCTTTGGATCCTAACAAAAAATAATCAAGGAAAAATGATTAACAACAAATTTAGTAATACATTCAAAATAATAACTTACAAACTCCACAATGTTATTGATAGTTCCTCTATTTGTGTCACCCATGATTAATAAAGGCATATTTTGTAACGTTTTTGCATGTTTTTTCCTGATAAAGTGTATTTGCTGATTTTGTTTATTGAAATATGTTGAGACATAGCCATATTTATAGAAGATGAAAGCATTCACGTGAAATTTTTTTTTGCATGCAACCTTCTACTAATGTGCCATAGCCTATGGCGGATGAGCTTAATTTTGGACACATACGCCAGTCAAAGTGGCGTGTCCTAGGGTCATGCATGCAGTGCATCGTGACAGACTGGTAGACTAGGGAGGCTAGACTGAGGTTGGCATGCATGCAATGTAGCAGAACATGTGACAAACCACATCAATGGCACCTTTGTGAAGAACATAAAGCATGTGTCATACCTTGTGGCGCATGGGTTCAGTTTGGTCATGTTGTTTGGATCTTATTTAAGTGCATGCATATTCGTTTCAGAACCAACTCACATTGCATTATCACCACCAATACACTAAAATACATTGCATTTCATAAAATGGCTTCTTCACCCCAATACATGACCAATGCTTACATCAATGGTGAGACATTTGAATGTGACTTATCCGATTTTAATTTTCGGAATACCGATGTTATTCGGTTTACAATAAATAGACATGCAAAATTTTCATATTTGAAAGAGAGAATAGAAAAGAAGTTGAAATGTGGTTCATTGGCACAAATCATTTACAAAAATTCAGTTCTTTTTGCCAACAACCGAGTTAATTTTTTTCAGAAATTTTTCATATTTGAAAGAGAGAATAGAAAAGAAGTTGAAATGTGGTTCAGTGGCACAAATCACTCACAAAATTCCAGTAATTTTTGCCAACAATCGAATCAATTTTTTCAGCTAAAGGTCTAAAATAATAAAGATTTTTAAAATATATTTCTCAGTCATCAACATTCTAAATTCAATAATATTAAATTGTACATTTTACTATAACAAAATAAATTGTCTCAAATCGTTGATCCATCACAAATGTTTTAATAAAATTAATTTTATGATAGTAAGATACATGGATAAGCATGTGAAAATCAGCTGAAATCAGAATCCATACACAAATAAGTTCTTCCAAACGAATAGGAAAAAAAACTCAGGCATCATTCTTGACAAAATATATCAAATCACAAATTGCTATCGCCAAATATAACACAATAAAATTGCAGCCTCGCTCAAAATAAACAGTTTGGTAAACCAAAAAGAAAAAGAAAGAAAAAAAAACCTAAACGCGCCTCACATAACCAAAATCAATTTTCAATAAACTTGTTTTGTTAAGCCAAACAAAGAACTGAATTCCCAAACTAACAATTTAGAATATCATCAACATATTAGAGTATAAGCGATTGCACTAAATAACAGAAATCATAATTTAAAACAGAGCAAAATCTGATTTATATTTATTTAATCAACATAATAAAACTCATGCTTCAGCCTTCTGTTAAACATAGCACAATAGTGACGATCAAAATGAAGTCCCCGCACCACACTCCGCATTACGGCACTCCTTCCTCAGCATCTGCACCTTTCCAGAATCATCAACCTTATAGAACTGCAGAACCACAAGCTTCACCATCCTGTGCTTATGCATGATCTTCTTAGGCTTGGTGTATGACTTCTTCTTACGTTTCTTTGTGCCACCTCAAAGACGAATGACGAAATGGAGAATTGATTCCTTCTGATTAAGAATTTATAAGTACTTCTTAAATCTAAGATTAACTTAATCAATATTGTTTAAAATGTTCTGCTCTCAAGCAAAATTTTAACATAATAAATCAAGGTTGACAAGTATAAAAGTTTATTAAGTATTATTACCAACATAGAATAACATCATATTCTGATCAGTGATCATAAAGCTGGTACACAATCATTATTACAACACCAAACAAACAAGTTGGAAAGTAAAACATAACTATGGCATTATTACAACACCAATATTTGGCTGAAGATGCGTCTCATTAATACAAACGATGCTTTATTGGAGTGTCTCATATGAAGGCTGCTGCAATTCAATTTTCACTGTTGAGGCTGCACAGTAGAGAAATACAAAAGTTTGAACCATATAACAAAGAAAACATTCACAATCCAATCACAATTGTTCAAAATCAAATGTAGTACCAGAAAACGTTTCTTGTAAGTATCAACGGTTTCTTGAGGATCCACTTTTGTCTGTGTATAAGCATCAATCTTGTTCAGCTCCTACAAAAAGAAACATTTTCATTCACGAATGAGTTTCTCTTATGTCTAAAGAGATAGTACTCCTGCTTCCTTTTAAAATGCATTACTGTTTGCTGTAATGAAGAAATTTTCTTCTAGTTTAGATTGATGATTATTGTGAATAGGAACCTATGAAAGTAAACTGATACAATTTTCGTAATCAAGGTCAGAAATTCTATACAAGCAGTTATTCTAGAGTACCTCAATCCATGTTGCAAGTTTAGGTCTTCCTTCTGTTATGTCATACTTGAACAACTCAGGAAGGACAATGTGGAATCTTTCTACGAACGGAATGTACGCAATATCCACCTAATCACGTGAACTTTCAAATTACATATGGAGGGAAAGTCATAGATATTACCAGATGAATCCTAGAGAACATTATAGAAGTCTCCCTTTGATTTGATTTAAACTCACCAAACTGAATTGACCAAGAAGGAACGGGCCATCATCAAATTTACCAAGGGCATTCTCCAAGTATTCAAGAGCAGAACCTAATTCAAAATAACCAATTTAAGTATCTATTTTGAATTTGCATAAAAAGAAAAAACTTTCCTCAACTTACTGGCTTGTTGCACAGTATCCCCTTTGAATGAGCTGAACAAATCTTTGAGAAAGGTATCAACATGGGATAACAACTGCTCAGCAAACTCTTTTTTGTCAGGATCCTACAAAAAATTTATAGTGAAAATCAATTTTAATGATAAAGAGAGTTAATTAATGTTTGGAATTGTAACTTACATTGGGAGAGAGAGGTGTTCCTTCAAAGTTGGCATCAACATATTTGATTAAATCAAGACTTTCTCCCAATACCTTGCCATTGTGCTCCAAAGATGGCACCTATATTTATATCAAATCAAACGTCCCCACCATTGCAACCTAACCTAACATCAAATATAATGATGAAGTCATAATAACAAACCTTATTCTCCGAATAAACTTTTTCCTTATACCACGCAGGCCTGTTTTGAAGATCAATAGGAACCAATTCGATCTTGTCTTGTAGTCCCTATAGTTCAATTACAACAAATACAATTAAAAATTAGTCACAGAGACTGAAAAAAATATAAAATTAGAAAAATGTAAATTGGATTATGGAACATGCAAATGATAGAATAGAAACTAAAAAGAACCTTGTAGTTCCTAGTGATCCATACACGTTGTGCAAAGGGGCAAGTATAACTGATGTACAACCTAAGAGTAAAATAAAATAAGAAAAAAATTGGAAAATAGTACTGTAATAATTAAGGTGGAATTAGGAGAAGGAGAAAAAACCTGGTGGTTCCGTCGAAAAGAGGAGGTGGCTCCGAAGTTGAAGTTAGCGGAGGAGGACGAACGGTGCTAAGAAATTGAAAGAAGGAAGAAGAGAGTTAGTTAGAGATCAGAAGAGAATTGAAGAAATAAAAGAATTTTGATTAATTCATACACAGTGGCCATTGCTTTGAAGAATAATAGAATGCAGTGTTGCTTGGGTTGAATATGTATTTATAGCACATATACATATTGTGTGGTGTCAGCGATGACGGTTGTTTGGTCTATGAAAAATCTAGAAAGTTTGAAATTAAAGTGGGAAAAGTTGGAGTAATAAGCAAATGAAGAAGCTTTGTGAATGAAAAAGTTTGACTGATGTTTACGTTTCTGGACACTAATATGAATCAGAAATACGTCTGCATTCATTCAAGTTTTAATTAGAAAAATGTTATGTATAGTAATATTCTTTTATAATAATGATTAAAAAGTGTGTTTTCTTAAATCTCATTTATAAACAAATATATATATTTTTTTAATTTATTAAAATTTTATTAATTATTGTTTTTTTTTATAAATTTATCAAATATATTAATTATTTAATGTGTTTATCAAAATTCTTTATTTATATATGAAACTAAAGAGAATGCTAAAATATACTTTTTTTTCTATATTCATTTTTAAATAATTTCTGAGGCCATTTTATTAGAAATAATTTCTATTTTAAATTATTATTAAGAATAAATTTTTAATTTTTAAATTTATTAAAAATAGATGTATCTAACCTATATATTAATCAAATATATCAAGTATTTAAAAAATTCTTTTTTTATAATTATGATTAAAATCATTTTTTTTTAAGTAACTCATATATCTAACCGTTATATTATAAAAAAGACCAAAAAGAATATAAACAAAATTTTATTTTTTTAAGTTTCTTAAGAAATTGTTGTATTTGATTTATATTTTAAATTAAATACACCAATTATTTTATAAACTAAAAACTATCAATATATTTTAACTTCTGTAGATTATCTTATTTTGAAGAGAAAGAAAAAGTAGGGAAAATTTTTATAATTTTAAAAAAAGTATTGTAATTGGATCTTCAATAGGGATAATATGAGGAGAAAAAGAATGAAAAGGCAAATGCAATGGGTCGAGCGAGTATACAGATAAGACCTTTAGTCGCCCAAGGTTTTGCCATATAACACCATGCGATGAGCAATACTCGCTCAATATGGGTAACTAGTCGTCCATTTGGGCTTTAGCCATCCCAATTAGCTTCACTCATTTAATGAACATGGACAATGACGTGTCCAAAATACCAACTAAGTTAGGGTCATTCAAAGGGAACTGTCCTTTTCACAATTCTAAGGGACCAAGTCCACTAATGGCCACGTTTCTTAGTCAAGAAGGTAAGGGAAACCACTCGCTGGCTCTCTAGCAAAAGACCAAGGAGCCTCTATAAATACATCATTTTCAGAATGAGGGAGGATCCCTAATTTCTCAAAAAAAAAACGTATGTAGTAATATATTTGTGAGTCCTAAATAAGGGCGACATGTGTGTCTCCGCCCCATGAAGTGTCAACTATGGCGAGACCTTTACTTGGCATAGGGGCTCCCTTTCAAAGAAAACTTGTACAAGTATCATTATCCAGCAACTAAACACATGAACTGAGTCATACCATGATCCCCTAGAAAATAGGAAGTCAACCATCTCCCCTAGCCAAGGAGGAGGGGCTACCACCTCTTAATGTTTCCTAAACATTAGACCTAAAAGCCTTTATAAATACCACAACCCTAGGGGTTGGGGGACATAACATTATACCCTCAATATACATGCATAATATAAAGATTCTCACCTCATGTGAGCTTGTTTTCTCCATAGCTAAAATACAGCCACACATGGTTACCTACCACCGTGAGGAATCCCTACACCATTATTAACTATAAAGGTCTCTGCTTATCCCCTACCATGTAGGGATACCACACACTTCGGTACTTTTTCGACAAGTACAACGGCGTCCACCGTGGGGCCCCGATAAAACTAACCTGGGCCACACCTTCCATTATAATTTCCATTCTGAAACTCACTGAAATCCCCATTCTTATACCCCCATTATTTCCAACCATGGTTAACAGGAAGCACCATCCTTTATGTTGGAAGACACCTATGGAAGCAGTGATTCCAATGCCCTGAAGGAGGCGTGTCCCACCATGGAAGAAATATGTCATCATAATTAAAGCTTAGAGGATAACATCATCAACATTCAACGGCGCCAACAAGTGACCAACCCCTAGAGGAGATGGATGTCTTGGATCCCCAACCAATTTTAGACAAAAAAAAATATGGGAAGTGTTTGTCTCTAAAGGGTTTAAGCCTCCCTCTTTGGTGAAATTTGATGGGATTAGTGATCCTTATGAGCATGTCACATCCATCAACACACAGATAACCATCACCAGAGTGATTGACTCCTTGAAGTTCAAACTATTCTCTGGGACCTTTAGAGATGCAATCTTGCGATGGTACATGGGTCTGTCCTGAGCATCCATCATCAGTTATCAAGAACTATTTAAGAATTTCATACATCAGTTTGCAGCCAATCGACACGGGAAGATGTCTACCACCATCCTATTTAACATATTATAGGTAAGAATGTCAACAAGGCAAGGAATGTGCGGAGGATGTTTCCCCGCTCCCTACCCTGCTCCTCAATAGTTTTTCTATCCCTGCCCCTAATCTCCGCCACGAGGGAATATTTTTCTCCATCCTCATCCCCACAGATCCCCACGGAGAATCAGAGATCCATAGAGATCAAATCTTTTTAAAAATATATATACTTTTCGATCAAAACTATGACACTAATATTTCATTATTACATCATTTTTTAGAAAAACATATATTTGGCATTTATCTTGTTTTTTAAAATAAAAACACATATTGCATCAATAATAATAAAAATGCAAAAGCACTTGCATTTTCAAAAACCTAACCACCAATTAATTTACTAATTGAATGAAAAACATGTTACTAATTGAAGTATAGTGAAGTTGAAGGTAATTATCATAAATACAATGAACAAAGGAGAGTGTTGTTGTAATGTTGATGAGAACAGGGGAGATGGGGAATGGAGGAAACAAAGAGACTTGAGAAAAGAATAAGAGACAATGTGTACATTGTATACAATGGGTGCACTTTTTAGGATTGGATACTTGGATAGTGAAACAATACATTATACAATGAAATATAAAAAATGATCCACTAATAACTTTTAATTTCTTGATATATTACTTATTTTTTATTTATAAAAAACACATGCAAAATTATATAATTATATATTATATAATATAAAAGTTAAATAATATGCATGTTTATTATTGTATTTTATTGATGTTTGTTATCTCTAGGTGAGATGTGGGGGTCTCCCTTGACCAGAAGAGAGAGCTTTTGGTAAAGACGCAGGTGGTTCGGCAACAGGAGATAAATTCCTTAGCCCAAGACATGGCAGGCGTCAAGGAGGCGGCGTAACTTGAGGCTTCACAGGCAGCCGAGAGTCGCCCTCCCAAGGTTCCTATGAGGGAAGAGAATCCCTTTGGGCCATCAAAAAACTGTGAGGCGGGGTCATGCGCAGAGAGTACAAAATATGAGTTGTTCCCCCTAAGCTTTCCTTATGGAATAACCAAGCTTTTAATGTCGTGGAGACTTCCCTAGTGACTATCAGTTACTCCCTAATGTGCCCCCTCCCAACTGTTTGCTCTGGTGGAGACTCAATAAGTGAGGTGTTTTTTAGTGGAGAAAGTGTAACACCTTACTTCTCGACTCGACAAATAATTAAATAAACACGTATAACACATAAATACTTCAAGTAGGATGATACCCATACCTTAACAAGACATACATAAACTAAAAAATTGAAAATTGAATCATTTGATAAGCAATGGAATTATAAAATAGTTGGAATTAAAAAGCTTCAAACAACATTATTAGTTTGAAAAGTGGTTCAACATCAAAATAAATGAAAAGATATGTAACATAATCAGAATAAAAGAGCAGCATGTTCCCCTCGTGTTACATATCAAAGCAACTCCAACTATACGACTCGATCGACAAACAACTAACGAGGCACAACTCCATCATCTGGATCAAGCTCCTACTCAGGTACCACATTGTCTATACTTTTTTAAGAGCATATACATAACAACACAAAAGAGGTTGAGAACATGTTCACATTATAATCGGTGCACAAAGCAATCAGGGTAGATTCATACACCACAAATCATACACATATCAAACATGCATCATAATATCATATATTCCTATTTCACCCACATCACGGTCAATCACCAATCTCCAGGTTATTCATCACATTCAAAATCATACAAATTCATACAAAAGTATTCAATAACACTCAAACATCTCATCTTTATAATTGTAATGTATTAGAACATTACTCTTCATGTTATGTTTTGTTTACATGTATTTAGATGCATATTTAAACCATATCATACAATCAAAATTCAAAAAAATATGTACATAAATCCAGATGGTCCAAAATGTCATATATAAATAAAAGACCAATAAATGTCAAAAAATCGAGAAAATTTATAAAGTAGCATGATGTCAAAATGATATATAGATCATAATACTACTACTATATACTAATGCACTGTTGTGTATGTCTAACTACCTCTCATCTGCCTCATCTGCCTCTTCTTCCTCCTCTACCTCCTCGGCCATCAATCTCCCCATCCTCCAACATTGTCTTTGATACATCAATGCCCCCGTGCCTCTGTCATAATGGCATCTAAGACCTTCCTCACATCAGACCCATCAAGGAAGATACATGTGTCAATGGTTGTATGCGCAATCTCCACCATGCGAGAACATCTAGGCAAGACATCCTTAACATGATCTAACCGTATATGTTCCTCCTCTAGTATCTTCTGATGAGCTAACCTCACCGGATCTCCTGGAGTGGTCTGCACCAAATACGGGTATGACACCCTGAAGAACCATTTGATATACCCTTCAAGATAGCTCAAATCACTTTCAGTTATGGTACTTTGTGCCTCCTCATGTACCATGTGACTCTCATAATCATCAAACATGTCATCTATCAGTATACGTGTCAAGTCAGGAAGAGTATAGACAATAAAGTGTCTAAGAATGGTCTGAGTGTAGCCGAACTACCGCATAACACGCTCAGGCAGATGAAGAGTATAGAACTACCTCTTCAAATGGTTATGTCTCACAGTCATCATAATTGTTGAAGTGCATGTCCTTGATAACTAAACAATCAAGATAGTCTCTAAAAGGATCGGTCGCTTGGTTCCCTCTGAGCGGGGAAAAAGCAGTAGCATGCAGTATAACCTTAGTATAAGTCGGTACACTCGCCTAGCAAGAGATGCGCGGGAAGTGATGGAGGATCCAAGCCTGAAATGAAAAGTTTGGAACACACGAGTTATCAATAATGGCTTTGCATAGATGAAATGAAAATGACAAAGAAACATTTAAAGACCATTAATTATTATCATCGGTAGTGTGAGACTGCTTGTGACCTGAGGAGAAGCACAAGCCCTAAAAATAAATGACTTTACATGTCCAGAGGGACTAGAAGCCTCTGAAACCTGTTGATTCTTCTCCCGCCGCACTAATGTGTGCTAAGCAACCCTCTCGTGCCCCAATTTATCGTGTCTATCAGCCATTATGCATGTAAGTTAAAGTAAAGCAAACAATTAGTGCAGGCAAACAACACCACAAGCAAGAAAATAAAAAAAGTGAAAAAATTCCGCAGATGGATCTCCGAAATCTGGAAAACTATAATGTCGAAAATTTTTGGAGATGCATCTCCGAAATTTTCTACAACTCAACAGTTGCGTCAATGCACTCATGTAATCTAAAAAAAATGTTTTGATCATTCTTCCAGCCAACAAACGTGTAATACAATATATCTAAACTATCATACGTACAATTTATAGTCATTTCTAACCTTAATCATAAATTCCTACTCGTTAACACAAAAACTTAAAAATTTATCAAAAACTCAAAAAAATTTACAAATTTCAACGTTGAATCAGGGTTGGATGATGTTTCAGATGTTGATTGAAGTTCTCTTTAGCTTTGTTAATTGATTTTTGACTTGGTTAAGAGAAAAAAATTGAGAGAGATTAAAATTGTGTTTGAGCAAAATGAGGAATGAGGAAGGAGAAGGATCTGATGCAATTTAACCTCTAAAATATTCTGGAGATGCATCTCCAAAATATTTTAACGTTAACTGAGCATTTGGTGCGTCTGAAGATGCATTTTCGAAATCTATGGGGCATTTATGTATTTTCGTGTGGACCTTAAGAAACTTAAAATGTGAATTAAGAAATCCTTAAGCAGTATGTGAGGTGTATCCGGCCCTCGCAACATCCTTTGGCCAATATGTTGTTAGTACCTCATGAAATTATGATTTGATCCATTAACTAACTTATTTTATAGTTGATGGATAATAGAGGTGAGAATAAGTTGGGCTGAGTTAGGCTTTGCCGAGCCTGAGCCTGTCCTGCCGAAAAAATTTGAAGCCTAAGTCTGGTCAGTAGCCTATCATAGGCTTAATTTTAGGTCTGAGTCTGACTTTTTTGAAGGTCTGGTTGACCTATTAGCTTGTTTAAAAGCCTATTTCATTTGAACATTTGTAAAAATCAACTCAAATGATGTTTAAAGAGACCAACAAATTTAAAAAAAATGAGACTAAATGTTTGTTTACATTGAATTATTCGAGTTTACCAACTAGCATAAATTTTGTGATTTTTTTAGAGAGAACTTATGAAACAATCTATGACATTGTTCATATAAGTTTTTCGACTTAATTTTATAAGTTCTTTAAAATAAATAAGTTTTATTTTAGTATTTAAATTCAAAATATAAAATATAATATAAAAATAAAAATAAAATTATTCATATTTATTTAAAAAGACTGATCTGATAGACTTAAAAAAAATTTATAATAACAGACTTATAAAAAATCTTATATTTTTTCAATTTAAAAAAAAAGTCTAATCTCAACGTGTGTAGACTAAGCCGACGTATTGGCACCCCATTAACGAATGACAGATTACGAATTATTTTAAAGAATAACCATGTATTTCAAAATAATTACCACTTTAATATGTTTCAAAAAAATGACCAAAGCAACTACATTTCAGCATGTAGTCGCCAAACCATATGGCGACAGTGGCAAAATTGAAAATGGGCTCAGGTGTAGTCGCCAAGTCAGATGGCGACATAGGCAAAAGTGAATTTGAACTTTACTGAATTCGCCCATTCGTTTGGCGACATAGTCCATGCAATATTTTTTTATTTTTCTTTTAGGGTTTACGCATTAATTAATGTTTTGATCATTTATTTTAATTATGTTTTTATAAAAAAAATATTAAATTATGTATTAAATATTAATATTAATTTATGTTTTTTTTTATTTTTCATAATTAATTGAATTTTAAATAATGTTAAAAAATAAGAAATGGAATAAATATTAAATTATGTTTTTTTGTTTTTCATAATTAATTAAAATGTAAATAATGAAAAAAAATAAATGAAATAAATATTAAATTATAGTTTATGTTTTTCATAATTAATTGAAATTTAAATAACATTAAAAAATATAGACATGTAATAAATATTAAAATATATTAAATTACAATATAATGAAAATTACAATTGAACAAAAACACAAACTAATGGTCGGCTCTATCCAAGCGACCACCGGTGCCACATTGTGGAAGATGCGCGTTGCGACGAGGTCTACGACGAGGTTGTTGTGGCGTGTCCGGTCTTTGTGTGTTGAATTATGGAGGAGGGTTTTGTTGGGACGGCCCCGGCGTATCAGATAAATTTTGAATCATTTGACCCCAATAGCCGGGAGGTTCACTATCAACGGCGCTTCCGTAGTTAAGCCCAATGCCCATGTTTTCGTAGGATTGTCAGGGAGGTTGGGTGGAGTATGGACGGTATGATTGTCCGAATTCGTACATCGAATTGGGTTGGAAATGGTGTGTTGGTTGTTGTGGGGTTTGGTAGTCAAATAGTGGATAGTTGAAGGGGGTAAGGTCAAATGAGTTATCTGGGCTATAGGTGGAGGGGGTAGGCTCAAAAGACGTATCAGGGCTATATTGCTATGGTGGTTGATGCTGTGAAGGGGTGGGTGGCATGTACGAGTCATGGTAAGGATGTTGTTGTTGATGTTGGGCATTTGGTGGCATGTATGGGTTATGGTAAGGCTGATGTTAGGCATTGGACTGTTGTTGTATGTTTGATGAAGAAGCATGTTGCCTTGGGTCAACCAAATAGGTTGGTTGTGACGGAATTGGCTGAGATGTTGTAACCGACCTAAACCAAGTCATATATTGATAACTTGGCATAGCCCCTTCCACAATTCGGTCGGTTAAGATGTGTTGTCTTCTGTTCTTCCAATGTTGACACATCTCCTTTGCAAACTCCTTCCAATGACTGATACTCCACTGTGAGTCCACCTGTTTCTGATGCCACTCCCCCAATGATGTCGGAGAATCTAGAATATCCTGATGCATCCCAAATTATAGCTTCACCCAGTCACTTTGGTGCATTTCCACCGTAGTGAACCTAATGATGGGTGTTTTTGATGTCCACACAGCAGCATCATTGGCATCAGGTTGGTGGTCGAGACCCTCGTACGGCATCCAGACAAACTACAATAAAGGTATACATTTAGTCAGACAAAGATAGACAAGTTTATGCATATAAGTTAGACAAAGTAAAGGTAGATAACTTATATCATCTGGCCCAACGTGGTCGATGAGGTTCCGATACATAATTATGGAATTCCTGGGATATCTCTGATAATTCATCCTTGGAACAGACCACCTAAAAAAGCATAAACACAGATAAGTTAGCATTTAAAACGCATCTCATAAATTATTAACTTACAAAGAAACTTTGGTTGCTAAATAGTCTTGAAAATAAACTTACTTATTGGCGTACGGGAATATAAACGGATTCCGATTTACTGGAGCAAGTGTTGGCATCCTAGACCAACCCCACGCTTGTAGGAGATAGGCGCAGGCATAAAAAGTACAGGAATTTTTTTTTGGAATTTTTACACAGTGCACTATACAGATGGGCGAGGACAGTTGATCCCCAACTATATTGGCACACTTTGTTTATGTTTTGTAGCAATGGTAAATACATAATATTTACGCTATTTCCAGTGCCCTCTGGAAATAAAAAGTGACCAAACAAAATCATAATATATCACCGTGTTTTGACTATTTTATCATATTCGGTGATATCCTCACTTAAGACAATACTGCTGTATTATTCTCTGAGGTATTTAAGATTTATTCCTTGACCCCTCGGGCGACCCTCGCGTTCTCCCTCAATTGCGTCCACACAAAGATGGGCGCCTAATAAATCTTCGCAAAGTTGGTCGTTAACACCAACTTTGTCGTTGATGGCCTTACCATTGATGTGTAGGTCGAGCAACATGTAGACATCTTGAAGAGTCATAGTGCACTCATCGAAAGGTAGGTGAAATGTATGTGTCTCTGGTCTTCAGCGTTCTAACAACGCTAGAATGAACTTCGTATCGAGTGAGTATGATTTGATTTTAATCAAATCCCCAAACCCACAACGTTGAAGGTATCCCTCTATGAGGGGGTCGTGTGGTATGTAATCATGCACACGACATCGAAACCTAGATGCATCCTGCAAAATAAATAATGTTTCGTTAGTTTTATAGGAGAACTAAAGATTGTAAAATAGATAAAATCTAAAAACTTACAAACTCAACGATGTTCTCAATCGTGCCTCTGTGAGAGTTGCCCATTGTGAGTAGAGACATTGTGGTTTATGAATTTGAGTCTTTGAGAGTTTGAGAATTTGAGACTTTGAGAGTTTGAGACTTTGAGACTTTGAGACTTTGAAACTTTGAGAGTTTGAGAGTTTGAGACTTTGAAACTTTGAGAGTTTGAGCGTTTGAGTGTGAGCAGATTTTTTGGGGTAAAGAACCTTTATTTATATTCCATGAATGCATGTGACCTGTAGTTGGATGCAGAGCAAGTCTCTTGATGCATGTGTCTTGTAAATGCATGTAGGGCAAGTGTCTTGATGCATGTGTCTTGTAAATGCATGTAGGGCAAGTGTCTTGATGCGTGTGATTTGTAAATGCATGCAGGGCAAAGTTGAAGGTGAGAAAAACACTTATAAGGGGGGTTGAATAAGGGTTTTGAAATAATTATGGCAATAAAAACAACACAGTATTTTTATCCTGGTTCGTTGAACTCAACTAATCCAGTCCACCCTACCAAGGTGATTTGCCTTTCTCAACAAGGACTTAATCCACTATATTCAAACAGATTACAATGTCAACCACTAAGAACAACTGTCTTAGTCTTCTCGAGAAACCCTGACCATAACTTGGTCTTCTTAAGGAACCTTTTACAAATAAATGTAAACTAACAAGTGTTTAAGATGTTTCTAAAAAGCTATATCACAACTGTGATTTTTACACTTAGATTAAGAACGAATAAAAACTATTCAGCTTATGAAATAAATTGTATGAGAGCTTGAGAGTAGTTTTCAGTTTGATTTCTCAATAATTCGTTAATTCTTCAAGATAAATCGTCAACTTTGAAATGTTGTTGAAGATATCCTTTTATAGAGCAAAAAGTCCAATGCTTGAAGACTGTGCGTAGCAGAGTAGCTGTAGCTTTTTTGTCTTCTATTGACTTTAGCTTTCCCAGAAGAGGAATGTTCAGACAAATCCCTTTTGTCTGATTTCTTGTGCCATACATGAATAAGAAAAGAGTCGTTTGGAATATGCCAACGGATATATCTTTGAATAATATCTTCTTCAACAAGCTTCTGTCTCAAAGTTATCAACATCAGAGTCTTGATGTTATCAGAGTTTTGCAGCTAATGTGCTTCAGTGTGAATATCAATCAGAGCAGAGTTTGAATAACAGAGCCTATGTACTTGCAGCGTAAAGTACTTTCAGAGTCTTCTTAAAACAATGCTTGAAACTCTTCATACAAATTCTTCAACTACGCTTCAGAGTCTTCTGCAGCTTCTGCTTCAGAGTCTTCTGTGACAGCGCTCAGAGTCTTTCGATGACTTACTTCTAATGCTTCAGAGTTTTGCGTAGAGTAATGTTCAGATGCATTTTTGCTTCCATAAGAATATTTATTTAATATCTAAAACAAAAACACTTGAACAAAATTAGAGTATATATTTTCTTAATACAAAATTTCATTAGAGTTATCATCAAAACATAGAGATATATTAAACACCAATCTGTGTTCTAACAATCTCCCCCTTTTTGATGATGACAAAAACATAGGAAATTTTGTTCAATAAAAGGATAAATATATAACTCCCCCTGAGATAAAGAATCTCCCCCTAAAATGAATACTCTAATAGAAGAAAATACTTCCCTTTTTGCATGAGTAAACTTTTCAGATTAAGATCTTGATTAGAATCCTGGTTAGAATATACTTTCCAGAATCAGAGCCTGGTAATCAAAATCTGGTTTGAATTAAGATCTGGTTTGGGGATTCTCAGGGTAACTTCAATGAATTTTTTCAGACGATACGTTATAGTTCTGAAAGTCTAAAATTCAATGTTAGTTAAAATTTATTATGTCTGAATTCCATTTTAGTAACTGTTTATTTTTGAACAAACAGAATTTCTTTTTCTCCCCCTTTTTGTCATAATCAAAAAGAAAAACTTTTAAGACAGAAAAGGAAAACCAGAGAAAATAATATAAAAACAGATAAGGAAACAGCCAACTTCATTGATAAACAGATATTTAGAAAACATTCAGATAAACAACAAAATAACATCAACAACAAAAAACAGCAAACAGGTGCACAAATATAACAGAAAAAGCAACTAAGGTTGGCGAGAGGCTATCATCTTCAGAAGGTTTGTAATCTGAGCAGTAGATTCCTCTTGTCTAGACATCCAAGTTTTAATCTCATATGTGGTTTGTTCTTGCTTGACCATCCATGTTCTGATCTCTTTGTTGTTGGCTTCTAGTTGAGCAAACTTTTCTTCTAAATCTGGGTTTTCTGTCTTGATTTCAGAAGAAGCAGGAGCAGATACAGATGCAAGAGCTGGAGCACTATCAGTGACCATAGCAGATGCAGATGCAGTCTCTTGAATCACAGAATTAGATGCTTGATCTAGAATCATCATAGTAGACTGATTAGGCACAAGAGTTTCTTCAGCAACAGTCGCTTCTGGAGGAGTATCTTCAGACATAGGTTCTTCAGCAGGTGCATTGTCCAAAAGAAGAACTGGAGATCTACTTATGTTCAGAAGAGTCTGTCTGATAACTTCAGCAAATTTCACCTTTACATCATCAGAGCAAATGGTGCGAAGATTTGAAGCTACAGAGTTGAATCTTGATATAAATCTGTTCCAAGTGGCTTCAGAAGCATCTGGATTCACACTAGATAAACACTCCTTCTTTACAGAAGATATCCATATGTTTAGTTCCTTTTTTAATCCATCAAATAATGTACTAACATCCATTCTAGGTTTTGGTTTCAGAAAGTTTTCTAGAGATGGTGTTTTGGTGGGTTCAGATGAGGATGGTATGGAAAAGGAAGGAATGATGAAAAGAGGACGAGGATAAGATAAAGAAGATGTTTGGCCAGATGATTCAGTGATAGCCTGACGTTTTGGATAAAAGTTTTTAAGTTCTAGTCCAGAGGGAAGGTTATCAGATGGAAAAGGTTTTAATGAAGCAAAGAAACAAAATCAGATGATCTTGGTTTTGGTTCATAGCCACGGAGTGAGGGGGTGAGTTTACTTCTGGGGGTACATCAGATTCAGTAGAATTAGATGATGCAGAAGAATGACAAGATGTGGAAGAAACATCAAACATAATTTTCAAAGGTTGAATATCAAGAACATCAGAATCAGATATGAATGCTTCAGAAGGTTGATGTTGTTCTGGTTGAGGAGCGGAGGAAATGGGTTGTTCTGGTTGTGGTTCAGTAGTTTGTGGTTTTGGTGGGGGAATTTCAGAAGTTTGTTGTGGTGTAGAGGTTTGTTTGTCAGAGGGGGGAAAATCATATGGTTGTTTTTTAGATGGAGTTGGTTGTTGTTGGGGTGCAGAAAGAGTTGTTTCAGAAGTTTTTTTTTTGTTTAGGTATAGAAGGAGATGGTTGAGATTGTGTTGGTTCAGATGGAATTGGTTCATGAGGAGGAGAAGGTGAAGGTATGGGTTCATAGACAAGGGGATCAGATGTTAGTACCTCTTTGACAGTTTCCAAAATTGAGTCTAAACTGGCCTTAGGAGGATTAGCTTGTTGCTTCTTGACCCTCTTGGGTTTAACAGAAGCTGCTTCACCAGAAGCCTTCCTCTTTGGTTTTGAAGATCCTTCTTCAGAAACTTTCCTCTTCTTCTTGTGTCTTGCACCATAAAGATCTGGTTCAGGTTCGCCTGCTTTCTGAATCAGATGTTCTGGTAGAGGAGTTCCATCTTCCAGACACGTTGCTATGTACTTCAGAATAATCTCCCTAGGTTCATTAGCATAGAACAGAGGAAAATCACCCAAAGGTATCCTTCTCTTGCTGACCTCTTCAGAGTTTATCTGTTTTGGTGCAGAAGTGAGTTTTTCTACAACCTTCATCCTCTGAAGACTTTTCCCATTCAGAGGTTACCCTACCACAAAGGCTAACTCTTCCTTTATTCCATCTTCTATCAGATGTCCAACCAGACCATTCTCAGTCAGAATGTCTGAAATGAGTTTTCCCATTGGAATCCAATTCCTCATCTTTTGATGTTTAGTTCTGACTTCTTCCCTTGATTGTTTCATGTGAGTCCATAAATGATTGAAAAGTAGATAAGGCAGATCCACTTTTGTGCTCTGACTCAGACAGTACATGAAGTACATTTGATCAGTATTTACATAATCAGGAGAGTTTGAAGACTTCCTGTGATGAATGCAACTCATAAAGATCTTAGCCCAGATCCTATAGTTTGGCTTGAGATCTTTCACTTTGTTAGAAGCTTCTCCAGATGAGAAAACTTCACTATAAACTTCTGTCATATCAACACACCCAGCTGGCAGATTTGTAACACCATCAGTTTCTTCATAACCTATGAGCTTCCTAATTAGATCCTCAATTATGATGATTTCTTTACTCAAAACATATGAAACAATGAACTTTGGGTATGTGATTGCATGGATCCAAAATTCCTTCACCAAACATGGATAAACTGGTCCCATCAAGCTATCAAAGAATTTTGTCCAACATTGAGCATCAACAATAGGACGAAGATCAAACCCATTTTCAGCAATTGATTCAAAGTTCACAATAGATTCACACAATACTTCAAGTTTGTCAACTGGTGTGAGTAGGGTTCTAACAGGTTCCTTGAAAGCAATAGTACTCATATTTGTAGAAGAGACAACAGCCATAGTTTATTGAAATTAAGCAGAAGTTGATGAAGAAGTAGCCATTGTTGTTATTGAGAGAGATTTAGGGTTACGAATGGTTTTGGGTTTGGGAGAGTGATGAAAGCAGTGAAACAAACAAAAATGCATACAAGAGTGTGAGTGAGTGAAAAGTGTGAGAAGTGAAGTGTTGTGGTATTTATAGAAGAAATTAGGGCACACATAGAGTCACACGTTCAGCATGTTTACACTTAGCATTTAATAAAAAGAATATAATCATTTCAAGCAATTAATGATTCTGACAATTTTGGGGGGAAAACGAGAAACTCAATATTCAAAAACAGTACCTCAAACGTCATTTCAGTAATGTTCACTCCACCTTTTCAGATTCAGAGTTACACGTGTTTGCTTGCATGTGCTTCTGAAACTTCTTTGAAAAATGAAACGTTAGCCAACGTTCAAATCCTCTGAGGTTTGTTAGTTCAGATACACACAATAAATAAAATATAAAACAATAAATAAATAGATGTAATACTTCAGAGTTAAAACATTTTCCATCTGAGGAAATTTTCTTCTGATAAACATTTTATTCTGGACAGAAATCCATACTTATATTTTTCAGAATAAATTTAAATCTATCTTCAACAAGGGGTTTTGTAAAGATATCAGCCCATTGATGGTCTGTATCAACAAAGTTTAAACTGATAATTCCCTTCTGAACATAGTCTCTGATGAAATGATGTTTTATTTCTATATGCTTGGCTTTAGAGTGTAAAATAGGATTTTTAGACAAACATATAGCAGAAGTATTATCACAGAAAATTGAAATGTTCCTCTCATAGATCTGATAATCTTCTAGTTGACTCTTCATCCAGAGCATCTGAGTGCTACAACCAGCAGCAGCAATGTATTCTGCTTCTGTTGTTGAAAGCGCAATTGTGGGTTGCTTCTTGCTGAACCAAGAGATCAGATGACTTCCCAGAAACTGACAGCTTCCAGAAGTACTCTTACGCTCTACTCTGTCTCCATCATAGTCAGCATCACAGAATCCAACTAATTTATAATCATCAGATTTTCTGTAACACAAACGCACATTAGTAGTACCTTTCAGATACCTCATAATCCTCTTAACAGTTGTTAAGTGAAATTCTCTAGGATCTGATTGGAATCTGGCACACAGACAAACACTGAATAGAATATCAGGTCTAGAAGCAGTCAAATACAGAAGAGATCCAATTCATACCTCTGTAGAGCTTTTGATCTACCTTCTTACTTACCTCTTCCTTACCAAGAGTGCTTGTAGGATGCATTGGAGTCTTTGCTAATTTGCTTTCAGTCATGTTAAACTTCTTCAAAAGCTCCTTTACATACTTAGTCTGATGTATGTAGGTGCATTCTGGAGTTTGGTTAACTTGGATGCCCAGAAAGAATTTGAGTTCTCCCATCATGTTCATCTCAAATTCAGCCTGCATAGATAGAGGAAACTTCTTTCCAAGCGTAATATTGGTAGATCCAAATATAATATCATCTACGTAAATTTGACAAATTAACAAGTCTTTCTTAAATAATTTACAGAAGAGAGTTGTATCCACTTTGCCTCTGATAAAAATTTTTTCCAGAAGAAAATTACTTAATCTCTCATACCAAGCTCTAGGAGCTTGTTTTAACCCATAGAGTGATTTCTTAAGTTTAAAAACATGTTCTGGAAATTTATCTTTTTCAAAGCTAGGAGGTTGATGAACATAAACTTCCTCTTCTATAATACCATTTAAGAAGGCACTCTTAACATCCATCTGATACAGAGTGATGTTATTCTGTGCAGCAAAAGAAATGAGTAGGCGTATAGACTCTAACCTGGCCACAGGAGCATAAGTCTCTGTGTAATATATACCTTATTGCTGACTGTATCCTTGAGCCACTAGCCTTGCTTTGTTTCTTACAACTTCTCCTTGCTCATTCAGTTTATTTCTGAAGACCCATTTAGTTCCAATGATGTTGAAACCTTGTGGTATTGGAACCAGATCCCAGACGTCATTTCTGGTGAATTGATTTAGCTCTTCTTGCATAGCAAGTATCCAATCATTATCATTCAGAGCCTCATCAACAGAAGTTGGTTCAATGATAGACACCAACCCAAAAAGTGACGTTCCAGATGATCTGAGAAAAGACCTTGTTCTGATAGGGTCATCCTTCTTTCCAATTATCATATCCTCTGGGTGAGAGGCTTTGATTCTGGATGATCCTTTAACATTTGGTTCTTCAGAAATATTCAAATTGTTCATCTGAGCAGCCAATGGAGTTGCATCTGGCGTTGCTTCTGGTGCTTCTGCTTGAGCTTTATCTGCCTCTGAGTCTTCAGAGTCTGTGAGAATGACTTCTTTATCTGCAGAATTTTCAAGCTGCTTTGGCTTTTGATTGCCAAGCTTATCATCAAATCTAACATGAATTGATTCCTCCACAATCTGTATCTCAGTATTGTATACTCTGTATCCTTTAGAGCGTTTAGAATACCCAAGCATGAAACACTTCTGTGCTTTACAATCAAACTTGTTCAGATTCTCTTTAGTATTCAACATAAAACATACACATCCAAAAGGATGGAAATAAGAAATGTTGGGTTTTCTATTCCTCCACAATTCATAGGGAGTCTTCTCCAGAAGAGGTCTAACTAACACTCTGTTCTGAATATAACAAGTTGTATTCACTGCTTCTGCCCAAAAATGTTTTGCCAGATTAGTCTCGTTGATCATGGTTCTGGCCATTTCTTGCAATGTTCTATTTTTCCTCTCTACAACTCCATTATGTTGAGGAGTTCTAGGGCAGGAGAAATCATGTGCAATTCCATTTTCTTTAAAATATTTTTCAAAATATTTGTTTTCAAATTCACCACCATGATCACTTTTGACTTTAACAACCTTAAAATCTTTTTCGTTTTGGACTTGTTTGCAGAAGTCAATGAATTCAGAATGAGACTCATCCTTGTGTCTCAGGAATTTTACCCATGTCCATCTGCTGTAGTCATCAACAATGACTAATCCACACTTCTTGCCTCTGATGGATGCAGTTTTCACTGGTCCAAACAGATCAATATGAAGCAGCACTAATGGTCTTGAGGTTGAAACAACATTTTTTGTTTTGAAAGAAGATTTTGAAAATTTTCCTTTCTGACATGCTTCACAAAAAGCATCTGAGTTGAACTTCAACTGAGGAAGTCCTCTGACCAGATTGAGTTTATTAATCTAAGATATACGTCTCATACTAATATGCCCCAATCTTCTGTGCCAGACCCATTGCTCTTCGTTAACAGACAGAAGGCATTTTACATTCTGAACCTTAAGTTCTGAAAGATTGATTTTATAAATGTTGTTTTTCCTTGTTCCATTAAAGAGGATTGAGCCATCCTTTTGACTGACAGCTTTACAACATTTTTGATTAAAGATTATGCCATAACCATTGTCACTTAATTGACTTATGGACAATAGATTATGTGCTAATCCTTCAACAAGTAAAACATTAGAAATGGAAGGGAGGTTACCATTACCTATAGTTCCAGAGCCAATTATCTTGCCCTTCTGGTTCCCTCCAAACTTCACATCACCTCTAGATCTAAGCTCCAGACTTTAGAACATAGACCTTCTTCCCGTCATATGACGCGAGCAGCCAAAGTCCAGGTATCACGACTGGTGTTTCAACTTTGCTGCTAAGGATGTCTGCAACAAAAATAATTTTGTCTTTAGGTACCCATATTTTCTTGGGTCCTCTGGGGTTAGTAGGTTTGAAATTCTTTCTGAATTTCTTTCCCTTATAAGCATCCTTGTTCTTCTGAGGTTTTGATTTATTAAACACAGGTTTGTTCAGATCAAAACGTGTGTGTTTAATATCATTTAAATGACCAAATTTGAAATGAGTATATAGAGGAGAATACTTTATGATCATTTTATCAGCAGGTTTTGGATTTAAATCCTTCCTAGAAGAAGATTCATATCCAATACCCTTCCTGTTGTTTCTACTTAAGCCATAGATCATTGAAGCCATCTTGCTTCTATTTAGGCCTCTAGCCAGAAACTTCTGAAAGCTATAATCATACTCTTCTAAAATATTTTTAGAGCATGATATAGGTTCTGAGTCAGATTTCTGAGCATTTTCTAAATCATTTTTTATTTTAAGATTTCCTGCTTTAAGCTCAGCAACCTCAGACCTCAGCTGATCATTCTCAGATGTAAGACAACTTTAAAGCTTCTTGTATTTAAGTTTGATTTTGCTGTAGTTTTCCAGAATTTCTGATAAACTTTCAGAAAGTTCTTCTCTAGTGAGTTCAAAAAATACCTCCTCAGAATATGATTCTGATTCTGATCCAGATGTTTCTGCATGGTCTTCCACGTCATCCATAAGTGCCATATTTGCACATTCTTCGTCTGACTCTGATGAAGATTCAGAGGCATCTGAATCATCCCAAGTTGCCATCAAAACTTTCTTTTTATGGTCAGACTTCCTTCTTGGCTTCTCCTTCAGAAGTTTTGGGCATTCATTCTTATAGTGCCCAGGTTCCTTGCATTCATAGCAGACCACCTCTTTCTTTCCAGATCTCCTATGTCCAGAAGACTCTTTACATTGATTTGGTTTCTTGAAGTTTCTGAACTTCTTCTGTTTTTGCTTCCAGAGTTTGTTGATCCTTCTGGACAGCAAGGACAATTCATCTTTCTTCTATAACCTACAAAGCTTTGGCAGATTTGTTAGACTTTAAAGCAACTGACTTACCTTTCTTCTGAGGTTCGTCTTCTTCTAGTTCAATCTCATGACTCCTCAAAGAGATGATCAGTTCCTCCAGCGTGATCTTGTTCAGATCCTTTGCAAGCTTCAGAGCTATGACCATTGGTCTCCATCTGGTTGGCAAACTTCTGATGATCTTCTTGACATGATCAACAGTGGAGTAACCCTTGTCCAGAACTTTCAAGCCAGCTGTGAGAATTTGAAATCTAGAGAACATAGCTTCTACAGATTCAGATTCCTCCATTTTGAAGGCTTCATATTTCTGGATCAGCGCCAGAGCCTTGGTCTCCTTTACTTGGGAGTTCCCTTCATGAGTCATCTTCAAAGATTCAAACATATCAAATTCAGTATCTCTGTTTGTTATTTTCTCATACTCAGTATGAGATATTGCATTTAATAAGATGGTTCTTGCTTTGTGTTGGTTTCTAAACTCCTTCTTCTGTTGATCAGACATAGCTTTTCTGTCAACCTTTTTCCCTTCATCATTGGTAGGATGAATGTAACCATTAGTTACCAAATCCCACAAATCAGCATCATAACCTAGAAAGAAGCTTTTTATTCTGTCTTTCCAGTAGTCAAACTTCTCACCATCAAACATGGGAGGTTTGGTGTTGATTCTGTCTTTATCATCGTATCTGTTGTTGTATGAAGTTGAAGTATAAGCTTCAGCAGTCATGATGAATAAAGAACAAGATATAAGAAGTTTTTCTCAACTAGATCTTTTCTGTCACGGTTAAGTGAGAGCACTTTCAGAACCGGAGCTCTGATGCCAACTGAAGGTGAGAAAAACACTTAGAAGGGGGATTGAATAAGGGTTTTGAAATAATTATGGCAATAAAAACAACACAGTATTTTTATCCTGGTTCGTTGAACTCAACTAATACAGTCCACCCTACCAAGGTGATTTGCCTTTCTCAACAAGGACTTAATCCACTATATTCAAACAGATTACAGTGTCAACCACTAAGAACAATTGTCTTAGTCTTCTCAAGAAATCCTGACCACAACTTGGTCTTCTTAAGGAACCTTTTACAAATAAATGTAAACTAACAAGTGTTTAAGATGTTTCTAAAAAGCTATATCAGAACTGTGTTTTTTACACTTAGATTAAGAACGAATAAAAACTATTCAGCTTATGAAATAAATTGTATGAGAGGTTGAGAGTAGTTTTCAGTTTGATTTCTCAATAATTCTTTAATTCGTCAAGATAAATCGTCAACTTTGAAATGTTGTTGAAGACATCCTTTTATAGAGCAAAAAGTCCAATGCTTGAAGACTGTGCATAGCAGAGTAGCTGTAGCCTTTTTGTCTTCTATTGACTTTAGCTTTCCCAGAAGAGGAATGTTCAGACAAATCCATTTTGTCTGATTTCCTGTGCCATACATGAATAAGGAAAGAGTCGTTTGGAATATGCCAACGGATATATCTTTGAATAATATCTTCTTCAACAAGCTTCTGTCTCAAAGTTATCAACATCAGAGTCTTGATGTTATCAGAGTTTTGCAGCTAATGTGCTTCAGCGTGAATATCAATCAGAGCAGAGTTTGAATAACAGAGCCTTTGTACTTGCAGCGTAAAGTACTTTCAGAGTCTTCTTAAAACAATGCTTGAAACTCTTCATACAAATTCTTCAACTACGCTTCAGAGTCTTCTGCAGCTTCTGCTTCAGAGTCTTCTGTGGAAGCGCTCAGAGTCTTCTGATGACTTGTGTTGCGGTGGAAATAGGATATCAAACTATTAATATTAAAAAATTCAACGTAGAAATAGGAGTTTCAAAGACTCCACGTAAGCGTGTCCTTAAGATACGTTTATTCCCCATTGAAACCTTGACCACAGTCAAGACGTTTCTAACCTCCCTTTCGAGGGGAACTACGATTACTCTGACTCCATTCCCTATCCAGGATACGTAGGCACAAGATGCGATGTCTTACCGAGTAAACTTAGGACTAACCCTTAGGTCTTTAGGTCACTCTATCCCTTAGCTCAATATATATTAAGATAATAAAATAAAAATAGCATACAATAAACAAAAGGTTCCTGTAGAGTACTACAGAAGTTTAGGGTGCTAGTACCTTCCCTAAGCTTAACCAACCCCTTACCTAGGTCTCTCCCCGCATTGTGTTTACAATGCAAAAATAGGTTTTCCCTCTTTTGACCTTTTCCTTCGGATAAATCAAAGAGCGGTTGTGAATTAAGAATTGTGATTCAAACTAATTAATAGTTTGATATCCTATTTCCACCGCAACAACTTGCTTATAATGCTTCAGAGCTTTGCGTAGAGTATTGTTCAGATGCATTTTTGCTTCCATAAGAATATTTATTTAATATCTGAAACAAAAGCACTTGAACAAAATTAGAGTATATATTTTCTTAATACAAAATTTCATTAGAGTTATCATCAAAACATAAAGATATATTAAACACCAATTTGTGTTCTAACAAAAGTGTCTTGATGCATTTGAGGCGTGCAGCTAGTAAGCAATGCGGTGTCTTATCAAGCATGCTGCATGCAGAGTAAGAATCTCGTAGGCCTGCAGGCAGGGTCATTGATATGCATGCAGGGTCATTGATAGACATGCAGCGTAAAAGATACTGTAGACAGAGTGCAGCTGGTAAGCAATGTGTTGTCTTGTCAAGCTTGCTGCATGCAGAGTAAGAATCTCGTAGGCATGCAGGGTCATTGATAGGCATGCAGAGTAAGAGTTATTGTACTGTAGACAAAGGGCAGCTGTTAAGCAATGTGTTGTCTTGTCAAAGAAACTGAGTTGCGTCTTTTATTAAAACTTACTCGTTACCTTAGGTTTAATATATTTTTAATTAGTAAGAGTGTAATAATAATATTGGTTTAATAAATGTAAACATAATTTTTTTAGCGTCAAGCATATATTACAAGTAACGCAGGGAATCAGTTACATAATATTGGCTTAATAAATGTAAACATAATATTTTTAGCGTCAAACATAATATATTCAACATTAAATTTCAAAAATGCATTATATGGTGTTCTGACTGTTACTGTGGCCATGTGACGTGCATTATATGGTGTTTTGACTGTCATCATAGGCATGCAGGGAATTAGTTCACTAGGCAGAGTGCAGCTGTTAAGCAATGTGTTGTCTTGTCAAGCCTGCTGCATGCAGAGTAAGAGTTACTGTAGACAGAGGGCAGTTGTTATTGTGGCCATGTGACATGCATTATATGGTGTTCAGACTGTTGTCATACAGCTCATTGATAGGCCTGCAGGGTCATTGATAAGCATGCAGGGTCGTTGATAGGCATGCAGGGTCGTTGATAGGCATGTAGGGTAAGAGTTACTGTAGACAGAGGGCAGCTGTTATTGTGGCCATGTGGCATGCATTATATGGTGTTCAGACTATTGTCATACAGCTCATTGATAGGCATGAGGGTCATTGATAGGCATGCAGGGTCACATGTGAACCGCAGAGTGTTGTAATACAGCTCACCAAACTCTTATTAATACTAAAGCTCGTCTGTAGTATTATCATATCAATTAGTAAAACAGTCTTTCCAAACACAATTTTTGCTATGTCTCAAACACCAAATATATGATTTTTTTGAATGTGAAATAGCGGGTTACAATTTTAGAAACACTGATGTTACGAGATTTTTAATTAACAGAAGGTCTAATTTTTTACACCTGAAGTCGAGATTAGAAAAAAAAACTGCAATATGGTCCAGTTGGCCAAATTATATACAAAAATCCAGTGTTTTTTCAAGGGCATGGTGAATGCAAATTTTTTCCGTTAAAGGTTCGAGATGATGAAGATGTGTGTAACATGTTCCGCATTCACGAGTATTCTGGTTTCTCAGATATCGTGTTACATGTTATGTTACAACAACAACAATTGTCTCAACAACTTGATTCTTCTCAAGTTTTTTGTGAATCTGACGAGGAACACGCTGAAGTCAATGTCGTTGACAAAGAAGAAGAAGCAGTTGAATTCACTATTGACGAGATGGTGAACAACGAGGAAGAGGGGGTTCCACCCGACCATGTTTATTGCCTATCTCAGCACATGACGACTCTCGACTTAGGTGGTGATGAACCATCAACGGATATTTTCTACAACCCCAACTACGCAACATAAGGGCAACTAAAAGAGGGTGACGAGTTTCGTACCAAAGAAGATTGTGTCCGGGCAATCAAACAATTTCACATGGAGTTGTCAGCCGATTATAGAGTCGATCGGACAAATCCGACGCGGTATACGATCTATTGTCATAACGAGGAGTGCCTGTTCCGATTAACAGCGTCTTTCAGGAAGAGAAGCGATTCCTAGAAGATATGGTCTATGGGTCCGGAACACACTTGTATAATCTCGAATTCGATGCAGGACCATCGTAAACTCAGCTCTCAATTGATTTGCAATGAGATTCCGACAGTCGTTAGCAACAGCCCGTCTTTGAAGGTGAGTACCATAATTGCACATATGGTGCAAAGGTACAATTACACTCCTTCATATCGAAAATCCTGGATTGCTAGGACTAAAGCGGTTGAAAGGGTGTTTGGAAATTGGGAGGAGTCGTACAAGGAACTTCCAAAATTCCTGGTGGCTCTTAAACACTACTCTCCAGGGACTGTTTCCATATTGGAGACAATGCATGTGTGTACACCAGACGGGATTTGCGTGGGTGGAAATGGAATTTTTCACAGACTCTTTTGGGCGTTTGAACCATGCATCAAAGGGTTTGCATATTATAAACCTATAATTCAAATTGACGGAACATGGTTATACGGGAAATATAAGGGCACCCTACTCATGGTTGTGGCACAGGACGGGAACAACAACATTTTTCCAATAGCCTTCGCTATAGTTGAAGGGGAGACTGCTGGGGGTTGGAGTTTTTTCTTAAAAAATCTCCACTTTTACGTGTCTCCCCAACCTAACTTATGTTTGATCTCTGATAGACACCCATCAATTGAGAGTGAATACAACAACCTTGATAATGGTTTCCAGGATCCTCCCTCGACCCACGTCTATTGCATAAGACACTTCGCCCAAAATTTCATGCGGGTAATCAAAGACAAGACGATACGGAAGAAGGTTGTGAACGCAGGATATGCACTAACAGAACCCACATTCAAATACTACTGTGACGAGATCAGACTAACAAACGTGGATGCATTAAGATGGATTGGTAACATTCACAAAGAGAAATGGACACGGGCATACGACAACGAGGTGCGATGGGGCCACATGATAACTAACCTCGTTGAATCAATGAATTCTGTTTTCAAGGGAATCTGAAACCTACCAATAACTACCTTGGTAAAGGCAACATATTTTAGGCTATGCGCACTCTTTGATAGCAGACGTACGAAGTGGGGTTCAGTATTACAATCGGGTCAGGTGCACAGTGATACTTCAATGAAATTCATGAAAGACGAAGTTGCCAAAGCCAACACACATGTGGTCACAATCTTTAACCGTAATAAAGGTTGGTTCAGGGTTGCCGAGTCGATTGATCACAACGAAGGAAGACCTAGGGGATGTTACCATGTTGAACTGGATATGAGCTGGTGTGATTGTTGGAAGTTTCAAGCATTTCGTATGCCTTGCTCACATGTTATAGCAACATGTTCGAAGGCACGACAAGACTCAACCAACCTTCTTTCTGCAGTGCACCAAGTGATAAGCCTATGAAATGCCTACACATGTAGCTTTCAGGTGGTGGCAAAGGAGGACTATTGGCCTCAATACGAAGGCGGAATTGTCTGGCATAATGACTTGATGCGCAGAAAGAAAAAGGGTCTCCCTAACAGCACGCACATTCGAACGGAGATGGATACCGTAGACAAGATGGTAAGATTATGTAGTTCGTGTCGGCAACTAGGACACAATCGTACAAAATGTCCTAACATAGGATCAAGCAGCAAATCATAGTTTCATATGTAACCGTGTCCCTTTAAATCAATAGCAATTATCATTCTATTTAAAGCATACTTAACCGATTACAATTAGCAAGCGACATAAATTAAACAAACATAACTTAATATCACAACAACATTCCGAAAATAACAACAACATAAAGACATAAAACAGAACAATGCACTAAGGCGTCTACGATATCACGACCATCAAAGTTATCTTCTTTGGTGTTAACATCATCACAAGGACACCAGCATCATTTTCCACTTTTCTCCATTCACGAGTAACTCCGTTTCTCCCAGCCTCCTCGACCAACCTCTCAATTTTCCTAATCTTTTCTCCTGGAGCAATATCTCCTTCTAGCCAGCGGTTTAGTTCCCTATGCAAATGCCCCAACGTCTGCGTATTCCACAGGAGCACCTTCATCGGAGGCTTTGTTGCTGGAAAAAAAACTAGGGCATTTCTTTTCATTAAATCGAATGTTGGAAAGGGTTCCTCCGATGCTGATGACGACGACGAAGAACGTTGATTTAGAAATGCAGACATTCTAGACTCCACTCCAGTCAAAATTGTTAACACTTCAGTCTTTTGGTATACAATGTTGTGAAAACATATATGTGTTTGCAGTCATATTTATAGAAAAATAAAATAGTACGTGCCCCATATGATATGTCTTAAATACCCTTACAAAATTTATATCCTTTAAAATTCAATGATTAATCATATGTTTATTATGTTTTAAATTTTATAATTTAAATCAATTTATATACTTTAAAATTCAATTTAAGTAAGAGTATTTATTAATTTATATACTCTAAAAGTATAAAAAAAATATTTATTAAACCTAAAAGATATTTATTAAACTTAAATTTATTAAACCTAAAAAATATTTATATCAATTTAAGTTTATTAAATAATTTAAGTTTATTTATATGTAAAATGCGTAAACCTTAAAATTCACTTTTGCCTATGTCGCCAAACGAATGGGCGAATTCAGTAAAGCCCAAATTCGCTTTTGTCTATGTCGCCATGAAAATTTTACCCCATACCCCGTCATTTATTCCCCTACCCCTACATTATATATTTTTTTACCAAAATATCCTCATATAAATAATTATAAAATTTTCTTAATTTAATTATTTGATCCAGAATTTAATAAATAAATCTATCTTTAAAAACTACTTTATTAATATTCTCAGCAAACATGGCAAGGATTATCTATATCTATTATATAATCTTATAATGTTTCCATCAAAGATTTTCCGCTAATTTTTTTTATTTAATTAATTAATTAAATATAAATATATTTATTATTAACTCTATCATTTAAAACTTTTAACTAAGTCACATTCTTATATTTTAAATAATTATTAATTAACAAATGCAATAAGACACGTCTTGAATTTTTTAAAAAATGTAGTCATCTACCAATAATATATTTACTATAGTAACTACCAGCATAACTTTTCTCTTCATTCTATTAATTAATCTTTTATTATTAATAATTAAATATTATTATTATTAATTAAATAATAATTAAATTAAAATATTTAACACGTTTATTTCTCAAATTTCTCTCCATTCAACCCTCTCTATTTATATCATACAAGCAATTAACATCTCTCCACCCATAACATCTCTCTAACCCCACAATAATAGGACATATAATAATATTAAATTTAAAAAAAGTAAATAAATTAGACATATAATACAAATCTTAAAATTACTTAATACAAAAATAAATTAATAAATATAAAGTTAAAACCAAAAATAAAGGCAAGGATTAAACTAATCATAATGCAAATCTTTATTTTATTTTTGGTTTTCTATTTTTTTTACTATTTCTTTGATTACTCTTTTTTTTTTTAACTTTGTCTTTTTTCTTAATTTAGAAAAACTATGTTATCACTAAAACTTTTTAAAATTACTAAAAAAACTTAAAAATGCTCTTGAAATTTTTTTAAAAATAGAAAACCAAACAAACAAACAAAATACTCTTATTTTTAAAAATACTCTTATTTTTTCTTAACTTTGTCTTTTTTTTAAACCACCAAACAAACAAAATTAATATTGTGTGAGTATAAAATTAAAAATACTCTCGTTTTTTCTTAACTTTGTCTTCTTTTTCTTAAACTTCAAGAGCATTTTTAAGTTTTTTTTAGTAATTTTAAAAAGTTTTAGTGATAATAAAGTTTTTCTAAATTAAGAAAAAAGACAAAGTTAAGAAAAAATAAGAGTAATCAAAGAAATAGTAAGAAAAATAGAAAACCAAAAATAAAATAAAGATTTGCATTATGATTAGTTTAATCTTTGTCTTTATTTTTGGTTTTAACTTTATATTTATTAATTTGTTTTTGTATTAAGTAATTTTAAGATTTGTATTATATATCTAATTTATTTACCTCTTTTTTTAATTTAATATTACTATATGTCCTATTATTGTGGGGTTAGAGAGATGTATGAGTGGAGAGATGTTAATTGTTTGTATGATATAAATAGAGAGGGTTGAGTAAAGAGAAATTTGAAAATTAAACATTTTAAATATTTTAATTTAATTATTATTTAATTAATAATAATAATAATAAAAGATTAATTAATAGAATGAAGAGAAAAGTTATGCTGGATAGTTACTATGGTAAAAATATTATTGGTAGGTGACTGCATTTTTAAAAAATTCAGGTGTCTTATTGCATTTGTTAATTATAATTATTTAAAATATAAGAATGTGACTTAGTCGGAAGTTATAAATGATAGAGTTAATAATAAATATATTTATATTTAATTAATTAATTAAATATAAAAAAATTAGCGGAAAATCTTTGATGGAAACATTATAAGATTATATAATAGATATAGATAATACTTGTCATGTTTGTTGAAAATATTAATAAAATAGTTTTTAAAGATAGATTTATTTATTAAATTCTGGATCAAATAATTAAATCAAAAAAATTTTACAATTATTTATATGAGGATATTCTGGTAAAAAATATATATATAATATAAGGGTAGGAAAATAAATAATGGGATATGGGGTAAAATTTTCGGTCACCATCTAACTTGACGACTGCACCTGAGCCTATTTTCAATTTTGTCACTGTCGCGGTATAGTTGCCACCTATGCTTTCCGAATCACTTGCTAACATAATAAGATACATTTTATTAGCAATGTGTCTTGGATATTTATTTAATAAAAACTTGAAAAAAGAAATATAGTTTTACATAGAAATGATATACATAGAGACAAAGAGTGTAATGTAAATTTGGATGTGTTGACGAATGATTGCCCCTGTACACCTAGCCTAATTCTAAAATAGTGTTTAAAATGCACATTTTCCTCACGGTTGTAACAAATAAATCATATCATGTGACACCAAAATAAAATAAATCACATCATATCTCACTTGACTCAAATGTGAGACTTATTATTTATTTAATTTTTTTAAAATTTTAAAATTCAGTCTTGTAATCGACTAATTTAAAGTTGGTTCAAAACTCGCAAATGGACTTCTACATAATATAACACCTATCTTCTTTTCATTAATTTATAAAACCATGATATGTAAAAACACAGTCAAACTTCCATTAAGTATTTATAATTAAAAAATAAAAGACAACCTAGCTACATTTTTTAGGTGTCTGTGATTTTTAACTCGAGTATCTTTGATTTTTAACAAAGCTAGTTTTTGCTAAAAGATGTTTTGATAGACAATTTGCTATTATGATTTAACTTTGAACATGAACTAGAGCCAATATCAGAGGATACAAATAAATAAATATTTCTTACCAAGTATACAATTGATAAAGGAAGAATATATGGATTTTTCTTTTATTTGGGGTGGGGGTAGAAATGGATTGCTGTAAAATAGAAGCAATCATACATAGCTCAACTCATTCTGAGTTGGTCTATAAGCTTAGTCGGATTTGTTAGCCAGACTTAATATCACTCCAATGGAAAGACTAGAGGCTACGAAACCGAGAGATGCTTCTGTTGAGACATGGATTCCTGTAATAATGAAAATATGTGAAAAATTTAAGTACAGTGTAATATATGATAATTTGTAATTGAATGAGAAGTGCATACTCACCAAAATAGTCCAAGATCATCTTACACCCGATAAATCCCAGAACAACAGCAATGGACGGCTAACAAGAACAAAATATGGAATATCAATGATAAGGATGGAAGAATAAGTAAAATGAAGCTTTGTAATATATCAGATCATATCAATGAATTTTCAGTATGTATTACACAAGTACAAAATGAATTTCTCAGTAGCAATATGTCTAGGTATCTGCAATAATTCTGCTCCAGGCTAAAAGAACAATAGTTTGTTTTCAACCGCTATTTAGGATGAAGTTGCAAATTTCTATGAGGAAACAAAAAGGAATACAGAAGTTATGAAGTGATAACAGAAACATGGTTCTGACATCAAGTCCGAATGTAATACACATGGTTATTCTTTTTAATATAGACGCATACAAAGAACAAAATCATGTATATAAACAAACCAAGTCAACAGTTACCTGTAAGTACTTCAATTCTGACATACCCTCCGAAATTATCAAGTAAAGTGACCTCAAACCTACATTTAACAAATAAAAGTTGTTTATTTATAGCTGATGTCAAACTGTGAAAGTTAACCGGTATAAACAAAAGCTTTTTCAAATGCAAATAAATTTGTGAGAAAAAGCATCGACAATTGTTAGGTAGAAAAACATCTGATCTTAGATAATAACAAAGAATGAACTCATCTTGTTCCTCCGGCTCCACATATTAACGACTTAATGGAGAACCAGACATATAAAAGTTACAAAAGAACCACTTATTTGCAACAAATTTTGTTATAAAATTATTTATTAGCACGTGTTCAGCAAGCAACTGAACGAACTACCTTAAAACTGAAGTTTTACTTGCAAAGCTTTCAAGGTATCAAACTTTAATGAACCCGTTTCTAAAGTTTAATTCAAATGTGCTAGCATTGCATCACAAGGGGAACAGGAGCAAGGGAACTTACCCAGAATAGCAAAAAGATTAGAAGAAAACACTATAAATGGATCCCGTGTTACACCAAAAACTGCAGGTATTGAGTCCACCTATTAGAAAGAACAAATTTGTCAATATTTATACCACAAAATTGCACATTAAACAGAAGGATCGGAGAATCGATAATCTTACAGCAAATGCAATGTCACTGAGTTCAATAACTGCTACTGTAAGAAGCAAAGGTGTGGCCTGCCCAAAATGTTTGATCCCTGTTAGAAATCAAGTTGAAATTAATTTGATTCATTAAGAAAACATTTTTACTTATTGACAAGAAAGCAACAATTGCAAATCGCACAAAAACTTCAATGCATTTGGGCGAAAAGATAACAGTTGCTTAACTCAAGAGAATAAGAAAGTATTTTCAGTTTGCGAGATCTTACCATCCATATCCCATCCTGCTTTGTTATGAACTTGTTTCCATCATAATTTGCTGCATCAATTTTTCAGAGTAAGATTTTGGATTGGCGATATTACTCAGCAGAGATATACATCCTCAAACAAAATGACCGTATGAGACATAGGCGTGATTAGAATACATTACTTGTTACAGGGATAAGTTTCTGGCATGTCTTCACCAAAAAGTTATCAGACAAGTCCGACTCTTCTTCTTCACTAGCAAATAGCTATTCATAAAACAAGAAACAAGCTGCAATTAAAGCGAGTCCACAGAATCGTGAATATCACAACAAGAAGTTTGAAGTTCCTAGCATAATATTGAGGAGATAAATCATTTGGTTTGAGTTCTTCATCAAATATGTTTAGGTTTAGGATACTTGGTCCCTTATATGATATAAAAGTCCCGTTTACCAGGTAGCCAAAAGCTTGATCCTCATGACCCTTGTTCCTTCATAACTTAACTAAACTTGAGCACAAGATACAATGACAATATTTATTATTCATAGAAGATCTGAGCTCAGAGACGAAAGCATGAAGGGGACAATGAGCTACATAAAAGGATCCATGTTCTAACATCTTAAGCTTTAAGGATCAATATTTTCTTGACAAATATGAATGTAGAAGGCCTTATACCAAGCAAGTAAGGAGTACTAAATATTGGATGATGAGAATAGTCACCTTAAATGATGAGAAGAGTAATATCGCCGCCAATAGAAGGTTGACTGCCTCAAACCTCTAAACATCATAGTATTAATCAAGACAGGACGATCAATAAAAAGTACGCATATTTATCGAAAAAGAAAGAAAAAATATGAAAAACATTATGAGGAATTTATCCATCTTGAAAACACCTGAATGGTGGCTGTTCCAAGAAGTATTATTGTCAGGCGAAAAACAATTGCACCGGCAATACCATAAGAAAGTACACGATTCTGTAAGTTCAATAAGAAATGGAAGCAAACTGATCAATTATTTGCATTCGATCCATTCTAATACACAGTACCAATAATAACTTGTTAAAAAAACTTAAAGTTTAAGTTGCTCAAAGTTTACCATTGACAATAAGGTTTATACATCACCTGATACAAAGCTGGCACTTTGAAGTATTTGAATATTAGAACAAAGACAAAGAGATTATCTACTGAGAGACTTTGCTCCAATATGTATCTATAAAAGTGCACAAACACCATATCCCCATTGAGTATTGAGTACAAAGTTTGCAAAAGTGAAAAAAAGATATGAACATCCAAAATACTTCAAATATCCAAACCACTTAAATTACTAGTCATGAATCATGAACTACAAAATAAACATCCAATATATACTATAACTTCAAATATTCGTGTTTGGTCAATCTTTATGATATACTAGCGTAAGGCCATATCTCATATCCATTAAGTGACAACCGTGTCAATACATGTCAAACAACGTATTCCTGAAGGGGCGGTTATTGCCACCTCTCCAAGGAAGAAACCTTTACTCCTATTCTTGGTGAAGAACGAGTATTCATATTCCCATGCCATAGCCAAGCAGTTGGGTTGGAACCAGTTCTTCACCCACAACTTGACACATGGATCATGGATCATTCTTCTATTCAAATATTCAGAATACCAAAAGCCCTATTGCATTCTTCACGCAGACATGGTACCGCTTATTGTATTTTCGGTAAGTACAATAACGAAAACTAAATATTATGCATTCAACTATCAAAGCTTTTTTCCTACTCAGTAAGATCGGTTACATAGATCAAACAATATCAAAGAAACAACACGAGAACTTCCGGAGAGGTCACACATTGTAGTAAAACTAAATTATGTTGCATACCCAGCAAAGAATTCAGATGCCTTCTCATAACCTTCTTTAAAACCCAAGCCAACACCAAATGCTACTGCGGCGAAAACCTAAAATAATCCATAACTAGATTAATGCAATTCAAATCGAAGGAACTAAAGAAAATCAGTAACAGTATACTTAGCATAGATTTTCCCACCCATAAAGCTACAGTTCTAACAGCAGAGTTTTGTGATTCATCTTTAGAAGATATCTCATCGCTACTAATGTCATCCTTCGGTTGAGCAGTAATTCTCTTCACTTCTACAACACCACTCATAAAATTAACACACAAACTAATTATGGCTTTAAAACATATTAAATTAAGATAAATTCTTCGGAAATAGAGTCACCTGAAGCATGAAATGGATGAGCGTGAGGAATTGGTTTGGAGCACGGAAGTTGAAGGCGGAGAAAACGATGAAAATGATCAACTGTCACCACAGAAAAAGAAAGTGATAAGGGGTAAAGAAGTAATTAAGGTGAATTTGGAGGAGAGAGATGGAAAAAACCTGAAGAAAACGAAGAGATAGGATGGTGAAAGAAGTGAAGCGTAGAGGATTTGGAAGATGAAACCCTAACTCTGAGAACGCCATTGTTATTCAATGGAGTTTGAACACCATTGTGAACCACAGAAGCCAAACCCATAATTCTTGAGATGAGAAAGAAGAATTAAAAACGAACTGTTTGTTTGCGCCAGAAGTACAAAAGGGAAGTTTTACCTCATACCCCTACACTTGTACCTATACCCCTACATTAAAAATTTTTGGACCAAAATATCCTCGTATAAAAATTTATTATTTTTTAACTTTTTTATATTTTTTTATTTGTTTATCGGAAGACTTTTTGGAAGTCTTCCGGTTCACATTTTTTTTCGTATGTTTATCGAAAAACTTTTTGGAAGTCTTCCGATTCATATTTTTTCGTTTGTTTACCGGAAGACTTTTTGGAAGTCTTCCGGTTCATTTTTTTTTTAATTTGTAATTAATATTTAAGATTTATTAACTTTATATAAAGACCAATTTAGTGAATTTTTGAATATTATACTTAAAAATAAAAATTCTATAAATAGAGAATTATTTTCAGAATATTTTCTATTTGCTATAATTATTAGAATACAATGAGATTAAAATCATTTATTTTAAATGATCATAATAGTAAAATTTTCTCAAATATCTTATTAATCTTAAACATTAATAAATAAAATAAATTTAAATATAGGATATAAGTTTACATTATTCAATATATTAATCAAATGAAAACATATGTGATAAATAAATAATGTATTTTAACTTAAAATGATCACAATAAGTTAACTTGCAAAATAATATAAGTAATAAATTAATAATGTATTTTATTTAAAATAATCACAATAATAGAATACGCAATAATGTGTTTTATTTATAGGACTGATATAGTTTTATTGATTATTTAATTTTAAATACTATTATGAATATAGTATTTAATCTATACTTTAGAACTCACATAATTATAAATATAAAAAATATTGTTTTATTACCCATATTTTTATTTAATTAAAAAAAATAAGAATATAAATTTATTATTTGTTTTTCATTTTCTTTTGATCTTTTTTTTATTTATAAATTTTTTGCATATTCTATATTGTGCTTACTTTAAATAAAATATATTATTTATTTTATTAAAAATATTAAATAAAGTGAAATAATTAAAAAGATCAAACAAAAATGAAAAACAAATAATAAATTTATATTCTTATTTTTTTAATTAAATAAAAATATGGGTAATAAAACAATATTTTTTATATTTATAATTATGTGAGTTCTAAAGTATAGATTAAATACTATATTCATAATAGTATTCAAAATTAAATAATCAATAAAATTATATCAGTCCTATAAATAAAACACATTATTTGCGTATTTTATTATTGTGATTATTTTAAATAAAATACATTATTAATTTATTACTTATATTATTTTGCAAGTTAACTTATTGTGATCATTTTAAGTTAAAATACATTATTTATTTATCACATTTGATTAAATATATTGAATAATGTAAACTTATATCTTATATTTAAATTTATTTTATTTATTAATGTTTAAGATTAATAAGATATTTGAGAAAATTATACTATTATGATCATTTAAAATAAATAATTTTAATCCTAGTATTCTAATAATTATAGTAAATAGAAAATATTCTGAAAATTATTCTCTATTTATAGAACTTTTATATTTTAAGTATAATATTCAAAAATTTACTAAATTGGTCTTTATATAAAATTAATAAATCTTAAATATTAATTAC
Source organism: Lathyrus sativus (assembly GCA_963859935.3). Lineage (NCBI taxonomy): Eukaryota > Viridiplantae > Streptophyta > Magnoliopsida > Fabales > Fabaceae > Lathyrus > Lathyrus sativus. The sequence goes on along the minus strand of OZ012740.1, from coordinate 435,294,982 downwards.
AAATTAAAAAAAAAACATGAACGGGAAGACTTCCAAAAAGTCTTCCGGTAAACAAACGAAAAAAATATGTACCGGAAGACTTCCAAAAAGTCTTCCGGTAAACATACTAAAAAAATGTGAACCGAAAGACTTCCAAAAAGTCTTCCGGTAAACAAATAAAAAAATATAAAAAAAATTAAAAAATAATAAATTTTTATACGAGGATATTTTGGTCCAAAATTTTTTAATGTAGGGGTATAGGTATAAGTGTAGGGGTATGGGGTAAAACTTCCGTACAAAAGATAAGTTGTTTTTCTTTTTTTGGTCACAAGCACACACAGCCCAATATTTGGATATTTTATTGTAGTGAATGGAAAAATTATTGATCATATTTTATTAGTATATTTAAATAGTCCAAATTTATATTTAGAAAAAATGTCGAGATTAATAATTTTAATATTTTTTTTAGGAAATCACCGTACTTAGCATTGTAGGGCTCTACAGTGTATCCCCACAAACAACATTCATGGGTGCGTGTGGACAGTTTGAAACTAGGGTCGTAGGTACAAATCTAGTTGGTAGCCATTAAGATTTTTTTTTTCTTACGTGGGTAGACCGACGTAAGCAACATAAAAAACTTATAAAATAGTAATCCATACCATACATTACATGAGTGATCACCTAGTTATAATTGTTGCGTCTATTAGTTAGTTTTGGCTAATGTTAAAGTTAGTTACACACAATAACTAACTTTCTAACTATACTAACTATTTTCTATCTGTTTTAACTTTGAATAAATTATTCAACTTGCATTTGTGTATTCTCCAATACTCTTTCACAAACTCATGGTTGAACAAAGACTCCTTGAGTTTGTTTTTGAAGTTTGTGAACAGAGTTATGTGAAGTAGTTTTGTTAACATATATGTTATCTGAGCATATGAGCTGGAACATGTTGAATTTGTAGATGTTTTGCAACAATCTTTTCTCAGACAAAATGAATATCAAACTTAATATGCTTCGTTCTGGCATGCAGAATCGGATTATGGAAAAACATTGTTGCGTTTAAGTTATCACTTAGTAAGCGTGGGAACTAAGTAAATAATATGTAGTTCAATAAAAAGAGATTTCAACTACAAAAGTTTTGATGTCGTATGCGCCAACGCTCGATAGTCTGCTTATGTGCTTGATCTCACAACTAAGGCTTGTTTTTTGAGCTCCATGACACAAGATTTGGACCAAAATACACACATGAACCTGAGGTAGACTTGTAGTCTTCAGGGTCACTGGCCCAATCAAAGTCGTTATATGTATGTAGGGAGAACTTGTGAGTCAGATTAGCTGGTGCAATCGTTAATCCATGAGTTGTCATGCCACTCAAGTAACACATTATGCGCTTAACTGTGGACCAATGAGAATCTAGTGGATTTTCCATGAACTAACATGCTTTATTTACACAAATTGCAATATCTGGACATGTGAGCATGACATACTACAATGTTCCGACTGTGGAACGATATAGTCGGGGATCGAGAAAGACATTTGTGCCATGTTTGTTTAGTTTTCAAGTACTGCCCGTATATGGGTGTATGAACACCCTTAACTTCAAACATGTTTACTTTGGAAAGCAAGTTTCTAATATATTTGGTTTGCGTGAGAAGCATAGAGCCACTTGTCTGATAATACCCCTCAATACCTGTTGCGGTGAAAATTTGATATCAAGCTATTAATTAACTTGAACAGTATTTCTTTTTACAACCGGTCTTTAATTTATCCAAAGGATAGGTCTAAAGAAAGAAAGAACCTTTTGCGCGATGTGACAACAACGCTTTAAGAGATTCGGGGATTCGGGGGTTGGTTATATCTAGGGAAGGTATTAGCACCCTAAATATCTGTAGTACTCTACAAGAACCTTTTGTTTAATTACTTGTTAAGTTTGTGAATTGTGCACTATGGTTTAAGGATTGGGAATTGAGATAAAATAAATAAAAAGGCCTAATTGGTTTTCTAAGTTTGCTCGCAAAGGCATCACACCTTCTGCCTACATATCCTGACTAGGATAGAATCAGAGCAATCGTAGTTCACCTCACAAGGGGAAGGAACACTTGATGATGATCAAGGTTCAAAGGGGGGAACAAACATGACAATGTTTGTGTGGAGTTTGACAAAACTCCCTAATCTAAGTTGTAAAAAAAGGGGAAAGTAAGAAGTCATGACAATGATTCTTACACAGAGTTGACGAACTCTTTTCTAGGGTTCTAGTTGAAGAACACTCCTAGTACGGGTGGGTTTCTTAGACTTCAAGCAAAGTCTAAAGGCTTCTAATCTAAGGGTAAGAATGACTTAACAAAGTCAAAAGGGTTAGAGAGAATTGTTCATGACATTGATTAGTCAAGTGGACAGACCTTCCTTTGGAGGGAGAGAGAGGGAGGCAACTGGATGAAAGCCAATCAATTTTCACAAAGAAAAACAAGTGGAACCCTTTTAACTTTCATCTGCAACAATTAGGGTTAGTACTGTCAAAACAACAAGTTGCACATAGTCAAACATGGTGAAAAATTAGTCAAACATGGAAAATAAAAACATGACATGAAAGTACACATTAAAACAAACACAATGAAAAAAGAATGGGTGGAAAATGATAAAAAATGAGAGAGATATGATTTTTTGAAGTTTATGTGAAAAAATGAGAAAAAATGGCAACAAGGGTCATCACTAAGGATCGAACCCAGGTCAGGCATATGAAAGGTAAGTTTGCGCGCATGTCTCTACCACTAGGGTGGCTATACATCCATTGTTTTAGGCGCATGGATAAATATATAATATGAGTTTTCATGCATTGCTGGGCAAAAACCAAGTATTTCATGATTTGCAAAAGCTAACCTATCTCTCTCATTTCTCAACCATTTTGCACAAAATTTATATGGATTTGAGGTAGAATTTAATGAGGATCATGATGGTGGTCTTGGTTTTCAAAAATTCTTTTTCCACTGAAAAACCCGAAAGGGGTTATGTTTTTGGCTCAAAAATGCAATTTCACATAGATAGCTTCATACAACCACATTTGATTCATGATAAATATACACACATCACATGTAAATGATAGTGAAGCAATTCAAAACACTTTCAGGGCCAGAACTAAGCTTCTATTACAAATCACATGTTATTTGCAAATATAGACATAAATGACAATGCATGAACAATGATACTTTCTGTATCAGGGCAATACAGACCAAAGCAATCTTGCAAACACATATAATACATGATTATGAGTGTGTGTGTGTATGTGAAACTTAGGGACCTGTAGTGACTGTGTAGTGATATAGCTTTCAAAGTGCTCATTTGTGTGTTATGTGCATTATGTGGTGTGTGTTTGTGTTCAGGCAGTTTTGAAGTGTTTTGATCACACACACACATTACAAATAGTTACCACAAGCTGTTATAACACATAAAACAATCCAAAACAAAGCAATGCAAAAATTGGTTAGTGTCATGTCACTTTGGTGAAAAAGAGAGCATTTCATGAGTGAAATTGTGATGCAATGTGTTTTGATGCAAGATGATCATATAGGCATGTCATAATTGATGAATATGAGGTGTTAGACCTATCCTTTTGTTCAGAAACAAGATCATGCAAAAACTGGTATAGTAATGTGTCATTTTGAAAAAAAGTGAGCAATTCAAGAGTGATATTGTGAGGCAGTGTGTTTTAAAGCAAAATGAACATTCTAACATCTCATATGTGATCAATATAAAGTGTATGTAAAGTGTTTTTGGTAGCAACAAGTTTGTGGCCAAAAGTGACTTGGTGTGTGGAAGTGTATGTGACCATTTTGCATTTTGAAAGTGATTTTTCATGACAGAGTGATTTTCAATGAAGTGATCATACATACATGTTATACTTGACCAATATGAGATGTTTCAAACATCACATGTGAGAAAAAACAAATAACATGACAGTTAGCATAACAATTGCAAATTTGAGCAAAAAGTGACATTTTTGAAAAAAAAGTCAAAAATAACACATAACTTCCACCATTGGAAGTTAAGTACAAAATGTGACATTTCCAAGATGAGTTTTTGGACAGTTTGGTTTCAGGTCTTTCCATCTCTTTTTGAATGGTTATACACTTCCTATATATCATATGAAAAGAGTTTAAAGCTCCAAATACCATGGAAATTGACATCTTGAGAAAGTGGTACTTGATTTGCAAAACACACCTGAAACTTGCATTTTAAGAGTCAAAACTTGAGATACTTGTTATAACCATTAAGTGATGGTTTGAACACTTTTAAAATGACATATTTGAAGTGTCTAAACACTTGGTTTGAGTGGAAAAACACTAGAGCAAAATCTAGTATGTTTTGACAAAAGAATGCTTGAAAAAGCTACACTTGAAGTTCAAAATCTTCATTATTTGTTGTAACAACTCAAGCCAGGTTTTAGACATGTTTAAAATGATGTGCTTGAGGTATTTTAACAAGTAATTAAGTTTGAAAAGTACCATAAACCAGAACTGGTGTTTTATGCTTGAAAGAATGTGAAAAGAGTACCTTAAAAAGCAAGCAACATACAATACACAATTTCAGTGCAAAACATCAATCTCTACACATCACATGATCCAAATAGAAATGTTTCAAAGCATCAAACATGTCAACAAACATCAGATTATGAAATCACCATGACAAATGCAAGGATTTTGGCTAAAAATCACATTCTTGGACTGACAAGACTCATGCTGGCAAAAACAAAGCACTCAAGCATGTATACACTCCATAAATATCATGTCAAAACTGTTAGAAATAAAAGACTTAAACTATTCTCACAAAAGGCAAGTTTAATATGTGAAAACAAGCATAAACATCATTATACAAAAGCAGCCACCACAAGATCTTGATTCAAGCAAGAATAAAAGACATACACATTCTTTATATGTAGCAACAAGTATGCATATCCATTCATAAACAAGTAAACCAACCACAAGTGGAAGATCATGAAGAACACACCACACATTTATGCTTTATGCTTCATTTTACCAAAACCAAAATATTCAAGACATGAAGAATAATGCAAGAGCAAAGTCTACAAGTTACATACCTGTGATGATGACCTTAAGCAAGCTAAAAATACTCCTAGAAACCCAGAGATCCTTTTGAATGTTCTTGTTGCTTTGAGTTTTCCAGAATGTTGCAATAAAGCTAACACTTATACTAGTTTGAGATGTAGCCCTTCCAGCTGATTTGTGAGACTTTGGACAGTTGTAATATGATGTATAAGAGGTGTTCCAAGTGTTAGAACATCAAGAAACCACCTGCTCCAAAGTTTTGGCAATGTATGTGGCTTTTGGTTAAAGTGTGGTGGTGTGAAAAGTGATTTTATGATTCTGAGGATTTCTTGATGGTTCAAGGTGTTAGACACCTTCTATATGATATTTAGAGAGTGTATGGAGGGTTATTAGGGTGTAGGAATTTAGAGAACTCAAATGGGCAGCATAAGTGCAAAACAGGATTTTTGGCTATTTTGGTGAACTTTGGTGATTTTGCAAATTTGATGCAAGGGTGGGATGTAGCAAGAGTGCTTGATTCCTCTGGTTTTTAGTGAAATGTTGATGTCCAAAATGAGGGGATTGAGCTCTCCTTTTATAGGGAAATCAAGGGAGGTGCTTACTAGAAAGAAAACTTCACCATGAAGTAAACTTGGATATTTTTGTGAAAATTCTCCCACTTGCTTTGCTTGGCTGTCCCTTGGCTGTTCTTTTTACCCAAAGGGAAAGTTACTTGATGGTTTTACTGATGCAAATGCAGGCTAAGAGCTTTGTAGAGTGGCTGGTTCAGATCTTGCTTTTACACCTCATGCTTAGAAAAGTCAAAAATGGCAACTTTGGCTTTTTGGCAATGAAACTCATTTCTTTCATTCTATGATACTTCTATGCAAACTTTCTTTTCTAACATGCTACATATGTTCCATATATCAGATAGAATGAGTATTGCAATCTGAAATTGGCTCAATTGGATGAAGGAGGTGGTTTTGCAAATTTGGCCAATGTGGGACAAAAGTGATAAATCACCAACTTTGCACACATGTAACTTCCTGCTCATAAATCACCTTGAGGATTTCTTGTACTTTTTAGAAAGCCCTCATATAGTACTAAAACATTAATGTTGGTCAGAAGTCTTGATTCCAATTGAAACTAGGTGAAAAATCCTCTTGAAGTTGGCTGATTTTAGGGTTCTTAAGACCAAATAACTTAGAATTTTTCTAAGTTATTTTCCCCTCTAGGAATGTTTTTCCTTCTAACTCAAAATCTAAGCATTTTCTGACTATGGACCACTAGGAGACTTTTGTAGAGCTTGTCAAGAGCTTTCAAATGAGCTTGGAACCACCTCAATTGAGTGTGTGGTTAGGAAGTTATGGTTTTGCCCCTTCCGAAACCCTAATTCCCGATTTTTCCGATTATCCCTCCATTTTTGATCAAATGACCATGAAATTTTATGAGTGAGATTACATTGACATATGGAACAACTTTGCTCCACATCTTGAAGTCCCAATCCTTAAATTTGAAAAGCCGATTTTTGGTCGTCGGCGCGATCGATCGGTGGCTACCGAGTCGTCTGTGGATGTTCTGGACTTCCTGAGTCTTTGAAACTTCTTGAGTAGGTTCCATTAGGCCATATGAACTTTAGGGATTACAATTCCCTCTTGAAAACACCTTCTATCACAAAAGTCAAACCACAGTTGACTTTTCATCAGTCAAAAACCCTAATCGGGTGTCCATACTGCACTGTTCTCGATTTTGGCGCAACAACTTCAAATTGATTTATATTTTGACCTCATTTTGCATATTTGAACTTCCTCATGTTTTAAATTCATTCAAACCCTTGATTGACCACACACACCTTTCTTCGATTTCGACCGCGCGAAACCCTAATTCGTCTGTAACTCAACAAAGAAAACTTGGACTGGGTTAAGGTTAAATAAACATATGATGCATGTTTCTAGAATGATAATGAGGATCTAAGGTGGTAAAAATTTGGGGTGCAACAATTCCAATGAAGCATTGAGGAATACCCAACTTCCTTAATGCAAACTTGGCATGCAGTTTGTTGATGAGATCGTGAATTAGCTTTGAAGAAGAACCCGCTAATAAGATGTCACCTACATATACTATGGCATAAAGTGAGATGTTTTGATGATTATATACAAATATAGAATGATCACACCAGCTTGAAATAAATTCAAACTAAATCAAAGCTTGATGTAATTTCTCATACCATGCACATGTAGCCTGCTTTAAACCATATGGCTTTGATGAGTTTACAAACTAACAATGGATTAAAGTCAATGAAGCCCGATGGTTGATGCATATAGACTTCTTCATTTAGTTGTCCATAAAGAAACACATTATTGATGTCGATATGATGTATCTCTCATTTATATATGATAACTAGAGTTAGTATCACACACATTGTTGTTGACTTGACTACATGGGAGAAGGTCTCGTGAATATCAAAGCCATGTTGTTGATGAAATTATTTAACCACCAATCGTGCCTTTTATTTATTCACACTCCCATCATGATTCTCCTTAACTTCAAAGGCCCATTTGTAGCCTATGGCCCTTCTATGAGGAGGTAGAGTTGTGAGGGTTCATGTACCATATTTCAGAAGTGAGTCATATTTAATTTTCATGGCTTTAAGCCACTATGGTTAAGATAATGCTTGTTTAATTGTAGTTGGCTTAATGTGAATAGGAAAAGTCTTATGTCTTAACTTGCATGTCTTAGATATTGTTAACATAGGATGAGCATTTTGTAAGACTAGGGATCGAGAGGTATGACTAAAATGATTATGAAAAGAAGGGGATAAAGGCTATGTGGAATTCGACATGCCATTAGTAATTAGTATGAACTTTGTGGTACTATTTGTAGGTGACTTATGTTGCAAGGCATCTGAGTTGTCATATTGGTGATGGTTATGTGTACTTGACAGTATCACTATCAAACACATGTGAGACGTTAGACATTGTACATGTTGATACAAGGTTAGGACATGACACCGACTCATGATTGGTTGGTAAATGTGAGTTATAGAGTTAGCTTCATTAGGTAAAACTTTAGTTTGATGAATTTATTTTGAAGGTGTGGTGTGGAAAAGTGGGATTAGGCTTAGTTGTATTTACTGAAGGACTTAGACAACCTTGGAGCATGTTATTAGATGATATAATGTGGCTTGCAAGACAATTGTGTGAGATCGACCTTGGAAACATTAAGGTTTGAGAAGTGGTTATAGGTATGGGAGACCTAAGTACTTTAGAGCTTTGTGGATCTTGAGCATGGTTCTCAACTTTGAAACCAGACTTGAAAGGAAACTCCTATTTATTAAAAATAAAATTTTTTGAGATAAAAATGTTACCTTCCATATTGATGCACGTGTGGCCTTTGTGTGTAGGTGATACCCCTAGATAGACACATTCGAACTCATAAACTACAACTTGTGATAGTTGTATGGCCTTAAGTGTGAGTAACAAGCACAACCAAATGTCTTTAGTGACTTGTAGTCAGCTTGCTTGTGATACACTATAGATAATGGTGACATGGAGTCATATAATTCACTTTTTGGTAACTTGTTTATCAAGTAGATTGCAGTAATGAAGTTATTGTCCCAATAAGTAGTAGGCATAGTTGCATGTATTAGAAAGGTGAGGCTCATCTCCATAATTTGTCTGTGCTTCCTTTAAACTGTACCATTCTGATGTGAAGTGTGTGGGCATGTTAGTCTATGTGTAATGTCCTGTTCAATAAGAAACCTGGTCAAGGGTTTGAATTCACCACCAAACTTAGACTCAATGGATTTGATGTTGACTTAAATTTTGTGTCAACATAATTTTGAAAGAGTTTGAATGCTGATAGAGCATCAATCTTTTGCTTAAGCAAGTAAGTCCAAGTATATCTAGAGTATGCATCCACAAAATATATGTAATAGCTAAAACTACCACTTGATGGTGAGGATGATGGTCCCCATAGATTTGTGTGAACAAGCTCAATTTGTTTGGTATACTTAGTATTAAACAAATGAGTATATACCTTATGTGACTTGCCAAGACAAAATGAATTACAAAGTTCATCAAAACTTTTATTTTTGACTTGAATATTACACAATTGGGAAAATGCTCTGCATAGACCTAGAATTGGCACGACCTAACATAGCATGCCATTGAGCATTAGAACTGATCCCTACATCCTAATTTGGAAACTAACATATAGTATGCAGATTAACAGCTAAAGTATTATAAACTACTGGACTTAGGCTCTGTGACTTGTAACTCAAGACATTCCTTGAAGATTCCAAAGAAATACGGGTGAAGCAATACAAGCCACTTTCATCTAGTAATCCTTCATAAATTACCAGATTAGATGCTTGAGATTTAACAAAACACTTGTTATAATAGAATTCAAAGTAGACATTATTGTCCTTAGTAAATTTGGAGACTGAAATCAGGTTTCTAGTAATGTAGGGTACATATAACAAGTCACTTAGTTTTACACATATAATTTAACACAAGAGTAGAAGGAAATTTAAAAAAAAAAACCGCTGATTTAACCTCTAGACTTTGTCAATTACCAATTGTAATTTTGTTTGGTCCTGCACATGATTCTATATATTGTAAATGCAAATCATGATATATAATATGGTGAGAAGAACTAGAGTCTACAAACCAGACTTATGCTTCAAGTTCCTACGAAATTTTTGAACTTTCATGATTTGCTAAGTAAGTTGTAGCTTGAGGTGTATCAGGATCTTGATTCTTGAAGGTTTGAGAATTACTTGATTTGGTTGTTCTAGGTCCTTGAGATTAAGACTTGGCTAGAGTAGGTTCAAATTATTCATCAAAGTGATGCCAACATTTAAGAACTAAATGACCATACTTGTTACCCAATTGATAGGTAGGTCGATTGCATGTGGTGTAAGTTTTTCTCCCACGTTCTCTACCATAGACATTTCTTCCTCTTCAACGAGAGTAATGATGTGATCCTCCATTAATTGAGTTTGAATTTTTAGTAGGATTTGTATGAAGCATGCCTTGAGCTAAATTTACAGTTGCACTAGGAGTAACAAAGTTTTGCTTGTACTTGTCTAATTGAGCTTCTTGCACATACAAGAGTGCCTCCACATCATAAATATCCATAGGCTCCCCCTTGTTACATATCATCATGATAAATGTGTTGCACTCCTCAAGTAACCCTTGGTGAATGGAATCTATATGATTTGTATTAGATATTGGATCACCTATTGCAAGAAGCGAGTATGCATTAGTACTAATGCAAAACACGTACTCAGAAATTAATCGATTACCCTTCTTACTTGTCTTCAGCTCTGATCGTAGTTGATGAACTCGTGCTTTCATTTGAGTGTTGTAGTGTTTGTGGATCTTGTCCCATACCTCATAGGCATGTTTGCAAGAAATCACTCGAGGTAAAACTCCTTCAAAAATTGTAGAAAGTAACCACGTGAGCAATGTTTGATCTTGCGTAATCCATGACTCATAACTTTCATAGGTTATGTTGGCAATTTGATCATGCTCAATTTTAAGCATTGGTGGGATTTGAAGATTGACGACTACCTAATGGAGCTTGTGTGAGAGTATTACTCATTCTACCTGCTAATTCCATAATAAGAAGTTGTTATCTTGCAGTATGATGGGCAACTTTGGTGCAAACGTGTTCGAAGCTCTTGAAAATGCAAGTTGAGTGGTGGTAACTTGTGAAGTTTGCACTGCTTGAGGTGATGATTGCATCTAAGACGAGTGTTTGTTATAGATCCATCATTGATGTTTCTCTAAAATTCTCTATCGCATGAACGACTTAGCCACGAATGAACTGGAACACATCTTATTTGAAGCTTATAAGATATAACACTGCTTCTTTGAAGCTTGAATCTTCAACAATGACGACAATTAGAAAGATTTGAATATGATTATGCAGTAGAAGTTAGGTCCCTCTTAGGCTAATGGTACCATGTTAGAATTGAACGCTTGTTCAGTTATAGATAAATGATGAATGACGAGCAAAATTATCTTGCTTGTATTATGATTTGCAATATGCTTTCTTAACCATACATGACATGAGTGGGCACCTACTTATACTTGTTGAATTTACTAGTTAGTTTCATCTTATGTTGAAGTTAGTTACACACCCATAACTAACTTCCTAACTATCCTAACTAACTCTCTAACTGTTTTAACTTTCAACAAACTATTTAATTAACATTTGTAATGTATAATCCAATAGCCCGAAAGTACTATGTATGAAAGTTAACTTTCAAACTTACCATGTACACTTTGTTCTATATGTAGCAAATGTTTAAATGAATGAGTCTAAATATTAAAATTTAAACATAACATCCAAATTAGGGGTGTTCATGGTTCATGAACTGCATTAAACCGAACCGCATTTATGGTTTGGTTCAGTTTGCAATAATCATTTCAATAAAAATTCAGTTAACTCCTAAAATGGTTACAATTCAATTAAAAACTAGTTTATATTATAAACTAATTTATAATCAGTTTACAATTTTAAATCACTTACATATTTTGAACTCTTTTAAAACCAAATTTTTTAACTTCATAAAAATTTAAAAAAAATTTATATTAAAAAAAATATTCTTCATAATATTTATTTTCAATTTTTTTATATTTTGTATTTTCAAAAAAAAATGCTTTCACATTTTTTTTCAAAAAAAACTTGATTTTTTCATATTTTTTTAAAAAAACTCGTTTTTCACATTTCCAAAAAAATCGATTTTTTGTATTTTCAAAAAAATTGAATTTTCGTGTTTAAAAAAACTGATTTTTCGTATTTTTGGAAAAAATCGATTTTTTTTGTATTTCCAAAAAAAAACATAAATTTCTGTATTTCTGGAAAAAAAAACTCGACTTTTTCATATTTTCGAAAAAAAAACTCTACTTTTTCATATTTCTGAAAAACTCGATTTTTTCATATTTACGAAAAAACTCGACTTTTTCATATTTCCAGAAAAACTCGAATTTTTCATATTTTCGAAAAAACTAAACTTTTTCATATTTTCGAAAAATCTCAACTTTTTCATATTTCCAAAAAAACTCGAGCTTTTCACATTTCTGAAAAAACTTGAACTTTTCATATTTCCGAAAAAACTCGACTTTTTCATATTTCTGGAAAACTCGACTTTTTCATATTTATGAAAAAACTCGACTTTTCATATTTCCGAAAAAAAAACTCAACTTTTTCTTATTTTTGAAAAAAAAACGCGACTTTTTTTGTATTTCCGAAAAAACTCAATTTTTTCATATTTTCGAAAAAAAAACTCGACTTTTTCATATTTTTGAAAAATCTCAACTTTTTCATATTCCGAAAAAGCTCGACTTTTTCATATTTCCGAAAAAACTCGACTTTTTCATATTTCCGGAAAAACTCGACTTTTTCATATTTCTGGAAAAAAAAATCGACTTTTTTCATATTTTTGAAAAAAAACTAATTAATTTATATAATTAAACTAGTTTATAAAAGAAAATTGGTTCTGAACCGATTTTAAACTGAATTTGAATTGTTTTAATTAAATGGTTGGTTCATTAACCAATTAATTTGTTCCGTTTTTTTATAGTACAATTCAAGTATACAATTCAGTTAACCATATTTTTGAACATCCCTAATCCAAATAGTATCATTCAGAGTCACCCTTTATATAACATGTACTCTTATTTTCCTTCCTTAATCAATAACGATTGGAAAAAAATCAACTTCTACTATTTTCATGAGCATTGTCACCATTTAGCCAAAAAAATTCAACTCTTAGTCTTACTTATTCAAACTAACATTTTTAATCAATTATGGACATTCCCTTCATTGAGTTGCGACATTTAACAAATATTAGGTGAATTTAATATTTTCATATCCTCATATTACTTCTAGTTAGTATCACATATTCATTTTCTTATTAGTTTTAACTTAATGTACATTATATCACATATATTGCATTCGTTTTAAATATTATTAGTTGTTTGTTTATGTGATTTTGTTAAATTTGGGAGATAAGTTTGAGAGTGCTTACGATCTCTTATTCACAATAGTTTGAAAAGTACTATCTAAATTCCATATATGTGAAGGTGAGAAAAACACTTAGAAGGGGGGTTGAATAAGGGTTTTGAAATAATTATGGCAATAAAAACAACACAGTATTTTTATCCTGGTTCGTTGAACTCAACTAATCCAGTCCACCCTACCAATGTGATTTGCCTTTCTCAACAAGGACTTAATCCACTATATTCAAACAAATTACAGTGTCAACCACTAAGGACAACTGTCTTAGTCTTCTCAAGAAATCTTGACCACAACTTGGTCTTCTTAAGAAATCTTTTACAAATAAATGTAAACTAACAAGTGTTTAAGATGCTTCTAAAAAGCTATATCACAACTGTGATTTTTACACTTAGATTAAGAACGAATAAAACTATTCAGCTTATGAAATAAATTGTATGAGAGCTTGAGAGTAGTTTTCAATTTGATTTCTCAGAAATTCGTCAATTCGTCAACTTTGAAATGTTGTTGAAGACATCCTTTTATAGAGCAGAAAGTCTAATGCTTGAAGACTGTGCGTAACATAGTAGCTGTAGCCTTTTTGTCTTCTATTGACTTTAGCTTTCCCAGAAGAGGAATGTTCAGACAAATCCCTTTTGTCTAATTTCATGTGCCATACATGAATAAGGAAAGAGTCGTTTGGAATATGCCAACGGATATATCTTTGAATAATATCTTCTTCAACAAGCTTCTGTATCAAAGTTATCAACATCAGAGTCTTGATGTTATCAGAGTTTTGCAGCCAATGTGCTTCAGTGTGAATATCAATCAGAGCAGAGTTTGAATAACAGAGCCTCTGTACTTGCAGCGAAAAGTACTTTCAGAGTCTTCTTGAAATAATGCTTGAAACTCTTCATACAAATTCTTCAACTACGCTTCAGAGTCTTCTGCAGCTTCTGTTTCAGAGTCTTCTGCAGCTTCTGCTTCAGAGTCTCTTCTGGCAGCGCTCAGAGTCTTCTGATGACTTGCTTCTGATGCTTCAGAGCTTTGTGTAGCGTAATGTTCAGATTCATTTTTACTTCATTAAGAATATTTATTTTAATATCTGAAACAAAAACACTTGAATAAAATTAGAGTATATATTTTCTTAATACAAAATTTCATTAGTGTTATCATCAAAACATAGAGATATATTGAACACCAATCTGTGTTCTAACAATCTCCCCTTTTTTGATGATGACAAAAACATAGGAAATTTTGTTCAATAAAAGGATAAATATATAACTCCCCCTGAGATAAAGAATCTCCCTCTGAAATGAATACTCTAATAGAAGAAAATACTTCCCTTTTTGCATGAGTATACTTTTCAGATTAAGAGCCTGGTTAGAATCCTGGTTAGAATATACTTTCCAGAATCAGATCTTGATTTACTTTCTAGAATCAGAGCCTGGTAATCAGAACCTGGTTTGAATTAAATTCTGGTTTGGGGATTCTCAGGGTAACTTCAATGAATTTTGTCAGATGATACGTTATAGTTCTGAAAGACTAAAATTCAATGTTAGTTATAATTTTTTATGTCTGAATTCCATTTTAGTAACTGTTTAGTTTTTAACAATCAGAATTTCTTTTTCTCCCCCTTTTTGTCATAATCAAAAAGAAAAACTTTTTAAGACAGAAAAGAAAACGAAGAAAATAAAATAAAAACAGATAAGGAAACAGTTAACTTCATTGATAAACAACAAAACAACATCAACAACAACAAAACAACATCAACAACAACAAACAAGTGCACAAACATAACAGAAAAACATAAACAACTAAGGTTGGCGAGAGATAATCATCTTCATAAGGTTTGTGATCTCAGAAGAAGATTCCTCTTGTCTAGACATCCAAGTTTTAATCTCATATGTGGTTTGTTCTTGCTTGACCATCCATGTTCTGATCTCTTTATTGTTGGCTTCTAATTGAGCAAACTTTTCTTCTAAATCTGGATTTTGTGTCTTGATTTCAGAAGAAGCAGGAGCAGATGCAGATGCAGGAATTGGAGCACTATCAATGACCATAGCAGATGCATATGCATTTTCTTGAAGTATTGAGTCAGAAGCTTGATTCAGAACCATCAGAGCTGACTGATTAGGCACAAGAGTTTCTTCAGCAACAACCACTTCTAGAGGAGTATCTTTAGACATAGGTTCTTCAGTAGGTGCATTGTCCAGAAGAAGAACTGGAGATCTACTTATGTTCAGAAGAGTCTGTCTGATAACTTCAACAAATTTCACCTTTGCATCATTAGAGCAAATGGTGCAAAGATTTGAAGCTATAGAGTTGAATCTGGAGATAAATCTGTTCCAAGTGGCTTCAGAAGCATCTAGATTCACACTAGACAAGCACTCCTTTTTTACAGAAGATATCCACATGTTCAGTTCCTTTTTAAAGCCATCAAATAATGTACTAACATCCATTCTAGGTTTTGGTTTCAGAAAGTTTTCTAGAGATGGTGTTTTGGGTTGTTCTGGTGGGGGTGGTATTGTAAAGGTTGGGGTAATGAACATAGGACAAGAGAAAGATGGAAAAGATGTTTGGCTAGATGATTCAGTGATAGCCTGACGTTTTAGATAAAAGTTTTTAAGTTTTAGTCCAGAGGGAAGGTTATCAGATGGAAAAGGTTTTAATGAAGCAAAAGAAACAAAATCAGATGATCTTGGCTCATAGCCACGGAGTGAGGGGGGTGAGTTTACTTCTGGGGGTAAATCAGATTCAGTAGAATCAGATGATGCAGAAGAATGACAAGATGTGGAAGAAACATCAAACATAATTTTCAAAGGTTGAATATCAAGAACCTCAGAATCAAATATGAATGATTCAGAAGGTTTAGGTTATTCTGGTTGAGGAACAGAGGGAATGGGTTGTTTTAGTTGTGGGTTAGAAGTTTGTGTTTCAGGTGGGGGAATTTCAGAAGTTTGTTGTGGTGCAGAGGTTTGTTTTCCAGAGGGGGGAATATCAGATGGTTGTTTTTCAGATGGAGTTGGTTGTTGTTGGGTTGCAGAAGGAGCTGTTTCAGATGTTTTCTTTGGTTTGAGTATAGAAGAAGATGGTTGAGATTGTGTTGGTTTAGATGGAATCGGTTCAGAAACATGAGGAGGAGAAGGTGAAGATGAGGGTATAGGTTCATAGATAGGGGGATCAGATGTTAGTACCTCTTTGACAGTTTCTAAAATTGAATCTAAACTGGCCTCAAAAGGATTAGCTTTTTGCTTCTTGACCATCTTAGGTTTAACAGAAGCTGCTTCACCAGAAGCTTTCCTCTTTGGTTTTGAAGATCCTTCTTCAGAAACTTTCCTCTTCTTCCTGTGTCTGTCTCCAGGATAATCTGGTTCAGGTTTTCCTGCTCGCTGAATCAGATGTTCTGGTAGAGGAATTCCATCTGCCAGACACGTTGCTATGTACTTCAGAATAATCTCCCTAGGTTCATTAGCGTAGAACAGAGGAAAATCATCCATTAGTATCCTTCTTTTGCTGACCTCTTCAGAGTTTATCTGTTTTGGTGCAGAAGAGAGTTCTTCTACAACCTTCATCCTCTGAAGACTTTTCCCATTCAGAGGTTTCCCTACCACAGAAGCTAACTCTTCCTGCAATCCAGCTTCTATTAGATGTCCAACCAGACCATTCTCAGTCAGAATGTCTGAAATGAGTCTTCCTATTGGAATCCAATTCCTCATCTTCTGATGTTTAGTTCTGACTTCTTCCCTTGATTGTTTCACGTGAGTCCATAGATGATTGAAAAGTAGATAAGGCAGATCCACTTTTGTGCTCTGACTCAGATAGTACATGAAGAACATCTGATCAGTATTTACATAATCAGGAGAGTTTGAAGACTTCCTGTGATGAATGCATCCTATAAAGATCTTAGCCCAGATCTTGTAGTTTGGCTTCAGATCTTTCACTTTGTTAGAATCTTGTCCAGATGAGAAAACTTCACTATAAACCTCTGTCATATCAACACGCCCAGCTGACATATTTGTAACACCATCAGTTTCTTCATAACCTATGAGCTTCCTAATCAGATCCTCAATTATGATGATTTCCTTAACCAGAACAGATGAAACAATGAACTTAGGGTTAATGGTAGCATGGATCCAAAATTCCTTCACCAAACATAGATAAACTGGTCCCATCAGCCTATCAAAGAACTTTGTCCAACATTGAGCATCAACAATGGGACGAAGATCAAACCCATTTTCAGCAATTGATTCAAAGTTCACAATAGATTCACACAATACTTCAATTTTGTCAACTAGTGTGAGTAGAGTTCTAACTGGTTCTTTGAACGTAACAACACCCATGTTAGAGGATGAAACAGCAGCCATCGTTGATTGAAACTGAGCAGAAGTTGATGAAGAAGTAGCCATAGTTGTTCTTGAGAGAGATTTAGGGTTACGAAAGGTTTTGGGTTTAGGAGAGAGATGAAAGCAGTGAAATAGACAGAAATGCATACAAGAGTGTGAGAGAGTGAAAAGTGTGAGAAGTGAAGTGTTGTGTTATTTATAGAAGAAATTAGAGCACACATAGAGTCACACGTTCAACACGTTTACACTTAGCATTTAATAAAAAGAATATAATCATTTCAAGCAATTAATGATTCTGACAATTTGGGGGGAAAACGAGAAACTTAATATTCAAAACAGTACCTCAAACATCATTTCAGTAATGTACACTCCACCTTTTCAGATTTAGAGTTACACGTGTTTGGTTGCATGTGCTTCTGAAACTTCTTTGAGAAATGAAACGTTAGCCAACGTTCAGATCCTCTGAGGTTTGTCAGTTCAGATTTGCACACAATAAATAAAATATTAAATAATAAATAAATAGATGTAATACTTCAGAGTTAAAACACTTTCCATCTGAGGAAATTTTCTTCTGATAAACATTTTATTCTGGACAAAAATCCATACTTATATTTTTCAGAATAAATTTAAATCTATCTTCAGCAAGGGGTTTTGTAAAGATATCAGCCCATGGATGGTCTGTATCAACAAAGTTTAAACTGATAATTCCCTTCTGAACATAGTCTCTGATGAAATGATGTTTTATTTCTATATGCTTTGCCTTAGAGTGTAAAATAGGATTTTTAGACAAGCATATAGCAGAAGTATTATCACAGAAGATTGAAATGTTACTCTCATGAATCTGATAGTCTTCTAGTTGACTCTTCATCCAGAGCATCTGAGTGCTACAACCAGCAGCAGCAATGTATGCTGCTTCTGTTGTTGAAAGCACAATTATGGGTTGCTTCTTGCTGAACCAAGAGATCAGATGACTTCCAAGAAACTGGAAGCTTCCAGAAGTACTCTTACATTCTACTCTGTCTCTAGCATAGTCATCATCACAGAATCCAACCAATTTATAATCATCAAATTTTCTGTAACACAAACCCACATTAGTAGTATCTTTCAGATACCTTAGAATCCTCTTAACAGATGTTAAGTGAGATTCTCTAGGATCTGATTGGAATCTGGCACATAGACAAACACTGAATAGAATATCAAGTCTAGAAGCAGTCAAATACAGAAGAGATCCAATCATACCTCTGTAGAGCTTTTGATCTACCTTTTTACTTACCTCTTCCTTTCCAAGAGTGCTTGTAGGATGCATTGGAGTTTTAGCCAACTTACTTTCAGTCATGTTAAACTTCTTCAGAAGCTCCTTCACATACTTAGTCTGATGTATGTAGGTGCATTCTGGAGTTTGATTAACTTGAATTCCCAGAAAGAATCTGAGTTCTCCCATCATGCTCATCTCAAATTCAGCCTGGCCACAGGAGCATAAGTCTCTGTGTAGTCAATTCCTTCTTGCTGACTATATCCTTGAGCAACTAGTCTTGCTTTGTTTCTTACAACTTCTCCTTGCTCATTCAGTTTGTTTCTGAAGACCCATTTAGTCCCAATAATATTGAATCCTTTTGGTCTTGGAACCAGATCCTAGACGTCATTTCTGGTGAATTGCTTTAGCTCTTCTTGCATAGCAAGTATCCAATCATTATCGTTCAGAGCCTCATCCACAGAAGTTGGTTCAATGATAGACACCAACCCAAAAAGTGGCGTTCCAGATGATCTGAGGAAAGACCTTGTTCTGATAGGGTCATCCTTCTTTCCAATTATCATATCCTCTGGGTGAGAGGCTTTGATTTTGGATGATCCTTTAACATTCAATGTTCTATTTTTCCTCGTTGATCATGGTTCTGGCCATTTCTTGCAATGTTCTATTTTTCCTCTCTATAACTCCATTCTGTTGAGGAGTTCTAGGGCAGGAGAAATCATGTGCAATGCCATTTTCTTTAAAATATTTTTCAAAATATTTATTTTCAAATTCACCACCATGATCACTTCTGACTTTAACAATTTTAAAATCTTTTTCGTTCTGGACTTGTTTGCAGAAGTCAATGAATTCAGGATGAGACTCATCCTTGTGTTTCAGGAATTTTACCCATGTCCATCTACTGTAGTCATCAACAATGACTAATCCATACTTCTTGCCTCTGATGGATGCAGTTTTCACTGGTCCAAATAGATCAATATGAAGCAGCTCTAATGGTCTTGAGGTTAAAACAACATTTTTTGTTTTGAAAGAAGATTTTGAAAATTTTCCTTTCTGACATGCTTCACAAAAAGCATCTGAGTTGAACTTCAACTGAGGAAGTCCTCTGACCAGATTAAGTTTATTAATCTAAGATATACGTCTCATATACTAATATGCCCCAATCTTCTATGCCAGACCCATTGCTCTTCGTTGACAGACAGAAGGCATTTTACATTTTGAACCTTAAGTTCTGAAAGATTGATTTTATAAATGTTGTTCTTCCTATTTCCATTAAAGAGGATTGAGTCATCCTTTTGACTGACAGCTTTACAACATTTTTGATTGAAGATTATATCATAACCATTGTCACTTAATTGACGTATGGACAATAGATTATGTGTTAAA
Organism: Lathyrus sativus; assembly: GCA_963859935.3. NCBI lineage: Eukaryota > Viridiplantae > Streptophyta > Magnoliopsida > Fabales > Fabaceae > Lathyrus > Lathyrus sativus. The sequence goes on along the minus strand of OZ012740.1, from coordinate 435,274,973 downwards.
CCTTCAACAAGTAAAACATTAGAAATGGAAGGGAGGTTACCATTACCTATAGTTCTAGAGCCAATTATCTTGCCCTTCTGGTTCCCTACAAACTTCACATCACCTCCAGATCTAAGCTCCAGTCTTTGGAACATAGACCTTCTTCTCGTCATATAACGCGAGCAGCCAGAGTCCAGGTACCAGGACTGGTGTTTCAACTTTGCTGCTAAGGATGTCTGCAACAAAAATAATTTTGTCTTTAGGTACCCATATTTTCTTGGGTCCTCTGGGGTTAGTAGGTTTGAAATTCTTTCTGAATTTCTTTCCCTTATAAGCATCCTTGTTCTTCTGAGGTTTTGATTTATTAAACACAGGTTTGTTCAGATCAAAACGTGTGTGTTTAATATCATTTAAATGACCAAATTTGAAATGAGTATATATAGGAGAATACTTTATGATCATTTTATCAACAGGTTTTGGATTTAAATACTTCCCAGAAGGTGATTCATATCCAATAACCTTTCTGTTGTTTCTGCTTACGCCATAGATCATTGAAGCCATCTTGCTTCTATCTAGGCCTCTAGCTAGAAACTTCTGAAAGCTATAGTCATACTCTTCTAAAATATTTTTAGAGCATGATATAGGTTCTGAGTCATATTTCTGAGCATTTTCTAAATCATTTTTTATTTTAAGATTTTCTGCTTTAAGCTCAGCAACCTCAGACCTCAGCTGATTATTCTCATATGCAAGACAGCTTTGAAGCTTCTTGTATTTGAGTTTGATTTTGCTGTAGTTTTCAGGAATTTCTGATAAACTTTCAAAATGTTCTTTTCTAGTGAGTTCAAAAAATACCTCCTCAGAATCTGATTCTGATTCTGATCCAGATGTTTCTGCATGGTCTTCCACGTCAGCCATGTAGAAGCATGCTTCAATCTCAAGTTTTGATGATGTCAACACTACTCAAGAAGTTCATCTCTTAGTTGCAAAAAGTCAAGCCTTTCAAAGTTATCAAGACTATGCAAGGGTATCTTTCAAGTCAAGCTTCGTATGCAAAAACCGTTCTACATCTGTCGAGACCTGGACACAAGGTTAGTATATCAAAGTTCTCTCTCTAAATTGATATACAAGTGTTCAATACTGTAAACTATTTTTGCATAATGCATTAACATGTTTTAAGTTCATTTGGAATTGGTACAACACTTTTAACTTAATTATTTTTCAAAGTTTTTACAGTGTTAACCGATTAACCATATGGGTTAATCGGTTAACACCCTCAAATTTTAAATTCTTTGGGCCAACGTTACAGTGTTAACCGATTAACCTATATGGTTAACCGATTAACACTGAACGTTTTCTGAAAAATTATTTCCTTTCAAGTTCAAAATGTGTTCAAATGTCATACCCTTCCATCCATTGTTTTGTACTTTCATATACCCTTTTGAAATGGTGTTTTGACTGATATAAATTCTGTAAAAATTCAAATTGAAAAAAAAAACACACCTATAATTTTCAAATTATTCAATGAATCAAATTCACTAAAGTTCAAATATTTTCAAATATCTTAAAAGTGTTCATATTGTTCATATTTTTCATATGCATAACATTGAACACTTGTATTGAGATCAAAAGGAGAAGATCAATCTTTGTATTGATATCACTATTATTACTCTCATAAAATCATAAGAATTACTTGTATGTGACTTGTGATCCAGGATTGTTGGACATAAGGGTGAGTGTTGCAAGAGGATTGTTCTTGCATCCTAAGTTATTGAAATTGTTTGTTAGTAGGCCTCACCGGTTGATGGTGTGATAGGTTGTACTTTCTTAAACAATAGTAAAAACTCTCTTTCGTGTTAAAAGGGGAGTAGAGTACTCTCGGATTGTGAGGGGAACCACTATAAATCTTGGTGTCCACTTTCTTTATGCTTTCTACTGCATCCATCACCAAGAACATAACCAAAGAAAAATTAAAGAATACCAAAAATCTGAAAAAGTTTCTATAAGCCTAATTCACCCCCCCCCCTTAGGCATACTCTGAACTTACAATTGGCATCAGAGCTGGTTAAAGTAACATGTTCCTAACGATTCAGTAAGGCTTCCGCAAGTAACAACCCGGTTTTCAAAGATGGTGAAAGTAGTAACAAGCCACCACTCTTTTCTGGAGAATATTTCGATTTTTGGAAAATCCGTATGAAGGCACATCTTGAGGCTCAAGGAGACGGTATATGGGAAACCGTAGAAACTGGTCCTCATGTTCCTACAAGTGTGATAAATGGTGTTGGAACTTCAAAGATAAAATCCTCATATGATGAAGATGACAAGAAGAGAATTTTGAATGAGAAGAAAGCAATCAACATACTTCAAAGCGCTCTCAGTATGGACGAATTCTTCCGTATATCACAGTGTAAATCGGCAAAGGAGATTTGGGACACCTTGGTAGAAACGCATGAAGGGACAGCCGAAGTAAAAAGATCAAGACTTAATACTTTAAGTCAAGAATATGAAATGTTCCGTATGCAGCCTGGTGAATCCATTGTTGCCTTACAAAAGAGATTCGTTCATCTAACAAATCATTTGATTGCTCTCGGGAAGACCTTCACCAATGATGATCTCAACTTGAAAGTCCTAAGATCCTTAACAAGAGAATGGCAACCGAAGGTGACCGCTATTTCGGAAAAGAAGAGTCTTTCAACGATGACATCCGCTTCCTTATTTGGCAAACTTCAAGAGCATGAACTGGAACTTGGAAGGCTTGAGAAGCATGAAAGTCAAGACAGGAAGTCCAAAGGAATTTCCTTGAAGATTGACACAAAGGATGACAAAAATGACGAATCTTCCGAAGACGAAAATTTCATGCTTCTAGTAAAGAAGCTTGGTAAGTTTTTTAATAATAATAAAAATTCCTCTTTTTCTAAAAAGAATAGACATTTCAGGAAAAAGGAGGTATCCACATCAAATCAAGAAGTTAGATGTTACGAATGTGGGAAACAAGGTCACATAAAGCCGGATTGCCCGAAACTCACAAATAAAGGAAAATTCAAAGGCAAGAAGGATTTCAAAACTAAGAAGGCCTATGTTGCATGGGACGATAACGAGATAAGCTCATCATCAGAATCGGATAGCGATGAATGTGCAAATATGGCTCTCATGTCATCACACAATTCCAATGAAGAAATTGATGAGGTTAGTAGCAATTTTTCAGTTTATGACAATGATGCACAAGAAGTCATAGATGAACTTCTAAAAGAGTGCAAGACTTTGTATAAAAGCATCTCATCTCAAAAGAAAATAATTTCATTTTTGGAAGAACAAAATACTGTTTTTATAAAAAATATTGAAAATGAAAAACAAAAATTGATGGATGAAAAACAAAGTCTTGTATGCAAAAATTGTGAATCCTTATCTTTTCAAATTGTTCAACTTAAAAGAAATTTAGAAAGATACGAAAAAGGTCAAGTTGGCTTGGAGGAAATTCTTAGGCACCAAAGATATCCTAATAATAAAAGTGGTTTAGGGTATTCTAAGTTTTCCAAACCAAGTACTAATGAAACCATTTTTGTGAAAGCAAGTGAACAAGTTGTTAAAGAAAAGACAAACAATTCTAATACTATGCATCAAATTCATAAAAAGAAAAGAATTGTTAAGAAAAAGAATTATGTTCCTAGATATAGAAGTCATTTTCAACCTACATGTTTTTATTGTGGAATTAAAGGCCATAGACCTAATGCTTGCTATATGCGCAATATTGGTGTTGCTAAAGGGCATTATGTGTGGGTTGAAAAAGGTACTAACTATCAAGGACCCAAAGCAATTTGGGTACCTAACACTACTTGATTTTGTGTTGTAGGTATGCTTGAAGACAACTTCTAATCAATGGTATCTTGATAGCGGTTGCTCGAAACATATGACAGGAGACATAAACAAATTTTCAAGTCTATCATTAAAGGCCAAAGGATACATTACTTACGGTGATGATAATAAAGGAAAAATTCTTGGAGTTGGAACCATTGGTGCACCTCCATGTACAATCATCGAAGACGTTCTTTATGTGGAAGGCCTTAAACACAACCTACTTAGCATAAGTCAATTGTGTGACAAAGGGTTCCGAATCAACTTCACAAAGGATGAATGTTTGATAGAACATGAAGTCACCCATGACATCTTGCTAAAAGGTAAAAGATTTAATAATATTTTTATGATCTCTTTTAATGACTCTTCCTTGAAGGTAAAATGTCTTATGGTGAACAACAACGAGGCGTGGCTTTGGCATAAAAAATTTGCTCACATTCACATGGAGCATTTAAACAAGTTGATAAAGCATGATCTAGTTGTTGGTCTTCCGAAGATAAAATTCATCAAGGATAAGCTATGCGATGCATGTCAAAAGGGGAAACAGACTAAGACAACTTTCAAATCCAAGCAAGTGGTTTCTACATCAAGACCACTTCAATTGTTGCACATGGATCTTTTTGGTCCATCGAGAACAAAAAGCTTCAGAGGTAGTATTTATGCTTTAGTTATTGTTGATGATTTCTCTCGATACACATGGACAATGTTTTTAGTGCAGAAAAATGATGCCTTCAAAGCATTCAAAAAATATGCGAAGCAAATTCAAAACGAGAAGTCACTCACTATAGCCTCCATAAGAAGCGACCATGGTGGAGAATTCCAAAATTCAGATTTTGAAGTTTTCTGCAAAGAGCATGGAATTTCTCATAATTTTTTCGCACCAAGGACTCCTTAACAGAACGGTGTCGTAGAACGGAAGAATAGGTCACTGGTGGAGCTTGCAAGAACAATGCTCAGTAACTCAAATCTTCCTAAATATTTCTGGGCAGAGGCGGTAAGCACGACATGTTTCGTAAGCAACCGTGTGAATATTCAACCAATTCTCAAGAAGACTCCGTATGAGTTGTTCAAGGGTAGGAAACCAAACATAGCATTTTCCCACATATTCGGATGCAAATGTTTTGTTCTCAACAATAATAAGGACAATCTCGGTAAGTTTGATGAGAAGTCCGACGAAGGTATATTTCTTGGTTACTCTCTTTCTAGTAGAGCTTTTAGAATTTTTAATAAAATAACTCTTACTATTGAAGAATCCATTCATGTTTCATTTGATGAGACTAACCCCTCGAAAGAAGATAATATTATTTTTGATGATGATGATGATATAGTAGGTTCTTCACAACAACAAGAAGAGACTTCAAAGAATCAAGGAATATCACAAGAAGATGTCACTCAAATCATTGAAGAACATCAAGATCTTCTGAAGGAATGGAGAACGCATATAGATCACCCGATGGATAAAGTTATTGGTGATATTAGCCAAGGCGTTGCAACTCGACTAAATCTTAAGGATGCGTGTCTCAACATGGCTTTTGTGTCTCAAATTGAACCAACCAAGATTGATGAAGCCTTAGGCGATGACCAATGGATTGTAGCGATGCAAGAAGAACTCAATCAATTCGAAAGGAATCAAGTTTGGAATCTTGTACCAAGACCAGGCCATAAGCACATCATAGGAACAAGATGGGTGTTCAAGAACAAACTTGATGAGAATGGGATCATAGTTCATAACAAAGCAAGATTGGTCACACAAGGCTACAACAAGGAGGAAGGAATTGATTTTGATGAAACGTTCGCTCCGGTAGCAAGGTTAGAAGCAATTAGATTATTACTTGCTTACGCTTGTTCTATGAATTTTCAGTTGTTCTAGATGGATGTCAAAAGCGCTTTCCTGAATGGCTACATCAATGAAGAAGTCTACGTCAAACAACCTCCGGGTTTTGAAGACTTCAAGAATCCCTCGCATGTTTACAAACTGAAAAAGGCACTCTACGGACTAAAACAAGCACCAAGAGCATGGTATGACCGCCTTAGCAATTTCTTATGTGAGAAGGGATTTACAAAAGGAAAGGTTGACAAGACATTGTTCATAAAGAAGATCAAAGGAAACACCTTATTGGTTCAAGTCTATGTCGACGACATCATCTTCGGATCAACAAACAAAGAGCTTTGCGAAGAATTTTCACTTATGATGCAAGGAGAATTCGAGATGTCCATGATGGGAAAATTGAATTATTTTATTAGACTACAAATCAAGCAAACAGAGGATGGCATCTTCCTCAACAAATCCAAGTATTGCAAGGAATTGTTGAAGAAATTCGATATGGATAGTTGCAAGGTGATGTTCACTCCTTTGGGATCCAGAACGTACGTTGATCAAGATGAATCCGGTACTCCAATTGATATAACAAAATATCGAGGTATGATCGGTTCATTACTATATTTGACGGCAAGCCGTCCTAACATTATGTTTAGCGTTTGTTTATGTGCGCGCTTTCAAGCAAGTCTGAAGGAATCACATCTCACAGCCGTAAAGAGAATCATAAAGTATCTCAAAGGGACAATGAACGTCAGATTATGGTATCCTAAAGGTAGTATTTGTTCTTTAGTTGGTTACTCTAACGCTGACTATGCAGGATGTAAGACCGATAGAAAAAGCACAAGTGGTATGTGTCACATTCTCGGGAATGCACTAGTGTTATGGGCCTTCAAGAAGCAAGCATGTGTGGCTCTAAGTACAGCCGAAGCGGAATATATTGCAGCAGGAAGTTGCTATGCTCAAATTCTGTGGCTCAAGCAACAACTCCTCGATTACGGTGTAGATCTCGGTTGCATTCCTCTTCGATGTGATAACACAAGTGCCATCAACATCACGAAGAATCGGGTCATGCATTCGAGGACAAAGCATATAGATATCCGACATCACTTCCTTCGAGATCACGTATTGAATGGAGATGTAGATGTTACTTTCGTCGACACGCACAATCAACTCGCCGACATCTTTACCAAGCCATTGGCGAAAGAACCATTCTACAAAATTCGGCGAGAACTTGGGATTCTTGATGAAGGTGACATCTGACCTTTTGCCATTTTATGTATGCATGATAGTATGTATGTTTTCAATGTGTTTGCATTCTGTTTTTAAGCACTTTTCAAAAATTCGCATGTGTTAATCGATTAACCATATGAGTTAACCGATTAACACTGTAAGTTTTTCTGAAAAAAATTAATTTTTTTAATATGTTAATCGATTAACCTATATGGTTAACCGATTAACACTGTCAAAATGGGCAAAAATCAGAAACAAAAATTGTTTTAAATTTTGGAAAATTACATTTGTTTGTTTTATTTTTGTGGTAAATATTTTCTTAAAATTTCAATCCAACATATCCTTGGAATCCTATTCCCTCTTCTTTGACTACAAGAGTATTTGAAACAAACCCTAAGTTTAAAACCCACTATCTCTCTCCCACTCTCTAAGTTGGATAACTCCTCATACCCATCTCCATCTTCTCAAACCCTAACTTCCTCAGAACCCACAACTTCAGTTCCATCAAACTCATCCATGGCTTCAGCATCAAACCGCGGCAAGGGAAAGCTACCAGAACACCATTCTGCGTCTGATGAAGAAGATATCCCTATGGAAACAACCAAGAAGCGCATAATGGATTTCAAAGTCCGAGTTCGTCACATTCTCCTGGTAAAGTATGTGAATCTTAAGGCTTTTCCGACATCGTCTTTTGATTTTCCTGCTTTGCTCAAATATCAGAGGATTGATAAATTTGTGTCAGATTCTGGAAATTGCTATCCGGATCTTGTCAAATCCTTTTTGTATAAGCTGTATGTGTTTATGAATGCAAATGATGAGCATGTTATAAAAACATTTGTTAGAGACTGCATTGTGGAAGAAACTTTGTCTGATGTTGCTGCTATGCTGGAAATACCATCGTCTGGGTACTTTCTGCGAAAAGGAATTAACCACGTGGAAGGGCCGTGGTCCAACTACGACAAGATGGAGTTCTACTATCAGATCTGCAGGTTTCCAAAGGAGGTGATTATCGCCAACCAACGCACTGCTCGTTGTCGCTACTGCGAAAATCGGCGCCGGCTGAACAGAAGAGTCGCCACCGTGCGTTATTTATCCCACGGGAGGGAAAGGAAACGCTCAGAGTAAACCTCGCACAACACGGGAAAGGTATGGTCGTCGCAACCAAAACCTGGGTTCGGGAGTCGGTTACGCAAGGGGAAGGTATTAGCACCCCTCACGTCCGTCGTACTCGACGGGATCCACGCTTGTTTTCGGGTATGGATTGTTATTCTATCTACTCTACAGGTCAGGGGTTAAAAAAAAAAAAAAAAAAAAACGAAAATAAAAATGACTCGGCAAAGTATCGCACTTTATGCCTACGTATTCCCGTCTGGAACGAGAAATCAGAGTCAACGTAGTTCGCCTACCTACGGGAAAGGAGGGGAAGGTTGCTCGCTAGGATATCGCATCCTATGCCTACGTACTTCCACACTGCATGGAAGATCAGAGCAAACGTAGTTCAGGCCACGTACGACACAAGCTTGTCTTGGTTGGTTTTATTCCTTCTGAAAAAGGTTTTTCTGATTAGCAGTCCAAGCGGACAAAAATGACGTTTTGATGAGTTCACATTCTTTTACGGAAGAAGTGTCTTTTATTGTGTTTGAAATCTTTATGTGTTTTTCTGTTTGTTTTGAGAAAGAAGAGGCAGAACTCTAACCTACGGTTGCGAAGGGAATCAAACTAACCTAATGTTATCATGCATGGTTTAAGACCTAGTGTCTATCATGCTCCTCTCTTGCACAGAGAGAAACAGAGATCCTAAGGGATAGGCAGAAACAGAAACAATAGCAGATATATACAGTAAAGCAGTAAAATGCATGGATGCAACAGTACAAGTGAGGCAAGGGAGTCCCACTCAACCTCGAACCTAGAAAACAATAGGCAAAAGTGAACAGGCTTCACTTTCAACCCAACAGGGTAAACAGCAAACAATACAACCAGGAAATCCAAACAATACATCAGCAAAAGAAACAGCATCAGCAGCTCTGAATCAACATCTGGCTTCAAGTAATCTCCAATCAGCTACAGGCTTCAACAAGCATCAATCTCCATCTTTATGACCTTCAGGCAAAGGCTTTGATCATCTATCTTCCATCTGCAATGGCTTTTCTTCAAGCTCAAACCTCCAGGATGAGGGATCAGTCACAAGAGTGAAGTGAATGAATGTTAGACAGTTAATTACCTACCAAGGGTGGTTCATCAACTGTTAACATTAAACAGAAAGTTTCCTCTCAAAAGTTCTATCTTTCAAATATATTCACTGATCCTTCCAAAGGAAGGAGGTGGATATTTGAAAGAGACTTTGAATCATAGAGAAAGGATGGATGCAGACAAGGCATTCCATGTTTGAGAAACAAGCTTTCTAATCTAGAGCTCTGCCTAGCTCCTAAACCCTAGTCTCCTCAGCAGCTGCTAGCAAGAACCTCCTCTCCAACTCTGGCAGTTGATCTTCAATCTCTGGATCTCCAATGGTCTTCATCTTCACAAGTCTTTAGCTCTCCCAAGTCCCCAGACAAACCCAATACCCAAACAAGCAAGCAACAATCCCAGAGGGCACACCACACCAGTCAATCAGATATACAGACAGTATTAATAGCAGTAGGGGAATCCTGACTTTTCTCTAAGGGATCTAATAACTACCCATAGCCCCTATAGTCCCATAACTAAACTAGTCAAACCCTAAGTCCTAAGGGAAAGAATCAAACTTCCTAAGTCATCACCTAAAAAACCCTAATTTGTTCATGTTATTCAGGCCTACATTAAGCACCTAAAACTAATTCCTAAAAATGGGAACTAAATTGGATCTACAAGTTCAATATCTAATCTAAACAACATAAAAAGAATGAACAAAAAATATGAAAGCATTTAATAGAACAAAAATTACTAAAATCATGCATGAAATGAAGCTATTTAAAATGCCATTTATTTAGAAAATATGAAAAAAATATCAAATAAAACTAAAAATGCAATTTTATTTAATGACAATTTTCTACACATTCTAATGTAAATGATGTAAAAAGAATGAATTGAAAATGATTTTTTATGTATTTATTATGAATTTTTAAAGTTGGTAAAAAATTAAAGTGAATTAAAAAAAATGAATTGAATTAAAATGAGAGAGGGAGGTTAGAATAGAAGATACGCTCAGTTAAAATCAGGATGGGCCAAGCAGGGTGGGGTGCGCGTAGCAAATTGGATTAGGCCCAAAACCACTTCAGAATTATTAAAAAAACAAAAACACGCAGGGGGTGAAAATAGCATATGATTCACGTTCAGAATGGAATTGGGCTTGGCATTGGGGGGTGGGAATATAAAACTCACTCAGGCCCGCCCGTTTCAATTAATGAAACGGTGCGTTTAGGGCACCAGCGCTTCCCTCCAAAATCTGAATCAAATGAGAGCCCTTCGATCGCTCTCTGAGTCAAAAGTCTAACACCAAACAGACGGCCATGATTTCGTCTTCTTCAATAGATCATAAACACTTAGGGTTTCCTCTCCATGGCAGCCATGCACGAGCCAACTTCTACCAATCTGTTCTCACTCTACAATCCATGAAACGCCACGCTATAAACATGAAAATTACTCAGAATCTCTCCCTCTACACATCTATGGTCTTTGATTGCTTTGAAACTCAACAAACCACTCAACCCGAGCGCAACAAATTCTGACTCCATGAAAACACTCTGCAACTCATCAGCACAATTCTCAATCAAACTTATCCTAATCTAATCTATGACTAACAGTGATTATCCTGCGCTAACAACCTAAGATTCTAATGCACTAAGCCACGAGTTCTAGGTCCTAACAGTTTGGTGCACCTGCTATGAATTGTCTCTATTCAGCCTCAAATTCATCTAAACTAACCTCCTAACATCATAAACCATGAATATACTAGTAAAACTACCTAAATCTCCCTAAATTGAGTAAGTTAGAAAGATTTGCACCTTGAACAAGCTTTAATGGAGGCTGAGAAATCACGTGGATCCAGGCTCTTGTATGCTTCAATCTTGATCCATTCTTGATGTACTTGATTCTGTTTGCAATATTTGGATGAAACTTGGCTTGAATTGTGCTGTCAACTTGAAATTGCAATTTTGATGTTGATGATGGAAGTGCTCGAAAATGGAGTGATCACACCTTGTTCTTGGTTGAATTCTGATCTATGATGATGAATCAGTATAATGAAGTTGATTTTGATGGTGATTGGTGAAGAATTTGAGGAATTGAAGTGAAAATGCAATGAGAAAGAATGAGAGAATTTGGGAAATTCTTGGTGAAAAATGAGTCCAACCCTTGATCAATCTTCATTTCATGAATATATAGTGTTCAATGGTAACTTCTAGATCCCTCTTACACATTCCCTTGCCTTCCAACTTTGATCCATTTTGGCTATGTTTCTTAAAATGCAAGTAACCAAGGATAACTTTGAAATCTTCCACTAAACTCAAAAAAGTGCTTGAACCATTGTCTTTAGAATGTCTTTTCCATTCAAAATCATATATTGGAAGTCTCCATTTGGACTTATAAATCTCCCAAACCATTTTCCACTTTGACTTTATTCAAATTATAAACCATTTTAGTTCAAATTTGGACCAATCATGCAACTTCATGTTATGAGCTTTTCCAACAATTTGTGACCTTCTTTCTAGACTTAAAATGTCATTTGGAGCAAGTTTGATGTTGTAAGTTTTTCCATTTGAGGCCTCCTTGTATGAGTTTTGGACATAGGTTAAAATGACCTGTAATTCACAAATGCCCAAAATACCCTTTGCTTGCCAAGGCCATAAGTTGAGTTCCACACATCATATGAAGGAATGCCATACCATTATAGAAATCTAAGACAATGAGGAACAATTCTTATGTTGACCAAGAATTCATTTGAAATCTCCTTGAGGGGTAAAAATTGCTTGGAAGTCAAGTCACTTTCACAGACAAAATTTCAGATACCTCAAATGACCTGTAACTTGCAAGGACCATAACTTGAGTTCTATAAATCTCCTTGATGTCTTCCACCACTCAAATTAAAGATCTTGAGATCCTCTACAAGTTTCATGTTGGCCAAGAAGCCATTTGAAGCTAGCATTTTGACTTATCTTGCTTGGAAATTTGACCTAAACTAGGGGATTTTACACAGAAACCCTAATTTAGAAACTCCTCTTCTCCTTGATTTCTCTTGAATTCTCCTTGGCATATCTCCATATCCTTCTTTATATATCCAATGATGAACCCCACATCTCTCCATTAGACTTGAATGCCCCTTAAATCAGTCAATTGACCTAGGGTTGACCTAGGGTTGACCCAGATGAAACCCTAGTTGACTGCCTTCAGCTGTAGCTCTTGTGCTCTCATCAATGACTTGTCTCCTTCTTTAAATGACTTTCTAAGTCTCTCATAATGGCTAGATACTCTCCATGCCTTCAACTCACAGCTCACAACCCTCTTGTTGACCCTCAGATGCCCTCAGCTAGGAGATGGACTCAAGGCTTGATCTGCTGAACTCTTTGCTTTCAAATTCTTTCCTAATGACTTGAATGAGATTAAATTGGGATAATAACCTCTTGATAGGCTTCTAGAGATGAGAATAATGATTGGTCCCCTGTTGAATGACTTGCTATGCTTATGCTATGCAGATGATTAGTCTATGTACATGACTCTATATGTAAATGCTAATGACATTGAAACATAAACCAAGTGAATAAGGTTGAGCAAATTTTAGGGTGCAACAGCTGCCCCTATTCAAGCGGCTTGGACCCGATTGGGTGAAGAGCCCGGAGCCTTCAGACATTCACGGTACGAGACGGTTGAATACTAGTGAAACCAGAAATTTGCCAACCGCAAAACTAAATTGCGCTCCTGCTTGAGGAACGACATTCATCAGCTGAATCTGACTGTTACGGCAACCTACTGATCTCGTGCAACTGTGCTGGGGATTGTCTCCTTCGTTCTGAAAAGGATTCTGGCATAACAGATTGCTTGCTTGTCCACGTTAGGACTCTGTCTGTCATCAATACGAAGAAATCTCAACTAAAACCTGTCCACGTTAGGACTCCACTTGCTGTTAACCTAGAAAAAATCTCGGCAACTCCGCTGGGGATAATTCGTCTGCATTTCCATAAACTGAATCGTCCACGTTAGGAATAAAACTCTTCCACGTTAGGAGTAACACCTGTCCACGCTAGGAATAACATCGTCCACGTTAGGAGTAACACCTATCCACGTCAGGAATCATTTCTTCTGTATCTGTCCACGTCAGGACTAACCCTTTCATCTTTCCACGTCAGGAAGCAATCTTCTTTCCACATAAGGAGAACTATATCAATCTGTCCACGTAAGGACTCCAATACCACTCGACATGTCCGCGTCAGGACTCCAATCTTTCCACGTAAGGAATTCAACTTTGGTTCTGAACCTGTCCACGTCAGGACTCAACTTTCCACGTAAGGAGTACATCATTCTTCCACGTCAGGAATCAACTTTTCTGATCTGTCCGCGTCAGGACTGAACTCTTCCACGTCAGGAATAATCCATTTCTTTCCCCGTCAGGAATCAATCTTGATATGTCCGCGTAAGGACTACATCTTTCCACGTCAGGAATGCTGTCATTTCCACGTAAGGAAACTATCTTTTTCCACGTAAGGGATGCTCTTAATATGTCCACGTAAGGACTCTGATCTTTCCACGTAAGGAATTCCAACTTCTTTCCGATTTGTCCGCGTCAGGACTACATTTTCCACGTAAGGAATGCCATCTTAATCTGTCCACGTAAGGACTCCACTCTTTCCGCGTTAGGAATCACCTCTTTTGATATGTCCGCGTAAGGACTACATCGTCCACGTTAGGACCCACTCCTCCACGTTAGGAATAATAATCTCTTTGATTTGTCCGCGCAAGGACACTGATCTCGTCTTGATTTGTCCACGTCAGGACTCAGGCGTCTTCGACCCGCTGAGGAAATAAGACTTGTCCACGTAAGGACTCACACCCTTGTCTGATCTGTCCACGTCAGGACCCATGATTTGCCAACGCAAAGAAAGATAACTGCTGAGAGGAACCGGTCCACGTCAGGACACCGACACAAAGAGTAATCACTTTTGTCAACGTCATGACCTCCCATTTCACCAATTTCGAGAATCTGAATTTGCCCACGTTAGGACTAACACCTCACCAATCCGGGGAAATAAACCTGTCCCTGTTAGGACGCCCACTTCCGAAGAAATCTCGTCAATCTAGGAGTAAATTGTCCGCGTCAGGACTTAGTTCTCCAATGATCCTCACCCACAAACTTCTTAGCACTGACGTGACAGCGACTTTGAGGCGGACTCTACTGGGGATGTCTGGAAACCAACTACCGGACGCCTGCCCTGATGACCGGCGGTGGCCTCTGCAATTCTGATTCATGGAACCCCTGATGACAAACTAATTCTGCCTGGGAACAAAGAGAAATTCATTCTGGCAACTCTGTGGGGAATACAGCCGAAACTGACATTATCATTGAATATCTCATGCCGAGATCTTGACTGTTTGGTAATTCATTTGAGCAAGAACTCTCTCTACCTGAACTGCTAGAGTACAGGAACTGCTTCAGCAAAATAAATGCTGGAAGGATAATGCCGACTCCGCCGGGGATAGCCAGGTGCTACGGGATTATTCCAGCAAAATAAATGCTGGAAGGGTGAAGTCAACCATGCTGGGAAATTGGGAACTCAAACCAAACACCCTATTGAGGTAACCCCCCCTTCCGGGGAATAGCAGATGTGCATAGTATGATCGGACTTTCTGCTGGAACGTGAACTGATATCACCAGTATCTCTGACAAAATAAATGACAGGAACCACCATCAACTCTGCTTTGGAGAGCCTTGATCTTCGAATTCCACTGGAAGGAATGAAAACACTTGCAAAGAGAATTCTGCTGGGGATGGGATGATTCTCTTGGGGAAAATTGACTGACTCCGCTGGGGGAGAGTGCATGACCCTGCGGGGAAAGATGAACCTGTCTGAATACAGCCTTACGATCTTGGACTCGTCACTTCCCTATTGAGGACGAATAACTTTCCTGCTCCCTTTGAGTAAGCTACGGCTAGCTGGGAAATTCTATCCTTCTTCAGGAAGAACATGCATGACCTGCATGGGGATTAAGTCTTTCGTTATCGCAATCTTTTGATCACCTTCTTCGTATGGTTATGAAACCTGTAACAACACAAACAAGACACGACAAGCCTATGCAATCAAATCAATTCAGGTTAGTGACGTTACACTCAGTTAATTCAAAGCTTTAATGATTGTTGGCAAGGGCCAGTGATGTTATACTCATGCTAGCTTCACTAAACTTAGGCGTTAATCATGCACAAAACAGTAAAGAACAGGCATCAAGTACTGAATAACATATTTTCATTGATCGGGCCCCTGAATGGGCGGAGTTTTTGTACACGGGATGTAACTCCTGAAATGAGGAAGCTACGCAAAGCAAATACATAAGTACGCACAAGAAGCATGAATATTTTGACAAATTAAATTTTGTACACATGTCGGCAACGGGATGCAGATGAACACCACGAACTGATCCTCCCATGACTCGCCCGACTTTAATGCCTTCCCGGCATCCCCACTTCTGAAGAGATTGTATCCGATAACTGGCTCCTCCAACATATTCTCCCGCATTGATGCTCATTGTAGTATCAAATTCGGACCGCAGTCATTTGCTTTTCAGATCCCTAACTTTTGCGTGAACCGCCCTTTACGGGTTTTCAGTTCACCGGGATACCCTTTTTTGCCGAAGCCGCCCAGTGTAGGTTTTCAACTTCGCGGGTGTACATTTTTTCAATTTTATCCCTAACTTTTGCCCGAACCTTTCATTCTGTTTTTGGTTCGCCAGGATGCCCCATTTTTGCCTGGACTCTCTTTTTCTGTCCAGCGGGTCTATTTTTAAGCAAAGTATTTTTTAACTGCGTCCGAATTCACAGGTGACGCAAAGTCTTCTCCGTCCATGGTGGACAATAACAATGCTCCTCCTGAAAAGACCTTTCTGACAACGTATGGCCCTTCGTAGTTGGGGGTCCACTTGCCCCTGTGATCTGCTTGCAGCGGGAGAATCCTTTTCAGCACAAGGTCGCCCGTCTGAAAGCTTCGCGGAAGTATCTTCTTGTCGTACGCTTTCTTCATTCGTCTTTGGTACAAACGACCGTATGCCAGAGAAGCTAGCCTCTTCTCATCCATCAAGCTCAGTTGGTTCAATCTATTCGTTACCCATTCTGCCTCGTCCAGCTGAACGTCTCGCACTACCCTTAAAGAAGGGATCTCGACTTCCAATGGTAATACCGCTTCCATTCCGTATACCAACGAGAATGGAGTAGCCCCGGTTGATGTGCGTACCGTCGTACGATAACCGTGCAAAGCAAAAGGTAGCATTTCATGCCAATCTTTATAAGTCACCACCATTTTCTGGACAATTTTCTTGATATTTTTATTGGCCGCTTCGACAGCGCCGTTCATCTTGGGTCGGTAAGGGGAGGAGTTGTGATGTTCGATCTTGAAATTCTGACAGAGCTCCTTCATCATTTTGTTGTTCAGGTTTGAACCGTTATCCGTGATTATCCGCTCGGGGATCCCATATCGGCAAATGATATCTCTCTTGATGAATCTGGCCACCACTTGCTTCGTTACATTTGCGTAAGACGCCGCTTCCACCCACTTGGTGAAATAATCGATTGCTACTAGGATGAACCGATGCCCGTTAGAAGCCGTCGGTTTGATCTTCCCAATCATATCGATTCCCCACATCGAGAATGGCCATGGAGATGACATCACATTTAGAGGACTCGGAGGCACGTGTATCTTGTCAGCATAGATTTGGCACTTGTGGCACTTCCTCGCGAACTTGAAACAATCAGTTTCCATCGTCAGCCAAAAGTAACCTGCCCGCAGTAGTTTTCTCGTCATAGCATGCCCACCAGCATGCGTACCAAAGGCACCTTCGTGAATTTCCTCCATGAGAAGCTTTGCCTCTTTCTCGTCTACACAACGCAACAACACCAAATCGTGGTTTCTTCTGTATAAGACGCCATCCGGGTTCAAATAGAAATTACCCGCTAATCTCCTGAGAGTCTTCTGATCTTGACTGGATGCCCCAGCCGGATACTCTTTATTCTTCAGGAAATTAAGGATATCAAAATACCACGGTTTGTCATCAGACGCTTCATCAATAGCAAATACATAAGCTGGCCTGTCCAACCGAGAGATAGTGATTTGGGGAGCTTCGTTCCAGAAGTTGACCTTGTACATGGAAGACAAAGTGGCAAGGGCGTCAGCCATTTGATTTTCTGCCCGCGGTACATGATGCAATTCAACCTTGTCGAAGAAAGGCAACAATCTCCTTGCATAATTCATATAATGTATCAAATTGGGCTGACGTGTCTCCCATTCCCCTTTGATCTGATTCACCACCAGAGTCGAGTCTCCGTATACGTCTAGATGCTTGATTCGCAAATCAATGGCTTCTTCAAGCCCCATTATACAAGCTTCGTATTCGGCCTCATTGTTGGTAACGGCAAAGGTCAATCGGGCAGTGAACGGGATATGCGACCCGTGCGGCGTAGTGATGATTGCCCCTATTCCGCTACCGTAAGCATTCACAGCTCCGTCAAAAATCATCTTCCATTTGGACCCCAACTCTGGTCCCTCGTCTGGCAACGGCTCTTCACAATCTTTCATCTTTAGGTACATGATATCCTCGTCAGGAAAATCAAACCTCATCGATTGATACTCTTCAATAGGCTGCTCCGCCAGATACTCAGACATCACACTCCCCTTTATAGCCTTTTGCGAGACGTATTGAATATCATATTCAGTCAAGACCATCTGCCAACGGGCAATTCTACCTGACAACGCCTGCTTTTCGAATATATATTTGATTGGATCCATCTTCGAGATGAGCATGGTTGTATGATTCAGCATGTACTGCCTCAAACGCTTGGCGGCCCAGGCTAGCGCGCAACAAGTTTTCTCCAGCATTGAGTATCGAGATTCACAGTCTGTAAATTTCTTACTCAGGTAATAGATCGCATGCTCTTTTCTCCCCGTCTCGTCGTGTTGACCGAGAACACAACCCATGCTTCCCTCAAGAACCGTCAAATACATTATCAAGGGTCTCCCTGCCACTGGGGGTATCAAAATAGGAGGCTCCTGCAGATACTTCTTTATTTTATCGAACGCCTTTTGACAATTTTCGTTCCACGTTACAGCTTGATCTTTCTTTAGCAACTTGAATAACGGTTCACACGTGGCCGTTAGGTGAGATATGAACCGAGCAATGTAGTTCAACCTCCCTAAAAACCCGCGCACCTCTTTCTCTGTTTTAGGCGTCGGCATTTCTTGAATCGCTTTTATTTTAGCAGGATCAACCTCTATTCCTCTTTCGCTTACGATAAACCCCAGCAGTTTACCCGATCTCACCCCAAAGGTGCATTTATTAGGGTTCAGCCTCAGCCTGAACTTCCTAAGTCTTTTAAACAACTTCAGCAGATTCACCAGATGCTCTTCCTCCGTCTGGGATTTGGCAATCATATCGTCAACATAAACTTCGATCTCTTTATGCATCATGTCATGAAAAAGAGTCGTCATCGCACGCTGATATGTTGCCCCCGCATTTTTCAAACCAAAGGGCATCACTTTATAGCAAAATGTTCCCCACGGCGTTATGAAAGTAGTCTTCTCCATATCCTCTGGCGCCATTTTAATTTGATTATAGCCTGAAAAGCCATCCATGAAGGAGAATACGGAGTACTGAGCAGTATTATCAACTAACACGTCAATGTGAGGAAGTGGAAAATCGTCTTTTGGGCTTGCTTTATTCAAATCTCTATAATCCACGCACATTCGAACCTTGCCATCTTTCTTTGGCACTGGTACGATGTTAGCAACCCATGATGGATACTTTGTCACAGCCAGGAAACCAGCGTCCCACTGTTTCTGAACCTCCTCTTTGATCTTCATTGCCATATCTGGTCGAGTTCTGCGAAGTTTTTGTTTGACCGGCGGGCAATCTTCTTTCAATGGCAGGCGATGTACGACCATATCTGTATCGAGCCCTGGCATATCTTCATATGACCAAGCGAATACATCATTATACTCTTGAAGCATTTCAACCAGCCTTCGCTTGATATCACTCTGCAGTGCGGCTCCGATACGAATATTTTTCTCAACCCCTTCCGACCCCAAGTTGATAATTTCGATAACCTCGTCGTGAGGCAGAATGGCTCTTTCTTCTTGCTTTACTAACCAAGACAGTTCTTCAGGAACATCGCTGTCTTCGACAACCTCTTCTTCGGTCTGGAATACCGGGTGCTCAAAGTCGGGACGAGTCATAGGTGGTTCAAGGATGTCATCTGAAAATGTTATCCTGCAAAAGGAATGGTTAAGTGCTTCAAAATGCGTATAAAGCGAATAACCACGTTGCCATTTTATTGAAAAATATAAAACAGGAAAGACAGGGATTACGGTATTTGCACATGAAAAACGCCATTTATTTAATGATTAACACGCAATGTTTATAACAACACAGCCCTAAGCAAATCCTGATGCCCTGGGCAAGACATCAGATTATTCAACAATTAATAAAGCAAAGCATTACTGTTTAAAAGTCACAGGAACAAGCTCCTGAATAGACCAGTTGCACAGTCCTTGTCCTGGCGTGCTTGGCTGAATCCAGGCATCCATATCACAGTCGCTGTCCCCTTCATCAGACTCTGAAGCAGCATTGACAGTTTCATGACATACTCCACTGGCAGAGATGGTAATTGACTTTCTGAAACGGGGGGCCCCCACGGAAGGAGTTGATGACGACGGTTGGTACCCCAGTCCGAACCGGTCCATCTTCACAGGAATGTCCAGCACTTTGCCCCAGCCCTTTACTTCTCCTGCTTCCACTAGCGCTTGAGCTTCTTTATACGATGAGACAGCTATCTCTGGCACTTTGCTTGGCCCGGGACCTTTGTCCTTGATGCGCAAACCTTCGAATGCCTGGCATGGTGTCTCGTGGATCTCCCCGTCGACTTCCACATATTTAAACGACGATAAATGGCTGACCAGGATGTCTTCTTCTCCGCACACGGTGACTACGCTGTCCCCGACCATATATTTCAACTTCTGATGCAGGGTAGACGTAACGGCCCCTGCCCCATGAATCCAGGGTCTTCCAAGCAAGCAGCTATACGCAGGCTGTATATCCATGATATAAAACTCAGTTGCAAACACTTCTGGCCCCACTTGCAGAGGCAAGGTAATCGATCCGAAGACTGTTCTCCGCGTACCGTCAAACGCTCTGACTACCAAATCGCTGGGTGTACACAAAATCCCTCGAACATCCAGCTTCATCATCGCCTTCTTAGGCAGCACATTCAAAGATGATCCGGTGTCAACCAATACGTGCGACATTACTGATCCCCTACACTCAACCGATACGTGTAATGCCATATTATGATCCCTCCCTTTCGGAGTCAAGTCAAAATCGGTAAAGCCCAAGCTGTGGCCTGCATTCACATGTGCCAATACTCCTTCTAGCTGATTCACGGAGACGTCTTGGGGTACAAAAGAAGTGTCCAAGACTTTCAGCAAAGCGTTTCTGTGAGCTTCCGAACATAAGAGCAATGATAGGATAGATATTTTGGACGGTGTCTGCTGCAGATGCTCCACAATCTTATAATCACTTTTTCGAATTAAGCGCATGAACTCTTCTACATCCTTCGATGCAGCTTCTTTTTCACTTGCTTGTACCGGAACATCTTCAACCACTTTCCCTTTTCCTTTCGCTAGTCTTTCGGCCTCCACTTCAGGAGATATAAAGATCCTGCCACTCCTCGTCATGCCTCCTGAGCCAACAACATTATCCACAATCTCCGCTGGCTGCTTGTTAATGTCAATTTTTATCCCATCACAATACACCTCTAACCCATATGACCATGGGACTGCTTTCGTGTTCTCATACGGGATTGGCCCGGCCTTAGTTATGGTGATCGGTGGTCGCTGAGCTGGTGCTGCTATAGTGATCGTCTTCCGAGGAATTGTCACTGTGGCCACATCACTCCGATTATCCACTACTGCTCCTGCAGGCTCATCAGTTGCCGCTCGATCAAACTGCAATATACCTTCATCAATTAAAGCCTGAATGCCTTTCTTCAAATCTTCACACCCCCCAGCTAGGGTCCAACAATCTAAGCAATACTCGTTACATCCTGGGTAAACACCTCCTTGCAACAGTCGGCTCTTTATCTCGCTCAGCGGCGTCTTCAAATCCTCCACATTCATAATCAGATTCAGACCTTCCTCAGTCAGAACGGCGTTCGCCCCATGATTAGGCATGGGTTTCTGGACTATATTTGGACCTGCCGTTCCGAAATTGATAGTCTTGTTGTCTAAGAGATCCTGCACAACGTGCTTAAAAGCATGGCAACCTTCGATATCGTGGCCCGGGGCCCCAGAATGAAACTCACAGTGCCTGCTTGCATCGTAACCGAACGGGGGAGCTCCCGTTATCGGCGCCAGAGTTCTTTTCTCTACCAGATTCAATCCCAACAATGTCTGCAATAAATCAGCATAGGTTGAGGGAGGCTTCTCAAACATTCTTCTCGGCTTACTACCCTGGAATCTTCGCTGAGCTTGCTGTGCCCCCTGATGAGGCTGCTGCTGCTGTGGCATTGGTTGCTGCTGAACCGGTTGTTGTTGCTGGAGGGGTTGTTGTTGATATGGGATAGTAACACTCGACACCTGCTGCGGCTGACGATATTGACCTCGTCCCCTGCCTCGGCCTCGGCCTCGGCCTCCAAATACCGCGCTTGCCTCGCCCTGACGGCGCCCACCATAAGCTTTCCTATTACTGCCAGATGCAGTTGATTCCTCGACTTGGAACTTTCCTTGCTTAATATTACGTTCAATCTTTTCCCCCATCAGAATCAGGTCTGAAAAACTGGCCAGAGACGTATGAAACAGCATATCATGAAACAGCCCTGTGAATGTGCCGACAAACATGTCATTCATTTCTTTATCTTCTACAGGGGGACGGACCCTGGCAGCCATATCGCGCCACCTTTGCGCGTACTCTTTAAAACTCTCCCCCTTCTTCTGCGAAAGCCCGGCCAACTGGACCCGATTGGGTGCCAGGTCGCTGTTATACTTGTAATGGGCTACAAATGCCTCCGCCAATTGCTTCCATGTCTTGATATCAGTTGGCTCCAACCCCATGTACCACTCTAGGGAAGGGCCCGACAGACTATCCTGAAAGAAATGCATTAGCATTCTTTCATCAGTGGAGTATGCAGACATCTTTCTGTAATAAGCTCGCACATGCACTTTCGGACATGTGTCTCCCTTATACTTATCGAACGCAGGAGCTTTGAATTTAATTGGCACCCTCAAGCCAGGTACCAAACCCATGGCCGCCATGTCCAATCCCACAGCACTTTGATTTAGGACTCCCTTCATCTGCTCTTCCAGCATTCTAATCTTTTGGGAATCATCCATCGGTCCTTCAAACCCTCCTCCAGAGAAGGCATCCTCCTGCTGATCCTCTTGCCACATACCATTTCCAGCCCCGTACCCATCGTACGCATTATTACGTCCAGCTCTGATCTGATTCATCCCCGGACCTCGGCCTCTGTTGCCGTACCCTTGAACGCCTCCAGCGGGACCAAAAGCCATAAACCCAGCACCGTTTCCGTTTCCAAAGCCTCCGTAACCCTGGTTGACCATACCATAACCATCTTGCCCAAAGCCTTGAGCATTAAAGCCATACTTGCCAGTGTTATCGAATCCCTGATCGTTGAATCCGAACACAGTATTGACAAAGCCATTGCCTCCTAGATTATCTCCCAAATTGACATCACCCAGCCCAGCATTATGGACAGCGGTCTCATTCCCCACTCCGACGTTACCATTCACAGCAGCGGTAGCGTTGTTGACGTTAGCAGCGGGTATATTGACTACAGGCGGAGCTACTGGCGTGGGAGTGCCGTCTCCATGAGCAGTATCAACCCGGACAGACTGATGATCTTCATTACCATGACCAGCGTTTCGAGCCAACAGAGGCTGGACCATGGCCTGCAAGTTCTCCTGCCCTTTTGCTATAGCTTCCATGGTTTGCATGAAGAGAGCGAGCTTCTCGCGCACATCTTGCATCTCGTTCTGCATTTGGTCCATGATTTTTCGACAGTTGGAGCGTGTAGAATAGCGGTGCGGATGCTGATCTGCAATCCTGTTAAGTACCTGATACAGAGCAGGAAATAAGACACCATTCAAAGATTACCTGTAATGCAATGTGAATATGAATGCAATGCAATGTGTCTGTGCATTAGGGAAGTTCATTCCCCCAGTTCTAGTGCGAAGGTGCCGGTGCAGTGACAGTGCTGACAATAGGAATATCGGAGCTGAATCATAGAAAGCCTCATATATTGCAGGGAGAACCAATAAACCCAGGGTACAATATCACTGAGAATACAAAGAAGGCATGACCTCAACCAACAATCCTGGTGATGGTCAGCACTATGCAAATAAAGCATACAAGTTACTACATGAAATGATCAAATCCTCCCAAAAGTCTGGTACTCCTCTATCAACTTCTTGGTCTCCGGATGACTTGGTCGATCAAGCAGCCCTTCAACAAGCTGGTTTCTCCTCTTAAGGACACGGCGTACGTCTTCAGCATTTTCTTCCCATGTTGCTTCTCCGAAGCAATCTTCTAGCTTTCGCTTCTGAGACACTGCTTCATCTCTGGATTTGATTGCCTTGTTCAGTGCATGCTGGACACTATACCGGGTCATCACTTCTTCCTCACACTTCTTGATGCTAGACTTCAACTTCTCTTTGAGGTCGGAAATTTGCTGCTTCAGCTTATCTTCCCTCTTCTTGTTGTTGGTGAGAGTAGCATTCCAAGTCTTATTGCAAGAGGATATCTCTCGGTGTGCTGCGTCGAGCGCCTTCTTTTTGGCTTCCAGCATGTCATGGGAGCTTCTGAACTCTTGCCCCAGACGTTCGCGCTTCTTCTTTTCCTCAGTCAACTCAGCCCCTAGTCTGTTTACTAGCTCGATCTGTTGTTGGAAAGCATATACGGCCTTGTTTTTCTCACTGCGTACTTGGGCTAACTCTTGCTCTAACCCTTCATTAATCTTCAGCAAGGCTTCTTTTTCCTTCACAACTTGCTCGTAGGCCTCCCTGGAAACAGTAGTTGGCTCTTCTGCCGGAACGGGAACAAGGATTGGTGCATCTGGAAACGGCATCCTCAACTGACTAGCCCTCTCCTGAATCCAAACTCTATAAGGTGCATAGGCCTGGCAATCGTTCTTGCCTAACAGTGGTTTCCCTTTGCGGTTAATACGCGTCCAGGCATGTTGCAACTTGGCTAGTAACTCCCCTTTCACGTCTCCGGTGAAGTACAGAGATTCATGTACTTCTTCCTCCTGAGGTGGATTCTTCAGCGCATATCCGAACTGACGAATGAATAGAGAGGGGTTGTAATTGATACACCCTTTTCTTCCTATCAGCGGCACATTAGGGTACCCAGAACAACTGAAGATGAGCTCAGATCCCAACAAATCTCGATCAAACCATACAACGTCTTCGGAAGATAGCCTCATCAGGCGTTCTGACCAACTGGCTGAGGTTGCACTGTCTACAAATGGTCCCTTTGTGGGAAGGTGACTCTTGAACCACATATTCAACAGAGGAGTACAGCAGTACACAACCTTGCCTCTTCGGTTCTCATTCTTGTAGTGCAATGAGTGGTAGAAGTCTCCGATCAAAGTTGGCACTGGGTTGCCTGCAGCAAACAGATAGAAAGCATCCAAATCCACAAAGTTGGGCAAGTTAGGAAACAACACAATTCCATAGATGCATAAAGCCAAAATAGCATTGAAAACCACCCAACAACCGTTCTTGGCGTACTCTTGAGCTTTGACAACCAAGAAATCAAGAGAGAAACCTGACACCCCAAGCCAAGAAGTCAATAACAGATCTGCAGCGTTCATATGCAAGGCTTTGGCTAAGTCCTCCAACTTGGGCTCAGCAGCAGAGTGAATAAAGGGGACCTCGTTCTGCACGGGAAGCTCGGTAAACTCCACATACTCCTCAATGGTAGGTCCTAGAATGAAGTCAGCAAAAGTAAAGCATCTCAATGCGGGATCATAGAACTGCATCAAGGTGTATAGCCCGTTCATCTCATCAGCAGTAGGCTTACAGACTAATCTCAGTAATCTCCCATGGCTCATTCTGAAGCTTCTCCTAACCTCCTCATCGGCAAGAGATATCAGACCAAGCAAAGAAGTAATATCAGGTGAAGGCAGCTTATACGCAACTGTTTTCCTCAAACCAGCCATAACCAACACTCGGAAGTCTGGGCACTAGAACTAGGGAAATGCAAATGCACCTGCAGCACAGACACACGTTAGTGAAATGCACATGGTAATGGATATGCAGGCAATGCAATGCAAGTAACATGCAACAGGGACCAAAGCTGCAGCTGAATAGCCTGAACTCAATCAAGAAAGGTCTCAGATAGACCATCCAGAAGTCATCAAACCCTGGTCTCAGATAGACCTAACACAAAGCTCCAATACTGGTCTCTGACAGACCTCAAACCATAACTCCACCTGGTCTCTGGTAGACCTCAAATCACATCTCCAATTGGTCTCTGACAGACCTCATAACGCATCTCCAAATGGTCTCTGACAGACCTCATAACTCTCCATAAATACCCAGGATCTCTGATCAAGAAATAACCGGTATCTGAAGGTCTGGTTACCTACATAACCCCAAATCCCCTCACAGGTGGGCGGCCCTATAACTGGCACCAGGTACGGCATCCTATGCGGTCGTCGGCGTCACAGACTTTCAGGGTTGATGATACGATTCCCAGAAGGAGTGGCATCATCAAATCCTGAAGAGGCCTCACTCAGCCAACTTCCAAATGATCGGTCCCCGGAGTCGACAATTCAGCTGACCAACAACCCCTTCGACCCAAAGGGTAGAAAAAGAAGCCAACCAGAAGAACCTCGTCCGAGTGTAGATTTCATGAGACACTAATGCAAGCAAAGCCGGCACGCGCCCACTACTTTCTACGCTAATTCTAGGTGCACTCAAGCCCAGGTCCGGCTTATCTCTCAATATCAGAACACCCGTCACACCCCAAGATACAACAATAATAATCAATATATAATGCTGAAGATAAAAGGTCAGAAATATAAATCCATACAAAATCCTCGACGGGAAAACAAGCGTTAGGATTGACTCTCTCAAGGGACGTTGGATCCCAAATGCATAAGAACCATCGCAGTCCTTAGCAGCCAGGGGACGTTGGATCCCCAGCAGAGTCGCCAGCTGTCGCTACTGCGAAAATCGGCGCCGGCTGAACAGAAGAGTCGCCACCGTGCGTTATTTATCCCACGGGAGGGAAAGGAAACGCTCAGAGTAAACCTCGCACAACACGGGAAAGGTATGGTCGTCGCAACCAAAACCTGGGTTCGGGAGTCGGTTACGCAAGGGGAAGGTATTAGCACCCCTCACGTCCGTCGTACTCGACGGGATCCACGCTTGTTTTCGGGTATGGATTGTTATTCTATCTACTCTACAGGTCAGGGGTTAAAAAAAAAATAAAAAAAAAAATAAAACGAAAATAAAAATGACTCGGCAAAGTATCGCACTTTATGCCTACGTATTCCCGTCTGGAACGAGAAATCAGAGTCAACGTAGTTCGCCTACCTACGGGAAAGGAGGGGAAGGTTGCTCGCTAGGATATCGCATCCTATGCCTACGTACTTCCACACTGCATGGAAGATCAGAGCAAACGTAGTTCGGGCCACGTACGACACAAGCTTGTCTTGGTTGGTTTTATTCCTTCTGAAAAAGGTTTTTCTGATTAGCAGTCCAAGCGGACAAAAATGACGTTTTGATGAGTTCACATTCTTTTACGGAAGAAGTGTCTTTTATTGTGTTTGAAATCTTTATGTGTTTTTCTGTTTGTTTTGAGAAAGAAGAGGCAGAACTCTAACCTACGGTTGCGAAGGGAATCAAACTAACCTAATGTTATCATGCATGGTTTAAGACCTAGTGTCTATCATGCTCCTCTCTTGCACAGAGAGAAACAGAGATCCTAAGGGATAGGCAGAAACAGAAACAATAGCAGATATATACAGTAAAGCAGTAAAATGCATGGATGCAACAATACAAGTGAGGCAAGGGAGTCCCACTCAACCTCGAACCTAGAAAACAATAGGCAAAAGTGAACAGGCTTCACTTTCAACCCAACAGGGTAAACAGCAAACAATACAACCAGGAAATCCAAACAATACATCAGCAAAAGAAACAGCATCAGCAGCTCTGAATCAACATCTGGCTTCAAGTAATCTCCAATCAGCTACAGGCTTCAACAAGCATCAATCTCCATCTTTATGACCTTCAGGCAAAGGCTTTGATCATCTATCTTCCATCTGCAATGGCTTTTCTTCAAGCTCAAACCTCCAGGATGAGGGATCAGTCACAAGAGTAAAGTGAATGAATGTTAGACAGTTAATTACCTACCAAGGGTGGTTCATCAACTGTTAACATTAAACAGAAAGTTTCCTCTCAAAAGTTCTATCTTTCAAATATATTCACTGATCCTTCCAAAGGAAGGAGGTGGATATTTGAAAGAGACTTTGAATCATAGAGAAAGGATGGATGCAGACAAGGCATTCCATGTTTGAGAAACAAGCTTTCTAATCTAGAGCTCTGCCTAGCTCCTAAACCCTAGTCTCCTCAGCAGCTGCTAGCAAGAACCTCCTCTCCAACTCTGGCAGTTGATCTTCAATCTCTGGATCTCCAATGGTCTTCATCTTCACAAGTCTTTAGCTCTCCCAAGTCCCCAGACAAACCCAATACCCAAACAAGCAAGCAACAATCCCAGAGGGCACACCACACCAGTCAATCAGATATACAGACAGTATTAATAGCAGTAGGGGAATCCTGACTTTTCTCTAAGGGATCTAATAACTACCCATAGCCCCTATAGTCCCATAACTAAACTAGTCAAACCCTAAGTCCTAAGGGAAAGAATCAAACTTCCTAAGTCATCACCTAAAAAATCCTAATTTGTTCATGTTATTCAGGCCTACATTAAGCACCTAAAACTAATTCCTAAAAATGGGAACTAAATTGGATCTACAAGTTCAATATCTAATCTAAACAACATAAAAAGAATGAACAAAAAATATGAAAGCATTTAATAGAACAAAAATTACTAAAATCATGCATGAAATGAAGCTATTTAAAATGCCATTTATTTAGAAAATATGAAAAAAATATCAAATAAAACTAAAAATGCAATTTTATTTAATGACAATTTTCTACACATTCTAATGTAAATGATGTAAAAAGAATGAATTGAAAATGATTTTTTATGTATTTATTATGAATTTTTAAAGTTGGTAAAAAATTAAAGTGAATTAAAAAAAATGAATTGAATTAAAATGAGAGAGGGAGGTTAGAATAGAAGATACGCTCAGTTAAAATCAGGATGGGCCAAGCAGGGTGGGGTGCGCGTAGCAAATTGGATTAGGCCCAAAACCACTTCAGAATTATTAAAAAAACAAAAACACGCAGGGGGTGAAAATAGCATATGATTCACGTTCAGAATGGAATTGGGCTTGGCATTGGGGGGTGGGAATATAAAACTCACTCAGGCCCGCCCGTTTCAATTAATGAAACGGTGCGTTTAGGGCACCAGCGCTTCCCTCCAAAATCTGAATCAAATGAGAGCCCTTCGATCGCTCTCTGAGTCAAAAGTCTAACACCAAACAGACGGCCATGATTTCGTCTTCTTCAATAGATCATAAACACTTAGGGTTTCCTCTCCATGGCAGCCATGCACGAGCCAACTTCTACCAATCTGTTCTCACTCTACAATCCATGAAACGCCACGCTATAAACATGAAAATTACTCAGAATCTCTCCCTCTACACGTCTATGGTCTTTGATTGCTTTGAAACTCAACAAACCACTCAACCCGAGCGCAACAAATTCTGACTCCATGAAAACACTCTGCAACTCATCAGCACAATTCTCAATCAAACTTATCCTAATCTAATCTATGACTAACAGTGATTATCCTGCGCTAACAACCTAAGATTCTAATGCACTAAGCCACGAGTTCTAGGTCCTAACAGTTTGGTGCACCTGCTATGAATTGTCTCTATTCAGCCTCAAATTCATCTAAACTAACCTCCTAACATCATAAACCATGAATATACTAGTAAAACTACCTAAATCTCCCTAAATTGAGTAAGTTAGAAAGATTTGCACCTTGAACAAGCTTTAATGGAGGCTGAGAAATCACGTGGATCCAGGCTCTTGTATGCTTCAATCTTGATCCATTCTTGATGTACTTGATTCTGTTTGCAATATTTGGATGAAACTTGGCTTGAATTGTGCTGTCAACTTGAAATTGCAATTTTGATGTTGATGATGGAAGTGCTCGAAAATGGAGTGATCACACCTTGTTCTTGGTTGAATTCTGATCTATGATGATGAATCAGTATAATGAAGTTGATTTTGATGGTGATTGGTGAAGAATTTGAGGAATTGAAGTGAAAATGCAATGAGAAAGAATGAGAGAATTGGGAAATTCTTGGTGAAAAATGAGTCCAACCCTTGATCAATCTTCATTTCATGAATATATAGTGTTCAATGGTAACTTCTAGATCCCTCTTACACATTCCCTTGCCTTCCAACTTTGATCCATTTTGGCTATGTTTCTTAAAATGCAAGTAACCAAGGATAACTTTGAAATCTTCCACTAAACTCAAAAAAGTGCTTGAACCATTGTCTTTAGAATGTCTTTTCCATTCAAAATCATATATTGGAAGTCTCCATTTGGACTTATAAATCTCCCAAACCATTTTCCACTTTGACTTTATTCAAATTATAAACCATTTTAGTTCAAATTTGGACCAATCATGCAACTTCATGTTATGAGCTTTTCCAACAATTTGTGACCTTCTTTCTAGACTTAAAATGTCATTTGGAGCAAGTTTGATGTTGTAAGTTTTTCCATTTGAGGCCTCCTTGTATGAGTTTTGGACATAGGTTAAAATGACCTGTAATTCACAAATGCCCAAAATACCCTTTGCTTGCCAAGGCCATAAGTTGAGTTCCACACATCATATGAAGGAATGCCATACCATTATAGAAATCTAAGACAATTAGGAACAATTCTTATGTTGACCAAGAATTCATTTGAAATCTCCTTGAGGGGTAAAAATTGCTTGGAAGTCAAGTCACTTTCACAGACAAAATTTCAGATACCTCAAATGACCTGTAACTTGCAAGGACCATAACTTGAGTTCTATAAATCTCCTTGATGTCTTCCACCACTCAAATTAAAGATCTTGAGATCCTCTACAAGTTTCATGTTGGCCAAGAAGCCATTTGAAGCTAGCATTTTGACTTATCTTGCTTGGAAATTTGACCTAAACTAGGGGATTTTACACAGAAACCCTAATTTAGAAACTCCTCTTCTCCTTGATTTCTCTTGAATTCTCCTTGGCATATCTCCATATCCTTCTTTATATATCCAATGATGAACCCCACATCTCTCCATTAGACTTGAATTCCCCTTAAATCAGTCAATTGACCTAGGGTTGACCTAGGGTTGACCCAGATGAAACCCTAGTTGACTGCCTTCAGCTGTAGCTCTTGTGCTCTCATCAATGACTTGTCTCCTTCTTTAAATGACTTTCTAAGTCTCTCATAATGGCTAGATACTCTCCATGCCTTCAACTCACAGCTCACAACCCTCTTGTTGACCCTCAGATGCTCTCAGCTAGGAGATGGACTCAAGGCTTGATCTGCTGAACTCTTTGCTTTCAAATTCTTTCCTAATGACTTGAATGAGATTAAATTGGGATAATAACCTCTTGATAGGCTTCTAGAGATGAGAATAATGATTGGTCCCCTGTTGAATGACTTGCTATGCTTATGCTATGCAGATGATTAGTCTATGTACATGACTCTATATGCAAATGCTAATGACATTGAAACATAAACCAAGTGAATAAGGTTGAGCAAATTTTAGGGTGCAACACTCGTCTGTTGTGCTATGCAAAGAATCTTACCGTTTCTGATCGGATGCTTCATTACGTAATCTGTTATGTGCTGATTCCCAAGGATTCAAATCATGCCCAAATTAACGATTTGGAAATGTAACTTCTTTTTGCTATCAAGAACAAGATTTGTGTCAACTGGATTTTGACCATTATGTATCACCTTCAACAACAGCTATCTCTTTCAACCCGTCTACCGTATGCAAGGCTGGTGTCTAGAATTTTGGAGCTAACAACTTTGAATCTTAACCGTGAACCAACCACCAAGATGAAATCAACCACCAATGAAATTAATGAGATAACAATTGTGAAGAATACCGGCATCATCAAAGACGCTGATGGCACCTACAAGTATGTTGACGAAGGAGCAGCCCCGAACCAAGCATATCCCGTACCAGAAGGAGGTATTACTAATGAGTTTCTCTACCAAACTATGATGACCCAACATAGAGAATCCATGAACTGTCATAGAGAATCCATTAACCTTCACCGCGAAACCTCCCGGGCCATTGTCTCTCTCTGAAACCTTATACTTACCTCTTGCCATACCAACACTGGCAACATTGATGAAGAGGATGAAGAAGGTGAAGAAGAAGAGGAAGCAGAAGAAGAGGATATGGTTGATGATGATTTTTAGAAAATATTTGCTTATGTTGCTTTGCTTCTGTTTGTTTTTTTATTTCGAACTGATTATATTATTTTGCTTCCGTTTGATTTGTAACCGTACACTATTTGTGCTGCATGTTTTATATGCTGCATTTCTTTTAATTATATTTGCTTTCTTGTTTACATAAATGCGTGCTGCCATATATGCTGCTATCTTGTGTCTGTTTGAAAGCTCTTTCCTTTTTGCTGATGTCAAAGGGGGAGAAGAGCTTGGTTCTTCTAATATCTCTCCGTGCAGATATTTTTTTTGCCTCAGCATAGATAGGGGGAGCTGCTGGACATAGGGGGAGAAGCACACCGAACCAAGAGATCGCGCAGACGTTTTTTTATTGCCATCATCAAAAAGGGGGAGAATGTAGAAGCATGCTTCAATCTCAAGTTTTGATGATGTCAACACTACTCAAGAAGCTCATCTCTTAGTTGCAAAAAGTCAAGCCTTTCAAAGTTATCAAGACTATGCAAGGGTATCTTTCAAGTTAAGTTTCGTATGTAAAAACCGTTCTACATCTGTCGAGACCTGGACACAAGGCTGGTATATCAAAGTTCTCTCTCTAAATTGATATACAAGTGTTCAATACTGTAAACTATTTTTGCATAATGCATTAACATGTTTTAAATTCATTTGGAATTGGTATAACACTTTTAACTTAATTATTTTTCAAAGTTTTTACAGTGTTAACCGATTAACCATATGGGTTAATCGGTTAACACCCTCAAATTTTAAATTCTTTGGGCCAACGTTACAGTGTTAACCGATTAACCTATATGGTTAACCGATTAACACTGAACGTTTTCTGAAAAATTGTTTCCTTTCAAGTTCAAAATGTGTCCAAATGTTATACCCTTCCATCCATTGTTTTGTACTTTCATATACCCTTTTGAAATGGTGTTTTGACTGATATAAATTCTGTAAAAATTCAAATTGAAAAAAAAAACACACCTACAATTTTCAAATTATTCATTGAATCAAATTCACTAAAATTCAAATATTTTCAAATATCTTAAAAGTGTCCATATTGTTCATATTTTTCATATGCATAGCATTGAACACTTGTATTAAGATCAAAAGAGTGAATTCTGATCAAAAGGAGAAGATCAATCTTTGTATTGATATCACTATTATTACTCTCATAAAATCATTAGAATTACTTGTATGTGACTTGTGATCCAGGATTGTTGGACACAAGGGTGAGTGTTGCAAGAGGATTGTTCTTGCATCCTAAGTTGTTGAAATTCTTTGTTAGTAGGCCTCACCGGTTGATGGTGTGATAGGTTGTACTTTCTTAAACAATAGTAAAAACTCTCTTTCGTGTTGAAAGGGAGTGGAGTATTCTCGGATTGTGAGGGGAACCACTATAAATCTTGGTGTCCACTTTCTTTATGCGTTCTACTGCATCCATCACCAAGAACATAACCAAAGAAAAATTAAAGAATGCCAAAAATCTGAAAAAGTTTCTATAAGCCTAATTCACCCCCCCCCCCTCTTAGGCATACTCTGAACTTACAAGCCATAAGTGCCACGTTTGCACATTCTTCGTCTGACTCTGATAAATATTCAGATGCATCTGAATCATCCCAAGTTGCCATCAGACTTCCTTCTTGGCTTCTCCTTCAGAAGTTTTGGGCATTCATTCTTATAGTGCCCAGGTTCCTTGCATTCATAGCAGACCACCTCTTTCTTTCCAGATCTTCTATGTCCAGAAGACTCTTTACGTTGATCTGGTTTCTTGAAGTTTTTGAACTTCTTCTGTTTATGCTTCCATAGTTTGTTGATCCTTCTAGACAGCAGGGACAATTCATCATCTTCTTTAGAAGAAGATTATTCAGAACTTTCTTCTATAACCTGCAAAGCTTTGGCAAATTTGTTAGATTTTAAAGCAACTGACTTACCTTTTTTCTGAGGCTCGTCTTCCTCCAGCTCAATCTCGTGACTCCTTAAGGAACTGATCAATTCCTACAGAGTGATCTTATTCAGATCCTTCGCGAGCTTCAGAGCTGTCACCATGGGTCTCCATCTTATTGGCAGACTTCTGATGATCTTCTTGACATGGTCAGAAGTAGAGTAGCCTTTATCCAGAACCTTCAACCCAGTAGTTAGGATCTGAAATCTTGAGAACATAGTTTCTATAGATTCAGACTCCTCCATTTTGAAGGCTTCATACTTCTGGATGAGCGCCAGAGCCTTGGTCTCTTTTACTTGGGAGTTCCCTTCATGAGTCATCTTCAAAGATTCAAACATATCAAATGCAGTATCTCTGTTTGTTATTTTCTCATACTCAGTATTAGATATTGCATTTAACATGATGATTTTTGCTTTGTGGTAGTTTCTAAACTCCTTCTTCTGTTGATCAGACATAGATTTCCTGTCAATCTTTTTCCCTTCATCATTGGTAGGATGAATGTAACCATCAGTTACTAAATCCCACAAATTAGCATCATAACCTAGAAAGAAGCTTTCTATTCTGTCTTTCCAGTAGTCAAACTTCTCACCATCAAACATGGGAGGTTTGGTGTTGATTCTGTCTTTATCATCGTATCTATTGTTGTATGAAGTTGAAGTAGAAGCTTCAGTAGCCATGATGAATAAAGAACAAGATATTTGGAGTTTTTCTCAACTGGATCTTTTCTGTCACGGTGAAGTGAGAGAACTAACAGAACCGGAGCTCTGATGCTAACTGATGGTGAGAAAAACACTTAGAAGGGGGTTGAATAAGGGTTTTGAAATAATTATGGCAATAAAAATAACACAGTATTTTTATCCTGGTTCGTTGAACTCAACTAATCCAGTCCACCCTACCAAGGTGATTTGCCTTTCTCAACAAGGACTTAATCCACTATATTCAAACAGATTACAGTGTCAACCACTAAGAAAAACTGTCTTAGTCTTCTCAAGAAATCCTGACCACAACTTGGTCTTCTTAAGGAATCTTTTACAAATAAATGTAAACTAACAAGTGTTTAAGATGCTTCTAAAAAGCTATATCACAACTGTGATTTTTACACTTAGATTAAGAACGAATAAAACTATTCAGCTTATGAAATAAATTGTATGAGAGTTTGAGAGTAGTTTTCAATTTGATTTCTCAGAAATTCGTCAATTCGTCAACTTTGAAATGTTGTTGAAGACATCCTTTTATAGAGCAGAAAGTCTAATGCTTGAAGACTGTGCGTAACATAGTAGCTGTAGCCTTTTTGTCTTCTATTGACTTTAGCTTTCCCAAAAGAGGAATGTTCAGACAAATCCCTTTTGTCTGATTTCCTGTGCCATACATGAATAAGGAAAGAGTCGTTTGGAATATGCCAACGGATATATCTTTGAATAATATCTTCTTCAACAAGCTTCTGTATCAAAGTTATCAACATCAGAGTCTTGATGTTATCAGAGTTTTGCAGCCAATGTGCTTCAGTGTGAATATCAATCAGAGCAGAGTTTGAATAATAGAGCCTTTGTACTTGCAGCGAAAAGTACTTTCAGAGTCTTCTTGAAACAATGCTTGAAACTCTTCATACAAATTTTTCAACTACGCTTCAGAGTCTTCTGCAACTTCTGCTTCAGAGTCTTCTGCAGATTCTGCTTCAGAGTCTTCTGCAGCTTCTGCTTCAGAGTCTCTTTTGGCAGCGCTCAGAGTCTTCTAATGACTTGCTTCTAATGCTTCAGAGCTTTGCGTAGAGTAATGTTCAGATGCATTTTTACTTCCATAAGAATATTTATTTTAATATCTGAAACAAAAACACTTTAACAAAATTAGAGTATATATTTTCTTAATACAAAATTTCATTAGTGTTATCATCAAAACATAGAGATATATTAAACACCAATCTGTGTTCTAACAATATGGATGTAAATGTTTGGACATGATATATCTCCATTATATCCCATATGTTGAGACTAAACAATGTCTTTATGTTAGGTTTGATAAGTGTACTTATGTGTAAGATCAATATGAATACAAAAATATGGATTATAATTTTGATATAATTAGTAATGTTGTCTCTTGTATTGTGCGAGTATAAAAAAATGGTTGATGAACAACCAAGATACAAGTATAATCGATGATCATGACATGCTTTATTTTTTAGAAAGAAACCTAAATCTTCTAGAGTCTAAAGTACAAAAAGTGAAATAGGCAATCATCTAGCACTGCTGAGGGACAATCGTCACATGGTCAGGGATCTCGATCTTGTAAAAGACCCTGAACACGTGCATATACTCATCTCTTGAATTTTCCTTCTTTTTGATCTCGTGTTCTCTCTTCCTTCTCATTACTCTCGCGTTTGCAGTGCCATGGAACGATCGGTGTTGAGAACTTTAGTATCGAAGCATGCGAGTTTCATCGAAGAAAGGAAAGTTGCGGTAGTTGTGAAAACATAACATCAGCGGTGAAGTAGTTTAGAGATTCAGAGAATGTTTTGTTGTTTGAGCAAGGTTATGTGGGATTACAAGTTGTTGTTGATTGGAGGTTAAATGTGGTATGGTGTGGATTTGAGGGAGAAGAAGGTCGTTAGTTTCGAAACTATTGTGGTAATCCTTGTGACAGTGGAAGAAGAAGCGATGGCTATGGGGTCAAATTGATGTTTTGTGTTGCTAAGATGGTGGGTTCTGTTGGAGGATGGCAGGGTGAATTATAAGGCGAAAAACAGAAATAACAGAGGTAAGTTTTTTTAACATTCAGAATTTCTCTCCTCCTCCCCTCATGAATTCGTTCTGTTCTTTTCATTCTCCCTCTTAAAACCCAAACAAACTTGCTTGTTAATTTTGGAGGGATACAGGTGAAAAAGTCATGATGTTACAAGATGTACTCTTCAACTTTTTTTTTACTGCAGCTCTGTATTTTTGTGGTAATAAATTTTATAAAATAAATAGACAATGATTATTAAACTAATGTTAAAGCAACCTAATTATAATTAACTGAATAAATTTAAATTAAAATTCGGAATTAATTGAAAAATTATTCAAATGAAGGAAAAAAGATAAAATAAATAAATAAGGTCAACTAAAATAAAAATCTAATCATCTAAACCAAACTAAATTAATTTAATCAAATTAAATGTATTAACTAAGAAATAAAATAAAAAAAATAAAAGTGATAAAATAAAATAACATTAGCTAAAATAAAATCTTAATTAGCTAAGAAACTTAAATTAAATATAAATTAAAAGATTATTTTAACTAAAAAATTAAAAGAAAAGATAACATTAAATAAAATTAACTAAAATAAGATCCTAATTAACTAAGTAAATTTAAACTAATTTAATTAAAATAATATCTTACTAAGAAATAAAATAAATGATAAAATGAAGATAAAATTAACTAAATTGAGTCTAAATTAATTAAAAGACTAATTAACCAAAACTACAAATAAAATGAATAAATGGGAGCAAAAAGGTCAGGTATCGAAATTCCTGAAAATAAAAACGATTGCACTAAAATTATCAGCGTGAAATAAAATCACTCGGAAAAATACATCATTTTGTCAGATTTTGAAATTAATCGGGACCGACTTTTAGTTTGACTGACTCGTCTATAAATCCAATAAGTTCATTCCAGCTGATAAATTGGGGTATGCAGATGATTGACCTAGAATGATATGCAAAAGATCAAAGAATCTAAGGATAAAATTTGGGGTATGACAACCTACTATACTAGCATATGGAATGCTACTCATATAAATTCTTTCAGCTTCAGTACTCAGGCTTTGAGTAGTACTAAGCTTAAATTGAGCATTTGTCAGAGTCACAATAGGCTTTAAATTCGACATACCAAACTTGTCGAGAACCTTCCGTAGGTATGTCTCTGAAGATAATCATAACTCCAACTGATTTCTATCTCTCCGGATGTTGATCCGCGTGTCACGCACGGATCAAAACGAGTGTTTTTGTAAAAATGCAGTACAACGACAGTAACTCGAAATATCGTTCTCACAAGGATTCTTGATTATTACTAATCGAATAAAAGGGGGGGGGTTGGTCGTGTTCGATTGAGAAAGAGTAATTAACAAAAGTGATTATTGAAATAAGCTGTTGTGAAATAAGTGATTATGAAATAAGTTAATCTGCTGTTTATTCTCCCACTTATCATTGATCATACAATTCTCAAGCCCTAAACGGATTCCATTCACATTCGATTACGGTAACAGGTAACAATTAACAAGCGTGATTGCAACTAATATATGATTTATGTTCCTAAATCTGAATTAAGCAAACAGGTAACGCAAACACGAATTAAGCAAACGTGGTTACGATTAACAGAACATATATCAATCAAATTAATCCAATCCCAATCTATAAAATATGCAATTGAGTTAAGCAAACAATGAAAAATGAATAAAGCATTCAGAATTATAGATAGAATTGAAAAGGGAATCAAAGTTACTTGAAAATTGTATTAACCTCAAAGTTAACGGAGATACGGTTACAGCAGATCAACCCGAAGAGATTAGTTCTCCATGAGTTTTACAAGCGTAAAATTTTTTCTAGTGAATAGTGATGATGAACAGTAAAAACGAGATAGTTGTTAAAAACAAAAACAAGGGATCCGGTTCATAACCCAATTGGGTGGAAAATATAACCCAGGCCCAAAACATGACCCAAAACTAAAATAAAATTAATGATGCAGCTTCAAACGAAAATCTTGGAATTAAATGCTCTGTATCGGACTTCGATTCAAACACAAAAGTTGTAGCTCTCTGTCTTAGCTTTCTATCAACTAGTAGAACGCGTCGATCCGACTCTCGAAACTCCAATTAAGATCGTTTCCGTAAAAGCTGCTAAAGCTGAAAATTAAGTACGAAAATTAAATATAGGTAAATATAAACTGAAATAGAAAAACATTATAAAATATAAAAATGAACTAATCAAACCATGAAAATGCATAACTACAAACATGGAAGAATGTGTATCAAAATGCACTGATCAATGTCAATCCCAAGAATCCTGATGGCAGCTCCCAGACCCTTCATTTCAAACTCCTTACTGAGTTCAGCCTTCACCTCCATTACATCCTCGACACTGTTGCTAGTTATGAAGATATCATCCACATAAAGCAACAAAAAACAAGTGAGTTTCCATGTCGAAATCTGAAGTAAACACAGTGATCTAACTGGCTTCTAGTGAAACCAATATGTGTCATGAACTTGTTGAATCTCCTATTCCAATATCGAGGAGATTGTTTCAGGCCATACAAAGACCTATTCAGCTTACACACATAATCTTCCTTGTCCTTTTCTATATACCCTTCAGTTTGTCGCATCATGATCGTTTCATCTAGATCACCATACATGAAGGTTGTCTTCACATCCATTTGTTCAAGTTCCAGGTCAAACTTCGCCACCATGGCTAATAACATTCTAATAGATCTATGCTTTACAACAGGCAAGAACATATCATTGAAGTCGACGCCTTCTTTCTGACTGAACCCACTAGCAACCAACCTTGCCTTAAAGCGCTTTGACATCACTCCTTCGATTCCTTCCTTGACCTTGAAAATCCACTTACAACTGATTAACCTAGCCCCTACAAGTTTCTCAATCAACTCCAAAGTGTTATTGTCATGAAGAGATTCCATCTTGTCATCCATGGCTTTTCGTTATTTAGTCTTATTTTGACTCCTCATAGCTTCCTTGTAGTCTTTAGGTTCTTCCTCAAGTACCTCACTTGTAGAGATTAAGACAAAAGTTATAAGATCTGCATAACTAAGTCTTTGAGGTGGATTTATAACACTTCTCGGTCTATCTCTTTCTAGTAGGTAGTCATTGAATGTTTCCTCAGTCTCTTGAGAATCTTACTCTTTTTCTTCGACTTCATTTGGGTTATGCACTTCAGCATTACTATGCTCCACCTTAACAGGAATCTCTACCTGTTCCAGCTCCTCTTTAGAGATTTCTTCACTTCGACCAGCATCACCAGTTTTCTTAAACGCCATCTCGACTTCATTAAAAACCACATCACAACTTGTGATACATATTCTGTGACCTGTTTCTAGGAACCACAACCTATAACCTTTTACTCCCTCAAGATATCCAAGGAACATGCGTCGTATGGCTCTAAGCTCGACCTTGTCTCGCCTAATATGAGCATAGTCCAAACAACTAAATACTCTCAATTTGTTGAGATCTGGCGGTTGACCCGACCAAACTTCTTCAGGTATCTTCATTCTCAAGGTAGTCGAGGGATATCTATTTATCAAATAAGAATCTATCAAAACAGCCTCCGCCCAAAACACCTTCTTCAATCTAGCACTAAGCAACATGCATGCATCTAACCCTTTCAAAGATTGTTCAATTAAATCTCTCAGCTAAGTCATTTTGTTGAGGAGTACTTGCTACAATCTTATGCCTTGCAATCGTAGACTCGACACAGTAACTATCGGAAGCTTCACTGTAGAACTCAAGGCCATTGTCAGTTCTCAACCTCTTAACCTTTTTGCTAGTTTGAGTTTCTACCAGAACCTTCCAACATTTGAAATTCTCAAAAGTTTCATCCTTAGTCTTCTGAATGAATACCCATAATTTTCTGGAATAATCATCAACTATGGATAGAAAATACCTTGCACCTGAATGTGAACAATTCCTTGCAGGCCCCAAAACATCAGCATGATTGTAATCTATGGATCCATGTGTTCTTTGTTTACCTTTGTTAAACTTCACCCTACATGATTTTCCAAATACACAAGGTTCACAAAACTCCAATTTCTCGACTTTGTCACCACCTAGTAGGTTCTGTTTCCCCAGTTCGACCTGGCCTCTTTCACTGATATGGCCCAATCTCATGTGCCATAATTATGTCTTCGACACAAGTTTTATGGATACAAATCTGCTGAACCACTTACAACCTCAGCCTCAAGGGTATACAAGCTTTGTTTCTTCATGCCTCTCAAGACTTCCTTCGACCCATTACTCTCCTCTGAAGACATATCTTTTTTTTTCCAAATTCACCAAGAGAAATAAAATTCCTTTTAAGGTCAGGTACATACCTAACACCATTCAATAACCTTATTGACTCATCATGAAGCTTGAATCTCACAGATCCAATACCTACAATCTAGTAAGCTTTATTGTTTCCAACAACACTATCCACCATCTTGATCACATAATTCTTCAAACACACTCTTGTTTGGAGTCATATGTCAGGTACATCCTGAATCCATAATCCATTATTTGCAAGAGTTGCTGCTCGATACCACAAGGACATCTGATGATTCATAATCATCTTGCACAATACCTGCATTGCCATTATCCTTACCTCCATGATTATTCAGGAACTCAGGACACATCTTTCTTGTGTGACTTTCCTTCCTATAATGACAACACTTAATACTAGAAATATCACCACCATAAGACTTTTGCTGAGTTTTACCTTTCTTCTTCTCAAACCTACCATCTCTCTTCGAGGATTTCCCCTTCATGGATAACCCTTCGCCAATTGATGGTGATGGTTTCTGCTCATTTGTTTCGTTCAAATCCTTCAAATACAAGGCTGTTTGAACTTCTTCAAAGGTCAAGGACTCTCTTCCATACAAGAGGGTTTCTTTCAAGTGAACATGCGACTTAGGTAAAGAACACAACAATAGCAACGCTTGATCTTCGTCATTGACGGTAACATCAATATTTTCAAGATAAAGAATAAGCTTGCTGAACGTATCCAACTGTCCCGTCAACGCTTTATCTTCATTCATCTTTAATGAATAACATTTTTGCTTCAAGTACAGACGATTCACCAAGGACTCTGTCATATACAATCATTCGAGTTTCAGCCAAACATCAGTTATCATCGTCTCCTTTGAAACCTACCTGAGAACCTTATGACCAAGACTCAGAATAATTGCACTGTGGGATTTCTCTATCATCGTTGACTTACTCTTCTCCGTCAATGCAGCATCTATGTCATCTCTTTCCTATAACGCTTCTAGAAACCCTATTGAACAAGAAGGGCTTGTTAGAACAAGATTTGGTTCTGCAAGATATCTCTAAGTTTTGATAATAACAAAGTGGTATTTGTGTGAGAATAATTTTGGTACTCTAACACTTGTTTTTTGAACAATTAACAAACAGGTTGTAACTCTAATAGAGAAAGCTCTGACTCTGATAAAGATCATATTCAACGTTTACTCTGATATGATCAAATTCGCTTTTATGCTATATGAAGTAAGTCTACTTCTGATCTACTCTCATTCAGAAAGCTTCTAAGAAGACAATATGTTGTTGCTGAAATGCTCTCTTGGTTTTTTCTTCTGATCAGGACTCTGATACTTTACTTCTGAAGGTTTTCAAGCTTTTAAAGTCATCATCTTCTGAAGACTAAGTGTTGAAGACTCTGAAGACAAGGTACTGTTGAACGAAGTTCTAAAGACTACAAAGACTTGAGTTTCTGAAGAATAAGTATTGAAGACTCTAAAGACAAAGTTCTGCTGAACGGTGTTCTGAAGACTCTGAAGACTTAAGTTACTTGTTGTTGCACCCCAAAATTTGCTCAACCTTTTCTTACCTAGTTTATGTTTCATTACAGTATCATTTGCATAGTTATATCATTTTCATATCATGGTATCATTCATATAGCAGGGGATCAAGTTGATTCTTATCAAGGGAAGCCTAGCAAGAGGTCTCATTCAAGATTGAGAAGTTATCAAAGTCATCAGAAGGTGGTTTGAGAGCCTAAGGGTTTAGATGTTTGAGTGTGAATCTTCTCCTAACTTGAGGATAAACTGAAGAGTATCAGAGGGTTGTGAAATGTTGAATGTGAGAAGAGGATGTGTATGGATCTCATAGAATGCCTAGAGGGCCATGAGAGAGCTCAATCAAGTCACTGTGTCAAATGCAAGAGCCACAGTTGAGGTGCAAGTAATTAGGGTTTCATCTAGATCAATTCTAGGTCAACTGGACAATTGAAGAGTATCAAGGCCTACTTTTAGGTTATGGAGTTCATGAAATGATGTGATAAGACATTTGTGGTGTTGTGCCAAGATCAAATCAAGAAGAATCAAGAGTGTGGGAAGTTGCTAAGTTAGGGTTCCAGTGTAAAATCCCCTATTTAGTGCCTAACTTCATGACCACATAAGTCAAGATAAAAGTTTCAAATGGATCTTTGGCCAACATGAAACTTGTAGATCATATCAATACCTTTAATTTTAGTACTAGAAGTCCTCCATTGGATTTATAGAACTCAAGTTATGGCCCAGACAAGTTACAAGTCCTCAGATACCACTGAAACTTGTCTGCGAAAATCATCTGACTTCAAAGCTATTTTTGACCTAGAAGGAGGTTTCACCTGAACTTTTGGCCAACATGAAAGTTGTTCCTCTTAATATTAGCTTTCCAAATTTTACTAGAAGTCGTCCATCTGATTTGTAAAACTCAAGTTATGAGGTTTACAAGTCAGGGGTATTTTGGGAAAGTGAGATTATAGGTCATTTTCAATCATTGGTCAAAATCTCCAACTTGCACTTGTCAAATGGATTTTTGTTCAACATGAAAGTTGCTTAAAATGGGATTTTAAGTGCAATCAAGTGGCCATTTGGGATTTGTTTGGCTTGTAGCAAAAAGTCACTTAAAATAGCCTAAAAAAGGGAATTTTTTAAATGGATTAAGGAGGCAAAATTGACTTTTTGAGTTAGAGGAGCAAAACATGGCATATGAGTACATTTTTTGAATGGAAATCACATTCTAAAAACATTGGCATTGTCAGAATTTTGAGCATAGGCCAAGTTTTGGAAGTTGTCATTTTGATTACTTCACCATGAAGTTACATAATCAAAAATAGCCATTGGATCAAATACAAGGAGCAAATCTCAGCCATTCACACTCCACATGATGTTATTAGTTGAATTGAATCATCTTGGAGCCAAAACATTGCCATTTTCGTGTACCTTTAAGAGGAAAAAGTGGTGAAATTTTGAAAATTCATTTTGGGCCTAGAGGCAAGGATTGGGCTTTCTCTTGATCCATATCCATTGTATATAAGATTTCTAACCTTCACAAATCATTAGTTCTGGAAATTGGAGCAGGATTGATCAAGAACAAGCTTGAAAAAGTGAAGAACACTCAAAAAGTGAATTTCAAGATCTAGATCGTTTCAGGCCAAATTGTGAATTGAGAAAGCTTTATTGAAGATCATTGAACGATTCTGGAGAGTTTCGCGAAGCTTCATAAAAGATTAAAGGCTCAGTGGAAGTTCTCCACTAGGTACTTGAATTTCACCATATCTCTCTTAATACTTGATGATTCTTTGCCATTTTCGTTTCTTTGCACTCCTTGAAGTATGTAGATCATTTCTGGATTATAATTGTTGATGTTTATGACATTCGAAATTTGGAGCTCCAAACTTGTGAGATTTTATATGGACTGTTTTGGCATGATTCGACTTAGTTTTTGCTTGATCTTTAACCTCCATGACATAAGGATGAGTTTAGAATTAATTTGGAGAAGTTTTAATGAACTTGAGGTTTTGGTGTCAAACTTTGTTTGATTCGTTTTTCTTTGAGCTTGCATTATTATTGATTTTTGATGAGATATTTAGAATCCTTGCGAAAAATCCTTCGATTTCGGTCCAAAAAACGTGCGAAACGGATAAGAATTAAGAGAGTTATGGTGCTTGGAAGTTGCCGG
The DNA here is from genome assembly GCA_963859935.3 of Lathyrus sativus. Taxonomy (NCBI): domain Eukaryota; kingdom Viridiplantae; phylum Streptophyta; class Magnoliopsida; order Fabales; family Fabaceae; genus Lathyrus; species Lathyrus sativus. Next base: position 435,230,677 of record OZ012740.1, on the reverse strand, counting down.
AAAACCACCTCCGGCCGGAACTGTTCCGGCGAGTCCAAGGAAGAAGACGAGCAGCTACCGTCGGATCTTGTGACCAAGTCCGCGCATCCAAGGCGCACGATTGTGCCACGTGTCATCACACCAAAACGGCGTCGTTTTGGCCTGCCAGGAAGACCAAGCGCGCACGGGTTCGATTCCTGCCCAGCGCATCTTCCACTTTTCTGTTTTGATTTTCACTAATTCAATTTCCATTTTCCATTTTATTTTTTTATTTTCTTTTTATTTTTCTGTTTTGATAGCTGTTTGCTTTAATTACATTAAAAATAGTAAAAATCATCAAAATATTATGAAATTATTTTGTGTAGTTCCTGAATGTCTTAAGAAATTTTAGGCATTAATTTTACATTTTTAGGATTTTATTGGAATTAGTTATGATATTTATTTTGTGCTAATGTCCATTGTGTTACATATTTGACCATCTGTTTTGTTGAATTTTGTTCTTCCAATTGGTGATAAATTTGGCTTTTATTTTTTAGTATGTTTTAGGGTAGATATTCATGTTCCCTCAGGATTTTTATTAGAATTTTAAAACATCTTTAGGTTCTGTTTTAGGTGTTGAGATTAGAGCCTTCCCAAACTTGTGGATTACCTTGATACATTTCAATCTAGAATTTATTTAGATAACTTAGAAATTGAATTAGGCTTCAATATTTTAACCCTAGTCTTTTCAAACGTGTATATTCCCCCAGGTAATTAATTAGAATTTTATAATTTTGTTTTCTATTTTTGTTGAATTTTGCAAGTTGCTTGTGTTTGTGTTGTTCTCTCTTGAGTGCCTTTGCTTGTTTGGCTTGGTTGGTGACTTTGGAGCTGGTTTTGCTTGGATTCCTTTTTGGGAAGTCTTCTGGACTTGATATAGATGCTATGGATTGAATATTGGAGCTTGGAGTTGGAGTTTCCTTTTCTTTTAGGAGTTGTTTTAGGAGCTTAGGAAATTAGGGTTTTAGGAAGAGCTATTAGAGCTAGTTTTGATTTCTTCATCAAACATAGAATGCATTGTTTGCTTCTATTACATCCAATGACATGAAGTCATCCTAGGGAAACTCTATCTCTCCTTTGGAGGGATGTGTGGTATGCCCATAGTTGAGTAAAACTTTGAGGATACCTTTCCATTTCAATGTTGGTGCTTGATGGTTTCCTTTGGTTTTCATTAAGTTTTCAACATTTCAACCTTGATCTTGGTGATTGTTCCTCTGCTTGGAGTGTGCTTGCTAGAACTTGAATATGAAGTTGAAGAAGCTTGAGATAGAAGCTAGCTTGAAGATGAAGTCTTGCTGTCAACTTTGCTATCATTTCAACTGTGCTGTTTAGAGCTTGTTGTTGTTGTCTGCTGTAGGAGTTTGTTGCTGCTGTTTGGTTGCCTCCTCTGTATCCTTTATTTTTATCTGTATTGTCTTTTTTTCTTGTGTTGATTATCCTTAGGTTTGAGGTGGAGCTTGTCTCCTCTTGCCTGGTGTTTTCTCCCTTGCCTCTCTTATACTGTTGCATAGCATGCATACTGTTTACTGATTACCGCTTGCTTTCTTTTGCTGTTTCCCCTAGGATCTCTGATTTCCTCTGTGCAAGAGGGAATTATGACAGACATTAGGTTTCTGACCCATGCATGATAACTGTAGGTAGATTCCCCTTTCAACCATAGTTTTAGGGTGTCTCTTTTCTCATCTCAAAACAATTCAAAAACACAGTAATAAGGTTAATTGAAGTCGTGCGTTACGAGCCTTAAGCTATCTGGGAAAAGGTTGGTGGAGGGTCTCTCTCCAGTAATCTGGATGTTATTGTGGTACCCTTTGGGTGACATACGAAGCGTTCACTCCTGGGTCATAGTCTCTAGTGCGACTGAGATTGCAAACATCCTAAAAAACAGTTCTTTCGTAAAAAAACTCAAACAAACATTCAAACTTTGTTTTTGTCCGCTTGGACCTTTAATCAGGAAACCCTTTTCAGAAGGAGATAAAAAACTGTCAGACAAGCTTGTGTCTTCCGTAGCCCGAACTACGTTTACTCTGATCTTTCATGCCGTATGAAAGTACGTAGGCACGAGATGCGACATCTCGGCGAGCAACCTTCCCCCCGTAACCCGTAGTTAGGCGAACTACGTTGACTTTGATTTCTTGTTCCAAACGGGAATACGTAGGCATAAAGTGCGATACTTTGCCGAGAAATTTTATTTTCTTTTTAACCCAAACCTGTAGAATAGATAGAATAACACACCTTTAGATAGAAAACAAGCGTGGATCCCGTCGAGTACGACGGACGTGAGGGGTGCTAATACCTTCCCCTTGCGTAACCGACTCCCGAATCTAGGATTTGGTTGCGACGACCATTCCTTTCCCTCTTTGCGTTAGGTTTACTCTGAGCGTTTCCTTTCCCTCTTGTGGGATAAATAACGCACGGTGGCGAATCTTCTGTCATAGACGGCGCCGATTTTCGCAGTAGCGACAGCTGGCAACTCTGCTGGGGACTTTCAGTGGTTCCCTATGCGAGTCAATCCTAGCGCTTGTTCTCCCGTCTGGGGTTTTGTGTGTATTTTATTTTTCTGTCTTTACTTTCAGTACTGTATATATTTGTTATTGTGTTGTGGGTAGGGGGTTAGTTTGAGAGATAAGCTGGACCTGGGCTTGAGTGTACATAGACTTAGAAGTAGAGAGTAGTGGTTAGCCTGCTTGCTTTGCTTGCACCAGCTAGCTACTAAATTTATGCTCAGACGAGATTCTCTTTGATGGCATCTTGCCTGGTCCTTTGGGCTCAACAAGGTGTTGGATTTGAGGGTTGTCGACTCTGGGAACCTATCATTTGAGATTCGGCTAAGTGAGGCCTCTTCAAGGGTTGATGATGCCACACCTTCTGGGTATCGTATTATCGCTCTTGAAAGTCTGTGACGCTGATGATCGCATAGGATGTCGTACCTCGTCTGCGAGTTAGGTACATACCTGTGAGAGGGTAGGTGGCTCTTTTTGCAGGAAAACTCTGGCCTCAGAACACCTGGTTTGTCTTTGTCAAGGAGAATTGATTGTGAGGGTTCTTTTATGGATGGTTTGGTTTGAGGAGAAGATCTGATGGTTCTCGAGTGGCAGTACAGCACATCGCAGTTCTTCATCATTGCACTTGATCCCCTGTCTGCATATGCATCATCTGCATTTTCATGTTTGCATAATCATATTGCATAGCAGGTACTTTGAGTGTTTTCGCCTAACCCTCTGTGTGTGCTGGTATGGCCGGATAGATCGAAGGTTCCGAACAATAGAGCAGATTCAAGGTAAATTGATTGAGGTCTGAAGCCAGCTAGGGCAAATGACAAGAGACATACAAGAGTTGCGTCTGGATCAGAAGACACTCAGGGAGGAAAACCATCAGCTGAAGGCCCAGGTGGGCTTGATCATGGAAGTGATGAAGAATGTGCTCAGGAAAGAAGGTGATCAGCTACCTGAAGCTGCAGCAAAGATGCTAGTTCCACTTGTGCCTGTGGAACCTGTGCCTGTGAAACCGGTGCCGAAGGATGATAAGCCTCAGATGTCTCATAGTCGACAAAGAGCTGTGAATTTTGCTCTTCAATATGGCGCTGCTAGGGATAATCATATGGCTAAAAAGGAGAACGCCCAGAAGGTAATGTTAGCTGAAAGAACTTTCGATCCGATCCCCATGACTTATGCTCAGTTGTTGCCAGTCTTACGTCAGCTTCGATTGGTCGAATTACGGAAATTACATCCACTAACTAGGACCCTACCACGCGGCTATAATGCAAACGCCCGTTGTGGTTTCCATGAGGGGGCTCCCGGACACTACATTGAGAACTGCAAAGCTTTTAAGCACGTAGTTCAGGACTTGATCGACTCAAAGGCTATTAATTTCGCGTCGGGCGACACGAGCCTAACAGAGGGTCCCATCCCAGGCATTACAGAAAAGGCTGACACTCCTGCTTTTGTCCCCGAAATGGCAGCGGACCCCAAGGAGGCCCTGCAATTTATGACTTCTGAATCTCTATGCCCGCAACTCTTGCCAATTCCAGGGCTAAACCTAAGGATAAGCGCCTCAGAGCAAAAGGTGTCCTTGGTATCTCAGGCTAAATTTCCAGATGTCTTGACCATTCAAAGTCAACAACCCCTAGGGGTCGCGCCTCAGACATCATCTCCCTGCCGGAACCAACGGTCGTATCACCATCAGCAGCGTCAGCACGCGCGACGAAGATCAAAGAAGCCCGAAAGGCAGTTTACTCAGCTACCGGTGTCGTATAGTCAATTGTTGCCAGATTTGGTCAAAAGTGGGCTGATAGTGCCGAAAGAGACTGATCCAATGATCTCGCCTCACCCTCCAGGTTTTGATGCCAACGCTCACTGTGAGTACCATGTTGGGGCACAAGGGCATTCAACAAATGACTGTAAGGTGTTGCGAAGCCAAATTCAGACCTTGTTGGACTCTAACAGGATATTTATCACGCCTCAGGGTGTCAACCTTCCTTCATCTAGCCAAGTGGGTGTGTCAGTTCAGGTTATGAGGGAGTTCACTGAAAACAGATGTTCAGAGGAGTATCAGGATGATTTCGACGATCAACTCTGAAGATGGCTGGCCTAGCAACAAAACAGTGTGAAAGCCCAGTACTCGAAGGCTGGCAGTCTGCATTTTATCATGTCATTGTTTTGCATTTGTAGTTTCTTTCCTGTTAGAATTGCAAATTTTCGCTTGTAAAACTTGTTGTTTTTCAATTGATATTGACAATGAAATAAATATGCATGTTTTGAATTAATCCATTCGTGTTCACTCTATTGCTTTCATTTATTTCTAACGCTTGTTTAAGTGGAATCCGGGGAGGATGACGAAAATCGAAAGACCCAGAGCTTCCGATTATACGCTTTTAAAATGAAACCTGCTGATGATGTACAGACATTGTTTCAAATCCCCAAACACCGGAGATATAAGGAAGATAATCCCTTGTCAACCCCTTTGAGCCTAGTAGTAGGAGTTCTTTCTGAAAACGAAAAACCCTCAATCTTAACCTGGGGCAGGGTAGGTGTTAGCTAATTTGACCGAGCGTCCAAGTTGCAGAAAGGAGTATCCGTTCGAGTATCAATCACACCTCTAGAGGTCGTGCCTAAAAAACCACAATGGTTAAACGTCAAGAGTGAAACAGTCACGTTATTCCTCAAAGAGTCAGACAACCAGTGTCACACGACTTGTTCGAAAAAAGAGAAAGAGAAAGGAAAGAGAAAGCCCGCTAAGTCGAATCTTGAAAATGAACGACTTAGGCAAAAATGAGGGTATCCCGCTGGACTTTAAATTCAAAAGAATTAGTCCAGGCAAAAGTTAGGGGAAAACGGAAACAAAAAAACGAAAAGCAAAAGGATTGCAAAAGAAAAATCCTCGAAAATACGAGTCGTGTGACCCCAAGTGTCAAAGACGAAAAATGAGTGGCTGTCACTCTAGAAACTCATGGTTTCTCGAACTACCACTCCTATACAACCTTTGAAAGGTGAACGCTAAGGTCGAATTAGCTGAACATAGGATCGGAGAACATCGCGAAGAATGGGTGGGTTAAAATGAATTTTGAGCCTTTATCCTTTCTTTCTAAAACCGTGAACCCGACCACGTTACAACCTGAAGAAGTCCTAATTGAAGCAGGTTTATTTAGAGAGCATACTTTGGTAAAGACCGCATCGAAACTGACTCCTGAAAGGATTCCTCTTGCAGCGTTGTACTAATTTTGACATTTTGATAGTTGATTCGTTTATTATATGTCATAAAATTTTATCCAGTGAATAGACTTGGATTTCAAAACTGTCATATGCATTGCATTTAATATATCTTTTATGCAGAACAATTTGTTTTATTTGCGAGTAAGTGTTTGACAGCAGGAAAGTTTTCGCAGCGGAAAGTTTGATCGGGATAGAATGTAGAAGGCCTGAATACTCCGTCAAGTTGTGGCCAGCCGTATCAAATGATCCCCAATGAAGTTAGCCATCTGGGGAAATCAGGTCGAGATTCGGTAAATCTCTCATAGTCGGAAGCACTACCACAAATTAGCTAATCAGGGGCAGAGTCGTTGCAAGACTGGGGCAGACCACCCTGAGAGCACAAAGGCTATTGTCAATCAGAAGGCAATTAGTCTGAAACACCTCTTCAAGGTTCGAAACGCGAAAGTAGTTCGTAGTTAACCATCAGGGTACAAAGATTGCAGGGCCCTTTTAGGGGAAGATTTTACGAAGAGCCCATGAGCTGGGAGCAGAAGTAGAAGCGAAGGAAATGTTCCTCTCTATTTTATCGGGGTTTACCAGAAATTTACGCAGGGTCAGGGGCAAGCCATTTCGAAATCTGCGGTTTGTGGCAAGTTTGTCTTTTCAAGTTGAAATGTTTGGACTGGGGCATTGTCATTATCTTTGTAGTAGATATCCAAGGGATCATGTTCCCCAGCCAGAGCAGGCTTTATGTGAAACTTATTCCTCCCCAGCAGACGGAATTTGCTTTTCATCCCGGGCAGACGGAAGTCAAAGTTTTATCCCCAGAGAGTTGGGATTGCATCAGAACAGGATCAGGTTATCCTCAACAATTCAAGATTGACTTATTCGGTGGGATAAAGTCATCCCCAGTGGGTCGAGATTGATATACCCAGCGGGGCGTGCATTCCCGAAGGGAGATTATGAATATGTTTACTCCCCAGAAAGAGTCCTCGTAGAGTACAATTAGAGTACGAATCGATTCCCAGCTGAGGATCCCCAACAACGTGGTTAATCCCCACAGAGCATGATTAGGTGATCAGTGGTTTTGAAAGGAGCATCCTCGAGCAGGATTTCCTTTTCTTTTCTCCAGCAGGTTGTTTTTCCTCCGACAGGATGAACATCATCAGCAGAGTTCGTAATTTCAAGCTTGTGAGCCATTCCCCAGCAAGAGGGTTATCCCCTGCAGAGTTGGTTTCACATTTCCAGCATTTATTTTGTTGGAATATGTCTGTGATACCTGGTTATCCCCAGCGGATTCGGCTTCGTCTTCAATATTTATTTTGCTGAAGCGCCTCTCGGCATCTTTGCATTGTGCATATATCATCATATTTGCATCTACCCAAGCGCGTAGCATTTCTATGCCGTATGGAGCATTACGCCATTGTCAAACATACATATTCTGAAACATAAGCCAGGTTGATTCCCCATTTGTTTTCAGGTGTTGTTCCCTGTAGAGGAGTGAGATTCTTGCTCAGAAGGATTTCTAGATATTCAAATTCTCGGCGGGAGATAGGTGATGATAACGTTCGTCCCCTAACAGAGTTGATTGGTTAAGTTTCTTTTCTTCCCCAGCAAAATTCTTCTCAGGTTGCTGTTACGTCAGTGTTAAAAGATTTCATGGTTTAAACTTTTGGAGTTATCACTAGTGATTTCCCCCGGTGAAGTTTTTCCTCATAGAGTTGTTTGATTAGATTTCTCGAAGAAGTTACCTGTGTTGATAGAGATTGTTACCCGTAATGGACGGAAAAGTTACCTGTGTTGACAAAGATTTTTACCCGTAATGGACGAAGAAGTTACCTGTGATTGACAGAGATCGTTACCTGTGATTGACAGAGATTGTTACCCGTAATGGATGGAGAAGTTACCTGTGATTGACAGAGATCATTACCTGTGATTGACAGAGATTGTTACCTGTGATTGACAGAGATTGTTACCTGTGATTGACAGAGATCGCACCTGTGTTGACAGAGATTGTACCTGTGATGGACAGAGCTTGCACCTGTGTTGACAGTGATAGCTACCCGTGCTGACGGTGATTGATATCCGTGTTGACGGAATTGTTACTTGTGTTGACAGAGATTGTACCTGTGATGGACAGAGCTTGCACCTGTGTTGACAGTGATAGCTACCCGTGCTGGCGGTGATTGTTGTTCGTGTTAACGGAATTATTACCTGTGTTGATAGTGATTGTTGCGCCTGTGTTGACGGAGATTGTTACCTGTGATGGACAAAGTTTGTTTTCCGTATTGACGAATTTGTTACCTGTGTTGACAGTGATTGCTACCCGTACTGACGGTGATTGTTTTCCGTGTAGACGATCGTACCTGTGATTGACAGAGATTATACATGTATTGACATAGATGTTTACCTGTGGCTGAGAGAGATCGCACCCGTGCTGACGGTGATTGTTCTCTGTATTGACAAAATTGCTTACCTGTGTTGACAGTGATTGCTACCCGTGTTGACGGTGATTATTATCCGTGTTAACGAAATTATTACCTGTAATGGACAAAGATTGCGCCTGTGTTGACAAATATTGTTACCTGTGATGGACAGAGTTTATTGACGGAATCGTACCTGTGATGGACAGATATTGTTACCTGTGATGGACAGAGACTGTACCTATGTTGACAGTGATTGTTGCGCCTGTGTTGACAGAGATTGTTACCTGTGATGGACATAGTTTGTTTATCCGTGTTGACGGAATTGTACCTGTGTTGACAGTGATGTTTACCCGTGCTGACGGTGATTGTTCTCCGTGTTGACGGAATAGTACCTGTGTTGACAGTGATTGTTCTCCGTGTTGACGGAATAGTACCTGTGTTGACAGTGATTGTTATCCGTGTTAACGGAACTGTACCGGTGTTGACAGAGATCGTACCTGTGTTGACAGCGATTGTTACCCGTATGGACGGAGTCGTTTCCCGTGATTGACGGAGTTGTCCCAGTGAAATCGCCGGAGATTGTTATCCGTGTTGACGGATTTGTTACCTGTGTTGACAGTGATTGTTGTCCTTGTTGACGGAAGTGTTACCTGTGTTGACAATGATTGTTACCCGTATGGACGGAGTTATTATCCGTGATCGACGGAATTGTCCCCTGTGGAGTTGTTACCTGTGACTGACAGAGATTGTTATTCCAATTATGGACGGAATTATTACCCATGGTGATGGAGTTTGTCCTCGTGTTGACGAAGTTTAGTCCAGTTGTGGACGGAGTTGTTTTTTGCAAAGTTAATTCGATACCTGTGGCGTCACACAGGGGGTTAATGTTGAAATCCCAAGTTTTATCAGATGATTGATCAGTTGTTGCCGTGACAACTAGGTTCAGCACAACGGATGTTGTTCCCCAAGCAGTTTTTGCTGTGTATTTCTGCGGTTGGCAAATTTCCGGGTTTCTTGGTATTCAACCGTCTTCTACCTCGATTGTTTGAAGGCCATTCGCTCTTCACTCAGTCGGGTCCAAGCCGTTTGAATAGGGGCAGCTGTTGCACCCCAAAATTTGCTCAACCTTTTCTTACCTGGTTTATGTTTCATTGCATTATCATTTGCATAGTTATATCATTTGCATATCATGGTATCATTCATATAGCAGGGGATCAAGTTGATTCTTATCAAGGGAAGCCTAGCAAGAGGTCTCATTCAAGATTGAGAAGTTATCAAAGTCATCAGAAGGTGGTTTGAGAGCCTAAGGGTTTAGATGTTTGAGTGTGAATCTTCTCCTAACTTGAGGATAAACTGAAGAGTATCAGAGGGTTGTGAAATGTTGAATGTGAGAAGAGGATGTGTATGGATCTCATAGAATTCCTAAAGGTCCATGAGAGAGCTCAATCAAGTCATTGTGTCAAATGCAAGAGCCACAGTTGAGGTGCAAGCAATTAGGGTTTCATCTGAATCAATTCTAGGTCAACTGGACAATTGAAGAGTATCAAGGTCTACTTTTAGGTTATGGAGTTCATGAAATGATGTGATAAGACATTTATGGTGTTGTGCCAAGATCAAATCAAGAAGAATCAAGAGTGTGGGAAGTTGCTAAGTTAGGGTTTCAGTGTAAAATCCCCTATTTAGTGCCTAACTTCATGACCATATAAGTCAAGATAAAAGTTTCAAATGGATTATTGGCCAACATGAAACTTGTAGAGCATCTTAATACCTCTAATTTGAGTACTAGAAGTCCTTCATTAGATTTATAGAACTCAAGTTATGGCCCATACAAGTTACAAGTCCTCAGATACCACTGAAATTTGTCTGCGAAAATCATCTGACTTCAAAGCTATTTTTGACCTAGAAGGAGGTTTCACCGGAACTTTTGGCCAACATAAAAGTTGTTCCTCTTGATCTTATCTTTCTAAATTGTACTAGAAGTATTCCATATGATTTGTAGAACTCAAGTTATGAGGTTTACAAGTCAGGGGTATTTGGGAAAATGAGATTATAGGTCATTTTCAATCATTGGTCAAAATCTCCAACTTGTACTTGTCAAATGGATTTTTGTTCAACATGAAAGTTACTTAAAATGGGATTTTAAGTGCAACCAAGTGGTCATTTGGGATTAGTTTGGCTTGTAGCAAAAAGTCACTTAAAATGGCCTAAAAAAGGGAATTTTTTAAATGGATTAAGGAGGGAAAATTGACTTTTTGAGTTAGAGGACCAAAACATGGCATATGAGTACATTTTTTTGAATGAAAATCACATTCTAAGAATATTGACATTGGCAGAATTTTGAGCATAGGCCAAGTTTTGGGAGTTGTCATTTTGATTACTTCACCATGAAGTTACATAATCAAAAATAGCCATTGGATCAAATACAAGGAGTAAATCCCAGCCATTCACACTTCACATGCTATTATTAGTTGAAGTAAATCATCTTGGAGCCAAAACATTACCATTTTCGTGTACCTTCAAGAGCAAAAAGTGGTGAAAGTTTGAAAATTCATTTTGGGCCTAGGGGCAAGGATTAGGCTTTCTCTTGATCCATATCCATTGTATATAATATTTCTAACCTTCACAAATCATTAGTTCTGGAAATTGGAGCAAAATTGATCAAGAACAAGCTTGAAAAAGTGAAGAACACTCAAAAAGTGAATTTCAAGATCTAGATCGTTTCAGGCCAAACTCTGAATTGAGAAAGCTTTATTGAAGATCATTGAACGATTCTGGAGAGTTTCACGAAGCTTCATCAAGGATTAAAGGCTCAGTGGAAGTTCTCCACTAGGTACTTGAATTTCACCATACTCTCTTAATACTTGATGATTCTTTGCCATTTTCATTTCTTTGCACTCCTTGAAGTATGTAGATCGTTTCTGGATTATAATTGTTGATGTTTATGACGTTCAAAATTTGGAGCTCCAAACTTGTGAGATTTTAATGGACTGTTTTAGCATGATTCGGCTTAGTTTTTGCTTGATCTTTAACCTCCATGACATATGGATGAGTTTAGAATTAATTTGGAGAAGTTTTAATGAACTTGAGGTTTTGGTGTCAAACTTTGTTTGATTCGTTTTTCTTTGAGCTTGCATTATTATTGATTTTTGATGAGATATTTGGAATCCTTGCGAAAAATCCTTTGATTTCGGTCTAAAAAACGTGCGAAACGGATAAGAATTGAGAGAGTTATGGTGCTTGGAAGTTGCCGGAAAACCACCTCTGACCGGAACTGTTCCAGCGAGTCCAAGGAAGAAGACGAGCAGCTACCGTCGGATCTTGTGACCAAGTCCGCGCATCCAAGGCGCACGATTGCGCCACGTGTCATCACACCAAAACAGCGTCGTTTTGGCCTGCAAGGAAGACCAAGCGCGCACGGGTTCGATTCCTGCCCAGCGCATCTTCCACTTTTCTGTTTTGATTTTCACTAATTCAATTTCCATTTTCCATTTTATTTTTTTATTTTCTTTTTATTTTTCTGTTTTGATAGCTGTTTGCTTTAATTACATTAAAAATAGTAAAAATCATCAAAAATTTATGAAATTTTTTCTGTAGTTCTTGAATGTCTTAAGAAATTTTAGGCGTTGACTTTACATTTTTAGGATTTTATTTGAACTAGTTATGATTTTTCTTTTGTGCTAATGTCCATTGTGTTACATATTTGACCATCTGTTTTGTTGAATTTTGTTCTTCCAATTGGTGATGAATTTGGCTTTGATTTTTTAGTATGTTTTAGGGTAGATATTCATGTTCCCTCAGGATTTTTATTAGAATTTTAAAACATTTTAGGTTCTGTTTTAGGTGTTGAGATTAGAACCTTCCCAAACTTGTGGATTACCTTGATACATTACAATCTAGAATTTGTTTAGGTGACTTAGAAGTTGAATTAGGCTTTAATATTTCGATCCTAGGCTTTTCAAACATGTATGTTCCCCCAGGAAATTAATTAGAATTTTACAATTTTGTTTGCTATTTTTGTTGAATTTTGCAAGTTGCTTGTGTTTGTGTTGTTCTCTCTTGAGTGTCTTTGCTTGTTTGGCTTGGTTGGTGACTTTGGAGCTGGTTTTGCTTGGATTACTTTTTGGGAGGTCTTCTGGACTTGATATAGATGCTATGGCTTGAAGATTGGAGCTTGGAGTTAGAGTTTCCTTTTCTTTTAGGAGTTGTTTTAGGAGCTTAGGAAATTAGGGTTTTAGGAAGAGCTATTAGAGCTAGTTTTGATTTCTTCATCAAACATAGAATGCATTGTTTGCTTCTATTCCATCCAATGACATGAAGTCCTCCTAGGGAAACTCCATATTCCTTTGGAGGGATGTGTGGTATGCCCATAGTTGAGTAGAACTTTGAGGATACCTTTCCATTTCAATGTTGGTGCTTGATGGTTTCCTTTGGTTTTCATTAAGTTTTCAACATTTCAACCTTGATCTTGGTGATTGTTCCTCTGCTTGGAGTGTGCTTGCTAGAGCTTGAAGATGAAGTTGAAGAAGCTTGAGATAGAAGCTAGCTTGAAGATGAAGTCTTGCTGTCAACTTTGCTGTCATTTCAACTGTGCTGTTTAGAGCTTGCTGTTGCTGTCTGCTGTAGGAGTTTGTTGCTGCTGTTTGGTTGCCTCCTCTATATCCTTTATTTTTCTCTGTATTGTCTTTTTTTCTTGTGTTGATTATCCTTAGGTTTGAGGTGGAGCTTGTCTCCTCTTTCCTGGTGTTTTCTCCCTTGCCTCTCTTATATTGTTGCATAACATGCATACTCTTTACTGTTTACTGATTACTGCTTGCTTTCTTTTGTTGTTTCCCCTAGGATCTCTGATTTCCTCTGTGAAAGAGGGAATTATGACAGAAATTAGGTTTCTGACCCATGCATGATAACTATAGGTAGATTCCCCTTTCAACCATAGTTTTAGGGTGTCTCTTTTCTCATCTCAAAACAATTCAAAAACACAGTAATAAGGTTAATTGAAGTCGTGCGTTACGAGCCTTAAGCTATCTGGGAAAAGGTTGGTGGAGGGTCTCTCTCCAGTAATCTGGATGTTAGTGTGGTACCCTTTGGGTGACATACGAAGCGTTCACTCCTGGGTCATAGTCTCTAGTGCGACTGAGATTGCAAACATCCTAAAAAACAGTTCTTTCGTAAAAAAAATCAAACAAATATTCAAACTCTGTTTTTGTCCGCTTGGACCTTTAATCAGGAAACCCTTTTCAGAAGGAGATAAAAAACTGTCAGACAAACTTGTGTCTTCCGTAGCCCGAACTACGTTTGCTCTGATCTTTCATGCCGTATGAAAGTACGTAGGCACGAGATGCGACATCTCGGCGAGCAAGCCCCCCCCCCCCCCCCCCCCCGTAACCCGTAGTTAGGCGAACTACGTTGACTCTGATTTCTCGTTCTAGACGGGAATACGTAGGCATAATGTGGGATACTTTGCTGAGTCATTTTATTCACTTTTTAACCCAGACCTGTAGAATAGATAGAATAACACACCCTTAGATAGAAAACAAGCGTGGATCCCGTCGAGTACGACGGACGTGAGGGGTGCTAATACCTTCCCCTTGCGTAACCGACTCCCGAATCCAGGATTTGGTTGCGACGACCATTCCTTTCCCTCTTTGCGTTAGGTTTACTCTGAGCGTTTCCTTTCCCTCTTGTGGGATAAATAACGCATGGTGGCGACTCTTCTGTCATAGCCGGCGCCGATTTTCGCAGTAGCGACACTTGTGAGCAAAGGTTCTAGAGACTGAGTGCTTATAAGTCTGAAGACAAGGTTCAGGTGAACAAGTTCTGAAGACTCTGAAGACCTACTGATCAACTCTTCTACTCATGCTTCAATCATCTCGATTCAGAAGCCTCTGATGTAAAGAACAGAAGCTCAACCGTATACCAGAGAAAATAGTACATAGTACGTTTTAACGTCTCATTCCACTACCCTAATTTGGTGGTACAGATGACAACTTTTGTGTATGATTTTCATCCCCGCGTAACGACATTATTTCAAGTCTCCAGCTACCTAAATGATATTCATGATCTGCCCTCTAACAGATCGTTTTTTGGCTATATAAGGACTTGATTACTTGAAGAAATTAAGAAGCTTTACAATGAATAATAAAAAGGTTACACTTTGATTAAAAGCAATCTATGAAGAACTGAAGCTACAATATTGAAGCACCCTAATACAAAGAAAGATTATTATTCGTACTGTATTAGAGCCTTTAAGACAATTGAGCTATTAATAGTGTTTAAATGTGCTTGTTTAGAAGCAATTTCATTGTAAACATCTTTGTTCAAACTGTTGTTTGCAACTCCTTAAGGGACCAATTAGGTCTGAATCCTTAAGAAGAGACAGTTAGTCTTTATTGTTAGTCACCAGCAGTTGCTTGTGCAGATTGTAATTCCTTAAGGGACCAATTAGGTTAGAATCCCTAAGAAGAGACGGTTGTCTGTGTTGTTAGTCATCAGCGGTTGCTAGTGCATTGTAATCTGTTGATTATAGTGAATTAAGTCCTTGTGTATAAGGCGAAATCACCTTGGCGGATGGACTAGATTAGCTTGATAGTTTTCAAGTGAACCAGGATATATCGTGTGTCTTTCTTTCTTGATTAATCAATTTGTGATCTTTGTTTGAGTTTCACAAAAAGCTTTCATTTATGAAAACCCAATTAAAACCCCCCATTTCTTGTGTTTTCTCACACCTTCAATTGGTATCAGAGCTTTGGTTCTGATTATGATAAAAAAAGTTTTATCAACATTTCATCGTGTTCAATACCGATCCAATATTTATGTGAGATATCATGGTTTTAGCTAATGTTAATCCTATTCAAGATGAGAAAGATCACTACAATGCCAAACCACCAGTCTTTGATGGTGAAAAGTTTCACTAATAGAAAGATAGAATTGAAAGTTTCTTTCTTGGTTATGATGTAGATCTTTGGGATCTCGTAGTTGATAGCTATACTCACCCAGTTGATGCTAAAGGAGTAAAAGTATCAAGAATTTCTATAACCAACCAACAAAAGAAAGATTACAAGAATCATCACAAGGCAAGAACTATATTTTTGAATGCTATGTCTTATACTGAATATGAGAAGATAACAAACAGAGATACTGCCAAGTCTATTTTTGATGCTCAAGTTAAGGAGACAAAGGCGCTTTCCTTAATTCAGAAATATGAGGCATTCAGAATGGAGAATGATGAAACAATTGAGAATATGTTTTCAATATTTCAAATGCTAGTCGCAGAACTTAAAGTTCTAGACAAAAGATACTCAATTGCTGATCATGTCAAAAAGATCATCAGAAGCCTTCCCAAGAAATAGATACATATGGTAACTGCTCTCAAACTATCCAAGAATCTAAATAATATAAGTCTTGAAGAACTTATTGGTTCTTTAAGAATTCATAAGATAGATATGGAGTAAGGTGAACCTCAGAAGAAGAATATATTAATTGCTCTTAAGTCTAAACCTGAAAAGGAAAAGGCTTATCAAGCTAAGGAAGAATCAGAATATTCTGATGAAGACTCAGAAGATGAGCTATCACTTATCTCCAGAAGGGTCAACAAACTTTGGAAATATAGGCAAGGGAAGTTCAGAGGATTAAGAAGAAACAAAAGTCGTGCTGACTCATCACCTGGACAGAAGAAGTTGAGCTCTGGAAAAGAAGCCATCTGCTATGAGTGTAATGAGCCAACTCATTACAAGGATGATTGTCCAAAGATTAAAGACAAGAAGCCAAAAAAGAACTTCACCAAAGTCAAGAAGGGACTCATGGAAACTTGGGGTGACTCTGGATTTGAAGAAGAAGAATCTGATGAAGAACAGGAAAATGTTGCACTAGTGGCAACAACAGTTAATGCTAAGGTCTCTGAAAAACCAGAAAAAAAAACACTATCAAAATCAGACTTAGACTCAGAGGTATTATCTAAACTCTCTCATTGTGAATTAGAGTCTTGCCTTTCAGAAATGCTGGAAAAATATCAAGCTCTTCAAAGTAAATACAAGGATCTTAAAAAATGTCATGTAATTACTTCTAAAGCCAGAGATAAGCTTGAAAAGAGTAATTCTTCTTTGAATGAAAATGTTTTTTCTTTAAAAAATAGTAAATATGCCTTAAAAAGCAAATTTTCTAAACTAGAAGAAGAATTAGTCTCAAATATCTCTGATACTTGTTATGTCAATAAGTATGATAGAGCATTCCAACACTTTTCTAGCTAAAAGCATAGATAGAAGTAAGATTGGTTCTATGATCTATGGAGTTAGAAGATATGGTAAGAAAGGTTTAGGGTGTATAAAATCATTTTAATATGAGGAAAGTTAATCTGTAAAACTAAAACCTCTCTATGATCATTTTGTACCTTCTGGCACTAAGCTAGATTGTTCTGAGCTTGTGAAAGAACCTTCACAGACACAGAAATCTATTTCTAGATCTAAATATCATGCACAAATTTCACTTGATTATCCTATTGCACATAACCCGAAGGTTATTAAATACTCTGGGATAACTAATAAAAGAGGACCCAGAAAGTGGGTACCTAAGGATAAGATTATCTATGTTGCAGATGTCCTTAGCAGCTCAGTTGAAACACCAATCATGGTACCTGGACAGTGGTTGCTCGCGATACATGACAGGAAGAAGGCATATGTTCCAAAGTATGTAACTTAAGCCTGGAGGCTTCGTCGGTTTTGGAGGAAAGCAAAAGGGTAAAATCATTGGCTCTGGAACTATTAGTAATGGTAAACTTCCTTCTATTACTAATGTTATTTTAGTTGATGGTTTGATGCATAACTTGTTGTCTATTAGCCAACTTAGTGACAACGGTTATGATATCATTTTTAATCAAAATTCTTGTAAGGCTATTAGTCAGAAGGATGACTCAATCCTTTTTAATGGAAAGAGGAAAGACAACATTTACAAGATTAGACTTTCTGATCTTATGTAACAAAATGTCAAATGCTTAATGTCTGTTAATAAGGAGCAATGGTTATGACATAGGCGTTTGGGCCATGTTAGAATGAGAAAGATTTCTCAGCTAAATAAGCTTGAATTAGTCAGGGGCTTACCAAATCTGAAGTTTTCTTCAGACGCTCTTTATGAAGCATGTCCAAAAGAAAAGTTCTCCAAAACTTCCTTCAAAGTGAAAAATGTTTTTTTTTTACTTTTAGACCGTTAGAACTTCTACACATTGATTTTCTTGGACCAGTGAAAACTACCTCAATCATTCGAAAGAAGTATGGATTAGTTATTGTTGATGAGTATAGTCATTGGACATGGGTAAAATTCTTGAATCACAAGGATGAGTCACATTCTGTGTTTTCTACCTTTTGCTCACAAGTGCAAACTGAAAAGGATTGCAAAATTGTCAACGTCAGAAGTGATCATGGTGGAGAATTTGAGAACATATACTTTGAGAATATTTTTAATTCCCATGGCATTTCCCATGATTTCTCATGTCCCAGAACTCCACAACAGAATGGAGTAGTGGAAAGGAAGTATAGGACTTTGCAAGAAATGACTCATACCATGATCCAAGAAACTGACATGGCTAAGCATTTCTGGGCAGAGGCAGTAAACACAACATGTTATATTCAGAACAGGATTTCTATCAGACCTATTCTGGGTAAGACTCCATATGAACTGTGGAAGAATAGAAAACCCAACATTTCATATTTTCATCCTTTTGGTTGTATATGTTTTATGTTTAACACTAAAGAGAATCTTGGCAAGTTTGACTCCAAAGCTCAAAAGTGTTTATTGTTAGGATACTCTGAACGCTCTAAAGGCTATAGAATCTATAATAAAAAAACACGAATTGTTGAGGAATTAATTCATGTCAGATTTGATGATAAACTTGACCCTGAAAAGTCAAAGCTAGTTGAAAAGTTCGCAGATCTGAAGATTACTTTATCAGAATCCAAGGAAGAAGATTTTAATGAAGAAGACAAAGATGCATAAACTACGGAATCAGATACAATCTCACCAGAAATAGTAAATAATCCAACTCATCAGAAGAAAAATAAACTAAGGACTTCTCATTCATAAGAATTGATTCTAGGTGACAAAGTTGATCCAGTCAGAACTCGTTCATCATTCAAACCTTTTGAGGAAACTCTTCTAGGTTTAGTGTCATTAATAGAGCCAACAACAATTGATGAAGCTCTTTAAGAGAATGAGTGGATTTTGGCCATGCAAGAAGAACTAAATCAATTCACCAGAAACGATGTTTCGGATCTTGTTTAGAAACCTAAATGTGTCCACGTCATTGGAGCAAAATGGGTATTCAGAAAGGTGAGATCGTAAGAAACAAAGCACGTGTGGTAGCACAAGGTTATAGTCAACAAGAAGGGATAGACTATACTGAAACCTTTGCACCAGTTTTTAGGTTAGAATCTATTCGCTTATTAATTTCTTTTGCTGTTAATTATAACATCATTCTTTATCAAATGTATGTAAATAGTGCATTTTTAAATGGATATATTTCTGAAGAAGCTTATGTACACCAACCTCATGGTTTTGAAAGTTCTGAAAACCCAGATTTTGTTTTTATTAAAAAATTGTTATATGGTCTGAAACAGGCTCCTAGAGCTTGGTATGAAAAGCTAAGTTACTTTCTTATAGAAAATGACTTTACCAGAGGAAAAATGGATATAACACTCTTTTGCAAAACCTTTAAAAATGATATTCTGGTTGTGCAAATTTATGTTGATGATATTATATTTGGTTCTGCTAATACTTGTGCAAGGAATTTTATAAGTTAATGCAGACTGAATTTGAAATGAGTCTGATGAAAGAACTCAGATTCTTTATGGGAATTCAGATTGATCAACATTCAGAAGGAACGTACATTCATCAGAGCAAATATGCAAAAGAACTTCTGAAGAAGTTCAACATGTCAGATGGTAAACCAGTAAAGACACCTATGCATCCTACATGCATTCTGGAGAAAGAAGAAGTAAGTAAAAAGGTTTGTTAGAAGCTCTATCATGGTGCGATAAGCTCTCTTATTTATCTAACTGTTTCTTATCCAGATATTCTGTTAAGTATTTGTCTCTGTGCTCATTTCCAATTAGATCCAAGGGAAACTCACTTAACAGCTATTAAGAGGATCCTAAGGTATCTAAAATGAACAACTAACATTGACTTGATGTATAAGAAAACATCAGAGTACAAGCTTTCTAGTTATTGTGGTGCAGGTTATGCTGGAGACATAATAGAAAGAAAAAGTACTCCTGGAAACTGTTAGTTTCTGGGTAACAACCTCGTCTCATAGACTTGTAAAAGACAATCAACCATTGCACTATCTACTGCAGAAGCAGAATATATCTCAGCATCATTGTGCAGCACTCGGATACTCTGGATGAAGAATCAACTAGAAGATTTTCAGATATATGAGAGTAACATTCCTATCTTCTGTGATAATACTTCTGCTATATGCTTATCAAAAATCCTATCTTGCATTCTAGGGCTAAACATATTGAAATAAAACTTCACTTTTTACGTGAGTATGTTCAAAAGGGTGTTTTTCAATTAAAATTTGTGGATACAGATCACCAGTGGGCTGATATTTTCATAAAACCCCTTGCTGAGGATAAATTTGTATTCATTCTGGAAAATCTATTTATAAAACCTTGTCCAGAATGAGTAGATCAAATTTTTAATGTGTCAAGTCACCAGAACTTCTGAGATAAGATTCTGAAGATTAAGCAGATTATTTCTCTTTTATTTAATGATTTTCTGATTGACGATACTTCTATAAGTTAAAATATGTCTTAGTTAGAAACTTGTCTAGTCAGATACCTCTTGGTATTCTTAACCTTGGGAAAATCAAACTTGTCATTTTTGAACAGATGGCTATGATTTTCTTGTGACACTTGTCCAAAATCAAATCATATCTTATTGTTAAAGAGACACCTCGAGCGTTGTGATTTCGTGAGACTGGGTTCAAGTAATTATTTCCTATCACTCCCACCTTTTTATAATCTAAAAGCTTTTATAAATACTCACATTCTTACTATCATACACTACGCTACTCTTTCACTTCCCACACTTTTTCTTAGAAACCCTAAAACCCTTTGTGCTCCGAAAAAACTCCATCATTGTCTTCCATGGATCTTAAATAACAAGGAAATAAGTACAGTATTTCAGAGACTCCTGATATCACTCTCGACACGCCAGTAGACAATCTTCACATTCTTTGTGAAACCATAGTGGATTTCAAAAATCTAAAAGATAACGGGTGTGACCTTACCCAATCGTAATATTTTCATGGATGGAATGAGTATTTTCAAAGATTGTAAGGACCCACCTTTCCTATTTTGGTGAAAGATTTCTGGATACATGCAACTGCAACCAGAAATGTCACTGCCTCTTGGAAAACACATCATTATCACATAAAAGACTATCTGTGATTTGATATCTAATGAAGGACAGAGGCTGAGAATCTACAATGTTCAAGCTGATAAACAAAGGGAAGAAAAAGTCAATGAATCCATCTTCAAAGAAGGAACTGTTCTGGATTCTAAGAAAGATCCTTCATATTCCTTCTTAAAAGACCATTTAAGATTTTGGTTCGAGATAATATTGGGAAGTATTTACCATCGTCATCCTGCTCATTCTTCCGATTACATAAATGTGTCTCAAAAGTATGTTCTATACTTCCTTTTGAAAGGAAAGAGGATACATCTCCTAGTCATTTTGTTCAGATTCCTAAGAGACTCGATGATGGCCTCAAGAACTGGATCTACCAAAAAGGGGAATCATATCCTTTACGCCATACTCATTTCTGATATTTTCGTTGAGTATGGAATTGTTGAAAGTTTATTAGTTGATGGACAAACTGATGAACTAGTTAAGAAATCTGGAAACATCTTATGGGATAAGAACCTGTTGAACATGTAGCTTATTAAAAAGATCTCTCATCGAGCTTCTCTACCAACTATTTATGACATTAATGCTATGAGGTTTCCAATTTCTAGATTTCTAATCTTCTCAAGAACTTACAAACCCGATAAACTTACGCACTACCTTGCTGGATGCAAAAATGAAGCACTGGATGTGTGAATTGACACGAATAATCTTCCACATACTCTTCCAGCGATGTTAAAGATCAACGAAAAAGGCAAGAAAAAGAAACATGCTGATGATGAAGGACCATCAAATAAGAAGATGAAAATGACGACTACATCCACTTCTCCTGCTGGTGAGCTAAGTAAATCTTTAGATTCTTCTGTAACAACTTCTGTTATTACTAACAAAAATATATCTTCAACTCTTCCAACACCACCTTCACTACTTTCATCACCACCAACGTTTTCAACCATTGTCACCACCACACCCATCTTTATTTCTGAAACAAACACTCAAATGGTTCCACCCTCTACACAACTTCCACCACAAATACTCCAAATCACTTCAACTGAACCAATCTGCACTATTTCCAAACCAACCCCTGTCATATTCGTACAGTCATCTCCAACTATCTCCTCACCATTAACCTCTCCACAGATAATCCCAGAAACCATTCCAAAACATCCCGAACCTTTTCCACAAAAATCAAATTTTGAAAATCATGATATCACCAACTTGGGTGATTCTGCTGAAGAAACCCATTCGATTCCTGAAAATCAATCTTCTGAAACTCTCCCTCATAACCTAAATGAAGTTATTTCTGTTTTTAAGGACATTTTTGTCGTGAGACTCAAGGCACTCTCTGATGAGTCAAGTTCTATTGAAGACCCTTTTGGCTTAGGTGCTTCCTGGGATCAATTCAATCAGTGGATGTCAGATGAATTTCAAAAGATTCAAAATCTCTTTATTCAGTTAAAAGACTATCTTGTTCAGTAGGCTGAAGAGAGATTGAAGGATAAAAAGGAAGCTGAAGCTAAGTTAGCTGCTGAAAGGGAACTAGCAGAGAGAATGACTAAGGAAGCTATTGACAAAGAAGCTCAAGATCAAGCTGAGAAGGAAGATGCATTGAAAAATCAAGAAGAAATCACGAGAGCTGCTGAAAAATTAACTTCTTATCCTGTTCTACAAACTTTGGAAATAATTCAAAAGTATCAAGATTTGTTCGGAACAAGGATGGACAAGCAAGATGAACTCACCTTTAGCATTCAGAATGCCCTTGCTCAGATCCTTCAGAGGCTCCATCCTCCTACTCAACCTTAGACACTCCTTAGGCCACCCCTTAATTTTCCTTGTGTTTATCTTATGTTGTTTGAACTATCTTTTAACTTTTTTATTATGACAAAAAGGGGGGGTACTTGAAATGGAAAATTATTTTGATAAAGAATATCTTGTCTTTGAATCATAGCTCAAACATTCTAACTCTTTAATTGCATTCAATTCATTTTCTTAAGATGTTTTCATGAACAAATTGATATATTGATAATCAGGCTCTGATTTAACCAATCACTATCTCTATCCGATGTATTTGATAAGAATCATACTTGAACCATCTCATATTTTATAAGTTCATTAGGCTCTGATATATAATCAAGCAATGTTATTGTGTATCTGATAAGAACTTTACAATCAGGCTCTGGTATCCCAAATCTGATAAGATTTTTGAGATATTAGATTCAGGGGGAGCTTTGATCAAGGGAAGTCATTTCTAAACTTATCTTTATCATTTCCTATTGATTACCATCATACAAAATTGTGTCATCAAAATACATGGTTTTGTCATTACCAAAAAGGGGAAGATTGTTAGAACAAGATTAGGTTCTTCAAGATATCTCTAAGTTTTGATAATAGCAAATTGGTATTTGTGTGAGAACAACTTTGGTACTCTAACATTTGTTTTTCTAGAGAATTAATAAACAGGTTCTGACTCTGATAGAGATCATATTCAATGTTTACTCTAATCTGACCAAAGTCGCTTCTGTGCTATAAGAAGCAAGTCTACTTATGATCTACTCTCACTCAGAAAGATTCTAAGAAGACAATATGTTGTTGCTGTAATGCTCTCTTGGTTTTTGCTTCTGATTATGACTCTGATACTTTACTTCTGAAGGCTTTCAAGCTTCTGAAGCCATCATCTTCTGAAGACTAAGTGCTGAAGACTCTGAAGACAAGGTTATGTTGAACGAAGTCCTGAATACTCTAAAGACTTGAGTTTTCAAAGAATAAGTGCTGAAGACTCTGAAAACAAAGTTCTACGGAACGATGTTCTGAAGATTTTGAAGACTTAAGTTACTAGTGACCAT